>CAXIVR010000002.1:182888979-183488979 GCA_964035755.1 Teleogryllus oceanicus | reverse complement strand
TGTAAGTATATTTGTAAATATTCGTAATAGTTTTGTAATTGTATATCTAATTGTAATAATGTTTGCACTGAGCATTAGCTCAAAGCGAACTTTAATAAATCTATCTATCTATCTATCTATCTAACCTGGAAGTAAGAATAGTCCATGGGAGACATATCCTCTGTGCATAGCTTGTCTGTTGAAGTGCACCAGCGCAGCGTATGGGCATGGGTGTGCCCAGCGAAGATGTCAGTGATTGGAAATGCCGCAGACGATCACCGCGTTGTGTGAAACATGAAGGCGTGCATTGTTGAGCAACATAACAATCCTATTTGACGAATCAGATCGTTCACTCTTCATGGCCGATTTAAGTTTGTATGAGGTATTGCTGTATTTGGTTGCTGTGACACATTTCGCAACACATCATTCAGCCAATTCAAAGAAAAGGATTCTTCTCCTGTCAGAAATATTAGCGTCACTTGAGAATACGCTTTCCCACACACATTTCCTTGTGATGATACATTTCGGCTGCACTAACAGCTTCTGCCTTCAAATATTAAATGACTGCTCGCTGGGACTGAGGGGATGAAACTTTGTTGTGAACCTATTCAGTTCAGAATGTTTTCCTTATATACAAAGCACATTGCGCCGACAGACAACACCAATCTTTCTATTGGAAGGTAGACAGTAGTGGAGAGAGGAGTAGATTTGCAATTTAATTAATTGAAGGTGAACGTAGCTGTTCGCAATTCTGTCGAATGATATGCGTCTGCAATAGTTCAATTTCATATTATGAAAGAAAGGGAAGCAAATATTTCGGGAACTCAGACTAGCTATGTGGAACCAGCATGGAGCAGACAGACCTTTTTGAATGTGCCGATTGCTGATAACGTTTGTAAGCACTCTTCGCACCTAAGACCTTTTTGATCAGATTTATTGAGACAGTTTTGATCAAGTACCCCGGTCCTGACAAGCCGGTCTTGGCATTGAGGGAAAGAGAGGACAATTGAGAGAGCATATATGCGTCGACAGAACGGTGTAGTATAGTATCATGGAGACAGGAGTGGTGTTAAACAAGTATGATACAGCAGAGTAAGATTGGGAAAGCGGTAAAAGGGTAACGAAGGAAAAGACATCAGAGCAGGTGGATCTAGACATCTCCAGATAGCGGTTGAATTGGCCTAGCTTAGTAGGTAGTGTAGAAAATCCTACCACCGTTGGGGATGGAACACAAGGGCCTCCCATTAAAGGCCCTTCAGATACATCAGTTGATGCTCTGATACACCTAACCCGGTTGGGGAGTTGTGGGGTTCCAGGGTAGAGTGCAGTGGTGTTACTGCAAAAGGCTAGCAAAAGCGGAGAGCTTGGGGAATGGTAAAAGGGGTTTGGGAGTTGTGGGTTGGTCGTGGAAGGCGTGGGGTGGTTATCGCAGGTCTAGCAACGATTGTAGTATTGAGGAAGGGTTAAAGGGGGGTTGGGAGTTGTGGGGTTTAGCAAGGCAGACGAGGTGTGCTGTTAAGGTAGCTTGGGGAATGGGGAAGGGTTTGGGAGTTGTGGTTGGCGGGGAGCGTGGGGTGGTGTTAACGTCGCAGGGTTGGCAACAGCGGTGGGGAAGTGGTGAAAGAGGTTTGGGAGTGGTAAGATTTCGCGGGGCAGACGTGTGAGAAGTGTTCACGGCGTAGGGCTAGCAAACAGCGGCAGTAGGAGTGCGGCATGTTGCGGAGCTGGCCGGGGCGGAAGTGGAGAGGCGGGGCGTTAATGGCGCCGTCGTCGTCAGCGGCTGGCGGGCGCGTGCGTCGCTCTGCATTCCACACTAATAAGCGCTTGCGCTGGGAATTCGCACACAATGGTTCCCGCGCTTGCGGGACCTCCGCCAGAGGTCGCGTCTTCGCCGCATCGTTTTGTAGACGGAAGTCATTCCGCACAGATTGAGGAGATGCCCGCAACGTGACCACGTTGGATTCCGGGGAAAAGCGCACCGCATACCTGAATTGAGGAGCAAACATTCAAAAGTGACATGTCATCTTCACTCTCTTCTAATAAAAGGGAAAAATGTAGCCTCGAACATTACACTTTTCAATACTGTCTTTATCTCAACGAATAGAGTACTACTTAATGTATTGTAAGACATCTTGCGTTTCTTTCTGGAAATAAAATTCTAGTTAAAAACAACAGAACTACTCAATTTTTGCTAAATGGACATGTCACCTTTTGAATGTTTGCTCCTCAATTTGGCAGTGAGCACCATTCAATCTCGTACCAATCGATACCTTCGATACCTCGTACCAATCTCGTACCTCGTATACCTCGTACCAATCTCGTACCATTCAATCTCAATCTCGTATGGGTCTATTGAAATTTGTCCTTTGTTTCATAACGACATTGATACGTAAATAGTTACTTCAACATTACTTCAATGTTATTTCTGTTTAATAGATCTCAGTGGAATGTTTGATTTAATATTTTATTATTGTTTCTAATATTGTTTTTATTATTTCTATTCCACACAAAAATACTTTTGTAATATGACCTCTGTAAAAAAGTATGAATCCGGCCAATTTTCAAGTACTGAAAGAGAAGTCATTGTTATCGCGGACTCTGTTTTGAAGTCTTTTTCATTATCTACAAATATTATGACAGTTAAAACTGCCAGGACCTTGGTATTTTTGAAGTTTTAATATATTTTCTTCAAAACGCTCTTTTCTTTGTTTTCTCAAAAGACAACGAAAATTGAAACGATAACTAATATCCACCGACTCCTGTTCGCAAATTTCTTTCATCAAATGTGAGAATGACCAATGATGATGGGGAAGCCGTCGGGAATAAGAAGGGGGGGGTGAATAAAAAATCGGTAAGGAAGGACATGACCGCTGTCCATGTTCGGTTATTTAGGGAACAGCTCCTGTATCAGCACAGAATATATCTGAGGAGACCACGATAACGACGGATTAGAGCAGCTAGTCTTCGGAATTCTCATCCAGGATATGATCAGCTTTGACTGCGCTTCGGATCAAACGACGGCCACAACAAAACGATTCGTCCCCATGGATATGAAGCTTCAATTGTGAACTAACAAAAGCAACCCGTCTATAAGAAATTAGTGACTCTATTTAAAAGGATCCACCAATGACGAGAAGGTTCAAGGCGTTTGGATTATTTGAGAAAAAATCCAACTAGCTCGAGCACCCTACAACGGTAACCACAGTGCAGCAAAACCATCAGCCGCAGGCTGCAATAATAACGGAAGAAAGTAATATTCCTTTTACAGTGCAGTCATCAAAGGAAACAAAGCTTTTAAATCGGGGATATTTACGGAGACGCGGTGCTCGTTGCAGATCCCCGAGCGGTTCCAAGGGGCGAGCACTCGCAGGGGGCGCTGACGAAGGCGACTGGAGGGGGCGGCGAATGGCGCACAGTGGGGCGAAATGACGGCGCACTCGTGCTCAACTTTTCAATTTCAGAGAAGTCGAGAAAGAAGCATTCCAAACACCAATACTTTTTAATGACTTTTAGCTACAGTCCACTGTTATGTTGATTTCGAAACAATCTAATTTTCAATTTTTTTACAATCTCTGACAATCGTCCTTTGTTCTTTTTCTCTGTTTCTGTGATATTAGTAATTCATCACCATTATTTATGTGCTAATCAATATACAACCAAATCTTAGGCAATTGTTTAATGCAGTGGGTAATGATAGTAATGACGTAGGAGTAAAATACTTTTTACTTAATATTCTTCGTTTGAACAGATGGATCATAGAAGCTAATAGTTAACTATTAACTTAAATCCAATGTTAATAAAATTGTGAATTGTAATGGCCATTTTCGTTACATTATATTGTGTTATACGCGCTAGCCCATTTTAGTTTATAAATAATGTTAGTTCCATTAGATTTATACCATTTACATGTAGATCCAAAATGTAAATATATTAGAGACGTTGCCAAGGTAAAAACAATATAGTTTAAAACCTAAGAAATCGGTGCCAACATAAATTAACAATTCACCTTGTCCAATAAGCATTAACTCATCCTTCATGTACCAAAGCTAAGAATTTACGAGCTATGCGTTTCCATTCAGTATTTTTATAACAGCCGAAAATATAGACATCTTATTTTCTTGATTGATTTTTCGTGTTTCCGGGTGCGTCAACTGCTTTGGTCATTAGTCCCGTTAGTGTAGTGCATGTTTTTTCTCGGGAGATGGCGGTGATCTTCCCTCGCTGAATGGCGAGATCCGGCGCCGACCTACCGTCGGCTAGTGGGGTTTCCCCCTAACCAGGACTCTCCCACCAGCGCGGCACCGCCCCAGCCGTGACAAGCTCCAAGTTCCCAACCAATCTCCCGGAATATGTGGTAGCGTAGTGCATGTTAGTGTAAGTGTATGTGTGTGTAAGGGGAGAGGATAGGACAAGGAAGACGAAGGAATGATGGCGCGCGGTCCGTGGCACGTTTGTAACGTTACTGCTCCGTCATTCGCCTGGTGTTGATCGCAGAAACCACGGAAAACTACCGATCAGAGCAGCCGCACTTTGCAAACTTAACTCACCTATGCAGTCTGAACTATCTTCATTTGAAAAACCTCTCGACCACTCGCGGTTACATTTGGGGAGAACATTGGAGTCTTTATCCTAACGTCGTCTTGGTACAACGCACTGACCTCAGCATGTAGTACTTGCCCTCTGAGGAAGTCTACGCCCCTTCTGAGTCAGTTTTCCGTTTCATTAATCATTATGCTCTGAGCTAGCAGATTCGTGTCCAGTTCGGAACTTTTCTGCCTCTAGATGGGAATGAGTGATGATTATGAACACGTTGTGCACCAAGTGGAGGGAGAGGGACTCATAATTATTCAGCTCCCTACCCCTTTCAAAAAGCAAAAATTTCATTTTATACTAATTTTCTATAGTAATGCAAGTGATTCAATATTTCAGTTGAATTCCTTATAAGTAAATCGAAATCGACATGTAAAAATACATTTTAAAATCAGCATTAATGAAAAAGTCTTTGTAAGTAACAAGTCGGCTGGACAATACGGCTGCAGGCACTCCCCATAGATTGATTGATTTTTTCGAGTTTCCGGGCACGTCAACTGCTTTGGTCATTAGTCCCGTTAGTGTAGTGCATGTTTTTCTCGGGAGATGGCGGTGATCATCCCCCGCCGGATGGCGAGATCCGGCGCCGACCTACCGTCGGCTAGTGGGGTTTCCCCCTAACCAGGACCTCCCACCAGCGGGGCACCGCCCCAACCGGGACAAGCTCTAAGCTCCCGACCGGTCACCAGGAATATGTGGTAGTGTAGTGCATGTTAGTGTAAGTGTGTGTGTAAGGGGATAGGTAGGACAAGGAAGGTGGAAGGACAGATCGCGCGAGGTCCGTGGCCCGTTTGTTAGGGTACTGCTCCGGCATTCGCCTGGTGTTGATCGGAGAAACCACGGAAAACTACCGATCAGAGCAGCCGGCCGCTAGAATTCTCCTCCAGACCGCGACTGAATTCGACCTAGCTGGAAAGCTAGTGTCGAAAATCCTGCCGCCGTCAGGACTTGAACCTAGGACCTCCCGGTGAGAGGCGCTGCAGTGACATCCGTTGATGCACTGAGCTACCGCTCCCGGTTTTATTTTTTTAAAAACATGTGTAAGTGATTGATAAAGGCATTATAAAGAACATTTAAGACAACGTATTCATACGTATGACGACAATTTTCGATTATCTCGATCCGGGAATGGGAAGTTAAATAATTTTATGGCATTGTGTGGCATTTTATGGCAGCCGGTGAATTTGAACAATAAAAAAACACTTCATTTTTAAAGTTTTTATATTTTTAACTAGAGACCTCTAACAGCAAAAGAATATCTTTTGAGCAAACATTAAAATATTACTATTCGTATTTTAATGTCTTGAATCTGATCCTTATATATTTATATGCAGTTCAGTGAGTTTAAAAGTAAGTTTAGTTCGTTCAGTATTGATTGGCACTCCCTTTATTTTTCTACAAAGTAGCTGTTTGAAATGTATGTCGATGTATCATAAATAGATTATAGTAGACATAGAGTACTCTCTACAGTCGCTAAATGGTGTTGCTGCTTCCCATAGGTAGATCATTGCAGTAGCAAATTTTTTCTTCCCTATACGCCACATACAGTTTTTGACTGTTTTTACTAAATAAATAAATAAATGTTACGACTTGCCAGTAAGCTGGTGGACATCGATAAGACAACAGGGCAGCAGACAAGTATGGGCACAGGGTGGTTTCTCAGGAGTGAAGAAGTGACTACTTCTGACATCCTCCAGAGGTTAGTAACCAAATGTGGAGAGTCACCAAAAAGTTGTCGATTCGTGTTTTGTTGGGCATCAGAGTTCAAAGACTGTGCTGAGAAACCCAAAAGTACAGGGCGTCCAGCAGCTGCACGCCAATCGTACAATGCCCAGCGCGTCAATAACTTGATAATAACGAACAGGCGAATCACGTTTGATGAATTAGAGAAGGCAACAGGTGTATCATGGGGAGCCACCTTCATCCATGAGGATTTGATGATGAAGATGTGTGCACAATAGATGCCCCCATGTCCTCACGGTTGCTCAGAAAGAAAAGCGTGTGGATTTGTGCCAACAGGTAGTTAAACTGTACTGTGCAGATCCAGCGGAGTTCTTTCGGAGACGTGGAGCTATAGTGCTTCCATGAGACTACAGATCCTCCATATTTCCAGGATCTAGCTCCTAGCAACTATTCCCTATTCGACAAAATTAAAAAGGACATGCGGCGTAAGAAGTTCACCAATAAAGAAGAACTTCATGCAGTTGTCAACAGTGGCACTGGCATACACCCATAGAATGGCTTGATACGCAAATCTGGAAGCTGCCAGAGTGACGACAAAAGTGCGTAGACATGGGCGGGGAATACCTTGTTATGTACACAAAAAGACACACGTTAACAATAACATTTATTTGATCAATCTTTTTACAGTAGTGATCCGGTTACCAAAATCCAGAAGAGTAGTCAGTTGTACGAAGCTACGGTGTCCAAAATCCAGAAGAAGTCCCACAGATATGCGCACGGTCGTCCGAATCACCAGTAGAGAGAAAACAGTATAACTTAGCCGAGTTCGCACAGGATAACACCATACACTGAGTCACTACCGGATCACACTTCAGAACTGCCTCTCTCTCTCTCTGGCCGGCGCGGCCGGTTAAGAAGCACGCCGCACCGAGCCTCGCCTCGGGGGATCCGCTGCCGGCCGCTCACCCCTATTGGCCGGCCTCGCGCCGGTTTGTAGCCCTGCTGCCTTCGGAAGTCTCCGTCCCGCGCTGCCGATTTGGCGCGCCATATGTTCTTCATATATCGCCCAACATACCTGTATTTTAATGTGTATTTGTTCGTTCAGTAAATAGTTCCTGTTAACAGAAAATAATTGTTGCCTCTTCTTTTGCTTCTGGGCGTAAAGAAGCTTCACTATGCGCACGTTTTGTTGAGCACTCATTTTGCTAGTAGCGGTAGGAGTAAAGCCGCGGGTACGTTAATATTTTATTTTGCTACCAATACAAAATACAAAATCCGCAGTCCATTACAGATGTACATACATTTTCTTAACTCCGGAAGGAAAATGTCTAATTTTCAAATGTTGTTAACCTCGCTTCTTTTAAACTTTCTTGAACGTCCTGAAGAGCGAACAAAATAATTTCTTAAGATATAGTAAATTAACACTTATCACAACTTTTCACAACCGGATTACACCGAAAAAACAATAACTTGCTAGATACTACAGTGCAGTGCAACATCACAGTCTTCCCGTTCACTTAATCATTCATAGAAATATTTTGTCTTATTGGATGGAAGTTCGTTTTGTGAGGTGACAAAAAACTACAATAAAATTCTTTTATGAAATTTAGCAGATCACCTTTATTTCTGCCTCTTATTGAGATAATGCGCCGATTGAGATCTTTCCTTCGCTCTAGTTTCGAGAATTTGTCGCATAACGACGGAATTACGTTTTATTTTTGTTTTATTTATGCTACTAATTTCCAATGCGCGCGGAAACTCAAAGAAAACTTTGAAACCACCGATCATGTGAGAAGTGCCTATGATTATGTGGCATACTTACGGGGAATAATTAAAAAACTATGGAAGTTTCGATTTTATCTGAATAATGCAAATATTATACAGTGTTATACTGCCCATTCGCACACTACTCCTATCGACTGAATTATCGCACCACAGCTTACGATATAGCTGACGTCATGCAAGTGCAAGGCTCCAAGCAAGACGCCACCCACCATGAAAGTTTGCTATTTACGTGATTCGATATAGAAGATAAATTGTTGATATTCTTAGTATAAAGCAAACAAATGTTGAATCGTATATATAAAATACTATGTTATTGCAGTATCCGTGAAAATTGTCTTTGCTAAAATAATTTATTGCAGTGTTCTACAAGAATATTTAATTTGTCACGTTTGAGCAAACTGCGTGCTACTTTTTACAAAACCATTTTGTTTGATTTAGTACAGTCGTATTTTTGCTACCGCAGGCCATTAGTTTATTTGATTTCTCTATTAAACGTAGTTGAATTTCGAATGTGCCTTACCGGAAACGGTGGCTTAGTGCATCAACTTATGCCGCTGCAGTGCCTCTGATCGGGAGGTCCTAGGTTCGAGTCCCGACGGCGGCAGGATTTTCAACACAACTTTTTCAACAAGTCGAATTCAGTCGCTGTCTGGAGGAGAATTCTAGCGGCCGGTTGCTCTGATCGGCAGTTTTCCGTGGTTTCTCCGATCAACACCAGGCGAATGACGGAGCAGTACCCTTACATACAGGACGTGCCACGGACCGCGCGCGATCTTTCCTTCCTCTTCCTTGTCCTATCCTCACCCCTTACACACACACCACACACACTTACACTAACATGCACTGCACTACCACATGCCAGGAGACCGGTCGGGGACATGGAACTTGTCCCGACTGGGGCGGTGCCCCGCTGGTGGGAGAAAACCCTGCTATCTGACGGTACTTCGGCGCCGGATCTCGCCATCCAGCGGGGGAAGATCACCACCATGTCACAAAAAACATGCACTACATTAACGGGCTAATACCAAAGCAGTTGACGCGCCCGGAAACACTGACAAAACAAACAAACAAAACCGACGGTAGTTCGGATCTCGCCATCCAGCGGAGAAAACATGCACTCACTCGGGAATAATGCCTGAGTAGTCGCCGCCCGGAATACTAAAATCAACCGATGTATATCTTCCTCGCTTGCTCGTTCGGACCACGTGCGGCGCGACGGGGTGGCTCATAGAGGGCCGAGACGACGCCACCGCCGCCGGGCCGTGCCTGAGGGGGCGGCGGCAATCGACTCAATATCAGAGCAGCCAGACGCTCCAATTAACGGCGCACGCTCCGATGGGCGCTCGGGGCTCCCCCGGCCGGGCGACCCGCCCTTGCGCGCAGGCTGAGGGCTGGCGGCGCACAGTGGCACGAACCGGCTGCCAAGAAATTAAATTGCTATAAAATGATTCATTTATTTTCTGATATGTTATTGCCTTCGATACGGAGCTCGAAGTACGCGACATAAATTACCTTGATTGAGACGATCGTGGCGACGAGGAAAATATGAAAATAGTTGAATAGTGCTCCATGTTCTGATTTGATTTTTTCGTGTTTCCGGGCACGTCAACTGGTTTTGTCGTTAGTCCCGTTAGTGTAGTGCAGTTTTCTTCTCGAGAGATGGCGGTGATCTTTCCCCGCTGGATGGTGAGATCCGGTGCCGATCTACCGTCGGCTAGTGGGGATTCTCCCTAACCAGAACTCCCTCACCAGCAGGGCACCGCTCCAGCCGGGACAAGCTCTAATCTCCCGACCGGTCTCCCGGAATATGTGGTAGTGTAGTGCATGTTAGTGTAAGTGTGTGTGCAAGGGGAGAGGATAGGACAAGGAAGAGGAAGGACAGATCGCGCGCGGTCCGTGGCCCATTTGGTAGGGTACTGCTCCGGCATTCGCCTGGTGTTGATCGGAGAAACCACGGAAAACTGCCGATCAGAGAGCCGGCCGCTAGAATTCTCCTCCAGACAGCGACTCAATTCGACCTAGCTGGAAAGCTAATGCCGAAAATCCTGCCGCCATCAGGACTCGAACCTAGGACCTCCCGGTCAGAGGCGCTGCAGTGACATCAGTTGATGCACTGAGCTACCGCTCCCGGTGCTACATATTCTCTTACAGAGGGAATTATGGGAGGGAAATATGCACAAAGGAAACCTGAGTCAAGTTAACAACTAGTTAATTAGTAAATGAGTCAATCTGGATGATTGAAATTAGGTAAATAATAAAATCATGAATGTACTCCGGGCGTTAACTGCTTCTAATGATGTCGTGGTGAGACAAAAGGGCCTCGGGCCAAAGGAAATGGGCTTTTGGTCGCCGCTCGATCATTACAGCCCTTATAACGCCCCTTGGTACATAAATAACTGTTATAGTTTACAATATCAGTAGTAAAAGTAGCATTTTATTTTGCAAGTAGGAAACGTTACGACTCGAGGTCGACAAGACGAGTGGCGCAATCTAGGAACAAAATTATGGTTTATTATCCTGCAGGCGCGTTATAAGAGTTCTAATGATCGAGTGGTGACAATAAAAACATATGAACCTATGGCCCGACGGCTCTTGTCGCCCGAGATCTTTGGAACTAATTAACGCCCGTGGTACATAGAAGATATATTTTTTACCTAATTTGAATGATCGGACTTATTACTAATTAACTAGCTGTTAACTTCACCAGGTCTGAAAAATTTTGATATTTATCAATTTTCATGTTTCCTTCCCATAATTACCTTTCCTAATTCCCTTCATAATTCCCCCAGAAGACATGTAGCGTCATTCACTCTTTTATATTTCCCTCGTAACCAGATCTTTTCCATTAGGTAAGTTATGCAGAGGACATCGAGCTCTGTATGAAAAGCAATAATAAGTAAAAACGTATCAGAAAGAAACAAATTCCCTTTTACTACGTTTCGTATACTACTTTTTGACAGCCTTTCTATTATTTTATTTAAATTCAAGTATATAAATTTTTTTTTGTGAACTATATTACATTAAAGTTAGAAGCAACCCATTCAGTCAGATGAAATTGTTTTCTTTATTTGTCCGATGGCACTAGTTTCATTTTAAAAAAAAAGAAATGTATTCTTCAAGAAATCTCAATTTTACTCCAAGCTGAGATCTTCATTTCTTTCGACACGTTTTAAATCTAAGGACAAGGCAGATCGATAAAATTATAACCTTGCCAAAATAACGGCCAATGAGATACAAAGTACCAGAAGAAATTACTATATTTATGAATTATAGTGAGGGAAACGGCGGTTATAACAATACGTCCTTGTTGCAATTAATCTTGAATTATCAAGCAACTATTAGAAACACATTAGTTTCTGTCATGCTATCGAATCTATTAATACAAGATATAAAACGTAATAGAAACAAACATGCCAAAAATGTTCGTATTTCTCTGATGCTCTTGAATGCACTTCAATTCAATTTTCTGTACTTTTCCATTACATTTTGGGAAGTACCTACAAATTAACAATGATTAGTTTTTAACATATTCAGCAACAAATAGATCGAGCGGCACGAGGCACAAGATTATGCTACTGAATTTTAGAATTTCTTGATCTGTTATTTTTTGCAGCAGTGTCCATTATGCATTTGCATGCACGCATTCATCTTCAGGCAACTTCTTCAACGCTTTCTTGCAGTACACAAGCACACGTGCTGGGAGACCAATTGGAGCCTAGAGCTTGTTGCAGTTGGGGCGGTGGGAGATACCTGTTTGGGTGAAAACCCTCAAGTCGACGAGTAGGACCGGGAGCGGTAGCTCAGTGCATCAACTGATGTCACTGCAGCGCCTCTAACCGTGAGGTCCTAGGTTCGAGTCCTGACGGCGGCAGGATTTTCGAAACTAGCTTTTCTGGTAGGTCGAATTCAGTCGCTATCTGGAGGAGAATTCTAGCGGCCGGCTGCTCTGATCGGTAGTTTTCCGTGGTTTCTCCGATCAACACCAGGCGAAAACCGGAGCAGTACCCTACCAAATGGGCCACTGACCGCGCGCGATCTTTCCTTCCTCTTCCTTGGCCTATCCTCTCCCCTTACACACACACTTACACTAGCATGCACTACACTACCACATATTCCGGGAGACCGGTCGGGAGCTTAGAGCTTGTCCCGGCTGGGGCGGTGCCCCGCTAGTGGGAGAGTCTTGGTTAGGGGAAAACCCCACTAGCCGACGGTAGGTCGGCGCCGGATCTCGCCATCCAACGGGGGAATATCACCGCCATCTCCCGAGAAAAAACATGCACTACACTAACGCGACTAATCACCACAGCACTTCTGGCAATGCTTTCTTTTTGGTGCCCGATGTTCGTGTCTTTGGGCCCACTGCGGCTGGCGGCGCGCAGCGTGTCGGGCGGCATGCGGGCGCTAGCGCGACGGCGCGACGGCGGCAGTGGTGGTGGTAGCGCGGGAGGCACTTAAGATGCACGCGAGTACCATAGCTGCTCTTCCCCTGATGGGAAGCAACTTTCGAGAATTTATTTCTTTGCACACGTTCATTTACCTCTTTCAACATGCTCGTAGACGACTAGGTCGAATTCAGTCGCTGTCTGGAGGAGAATTCTAGCGGCCGACTGCTCTGATCGGTAGTTTCCGTGGTTTCTCCAATCAACACCAGGCAAATGCCGGAGCACTCCCCTACCAAACGGGCCATGGACCGCGCGCGATCTTTTCTTCCTCTTCCTTGTCCTATCCTCTCCTCTTACACACACACACTTACACTAACATGCACTACACTACCACATATTCCGGGAGACCGGTCAGGAACTTAGAGCTTGTCCCGGCTGGGGCGGTGCCCCGCTGGTGGGAGAGTCCTGGTTAGGGGGAAACCCCACTAGTCGACGGTAGGTCGGCGCCGGATCTCGCCATCCAGCGGGGGAAAGATCACCGCAATCTCCCGAGAAAATATCATGCACTACACTTACGGGACCAATGACCAGATCAGTTGACGCGCCCGGGAAACAGGAAAAAATCAATCAATAAATCAATCGATCTATCAATCAATCGTAGACGGTTGGGCTAGAGAGCCGAACAGCCTCTGTATCTGCCTGAGTACTTCTTGCCTTTTGCCCCAGTCATTGGTAGCGGCAGGTACTGAGCCGAACATCCCCTGTAGCTGGTCGGTCCCCTGTAGGCCAGTCAAGGAGGCAGTCACATAGATCTGAGAATTTGCATTATACACTTCTGATTGAAATTATCAGGTTACTGAAAAAATGAATTTGAATGAATGAATGAAATTGGAGTTTTCGTTGATCATGGATGGATCACTAGAGATTTCGTTGTCAACGCTTAGTGGAGGTCAATGTAATTTGCTGAGACCTTGCTCACAAGTTATTAATTTTAATTGTACGCCCAGTTAACCGATGGGATATTGAAATATTTGTCTCAGGATTTGGGTCAATGTTTCTTCGACTGAAGCGCTGAAGCGCTGAAGGGATGCGGGTAGGAAAGTATTAAAATGAAATGGTGTGTGATCAATAGAAATAAAAATTACTATTCGGGATAGAAATAAGATTCTTTGGGAATGAGCGTATAATAATCTTAACGTACACAAGTGAAAATCAATATAACAAGATATGACAATAAAACTAGCCTACTTTAACCCAACATACATTGCAACATTCATTATATTCGATTATACGGGAATCCTATTATGAGGAGTCTGCTTAATAATTAAAATGATTTAATAATGAATTGAAACAAAAAGTCAAGAGAACCCTAACCAGCAATCCTTGGATCTATTAATTAATTTAATAAGAAAAAAACAAAAAACGAAGACAGGAAGTAGAAAACAAATACTGTAACAAAAGCAGCAGAACACTGCATTCAAATCAATTAATTAAAACAGCACAAAAATTTTTGAAATCCACAGAAAGAAGGATTTTCGGTTGACCAGCAAGGTATGTATGCACTGCATTCTCACCTGTATGTCGGAGGCAAATCTTCGGCCTCTTAAAGCATATTTAAGTAAACCAAACGTATGGTAATCAGGCGTGAAAATATCAGAACTGTATCTGGAATGTTCTTAACATCTTGAAATTTCGTTTTTGAAGTTCTTGGGCGCGGCAAATGAATGCGCGTTGTCTTGCCACAAAATAATTTTTCTTTTGTCAAAAGAAGTTTTTGATTGTCCTTCGACAATCCTTCTCGACGTTCTCATATGCACAACCGGACTAACATTCATATGGTTTGCCACTTCATCAGTAGTTATTCATCGGTTACTCATAATTAGGGCACGGACGTGCTCAATATTGCTATCAGTAGAGGATGATGTTGGACGTCTTGCTCGTTTCTCACCCTGCAAGCTTGTTTGACTGTTTTTTCAAAGGTTTAATACACTAGTAAACTCTTCTCTAAGGAAAAACATTGCACCATTGTTCTGAATTGCTTGTAAGGCTTTAATACACATTCTGATCACAGAAAAAGGATTACGTAAGCCTGTTCTTTTTTTGGTGCAAACGAAGAGTGATGCAGCCATGTTTGTGCCGCCAGAACTCAAGCGAATATGAGGTACAACGCTGATAAGAAAAGTGAAATATGTCATTTCAAGGTTGATAAGTGCATAAAGCTGTACAGTAAACCTATTGACAGTCAACCTAATCTAACAATTAGAACAAAAGTTGATTATTGATTTACTCTCTGTAAAAAATTTATTACAATACCGTTATATAAAATTCAATTTTTTTACATCGTCCCTTAATTACGCATAGTACAAAATTCAATTGGTTTTACAACCTTTCTTAATTTACCTTATGCATTACCTAATTGTTATTCTCGTGGAACACATTTGAACCAAAGAATTATTTTTATTAACCGGTGTTCATTTTATAACAAAATGTGATCATTTGTTTACATTTTAAATGGTTTCCACGTAAATGTACAGATAATACTCAAAGTAGTCTGACTTTTTCTGAGCTCTCTTTTCTAAGTGGTGAAATGTTCATAATCATCAGCGAATCAATAAAAGATTGAAGAGACTGCAATTTAATGTCTGCCTCTCAAGTGCGTATGAAATTTCGTATCTCTCATTTATCACGGAAAAAGACACCCAATGTAGTAGGTACGTAAGAAAAACACATAGACAGATGGTCTACCGGGGGTTTCTAAATGTGTCGACGGGGTACCGACGGGGTTCTAAATGTGAACGACAATAGCAGCTCAACGAAAGAATAGAGAGGGAAAGGGTCTTTTTTCTCTGCTCTCAAACTCTTCATGGTGAAGATGAGACGGAGAGAGATAATGGACAGCGCACCTGCCTTTTGAATGCACGCGCCAGGCCTGTCAAAATATTGGCAAAACTCTTCTCTTGGTGACGCCTTTTCGCGTAGTTGCAAGAACATCCTGATGGAGAGATCCGACGTGGAACAGCTGGACCAATATTGACTCGATCTTCAAAAATTTCCAAAGGATCTTATATCAATTTTATTTTTCATCATCTCAATAAGTTGCACTCGTTTTATGATTTCCGTGTTTCATTAAGATAAAAAAATATTCATCGTTAATTCCAGTGGGCCCCAAATAAATACTTCCCTTTCGAGTATTTTTAAAGAAGCAGAAAAAATACAATATGTATGTGTGCAATTGGCACTTTTGGGTCGGATTAATCCGATTTTCTTCAGCTCTCGGTGCTCCCAAGTCTGCGCCCAGTTCTTATTTATTCTCCACACCTGAGGGCATGTGACGAGCACGACGTCTTCTCACCACAGTCCCTGTCTGGAGGAGAATTCTACAGGCCGGCTGCTCTGATTGGTGGTTTTCCGTTGTTCCTCCGATCACCAGGTGAATGCCGGAGTTGTACCCTAATAAACAGGCTATGGATAGCGCGATCTTTCCTACCTCTTCCTTGTCCTATCCTCACCCCTTACACACACACTTACACTAACACTACCCCACATACCGGGAGACCAGTCGGGAGCTTAGAATTTGTCCCGGTTGGGGCGGTGCCCCGGTGGTGGGAGATATCTGGTTGGAGAAAACCCCGCTAGCCAACGGTAGTTCGGCGCCGAGTCTCGCCATCCAAGACCACCGCCATCTCCCGAGCAAAAACACGCCCTACACGTACGAGACTAATGACCATAATATTTGATGCGTCCTGAACAACTAACAGTTAATCAATCACTGTACCTAGCTTACGTGGCCTCCCAAAGGTTTTCTTTTGTCGCACAGCAATAGATAATAAGACGATTTACATGACGAAGCTACAACTTCGTTTTTGCCCCGGTCGGGAACCCAGGACCGCCTCCCAAAACGCTTTTTTATGGTACGCTTTTTTATGAGTCACCCGAGGAGCCTTAAATCACAATATGCCAAATTAATGTTTGCTTCCCGTTTCTGCGTAAAATAGTACATAGGGTGAGAAGAAAAAACTACATCAAAATAGAAAAAATGCTGTTCACTTAAATTTTATTTGAGTACATGAATGAGTTGGATGAAGAATTTATATTTTACTAGTAACCTATTTTGCTTCTTCTTTCAAACTCAGTCTTCTAAATTTCATCTTCCATCTTTAAAAATGTAAAGCTTATAAAAAATAGCGAAATATGCTACCGTAAATAAAAGTAAAAAGCGAAACTTTGAGAGTGAGATTACAAAATAAATTATAATCTAATTGATTATGAAGAAGAAAAAGAAGTATTCATGATTCATTATTCTGTCCATGGGTTGATTCAAAGAATTTCACGAGATGCCAATTCCAGAGAACAAATTTGGTCCTGTACGTGCAGTGACAATGGTTTGCTCGAATTCTCCAAGCAAATGAGATGGTAGAACCCATTTTACGGGCGGCGAAGGAATGAACAACACAGAAATTCCTTTAACCTAATTGAAATAGAGATGCATGTACAGATCTCACTCTGGCCGAAGAGAAAGATCTTAACAAACGCGAAAATACGTATTCGTATATCAAAAATAAGAGGAGCAGACAGTGGAAAAAAAACAACTAGCTTCAACAGAATATTAAACTGTATGAATGAGTATCTCCATTGAAAGACCCAAGAGCATTGGTTCAAACTCAAATGTTAAAGGAAGAAAACACTCGTACGATATTCATCAAATAAAATTGTACTTAGCCGTAGATAGAAAAAAAAGGAAAGGCGAAACTAAACAATCTCAAGCCTAAATAACGCTTCTGAACCAATTATCAGTAGTAAATCCTTTACCCTGGTAAGATATCCATCTCCTACTATATAGAAATTCATCGATCATTAAAGTCTCCGGAGGTACACAGTCTTGCTTGCTACTGCTGGAGAGAAATAGTGGTGAACTGCTAGGTGAAATAATGTCAGTCACATGCAAGGCGAAACAAAGGGTGAGGCAGAGGAAAATACTAAGAGGAGAAGTGGGAAGGAGGGAAAAGAGAGGCACATATGTGTAGGTCCCGCCCCAATAGGCCGCTGTTCGCCGATACCGTTCCAACAACGCTCCAGGCGCATCATTAAGGAAGTTGAATTTTTGAAATTAACGAAATGTCTGAGCTTATAATGACTATGCGATTTTATTAAGCAAACTATTTTACTAAACTATTCGAATGCGATGAAGTAAAATTAGCGCGGTAATTTAAGAAACACAAGAATCCTGACCAGGCATCTTGTTCTCAGCGGGTTTGAAATGCTTGACTCTTGAACGCAAGTACAGACTGCGATTGCCTTAGCGGCAACGAACCGGAAAATGTTCCGATCACCTTAAGGCAATTCACCCTCTTCAGTTGAAAAATGCTCAGCAAAATATTATAGGTTAAAGCTAACAAAGCCTTCCAGGCAGTTTACCCGGAGCAACATAAACAATCCGGGAGCGCATCCTACCTTCGCAGGCGCCTGTTTGTGTTCGCCCCGGTCGTCTTCCGTCTACGGCGCGCGGAAGCAACGAGTCGGGTCGGGGGCGGGGCGGGGGCGTGGGGGCGGGAGCAGTGACGGGGGCGTGGAATTCGGGGTTGAATGGGGAGGTGGCGGTGGCAAGAGGCGGGTAGAGTGGCACGGGGGCGTGAGGGGAGCGGGGTGAAAGGGGAGATCTTTCAGGGAGCGGAGGGGGGGGGGGTATGGTGAATGTTGGGTGTGGGCGTGGTCATTCGTCGAGTGGCGAGAGGAGGTCGGGGGGTGGGGGGAAGGCGGGGGAGGCGGCGTGTGACGTGAGTGTGGGTGTCGGTTAGGGAGCAGAATCGAGAGGAGCGCGGCAGCATTGCCGGGCCCGGGAGAGGGTGGCAGCGGAGGAGACGGTGGGGGGGCGGAGCGACCGCAGGCGCGTGGCAAGGCAAACGCGGGCCGTCAGAGAGGGGGCGGGGCGGCTCCTGTGCACCCGGAAGCCGCCCTGCGCCGCGTCTGTCAGGGCTGTGGCGCCGCCGCCCAAGGGCGCGCCGCGCCGCACGCCAACACTTGAGGAGCGGACCGCGCGACTGCCACCCGCGTCGCCGGCGCCGGCGCCGCCCCGCGCCGCCATGCCCCACCTCGCTCTCTCGCCACGGCCCCCGAAAACACCTTCCCTCGGGACCGCACTCGGAGGCGGAGGAAGCGGACAGAGAATGTTCAGACTCAGAGCCTCAATTCCAGAGAGATCTGTGGATTGCACACTGATAACGACACGCGTTCAAGTTTTAGCCTTATTAGTTTCCTTCCCCCCCCCCTAGAGTTCTCAAAATGGGGTTTTCGGGTTTCATGGTAATTTTGTATTAGTTATTTCTTGGCCAAGACTACGACACCAGTGTTATTGATCTAAACCTTTCACAAACAAAATATGACCTGTTCAAATATTATCTAACCTGAAGAGTATTCGAAATAATGCTATTATTGATTGTAAAAACGATTGTCCTTATGTGAATTCATTGCCAGAACAAGGTTTGTATTAAGCCCCACAAATACAGGTTTGTCTTGATACTGAAGTGTTAACATGTCTATTGTTGCAATGTTTAATGATGTTCATCATTTTCCAATACCTGATGAGAACATAAATCAATGCGTGTAACATCCTGATTACATTTTCCTAATATTATTCAAGACAAAAATAATATTATATTATGTGAAGATTGTTACTTTTTTTTTTATTTGAATAATACTTAACTACAAAATACGTTTTCTTTAGGAAAGGTAATTTAAAAAGTTTTTAGAGATATTATTTAGACTTTTCGCTGTAATCCTGGGAGAGATTAAAATGGGATTTTTTCTTTTTCGTGTACTACATACGTAATATTGAGGAAAATAATGCTGCAACCGAAAATATTCGTCAGAAAAAATTGTATTGTAGATCCCCGATGTCAAACAACTGCATACTTCTTGTTCCTACATGCAGGAAATCACTTCCTCTAACCCGTTGTGTGATCAGAATTCACGTTTTGTGCACGGTAAAATTTGTTTAAAGGCAAAGCATCCTTCCTTCCTTCCTTTTCAGAATCGTTCGAACGACATTCGCTTAAATAAAGGATCCAAATTTTTTCATAAACCTTTTTGTACGAATAGTATTAAATGCACTGAATTACACGACATAAAATCCGTTTTGAGGTATTCCTTTGTTTTTTTTAAATTTCACAAACGAATATCTTTACATTTCTCTCTCGTCGTTTATATTAACATATTTTTTTGTATTTATGGCATTTATGAGCACAAGTGCTTCAATTGATTTTCTGAAGATTCTAGAAAAATCAAAACTTTTCTTTGAAAATAAGTTCAAAATTGGGATTTTCAGAAACGCTCGATATTTTTCACGAAAGGTTCCAAATTTTTCATTGAATATTTGCATAACAAATCTTTTACACTTCCAGAATTTGTTACTTTTCCAACAGGTTACATCAAACTCCCAAGAGGAGGTTTTCTGGCACATCCCACTTCAATTCGAATCGTGGGCGCTGTTTCAACACGATTCTTTGTAGATCCTGCGCTACTGAGGACGACTTTGAACATAAATAATAGTAGTGCTTTCAATAAAGTACGACACTGATATGACACAAAACAACACAATTTTCGTTAGAGAGCTACCGCTTTAAGGACCACAAAAAACCACGTCCTTGGTGACACTGGCGTCATCACACCCCCACCCCCATCCCTGTCGCCCTAGAGCTTCCGCGCGACGGTCTGGGGTTGAAGTAAACATTGTGCTGCAGCACGTGTGCTTTGCCGAGTTTTCGTTACGTCTACAAACGAACGTTAGTAAATGTTTGCGATGTTGATAACTGGCTTACGGTAAATGTTGAAGAGACTGCAGACCGAGTGTTAATATACATTTCTCAGTTTCGGCGATTGAGTTCTTGTAGAGTACTGCGTGGGTGTTTATAGTTTTGGAGGTGAGTACTCCATGATTGCAGTTTTCAAAGAGGATTAAGACGTACACAAGCTACCAGGAAAAATAAATCTTTTCCTCATTACAATATATGAATCAAATTCAGGCAAACAAATGTAATTCCATTCAAGTATTGAAGTTTGGTCTGTATAAGTTATGGTAAAGTTTCTGTTCTTAAAATTTATTTCATATTTCTTCTAAAATATCTATTTTAATTTTATGCTCATGGTACTTTTGTTGTTTGATCAGTTCTTCCTTGCACGTTTAGAACAACTAACAATTTTTGGACCCAAATCTGGAAACTGTCGTTTGATACCAATACACATGTGTACAACAAATAGTGCCTGGATACCTTCTTTCCGAGTGTATCTAGAATTCAAATTATTTGGTAAACAAACTATTTCAACCTTTTCAAAACGAACATATAATTTACAGTTAAGTAAAAATAATCCAATCTAAATATATGCGTCAATAATTCAAGTCTCAGCAAAAAAGGGTTGAATATCCAACTAGAGGTTCCACAGAATGGCACAGACTTTCTCGCAGTAAAGTTTTCTAATTTCCTTGGTGTGTACTGGTACTGTACAATCTGGTCCCTCCTTCTTGCCTGCTACCATCTATCGCCACCCAGAGTACATTTTTTTAAAAAAATTCTCAACTTTTCAGTTTCCTAATAGTCGAAACGAAATATTATTTTAAGAAAATAATGATGGGTAAAAACTTGTTCTAAATGACATTTTATTGAAAAATTTGGAGCCGTTTTTAAAAAATGGCCTTAAGCGTTACTACAAAAACGAAATTGGAAGCTCTTTTTCATAGGAATCTATTGAGTTTTCGAAAAACTTCATTCAAAGTCATTTGAAGAACCTCTATAAAAATTCAATAATGTATACAAATCCATTAAAATGTGCATATTTACGGCGAGGTGATATTTGAAAAAAATTACATTTGTGTAATTTGTGAAAAACAAAAGAATACACCAAAATGAACTTTACGTCATATTAAACAGTGCAATTAACACTATTATTGGAAAAATTTAAAAAAAATTTGGGCCGATTTGAGAAAATGCAGTTTGAGCGTTTCTGAAAATGCGGAATTTTGAGCTCATTTTCACAGAAAAATGTTGAGTTTCCGAGAAACTTTACTTGACATTCTTTAAAACACATGTACTCATAAATATAATACTGTGAAAAAATCGCCGCTAATGCAAATATTACCAACGTGAGAAACAAGTCACAATAATTAGAGTTTTGTAATTTTTGAAAAAACAAACAAACAAAAGAATGTAGCTGTATGGTGTTTATGTCATCGTGTAGGGCACATTTGGCAGTATCCCTAGCAAAAATTTAAATAAAATATTTGTACCGTTTTTGAGAAAACCTTATTTTTGTAATTTTTTAACATTACAAATATTGCACGCACTATTGCACGAAAACTACTAAAATTTTCAAAAACGTCTACATGATCTTAATGAAAGAATTATTTATGGACAACAAATTTCATTTGAATGAAAATCTGTCTTCAATTTGATAGTTGTAAAAAGACGCAGTTAACCATGAAAATCGGACCTATGCCACCTTTATAAGTGTATTTTACTCTATTCTTCCGTGAAATTTAAAGAAAAAATTTGGAGTCGTTTTTTAGAAAATTTTGAAAATGTCCGTGGGACTTCATGTAAAATACTCCCAAATTTTAAAGAATGTTTTTTCAAAAGGGGTTTCTTCAATTTGCAATAACGCATTATTTAGGCGTTAGCAGTGTTTACAGACGGACGGACGGACAGACAGACAGAGAGACGATTTCAAAAAACATCAACAATTTTTCGGTAGCAGGGGACCCCAAAACGTGTATTTCCGTTGAAATCTTGAAATCAATTTTAGGCAGCATTACATAACATTCTCTATACTACGTATATTACTCCGTTACACGTATGTATACGAGAAAGTAAAAATTAATTGATAATCAAGTATTGGCTCTGAAGGTATTATTTTTTCATTCAAATGTAAGCCATTTTTTATTCAGTAAAAGTATCTCTTTACAAAATCAAGACGCAACGGCAAAAGGGAAAATTCGCTCTTCCTTTGTTTCCTTTTTATTCTACAGGCCGGTTGCCACATTCCAAAATCACAGACGGCGTCGTTGGATAGTATCCAACGCAGTCGGTTCCAGGAGGTCGTATTATCTCAACTTAGAGAAAAGTTAATCCGACAATATTACTGAAATGAGCGGTGGATGTACTGACTTCCTGCACTTATCCAAATACACCATCACTTCTACGAAAAATTGACTCAACTGGAATCGTAGTCATCCTTATCTTGTACTCCGACATACATAGTTCAGCCATTTGTAACTTAGTGCAAATATAAATAAGGTCAAATCTCGAAAACGTCAAACATAAGACATTTGCCCAAATATGCAGCTGTTCCAGGAATGCCAATCGCTCGAAACCGACATGCAAGTTGTACTCGCAATACATACAATAAGGTACTCGCAAAGGTCGAAACTAGACATTAAGAGTTAAAATTGCAAAACTCCATCTTAATATTTTCGCTCCTTGTCAGATTCTAGAGATTACAATCTTCCTAATAAAATAACTTGGAACATACGTAAAAACACAATAGAGAGGACCATAGAGTGTTATGACTGTAATATTTCGCAAGAAGTATTGTCGAAAATACTGGAGCTCGCCCACGATGCGCCCACCTTAGAGAAAATTTACAGTCTTGCAGTCACTTACATTCAGTATCCACAAAGAAATAAATTCGCCAAGCAGAGAGCAACAAAGCATCATAAATGAACTTCAGTTCAAATCAACCACAATGTTCAACAATGTGTACAACTGCCTTGCGAACAACTTGCGTTGTCGTTCACGTTTACCTTTTAGGAATATACATTTGAAATTTGTGGCGCATTTTATATGTACTTTATAATTTTAGATCACGTTTTAGCCTCCAGATCACTAACATCACAGTGGATTCTATGTACCCCGGCATACCTTATATATTTAAGAACTGTTTGGAAATATGTCACGATTTCTATCAAAATTATCCAAGATGTATTATTGAAAAAAATGTTCTTTGCACCCTTTAAAAATCTTGAATTGATAGATAAATTGCATTTAAAAACATACAGTATGTGACGTTAATATTGGAGATATAGAACAGGTTCGAAAAATAATTTAACCTTTGCAATTTTCGAATTTTTAGGGGAATAGAAACAATATTATGTTTATAAAAGAAAGTTGCTTCATTAAAAAAATAATGGAAAACTTTGTAACATTTTTTCAGAAAATATTGAAAACATGACAAGTGCTTCTTGTAAAGAACCCTCAAAATGTCAAATACCTGACATTCCTAGAATGTCACTACTACACCGTACTTCTGACGTTTACTTTGGGACTTCCTTACTCAGAAACTTCTAATCTGACAATTATACGTAAGACACTAACCATCCAGACAGCCGTGCTGAGTTTTTTTGTACAAAACTATATGTAACTTCTTGCCATACACACCAATCTTAACAGTCTTTGGAACAGCGCTAACAGACCTTCATCATATCTTGATGCGTGTGCGAAGTTGGAGCTAAAGAACCATAAACAGGAATTTCAGGACCGAAAATTTGAGATCGTTTTGTTGAGGAGATTCCATTTCTCCCTACCTACACATAAGGATAAGTATAAAGAAACTTTAGGATAAAAAGAATACTACACTTTACTACCAGAAATTTACCTTTACTGAAAGAAAATTCAATTTATTAGTGACGCAGAAGTTTGTGGGCGAGAAATATCTGTATTCAATTTAAACAAGAAAGCTCATTTCTGTGCAGATTGACTGTGTCCTACATTAACCCGCTCTGAATTGTATCATCTCGATCTCGATCAGGTTTTTCGTCCAGTTTCCCTGATCCATTGAGCAAATGCTGAGATGGCCCCTTGTTTTGCTTCTGGACATAAATGTAACTTCATTTTCTGTGCACGTCTTCTAGAATTCAGTGGGAAATACAATTATTCAAATTATCGTTTCCATGTTGTCGCGGCAGGAAGTAATAAGAGCCAAAATGTATTGCTTATTTATCTTTGAAAATAGATTTTATTACATGGGAGTTTTTTGTTTTTTCTCCTTTCAAAATTCAAAATTTATTGCTTGTTTATCCTTGAAAATAGATTTTATTACATGGGAGTTTTTGTGTTTTTTTCTCCTTTCAAAATTCAAAATTTAAGTAGTATATGACTTAGTGTAGGGATCACAGAATTTTGAAAATGTGCACACATTTCACTTTTCCCCATAGCACGTCATACGCAGTTTTTAACTGTTTTTGACGCAAAATAAATAAAATAAAAAAATCAGAGTCTGAACACAACGCCCCTAAATTCGACTTCCTCTCCGCCACGAGGTGCACTGCGAGTTAAAACGCTCCGCGAGCACTCCATCGAGCGGATCGCGGGAACCGCTCGTTTCCCCGCCTCCTTTCCACCGCGAGAGGTAGCGCACCTCGGCAGCGCTGCTTTCCGTTACACATTAGCATCCAGTTTCAGTTGCAGTTCCGCTGCGACCCACCGCGGGGGCGAGGGCGCGGCCGGCAGCTGCGAGACACCTGTTGGGCGAATTAGCGATGCAAATGCGCGCCCGACGCCGCAGCGCGCTCTGCGTTCTGTGCACTGCGACATTCAGTGGGCGTGCAATTGGACACGGAAATGCGTGTTCCTATTTGCGGTGCACGGCCCACGCGCGGTTCCCCACAACGGAACGAGACTGAAGTGCAACTTTTTTGTCGTATGATTGTATTTCATTTTGGAAATAAAAATTTAACTTTGAGAGGTGTATTCAATAGAAACATTATTAATAACAGCAGTTCTTTAATATGTATTGTCAATCAGTTTACGAAATAACACTTCTGAATAATGTATACTACTCTATATTCGTATCTCTTCATATTATACTCTATGTTCCCTTATCAAAATTGAATTATATCAATATAAATACCAATGTTTGTACATTTAAAATATCATCTTTCTAAGTATGTCATGGAGATATCAATACGTTAATTATAAATTGACTTGTATATATTTTTTCATCCAATATTTTATTTGTTCCAAGGTGTTTAAAATTTTTTTTTTTATTTAAGGGCCTTTACACCTTCCGGTTTAAAATTAAATATAAATTGCAGTCTGAACTACCTTCATTTGAAAAACCTCTCGACCACTCACGGTTACATCTGGGGAGAATATTGGAGTTTTTATCTTAACGTCTTCGTCTTGGTACAACGCACTGACCTCAGCATGTAGTACTTGCCCTCTGAGGAAGTCTACGCCCCTTCTGAGTCAGTTTTCCGTTTCATTAATCATTATGCTCTGAGCTAGCAGATTCGTGTCCACTTCGGAATTTTTCTGCCTCTAGATGGGAATGAGTGATGATTATGAACACGTTGTGCACCAACTGGAGGGAGAGGGAGTCATAATTTATTCAGCTCCCCACCCCTTTCAAAAAGCAAAATTTCATTTTATACTAATTTTCTATAGTAATGCAAGTGATTCAATATTTCAGTTGAATTCCTTATAAGTAAATAGAAATTGACATGTAAAAATACATGTTAAAATCAGCATTAATGAAAAAGTCTTTGTAAGTAACAAGTCGGCTGGACAATACAGCTGCAGGCACTTTCCATAGATTGATTGATTTTTTCGGTTTCCGGGCACGTCAACGGCTTTGGTCACTAGCCCCGTTAGTATAGTACATGTTTTTCTCGGGAGATGGCGGTGATCATCCCCCGCCGGATGGCGAGATCCGGCGCCGACCTACCGTCGGCTAGTGGGGTTTCCCCCTAACTAGGACTCTCCCACCAGCGGGGCACCACCCCAGCCGGAACAAGCTCTAAGTTCCTGACCGGTCTTCAGGAATATGTGGTAGTGTAGGTTAGTGTAAGTGTGTGTGTGTAAGGGGAGAGGATACGACAAGGAAGAGGAGGGATAGATCGCACGTGGTCCGTGGCCCGTTTGGTAGGGTACTGCTCCGGCATTCGCCTGGTGTTGATCGTAGAAACCACGGAAAACTACCGATCAGAGCAGCCGGCGCTAGAATTCTCCTCCAGACAGCGACTGAACTCGACCTAGCTGAAAAGCTAGTGTCGAAAATTCTGCCACCGTCAGGACTCGAACCTAGGACCTCCCGGTCAGAGGCGCTGCAGTGACATCAGTTGATGCACTGAGCTACCGCTCCCGGTCACACTCCCCATAGAAAATCAAGTCGCGGTACTGACCATCACTTGCAGATGAGAAGCATGGAGTTGTGAGCATCCACCAAACTCCAGACTCTCTTACTTAAAGCGGGGTTCGAATCCCACGCCCTCCGGATGTCGGCCTCTGCCTTGCCTCTTTGTACGGAGGCGCTCCCAAGAATTCCTTGGAGTAAAAGTGATTAAGGATTTTGGAATATAATAAAAAGGATTCTGA
This sequence comes from Teleogryllus oceanicus, assembly GCA_964035755.1. Classification (NCBI taxonomy): domain Eukaryota; kingdom Metazoa; phylum Arthropoda; class Insecta; order Orthoptera; family Gryllidae; genus Teleogryllus; species Teleogryllus oceanicus. The sequence goes on along the minus strand of CAXIVR010000002.1, from coordinate 183,462,200 downwards.
ATTCACGAATGTAGTAAAAACATTATCCACAGTTGTCGAGTTTTCCAGAATAAGTGAAGATAAATTCGAGAACTGTATTCTATAGTAATGATTTTTAACTAGAAGTGTTGAATTCAAAGATTTTTTTATATATTCGTTTAAAATGTGTAACAAACTATACTTATGAACAACATTCGATAGTCCAATTCCAAATTAATTTGACATAATTACACTTAAATTTGTTTTTTTTTCTAATATATAGTGAGTCACGTAACTTTATATATTATAATATTAAGTGAAATATATAAATGATAGTTACGTTAAAATAAACATATGAAAATAGGTAGACATGATTACTTATATCTACAGCGTAGTTACGACGTGATTTGAGTAACTTTTTTTTTCAAATGGGACTAATATATTTTCAGTATCAAAAGAGGTAAAGAAGTTTAGAATCATGATGTACAATGTCATATGTTAATATAAGGATTTTGAGAAATTTTGATTCTTTGGAAACCAATTTAAGGATATTTAAGGTAGATACGAAGCTTCGAGGTCACGCAAAATTTCCATTCTGCGGCATCGCGCTCTGAATGAAGGTCTAGTTCAAGAACAACATATCCAAATATTCACTAAACTTGGATATTTCCTGAACTCTGCTTTATCCTTCCCATTTTCAAATATTATTATTTAAATTGGGAAATTTGGATTGGTAATGAGTTGTATTGAAATAAGATTGTTATTTAAATGATAATTTAAGGATATCAACCAAGGATATGCTAAGGGATCTTGGAAACTAAATACAGTAAGAATAAATTATTAAGACTTTAAGAAATTGATATTTCAGAAAATATTCTAATGTAATGATTAATTATAAAATTGTGAAACAAAAATACAGAAAGGATAATGTAATTCACAAAATAAAAATAGAATTGAAAATACTAAATTAAAATACATTACTATTCAAAATTACTTTAGAATGTATCCATATGACACATTGAAAGAACATTCATCATTGCAGGCGCTTGAAAATATTCAACTGCCACAATGCTTTATTTAACTCAGAATATTCAGCAATGGCTCGCAATCTTGGATGATAGGAGCTTTGCGTAGACGTGGTTTAAGAAAACCCCAAAGAAAAAACTAAGGAAGTTCATGGGAAACGTGCAAAACACTACAACCAATGAATATCCTGTAATATAAAACCCATTAACTGATGAAGTAATAAACAATTTTATTACAAGTGTTTAAATAAATCTTAATTTTAACCCTTCCATTTTAAAAATAAGCTGAAAATAGGAAGGATAACAGAGTTCAGGAAAAAACCAAACAGTTTTGAATATTTGAACATTTTTGTAATGATTACTAAGATCTCCCACCCCACGAGGCGGAAATTGTGGACTTCAGTCGTGACCTCTGCTGAGCAGTACTTAAATGAAAATATCGTAAGTAAACTGGGCCGTAGAAAATTTCAAACAACATTAACATATGACATTATGTCAATGGAGTCGTCTTTACGCTCGTGATGATAGACTGTATATGTTCCATTTGAAAAACTAGCTCACCACAAATCTCGTAAATACAAGTGATAAAATGGAAATAAAACACGCGCTCACTCAGCCTATTTTCTCATGCACTCACGTCAAAACTTATCTTCAAAGTATCAAAAAGATAAGTATAAGATGATGACTGATTCCGGCTATAATATATATATATATATATATATAGATTTATATATATATATATACTGTATTTTATAAATAGCTTACATACTGTAAGTTAAACTGTTTCACGATGGATTCCGATATTTATCACTGCGAATCATACGCTATTTCGTTGGTGTTGTAGTCAGCTTTAAGTATAATTCAATCTATAATATGAATTTAGTAATAACACACAATACACGAATTTAGTCCGAAATCTTAAACAATTTGCTCATTTGCAAATCCTAACATTTATTCTTTGAAACGTCATTCTAGGACGTTCCCCAGCAGACACCACCGAGGGAATCGAAATTTCCCCACTTCGGAGTCGTGCGTGCTCGTCTGAAAGAACAGACCTTAAACGGGAAGTAATTTGTTTCGGGGAAGGTAAACGAGGGGCCTGTGAGGGAATTGAAGACGGCAGAGGCGGTTGCACCGACACGACGCCGTCAGCATGGAGGGGCACTGCGCCGCGGCCGGGGCGTCTTCGGCGGCCGTTGCAGGCGCTTCCTTCCGGCCGTCACGCACCGAGGGCGCTGCCGGCGGCGGCGGCGGCGGCGCGCGCCCTCGACCTCCAGCGTGACGGTGGTTCTCCTCCATCCGACCAACCCACTCGTCCCAAACACGCGATATAAAAGAAACAAGAAAAGAAAGTATATAGTCAGATTGATTGATGATTCCGGGCTGCTAAGGTCTTTAGTTCGCTAAGTGTGGGGGCATGCTTTTTATCGCAAGATCCGGTAAGGATTGTAAGATACGGCGCTGGCCTACCCGTAGGTTTATGGGGTTTCCCCAACGAGGTATCTCCCACCAGAGGGGTACTGCCTCAGTCGCGACAAGCTCTACGCTCCCGTCTGGTCTCCCGGGATGCGTGCTAGTGTGATGCCTGAAAGTGTAAGTGTGTGTAAGTAACGGATGAGGGTGGGATAAGGAAGAACAAGAAAAGGTAGCTCGTGGTCCGCGGCCCCTTGATAGGGTGCTGCTTCGGCATTTGCCTGGTATTGATCGGAGAAACCACGGAAAACTACCGATCTGCGCAGCCAATCGCTGGAATTCTGCTCCAGACAGCTCTGAATTCGACCTAGCTACGTATCTGCGGTCGAAAATCCTGCCACCGTCGGGTTCGAACCTTAGGATCTCCCGGTCAGAAGCACAACAATGATATCAATTCCCTACGGCCTGAAGATTGATAGATAGATTTTTTTCGTGTTTCCTGGCGCGTCAACTGCTTTGGTCATTAGTCCCGTTAGTGTAGTGCATGTTTTTGCGGGAGATGGCGGTGATGGCCCCGCTGGATGACGAGAATCGGCGCCGACCTACCGTCGGCTGATGGGGTTTTCCTCTAACAGAACTCTCCCACCAGCGGGCACGCAAGCTCAAGCTCTCCCAACAGTCTCCTGGAATATTGGTAGTGTAGTGCATGTTAGTGTAAGTGAGTGTGTAAGGAGAGGATAGGACAAGGAAGAGGAAGGACAGATCGCGCGGGTCCGTGGCGTACTGCTCCGGCATTCGCCTGGTTTGATCGACAAACCACGGAAAACTATCGATCAGAGCAGCCGGCCGCTAGAAATCTCCTCCAGACAGCGACTCAATTAGACCTAGCTGAAAAGCTAGTGTCGAAAATCCTGCCGCCGTCAGGACTCGAACCTAGGACCTCCCGGTGAGAGGCACTGCAGTGACATCAGTTGATGCACTGAGCTACCGCTCCCGGTCCCTGCGGCCTGAAAATGTAGAACGTTTTGACAAAGGAATGAGACTGACCATTCTTTTTGAGAAGGTAATCATTAAAAAATAACATTTTACGCAGCGTTTGCGTGTATAGACCTAAAACACCTGAAATGCCAAAATAGAGAATACTGCATCGTAAGAGAAGCAAGACATTCTGGGATAAATAGGAATAACATCAGAATGTATAAGAAACGAAACATACTGAGAAAACGGTAACAAAAGAGTATAGATGTTTAGAACTAAAAAATTTCTTTTAGCCTAAAAGGCATTGAAAGTCAGAATAAGGAGAAAAAAAGGTACTGTCATAAGTAACATACACAATAAAATGAAAAAGCGTTTGCAATTTTTGTCTATATTATTTTGTAAACTTAAATGTATAAAACAAGTTCGTACATTTTAATGTAAAACTACTCAACTATGTTCTCAGAACGTGGCTGGTATTTATGAAACAGGGAAATGAAGAAAAATCCTTCTATAAGAGAAGAGATTTAGAAATTATCTCATATTTTAAAATACCAAAACGTCAATTGAAGATTTGGGAATGAATGGTCACGTGGGCTATACATTATACTAGCATTATATATAAAAATAATACATAAAGTCCTAAAAAAGATTTTTACGCAAAAAAGGCATTTATGCTAAAAAAAGGAAAAATAAGCATGATAAAACTTCGTCATATGTCATCATTTGTCATTATTCGTACACATACATTATCAGCCTTTAAAGAAGTTCGCTAGAACAAAATAGGCATTTCCCTAAACATCCGATGTCCAGTGATTTCATTCCGTCAAGACTAACATCCTCTTGCCTGTCAATTGAAAAGTGTTTCGAAAAGACAAAAAAAAAAAAAACTGCTCGGAGCGTTAGCGTAATTCCGGACCACTGTGAAGTAGCGGCGGCTGAGCATCGTGGGCGGGGCGGGCGGGCGGGGGGCGGCGGGCGGGGCGGGGCGGGCGGGGCGGGCGGGCGGGGCGGGCGGGGCGGGGCGGGCGGGGCGGGCGGGGCGGGCGGGCGGGCGGGCGGGGCGGGCGGGCGGGGCGGGCGGGCGGCGCGGGGCGGGGCGGCGCGGGGCGGCGCGGCTGCGTGGCCGGAAGACAGCGGCCGCCTCGCGCCCTTGCCCTCGGCCGTGACGGCGCTGCTAGGCGTACGCCGGCGTACTCCGCCGCCCCCGCCGCCGCCTCTCCTTCACGCTTGGGGCGGCCGCACGGCCACTCGTGAATGGCGCGGGCGGCGGCGGCGCGGCGTCTCGCCGTTGGGGACCACGCTGCGGAACGGAAGTGACGCCAAGGTGAGGATGCCGCACCTGGGCGTTGCTTTCCAAGGATGCTCTAGACCACTTGCTTTTGACGAATTGATAGTATAACGGTTAGCGTATCGGGCTGATTTAACCAAGTGTGCGGCTCCAAACCCGATCGAAGCCATGGATTATTAAGAGTGAAAATATCCTTCGTACGCCTTCTTTCAGAGGGGAAGTAAAGTCGGCTGTTCCATGTAGTAGATTTTCTGCATGTAAAAATCTTTAAGCCTAAAAGCCTCTGATTCAAATCACTGTTTCGTCGCTCAAGATAATACCTCCTTTCTTCGCTAGATGGTGAAAAGAGCGTAGCGAAATTGCGTTCAGACGGAAAAGTGGGCCTGATGGCCCGAGACTTCCACGTAAAATAAGGCATTAACTAACTTGCACTCGTCTTTTATAGTAACAGATGCATTCTGCACTTCCCGTGTTATACATTCTAGTACATACATACGTTCTATGCTACAAATCTTGCACTTCCCTGATACTCCTCTTCTTGATTACTAGTGATTCCGGGCACGTCAATTGCCAAAGTCATTATTCCCGTAAGTGTAGTGCATTTTTCTTGCTCGGGAGGTGGCGGTGATCTTCCCCGCTGGATGGCGAGATCCGTCGGCTAGCAAGGTTTTACTCAACCTGGTATCTCTCACCGGTGGGGCATCGCCCCAGTTTGGACAAACTCTAAGCTGCCGACCGTTCACCTGGCAGTGTGGTAGTGTAGTGCTTGTAAGTGTAAGTTTATGTAGGGATAGGGTAGGACAAGGAATGGGAAGGAAAGAGCGCGCGGTCCGTAGCCCGTTCGGTAGGTACGGCATTCGCCTACTATTAATTGGAGAAACCACGCAAAACTACCGTCGAACTAGTGTCGAAAAATCTTGCCACCGTCGGTACGCGGACGTAGAACTTCCCAGTTCGAGGTACTGCAGAGGCATCAATTGATGCCCTGTGCCACCTCTCCCGGCTTTCTTCTTCTTCTTCTTCTTCTTCTTCTTCTTCTTCTCTCTTCTCTTTCTCTTCTTCTTCTTCTTCTTCTTCTTCTTCTTCTTCTTCTTCTTCTTCTTCTTCTTCTTCTTCTTCTTCTTCTTCTTCTTCTTCATCATTTCTGCATTTTCTCCTCATCACTCCTCCTCCTGTTCTTCATCCATCCTTGATTCTTTGAACATTTTGTATTATTGAATATTGATGATACATGGGATCCGGACAGAATTAAGGCTCATTCACAATGCAATCACAAACATAAGCATAACACATAGACATAGACATTAACATAAGCGAAGAGTTGCGTATTCAAATGTCGAAATAAACATAGGCAAAATAAGAGTTGCTATTGGCTATGACAATATTCTAGTTTACTATTGGTTGATATGAGAATCGATTTCGAGATTTCAAAACAAATACGACAAACAACCACGCAGCACACGAATAGTTCGCTATCGACTTCGATACTCGATTTTGAGTTATCGAACTGTGATTGGCTCATTCCTTATGTCTGACATAAGCATAAGCACAGAAGCTTGAAGCTTGCAAGCTCTTAAGTTAACGTCTTATGAGTTAACGCTTATGTTGAGTCTCTTGACATTGTGAATGGGCCTTAAGGTTATTTTCCAATGTCACGTCGCCAGGAGTAAAATATTATACGTATATGTCGTTGTACGAAATTTGAAAGCAATGCCAGCTGACTCGTCATTTGGGCTGTAAATGCGAATAAGTTCATTGACGTGAAAGGCTAACGTTATCGAAATTATCTGGTTCTTTGTCAATCAACAAACTCAACATACAACGTTTCATAGACTAAAATACACATTGCACCTGAAACAAAATGTGCTCATAAAGAAAGTGGAAATGAGAGATCACTTGATCTCCTCGTTTTACTTTGAGTATGATTGCGAGTTATCAAAATGTTTGAAAAGGCATATTTGTCAATACTACTTTCTTATTTGATTTGATGCGTTATTCTTTTGTCCACATGAACCGGTCTCCCTTCAATTGGTATTAGAAGTTTCTAAGCTCAATCTCACTTGCCTATAAAACTCATGTTCGTTATGTAAGCATATTATCTTGAATACAAGCTTAAGAAGTTATTGAAATGATTGAAGGCGTTGTCATTGTCAACAATAGTATTTATTTCACAAATAGCAGCTTTCGATGGCTTAGCGATCATCATCCGTTTTCTGCTGTCTGGGAGCACAAAACCACTACGTAGTCGTCGTAGTCGTCGTAGTCGTCGTAGTCGTCGTAGTCGTCGTAGTCGTCGTAGTCGTCGTAGTCGTCGTAGTCGTCGTAGTCGTCGTAGTCGTCGTAGTCGTCGTAGTCGTCGTATCGTCGTCGTCGTAGTCGTCGTAGTCGTCGTAGTCGTCGTAGTCGTCGTAGCGTCGTCAGTCGTCGTAGTCGTCGTAGTCCGTCGTCGTAGTCGTCGTAGTCGTCGTAGTCGTCGTAGTCGTCGTAGTCGTCGTAGTCGTCGTAGTCGTCGTAGTCGTCGTAGTCGTCGTAGTCGTCGTAGTCGTCGTAGTCGTCGTAGTCGTCGTAGTCGTCGTCGTCAGTCGTCGTAGTCGTCGTCGTCGTGTCGTCGTAGTCGTCGTAGTCGTCGTAGTCGTCGTAGTCGTCGTAGTCGTCGTAGTCGTCGTAGTCGTCGTAGTCGTCGTAGTCGTCGTAGTCGTCGTAGTCGTCGTAGTCGTCGTAGTCGTCGTAGGTCGTCGTAGTCGTCGTAGTCGTCGCTAGTCGTCGTAGTCGTCGTAGTCGTCGTAGTCGTCGTATGCTAGTCGTCGTAGTCGTCGTAGTCGTCGTAGTCGTCGTAGTCGTCGTAGTCGTCGTAGCTCGTCGTAGTCGTCGTAGTCGTCGTAGTCGTCAGTCGTCGTAGTCGTCGTAGTCGTCGTAGTCGTCGTAGTCGTCGTAGTCGTCGTAGTCGTCGTACGTGTAGTCGTCGTAGTCGTTTTGTGGCTCCCAGACAGCAGAAACTGAGTAGTCATCGTAGTCGTCGTAGGTGTAGTAGTCGTGTAGTCGTTTCTGTGTCTCCCAGACAGCAGAAAACTGATGATGATGGCTAAGCCATCGAAAGCTGTTATTTGTGAAATAAATACTATTGTTGACAATGACAACGCCTTCAATCATTTCAATTATGTAAATGTCAACTACAACTCACCACTGAATCAATATTAAGAAGTTAATACAATGATTATAAGAATTGACTTCACAGACTCTGTGGGTTGAAAGCCACTTCTGTGAAGCTCACTCGACGGCAGTGATGAGTGGCAACATTGATGAGGCGGCCTCTTCTTACGGCCCTTTCCATCATCGTCACGAGTGTCATCCGACGTGCAAAGTATGCGACGAGCTGTTAACAAATTAAGGGAATGAATAAATAGGGTCAGTTCGCAAAGGAAGGAGCGAATTCAAAGTGAGCACCGGAGACCGCGATAATCCGAAGGGTTAAAATGCAGAACACAGTTGAACTTCATACCAAATATTTTCGTAACGCGATCAGCATTCACGATTTATTTATTTTTCAGGCAAAGACGTACGTTTGATTAACACAACACTCCTCATTTCGGTAACTGATAGGGTGCAGAAGAATACACTGAGACGCGAGGTAGTAATAATAGCATGAGAAGAAATAAGAGAGGTCATCTTCGTCAACATATTAATATAACATATATAATGTGTTGACGAAGATGACCTCTTTTATTTCTTCTTATAAGAACGTCAACAACACCAAATCAGAATTCCCACAATGATAGCATGGCCAAATCTCTCTTCTCTCTCTCTCTCTCTCTCTATATATATATATATATATATATATATATATATATATAGAGAGAGAGAGAGAGAGAGAGAGAGAGAGAGAGAGCTTTCTCGCATACTGCATACGCCGAATTCAGAATGTATTGTAATGCTGCGGCCAAAACGCGATTTTTCCTGAGAAAAACCCTTTGTTTGTCATGATACCGCAAACGCGGATACATCTCGATTTTACACGTAGTAAATTATTTCCTCTTACTACTTCCGTATAAAATTACACTCTTGTAGCCAGAATATACATTTTGTAGGTCCTCGATACCGAAAATTTTATTTACGGCAAAACGTTTGCCCGTCTAGGCGTGCGGGTAAACCGTAAACAGGATTCCAAAATTGATATTTCCCTATCCACCTAGCTGATGTCGCGACCAGTTGAATTTCAAACGGATATTTCGATTTTTTGGGGAGAGTGGAGTACTCAACATAAATGTTCAATATTTCCAAACTTTAGTGGACCTTTTTCGCTTTTTTTCGGCTACAGCAAACCAGTAAAGAAAATGTGAGCATTTTCGTCGATCTCTCTGATTTTTTAGTGAAATAAAGGCCATTTTTAAACAATTATTTCCTCAAAACTCTCATGTTTTAAATTTTATTTATCAAAAATGGAATGAAAGTGTGTGGTCTCATTTTCTACGAACTCTGTATTTTTATATACTATTTATTTATTTTTTTTAGGTCACTTCAGAAACTACCTAGGTCATCAGCGTCCATTATTATTTTAAGCATTAATAAGATTTTGAACATTAAGAATAACACCCATTGGATACAACACACGTATACAAAAAATTATTAATTATCCCTTGAAAGTCGAAGCAAGACAACGAATCTTGAAAATACAAACTGAAACCAAAAGAATCCTAAGAAGTCTTGTATTACTCCATAAATGCTAACCTGCATTTTACTCAGCAAAGGGGTCATCCCAATAATCCATCAGATAACCTACATCTTACCTTCATCCCAATTACCACACACTCAGTAAAGTTTAGAGGAGCACACTAAATGGTGTGAGGTGAATCACACTCCTTGAAATCATTTGCCGTTTGGGACGCGAAGAATAACGACCTGGATACTAAAAATTTTAACCGACATGGACCAACAAAGAGTAAAATAAGGTTCAGAATAAACACCGTGAGAAAATATGCGGCCTATCACTTATTTGCAGGCACATGGGTGCTCAAGCAGATTTCTTGTTGAAATATATGAAGATCTAAAATTGACCATTCCCCTAAATCGTCTAACCACATACCCATTGAAAAACACGGATTACTACACTTCATCAGCAAATCTTAACTCAGGAATATGAAGAATAATATAATACCGGTATTCCAAATTAATTGGGTGTGTGGCCTGTTCGGATTATCCGAAAACATGACTCTACATGAACCAATTCATTTATATGATTACCAGACACAATGCAACGTAGCGTGCGATATGATAAAATGGTAACGTAGCGTAGCGATGGCATCATCACATCGCATCATCAAGCAGATTCAGTTCCTTACGGCAAAGAAGATTAGCGATTGTGCAAGTTTCTCTAGGTGAAAATTACTGCTCCATAAACTTGTGATATACACCGTAGTTACCACAAATAATCGTTTCATTTCGACTAATTGTTTCAATAGTTGTTCAGTTCCACAGTAATTATCAAATTCTTTATTTACACTATAAATAAGCATTTTATTTATTTTGCTTATTTTTCTTCCATCTCGAATTTTGTTCGGATTATCCGAAATTTCAGATTTGCGGGGTTCGAATAAGCGGGGTTCTACTGTATCAGTTTTCTGCAAGCGGTCACCCACGCCCCTTTAGAGTTATGGCTTTGGGCAACATTGCGGTATCACCCGATGACTTGCAACCGAATCCCTCTTCCAACAGGTCCTCTACGTTCCACCCCGCAGACAAGTGGCGTTTTCTTTGGGTATGCAAGTCGTGTGTCAACGCCCAAGGAAATGAAAAAATATTTTTTTCCTTTAAATTTATTTAGATTTTTTTCATTTATTCGGTCTTCCGTGCAATCGATTTCATAGATCGGCACCATCGTGTCCATGCAACGCAGGTAGTGCGCGAGCGCAGCTCAGGCCGTTGGCGAATGCCTCCAACGTCTTCAGGTCGGATCGGGAGGCTGCTGCGCGACGTCCTTTCCCTCAAGAACAATGCGTGCCACAGCGTTGGATGGATCTCTATTTAACAGCCTGCAGGAGAGCAAGCGCCCGTGATTGTCATATTCTGCGTTGCGCGCTGCATTCTTGTACCGGCGATACTCATGAAATTAGTGTTATTTTGAGATAAGGATAGAGAAAAAGTGGAACAATAGTTTTAAACAATTTCTTTCCTTCCCTTTCATATGAAGAAAAGAAACAAGTAATAGGCGATAGTGACCTACCCTGATAATATTTCAGAATTAATTTTTAAAACGAAACCGAAGAATGGGAAAAGGTCAACATGTCTTTTAAATATTTTAAATTCTTATTCCAATCTTTGCAATAATAAATACATCCTCATTGTTTGCAGCTATCTTCCCAGTTTTCAATATAATTTAAAAAAAGTAAACATTTTATTTACATGATTCATCTTCGTTAAATTCCGAAGCCGAAAGGAGTGTAGGGCGTAACACTCTCCCTTGCATTAATAAATACATCCTCATTGTTTTGCTACTATCTTTCCTCAGTTTTTCAATATAATTTAAAATAAATAAACATTTTATTTGCATGATTCAATTTTACTCTAAATACGTAAGCGAAAACAGTAGTGTGGCGTTAACACTTTCCTTCTTTGCAATAATAATTACATCCTCATTGTTTTGCAACTATCTTTCCTTCGGTTTTTCAATATTATAATTTAAAATAAATTAACATTTTATTTACATGATTCAATTTTACTCTAAAGACGTAAGCGAAAAGAGTAGTGTGGGTGTTAACACTTTCCTTCTCTGCCAACGCCCTAGGTCCAGAGTGAGGAGACGCCTCTGCCGCCAGCACAACCGCTCGGCGCGCGCGACGGTGGCGCCGCGGGGCGGTGGCCCCAGCGCAGCGCCTGCGGTCCTCGGTCACCCACCGCCGCGGCCGCAGTCAGCCCGAGCGCGCCGCCCGCAGCGGCCACCACCACGCCGCCCGCACGCTCCCCGACACGCTCCGACACGCTCCGCCACGCCGCGCTGTGGGGCGCTCCGCAGGGACCAGCTCTTCGGACGGCGATCAACCGGAGCCTACTCAGCGATTGAACAGTGGTTTCCCAGTCGGCTGCCGGAGCAGGCGGGTTGACGGTTCGAGATTGGAAAGTCTTCCAGGGCGTTGGGGGTGAACTTTGAGTGACGTCTCCACTTTGAGTGGAGGTGACGGTCCAGAAGATTCAGCGTCTTTGACTGAAGGATTAGGTGAAAGTGAAGTTCGGGCAAGTTTGCTGGCAACTGATGTGAATGGATAGATAGTAAAGTTGTGGGGTGTCCCTACGGTATATAGTCAGTGATCTTACGTGTTCCATGTGCGCTGCCAACGAGAGAGTTACTGAGCAGCTAGAGAAGGTACGTGTGTTGTGTTGTTGATGGTTGCGACTCGGTGTCTGCTCTTCCTGGACAATATTCGTGAGGCTGCTCTCGATTACAATTTTGTCAAGAATCACCACTGTCTGAGAATCTGCAAGAAGTCGCAATTGGATCGCCGTATTCTCTAAGACTTTTAGAGTGAAGTTTACTTTTCCAAGAGCATCTGTGTTTCAATTTCCAGTTTCATGACAAAAATACTATAATACTTAAAAAAAAACCTATTAAAGGAAATGCCTTTCAGTATTCAAGAGAGGGATTCATCTTTATGAATTTAATATCTATTATTTATTTATTAAAAGATTTTTCTAAAAATCTTTATCAATGCAACTGTAGAGAAGAGGCTGGCACTCATCTCATGACTGTTAAATGTAGCTGGTTCTACGTTTGTGAAGTAAAATTAACGTATAAGGGACATATTTCAAAGGACAGTAAATATTTCTCTTGAATTTTTAAAACGTGATAGTCGTTTTAGAATGTTTAGTTAAATCACCTTGAGGAACAATTTCCAATTTATAAAATCTACTTTGAGGTGGAAACCTTACGAATTGATATCGAAAGTGTAGTAGACGATTTTATAACACGACATCACAGTATACGACCTGCCAAAGAACTTTAATTGAACATCCAGGAACAAGTGTTCATCCGCGTCCAGAAGCAGGTGATCGAAGACGGTGTTGTCGAGAGACACTTCGGCGAACAAAAGCGCATCGTAGCGCGCCCAGCGGGTGATTCGCCGCATTGCGACGCGTCATCCACACTGGAGCGTGACAGCTGAGCCTGCGCCGCCCACCATCCACACAGCCACACGCGAATTCTCCCTCCACCACACGCAAACCGAGCGGCGCCCACCTCCATTCGGCAGCCCTCGAAATAGGTCAACATTTCCATCGTAAGGAGTCTCTCTCGTTTAGATCTAGTGAAGGAAAGATCAAAAGTTAACGCAGTTTCTAGACTGGTGTTACGTAACTGGGCGTAACTAGACGAGACTGCGATAACACAACTGCGCATTTTTCAACGGAACTTGGACGCTGTATTCTTACAAGATAACCACCGGTTCTTTTAGACAACGGAAGTACCTTTCCGGTGTAGCGAGGAAACGAGTAATTACCGGAGAACAAGCGACAGATTCCGTGGGCGTGTGGTCGACACAGGTGTAATCGGGATAAACGAAATCCGTTCGTTTCCAGCGCGAGTCTGAACGGCGCAGAAGGCTTGGTCAGCGACCCTTCCTGGGCATTAGCAGACATCGCGAGGCGGTCCATCCCTCGGGTCGGAGGACGTCGCGGCGCGACGCGGCGGCCGGCCAGACGGACGCTGGACCGCAGCCAACACCCACGCGCGGCCGCCGATAGGGAAGTGCGAAAGCGCTGCGCGCGCGCGCGGGCGGGCAACAGCGGACGAACGCGCCAATCGAGACCTGCCCCCCCGAGGGCTTCGCGTCCACCCGGTCAAAGACGCGCCCGCAACCGCCCGCTCGACGGACACTGGGTGGCGAATTACGTCCGTTGGCTCGCGACGTCAGCTGCCGTCGCACAGAGCCCGCCGACGCGACGTTGTTTGTGTTATGTAAGTGGTCAACTGTCTGCGGACGTCAACAATATACGGGAACTGACGACGTTAAAGAGGTGTTCCGCAGGGTCTATTTCCGTGCCGGACAGAGTTGTTGGGCGGGAGTGAGACTGTTCGCGGTACGCTACTAGCGCCTAGTGGTGACAACCGAACTAAGCCAGTACAGAACATAATTCGTGACAGGAATTAACAAACTCTGCCGCGAACTACCTGTGTCATTAGCTGATAGTGAATGAAATTCTCAAATCCTCCAATATTATTGATGTGTAATAAGTGACAAACAAAACGAACATTTTGAAAAACTAACTCGTTTAATGGATACAATTGTTCAGTGAGTTCAACTGCGGTCACATTTCGCAAGTGGATCTAGCTGCAGCAAGAGAACAAAGAATTTCAGGAGAAGTTTCCGAGTTTTGTGTTCTTAATCGGGATACATCGTTCGTGACGTTTCGCCCTCGTATTCTCTCCGTGTTCGGTTTCGCGTCGCAAAGAGACCACGGCGGTTCGCGATGAGGTTCTGTCGCCCGTGAGCGCTAGCCGCTGCCAGGCGCGAACCACGCCCCCGCGTCGCCGCTGTCTCCGTCGCCGCCACCGCCTTCGCCGTCGCTGGCGTCGCGATGGCTGGCGCTGCTGGGGCTTCCCCGGGGGAGCGCTGGTGGATTTCCGGCCCCCGCTGCCCGTTCCAGGTGAGGTTGATCAACGCTTTATCATTTTTTTTAGTCTTCAATTTTTTCCATCACGTTTATAATAGATTTATTATTTCAACTGAATGCATGTTTTAAATGATGAGTGACAAGTTTATAATTAACATTATTCTTTCAAAATGTGCTGAAATTGGGGCTGGTGATTTAACGCGTCAGATTCCATGATCTTTACATCAAATTTAGGGTTCATGAATACTCCGTTTCTTACAATCAATTCATATTCTTGTAAATTTGGAAAGCCAAATTTTTGTCAAAAGATATTCTATATTTTAAGTAATGACTTTCTAATAAATACGACTCTTCCAAATAACCCTATTCTGAACTTCGCAAAGATAATATTATTTTGACAGATTCTGTTATTTTTACAAAGAGATTAACAGGATACCATATTCGTGTGTTACTCGAATATCTTCATGTGTCTTATTCTACAAACATTTGGTCCAAAATTTCCAATTAATTTTATGTATTAGCAATAATCGAAAAGAATAATGTGATATGATTCAAAAACCAAATGTTCTAATTTTTTTTGGTTTTTTCCCCAAATATCCTAATCGTTTAAAACATATTTTGAATAAATATATTTGTAATAATTCGTAAATATCTAGACCTATAGATGAATTCTAAATTTGAATTCATGCATATTTTAAATATTTTAGTAAAATGTCACTACAAATAAGAGATCTAATTCTGTCATTCAAATTAGTGTGGAATATGAAACTTGAAAAATAAGTGCATTTGTCAGAGGGACCGCAGCAGTTCGTTCTAAAATACTAAGACCCTCAAAGCCAATAATAGCATTTCATTTAGTAGACTCATCTGTTCAAAGCCAATCCCATCAGAACCCGTCATTTTGCCTCAAATGTCAGATATTCCTGCCCTGCCCTTTAGAAACGCCAAAGAAATCTTTTAATCAAAATTTACGTTCCAGTGAAAAGCCGTTTTCCTGGTTGAGAATACCTCAAGTTCAACCTTCAGCTACAAAGAACAGTAAAATTGAATGGATATTTTGACTCTTATTTCTCTTGATCGTTTTAGGTATTCTTTCGATTCATGTTAATGTCGGCTTGTTATTTCTTCTGCGCCTGAGAACTTCTTTATATCGCAAACGTCAAAGATTGTTCTTGCTTCTTGTAGTGGGGCCAATTTTTAATTTTGGGATCCATTTTATTTTACTGGTAACAGAGAAACGTCTCTTGAGTGTGACTTTATATTTGTCTCAAGAAATGAAGTTTCCGCGCCTCCTACATGCTTAAACAAACATTGGAGAAGAAAGGAAGCACACATTTGGAAGAAAATTTACTTTGGTAGGTGGAATCAGACGTCCTGAATTTTCATGCTGTTCATAAATGAAAAGAAACTTCCCTTTTAATGCAAATGCGTTGTAAGAGAAATCTCAAAATAAATATTCAGGGAAAAGGGCGTCATTTGCGGTGTGTACTTAACCACCTTAATAACGTGCAGTTCGATGGTAAAATGCTGATAAAATGCAATCCTCCGTGCTACTTATAGGTTTTCCGAGTTCAGTGTTCCGGTCAGTTTCATTCACAATACTCTATTGGAACTGACCTCTCCTTATATCACCTTTCGGCACGTTGCCTTCATTTTCTCTACCCCTAATCTCAAATTGTCGCTCGTCACCTTTTTACTTTGTTCTCCCCATATTCTGCATTTTCCTCATTCCGAACTCTGCCTACTAGGCACCCTTTCCTTGCAAGTATATTTTGAGATAATCTTGGACCTTTTGCCTTCAAATTGTTTGGATTATGGTTTTCCTTCCGCTGTTGAAACATAACTTTTCCTCAGCATTGTATCATTATGTAGCAATCATTTCTAAATAGTTTCTTGCCTTATTAGATTGTTTTCTTTTCGTTACTTTTTGCTTTTCTTCACACTACACAATGTGCTATCTTATTTTTCGCTGGTACCGTTATCTGTAAATTTAAATTTGTGGTCCGGTAATTACTTGGCTTCTCTATCACAAATGCCGACCCTTCAGAGCACATCTTACTTAACTTTGTGAATACACGAGTTGGGTAACTAACAGGCACTATGAATAAAAGATGAATTGTTCCTCCATTTGTCTCTGTCATATTTCATTCCGAGAAGTAGTTATCAAACCCTCTCTACTCACCGTACACTTAAACCTTTTCGTGAACCCTATAACAACTCAAATATATTTTTAAAATATTGATAGAAAGAAATCAATAGAAATAGAATAAATGAAATCATTTCTCTCACATAAAAACACACATTACGGCAAGGCTATCACAGTTACGTACCCTCGCTTATATACGTGAATACTAGTATACCTCAAAATGTATGGACCAAAAATATAAAATACTTTTAATTAAAACAATTTTTATAAAAAATGTATTTGTCACATTTTCGGTCAGCAACACAAAAATATTGGTATATTTTGATTATGAGAATATTTTTTAAAACCATTTTATTATGAAGCAGTTGCGGAGAGATTGCTACCCTGAATAATTTAGGTGAGAATATTGCCTGGTATGGATTTTAGAACAACTTGAAGATGCCGCCGCAAAAAACTGCAAACGAGTCCTGACGTTGATGAATATGCGATAGAATACACTTCAACATACATAATTTAATCGAAACGTGACAAACTCTCACGCTCAACCCGTTAGTTATTTAAATTTCTCAGAAAGTCAGGATTAGACGACACGCTATTAATGCCCACATATTCACATTTAACCTCATCTCTCGCTCTTTTGTGCCACGAAATCCTTAAAAAGGATTAACATTTTTGTCATTCCAACATTCATTTTTATCAGCGATTTTTATCCCATACGGAAATCATCGTTCGCAACAACACTCCACAAGTACTCACGTGCTGTATTTATAGTTCTCAAATAATTGATTCCGCAAGAAATAAGTATGACCTCGATCTCTGTGACCTGCGATATTCCGCACTACTTGTAGCCATGGTAGTACTTCGTAGATTTGACATATCACAAACTTAGTAGGAAGACAGATCATCTGGCAACAACTACGGGCCTTAACCAGAGAATCGAATATTTTTATTATTATTCTACAGAATACTATTGAAACGCCCGAACAAATGCACAGTAATATTCTGACTCCAAATTGTAATTATCGGAATGATCTCTCGAATGACGAGGGCTAATATTGCATTTTGATAGTAGACGATAGTAGATATTTACATGATTGCTACGATAGACCTGTTCACATTCTCGTGTATGGGAGACGCACATTTCCAAATTCCATCTTTAAGATTTTGCAAAATTTTTGAGGTGAGAAATCGTATTTTTGTCTTATTCGTAATGAAACTAAATACAATTGACTACTATTATATTCAAAATATATATCCCCTACAAAGATGAATTTTGAAAAATGAAGGAAGCTATATAAACCAAATATTGCTAAGTGATGTATCTATGTTAAAATTTTCTATCTATGCAAATTCTATGAATTCTAAAAAAATCTATGCAAATTACAAAATATGATTAATCGCTGCACAGAATAATCAATGTCCCTGCGCTAAACTGAATTCGCTAGTTGTGTATCCTTTGACATACTGAGTTCCATGCAAAAACTTGTGAGTGAGTTGTGGAAATGGATGCTGAATCTCTAACGTACTTTACACGGAAATGAAGCAAGTTTAGGATCAGTTTTCTAGTTGTGATAGGTTCTACGTAAAAGCAAATGTACAAAAATGCAAAACTTTCATGAATAAAAAATGCTTAAGCTGGGTTTTGTAACTTG
This sequence comes from Teleogryllus oceanicus, assembly GCA_964035755.1. Lineage (NCBI taxonomy): Eukaryota > Metazoa > Arthropoda > Insecta > Orthoptera > Gryllidae > Teleogryllus > Teleogryllus oceanicus. The sequence continues at coordinate 183,444,143 of CAXIVR010000002.1, read as the reverse complement.
TTATTGTCAAAAGCCCTTCAATTGAGGCACAAGATAAGCCCCACCAGCCACGGCAAACCTCTATTTGTAAATGTCAATAACTCGATTTTAGGGCATGTGGAGCATATCTTGTTATTATTTATATCCTATTAATATTTATGAAACGCTTAGGACAGCAACATAGCAGGGACACACTTCGGCCAAAATAGAGATATTAACATTTAGGAATAGCTGAAGGCTTGTTGGAAAAGTAATAATATTATTTACATTAAGGAAAATGTTTATTTTAACAATGGATTTAATGAATTATTAACATTAGTACTGTAAAATTTTAAAAGACTAAATATGCCTGTAAAAAATTAGTTCTTCAGCTTCTGGTTAAATGACTCCCACTTCGATCACGTTTTCGCTCAGTTTCCCTGAACTATTGAGTAGGTTCTGATTGTTTTGCTTCGAGACATTCACGCAGCTTTTGATAGTTATGGTAGGAGTGTAGCCAGGGTGTGGGTGGCTTTTTATTAGCGCTACTATAAAATCAAATCTGCAGTTCGTTTACCGACCCAAATTAGTCCTTTTATATCCATGAAGCGAACATTTCCAGCTTTCAAATGATGCTAACCTCGCTCTGTTGGCAGTTATATTCACCATTCAACTAGATATTACAAAAGGACGGGGAAGGAATCCTGGAGCTCAAAAAAAGTGCGCAGATTTATACTTCTTCCACATGTATCATTAAAAGTTTTTACTGGTTTTTTTTCACTCAACCAAAAACTATTATTGTTATTACCACAAGCCCTTTCACAGACTTAAAAAGTCTCACAATTCCTCGCAAGAATATTCTAATTAGGAAAACGTGTTCTAAGTTGAAATTACAATTTCCCGCATTCTGCCGCTCCGCTCCGCGCGGCGCGCTCGTCGCGAGGTCACTGGCATCGTGGCCGGGGGCGGGGGAGGGGCGGAGCGTCCCAGGAGCGTCGCCGGGCGCCGGTTCCAGCCCAGTTCGCGGCCGGCGACGCGACCCCGCCCCTCCCGCCCCTCCCGCCCCTCCGCCCCTCCCCGCCCCTCCTCCTGCCCTCTCCCCGCCCTCCCGCCCCTCCCCGCCCCTCCCCGCCCCTCCCCGCCTCCCGCCCTCCCCGCTCCCCGCCCTCCCGCCCTCCCGCCCCTCCCCGCCCGCTTTTACCCGTACCTTCCCTCCCCTTCCCGCTCCCATCCTCCCCGCTCCGCTCCACCTCACCACGCCACGCCCCTAGTTGCCCCGCCCCCCCGCCCGCCTCTCCCCGCCACGGCCCTCCCCACCCCGCTTCCACTCGCCTTGCACCGCCACGCCACGCGCCACGCCATGCCATGCCATGCCATGCCATGCCTCGCCTCGCCCCTCGCCGCCACGCCACGCCACGCCACGCCACGCCACGCCACGCCACGACACCCCCTTCCCGCCCCCTCCCACCCCCGCTCCGCTCCGCCACGCCACGCCATGCCATGCCACGCTACCCCCCGCTCGTCACCCCGCCATGTCCCGCCACGCTCCTGTCCTCCTCGCCTCACCCCTCCCCCCCCCCCGGCCGCGCTTAGCTGTCCGCCGCGCCCCTCCCTGCCCTCCCCTCCACCCCACGCCACCCTCCACGCCGCCACGCCACGCCTTGCCTCGCCCCTCGCCGCCACGCCCCGCCCCGCACTGCCCTGCCAGACGGCGTTGACGTAACGAAGAAAACCGCGCGCGCAAAGGCGACTGCGCTTTCAGACCGCCAGGACCTTTTTTTAGTGGATGCCAACACGTCGACCACGAAACAGAAATTGGGAATCAGTGCCAATCACACTTGCAAGAGATTTATGGAGGTCTGCCGAAACGTTCAACACGAAAGTCAAAATTCGTAGTATCAGTAGTAGTAAATCATGCAAACAACTTTGATGATGGATTCCGAAACTTGGTCAAACATGTCAAACTGGCAGTAGGCATAGCCGTATTCGGTCTTAAAACGACTGAGTTGGATTCTGAGTGCTTAATTGAAATGATTGAAAGCGTTGTCATTGTCAACAATACTATTTATTTCAATAAGAGCAGCTTTCGATGGCTTAGCCATCATCATCAGTTTTCTGATACAAGAAAAATATAAAATTAGAATTAACAGAGTTACATAATTTAAAAAATCCATTCTAAGTGCTTACTATAACACCCGACAGTCATCTTGACACTGATGGGAGCAAGCTACTGATGGGTTCCTTCTTGCGATAGGTTCTGCAACGACACTTTTATCGGGCTTAGAAACGACTTTATGACGATAAATTCCGAAATATTGATGTAAAACTGGAATCTTCGAGAAAGATTTGGGACTTACAGGCGAATTCTAGATGAGATGGGGAACATTGATTATGTATATCAAACTGGGATTTATGAGTTTTGTAACTTCACGAGTACAAGTCACCGACGGGTTAAAAATGTTTATGAAGGCTTGCACTGTCGGAGTTCTTGAGTCCTGGAGTGTTTGAAAGATGCTTCAAAGTTTTCCGACGTTTCAAGCACCCTGCTCCGTCTCTTGTTAAGGCTTGCTTTAAGGAGACAATCTGGTACAATTTCAGGAATGGGTTCGAATTGTGCCGTTTTTCCAGTTATTATCAAAAACATTTTTTGTTTTAGTTCACTGTTGTTTTTGTTGTTAATTTTATTCCGGTTATATTGCTTTTTTAATCCCATAATGGACAAATTGAAAAATAAATAAATAAAGTATTATTCATCAGGTGGTGTTTCTTTTAAATGTGAATAAATTGGTAACTGTTATGTAATAAAAGCCATGATCATGATCAATGCGCTCAGTTTCATTTGGGTTAGTTTTCGTGCTTCGTTATCGGCAATAACATGTTTTGGTTACAAACATTTTGTTACAAAAAAACAACAACAACAAAGTATCAGTTGAGTTAATCTAAGCTGTTAAAACGAAAGCAAAAAAAAGAAAAAATCTAAAACTATTATTTTGAAATAACTAATATCTATAACCAAGATATCGTAGGTTCCTTTACTGATCTCGAAATAGATGACCTTGCGTATTAATCTGATTATCTATGACCATCATGCAATTAGTGCCTCCTTTGTGGAGCTGGAATAATTAGAAATCCTATTCATCATAAGTAGACATCGATTAATACAATTCTTCAGAATTCCTGTCACTAAGTGATGACAAGTTTCTTGCTAAAAAATTAACCATTAATCACCCACTATTATTTGTTAATATACGTATTATTCTGTATTGCTAGCAATTAATCATTACCATCAGTAAATAAAATTGCAACTCTTTCTTCCTTCCAATATCATCTTCTTTTAAATGCGATGTTCGGATATGAGAGTACGCGTGTTGAATAGAAACAGAACGTGCAGTAGGGCATCCTGTGAGCGGCAACGAAGCTTGCACGGAGAGGAGCGACTGCGGCGGCGAGCAATGAAAGCTGCCTGACGCGCGCTCAAAAGAGCTCGGAGGCGCCTCTCACGAGCCACTTCCTGCGCCGCTCGCCTTCGCCGTTGACCCCCCCCCCCTCCCCCCTTTCTGGACCCGCGGCGCACTCACACATTTATTCGGCGCTCAGGCGTGGAGATGCTGTCGACGCCTGGAGCTTCTCGGGCCGGAATATCTCAGTTGGGAGAGCGTTAGACTGAAGATCTGAAGGCCCCTGGTTCGATCCCGGGTTTCGGCATAAGAGTAACATACTGAGACAAATCCCTTGCCTTTAAAACTGGCCTCAACAGACCATACTCCAACACGCATAAAAAACCGTTACCCTTTTAACGCCTTCCTAAACTTATTTTCCAACAATTGTGAACACTAGGTGCAGAGTGTAGCTTCCTACGCCTTACCGTAGTTAGCTAGGAAATAAGAATAGATGTAAGCCAGCAATACATATGAAAAAGTAAAATGTTACTGAACTATGTACATCCGAATGGAAAATAAATATTAAATAAAAAATTTTAAAAAAAGCCTCGAGGTTCTCATGATTGGGACGTGTGGATACGCAACAAACTCTGGTTAACCGGGGTTCTCAAACGGTGATACGTGTACCCCTGGAGTTCACGGATCTTGTAGGGGGTCGACATAACGTTGAAGGAAGATTTGGTGAAGAAAGTAAACACTTTTCTGAAAAATAAACAAAAAAAGATTCTGAAGATTTTCAAATTCGCAAGACATTGAAATCTCAATTATACTCGTCAGTTCGATTCACCGTCACAAAATATTTGTTTAAACAAGTTGGTTTTGCGGAATTACCTGTAGTTATCTACATGAGAACTCATTTTAAATATTAATATAATGATACAGTATCATTATTAAAATTGTGGCAAAAACTAGTATTTTAACACTCAAACAAGCAGAAAGTGCTCTCGACATCATCAATGGATACGCACAAACACTATGTTTCTTTTTGTGATGAATCTGAGCTGCTTCCATGTTCTTGTACTTATTCACTACTTTAATTTTTTTAAATAGTAAATTAAAAATTTGCTTCACATAATTAGGTAAAAATATTGAAAACCAATTTCATCGGGGAGTTTCATTAAGCTTTTATTCATGTGTGGGCTACACTCAAACTTTTGGGACTATTGGTTTAAAGAAATGTCCTTCACAGCTTGTCCGAGGGCTTTGAACTAACAAGCTCATGTAAACAGTTCTGTAGATGGCAAGAGGACCGATAAAACTTAACTTGAAAAGTTACTTTACATATTGAATCTAATATTGAAACGCGTACTGCATAAAAAAATTCCATTCACGATATTTTGCCCGTAAATTTTGCATTTAAAAATGTGGATTATTTGGTCCCAAAAGTTATTCCTTATCATGGTCTTGTAAAAATACGCATGACAAGTTCCTTTACTGACAAATCATAATTTTTCATCCACTTTCACGGCCATCTTTCTAAGAAACGCTGCGTTTTCCCCACTAATATTGTATTCTCGATTTCCGAAAGCCTTATAGAGTCTACTATGTATACGAACGTCAATAAAACTAATGAAAAAACGTTTGTGTTGGGCGGAATGATATTTGCAGTGAACTTCACAATTACAGGCATGTTTGAGAATAAATGATAGAAACTTTTAAGGCATTTGAAAATGATCACAACGGGGTTACATACGCGACATTTGACCCCGATAGATAGGTAACATCTTACACATAGATGTTCTACATGACGCATTCTGACGCGATAAAAGAGATTTTTATGTACCCTAACATTCAGGGGCAAACATTGCACATGTAACTTCGTTATATTAAATTTCCCACAACATGTTAAATGGAGAAAAGTGATCAATTTCGACATCTCTACGTGTTGCATAAGGTTCTAACACCAATCTGATACATGCATGAACCTTATTTAGTGCGTTACTATAAAATTATTTGAGATGAGAATATTTTTGACTTCGTATCTTCAACACTGTCAACTTTTCTCAAAATTACGTTATATCTAGGCCATATCCAGGTGAGACGACTGACTGTTGTTTACAAACTGTGTCAGAAAATATTCTCTCCCAAGGCGAATATTTTCTTACCTTTTATATAGATTTAACTAACAATATGTACAAAAAATGAAAACGTGTAACTACTCTGAGGTGTACAATACATTAATTTCCCTTCATTTTCATTTATTGAAATTTATAAGTTCATTGTCCGTGGCTACGAGGGACCAGAACAGTTTCGGATCCAATGGAGGAGGGGGAAAACCCCCTCATACAAAGCCAAACTCTTTTTATACGTTTATTAAATTTCTTCAAAACAATTTCTACAAATTGATCGCATCAGATTCAAAGATATTTGCTGGACCCGCCTCTGAACTAGCAATTAAGGAGAGTACGAGACTTGTCTAGAAAGTTAATGATATTGCTCTTTGCCTTTTCTGTCGATATACTTCATTTATTCTTTGATTAGGCAAACGACTAATCACTCTGCTGCCATGAACGATCTTTGACCATGCGTGACTTCAATTTCAGACAGTGTTGAAAATATTAGAAGCTGTCATGTTACGCATGTATGTTCTTTCTTTAAAAACGTTGTTAATCAAGACCTTGATAACATGTAGCTCTATTTGATACTGATTCCAGTAATTTTGCAAGTCAATGGAGTCACAACATATTATGAGTAATTTTCCTCTCTCTTCTCCACGATCTCTTTGAATTCCATAAAAAAATGATGGCATGTATTGCCTACGTCATACACACGATGCAATTGCAACACCGGCTTGAAGTTTTTTATTTCATTGACGTGAGTGGAAGAGTGTAGAAGAAAATATCATTTTTCATTTGTTACGTTTCACGTCAGGAGGGGCCGCAACGTAATAAGTTGCGTCGTGTCTGAAAATTCATTGACGCAATCCTGTAACGACCGCTGTATAAAATTCGTTTGACATAAAAAAAGAACTTTATGATTATGGAGAACACACGGTAAAAAGTTGCTTATTGGGACCACTGAGAACAAAGGTAACAATGTTAAATGACACAATGTTGAATGGAAATGTATTAAAGGTGGCTGTACTAAGCAGAATAAAATGGTTCACAATGGCCAAAAAGGAAATATTCTAGCGATAGGACGTACCTTTAGGAAATGATGATACCAAAATTACACTAAAATGATTATGTTTTACATTTTAATTAAAGTAAAGAGCACTAAACAAAATGTAGAAAGATATAGAATAAATTAAGTTGGAAAAGAGCAGAAAATGTATTCGTGAATAACTTGTAATCTCCCTCTATAGAAAAAACAATATCAAAGAAATAAACAATGTGAACAGCTCGATGAATTAAAAGTACAATATTTTTTAATTCTTTCCTTGTACTACGTAAGTAGTATGCGAGACAGAAAACTCAAACATATGAGAATATTTACGCATTTCTAGAGGAACCAGCACGGATGCGTGGGTCCCACGCCGCGAACCAGTAGTCTCAGTGTGGTCTTCATCTCTTCAAACACTGTTAAATATTAACCTGAAGTGCATTCCTTCAAGTTAATAGTTAATTATATTTGTTTTTTTTTTTTAGTGAAGAGTTACTGACGAGTGAGGACACTACTTGTAACGCTTTCAAGGGCTCGTGAAGTTATATAAACAGAACACGACACGCTGCAAATAAACATACTCTACAAAACATTCTCTACTCAAAGCTGCCAAATTTCCCCTACGAAAGAGAACATTGGATTCTCAGAGAACGCCCCCAGAATGGATTCAAATAGACAGTTTTTGCGCGAAATGAAACTTAACCTAGCTTAAACTGGGAGTCAGCAATCTCGTGGCTTATCAGCATTTATGTGCTGAGAGCGTTTTGTGCATGTTCCTTCTAAGATTGTAACGATAGGTTAATCTTTTTCGCTAAATATTGTCACTAGTTTAGTGATACAGCATATTTTGCTTTCACAAATCAGAACTTCTTTTATTAAAGAAATTTGCTTCAAGTCCAGGTAAACAACGTGTAATGTGATGCTCACAGACTCCTAAATTTGAAATTAGCGAAAACTCAGCATATAATCATACACATTAATTACTAGGAGATAGTAGAATAACAATGAAAGTGAAAATAATTTCAATCTGAAGCTGTTTTTATTATACACTGGAGGAAAAATATTGTATTCTGAATCTGGCCAAAAGCGCTTTATTAAAACTAAACGAATCATCAAAGTTTTAACACCTTTTTATGTGTTGGAAATCAATTCCATATTTTAATCCTTTAGAAACAACTCTAAACAATACTTTCGAAGCTAGCTTTAGCACGTTTTTTTTATATTTCTTGAAGCTTAAATATATGTATCACAGTTAAAACATGTTTATGAAGAAATGTTATTCACTTCCTCAATTTACGGTTTAAATGTGGTTGTATGTTATGAAGAACCTAGGCGGTGTCTAAATGAAAAACGTATACGAAAAACAAATGAGCGTTCACGCAAAGGATATTTGATGAAACAGCTTATCTCCGTTTCCTGTCGTTAGAATAACAAAACCATCACGGAAAGGTGAACGCCTTCTTTAAACAAATTTCCGAACACATAACAAGTACAGAAAGACTGTGCCTAACCACAGACCACAAAACCATTTTTAGAGTTATTGACGTACATTGGAGATACAGGAACGCTTTCACAAATGGGTTTGTGATGAATAACGAGGATTAGAGAATAACTAGCGACATATAGAAACAAAACTGCTGCTGAACAAAACCACACAAAGTTGTTTTCTGGTCGCTAATGACCTAGATGTTGATGCGACCTTAAATAGCAAGAACAAATGTTGTTTCCCAAACTGTACCATGCACACTGCTTAAGAAGAACAATTCTCGTGGAGAATACTGCAATAAATTGAATGTTAACAAAACCCGTCTTCACTAGCACTGTAATAACTTAGTACAGAATTTAAACAGTACAACCGTTTCATTACATACCAAAAATTATAGAAACAGCTGCAGTTGCATATCGCAACATGTGAATAGTAACTGTTTAATTCAAACGAACTCTTCTTCGGAGCCTTGCTGTCGCGTGACGTCACCTGTGTCGTGAGCAGTGAGCATATGTCGTAAGCAGTGAAGCATTGCATATGAGGATTCAGCCTGTAGACACAGTTTGAGAATATGCGGGATAACATAAAGAATATTTGCTTTTTTCAAAATCTGTTTCATTGTTTTGGAATTTTCCCCGAGTTCCTGGGCCTGGAACGCAACTATTGACTCCTTTCACGAGAGAGGCCAATTAGTTTTCACTCTATTTCTGCGTTACGAGGTTAGTAATACTGATTTTTAAAATTTGAAGTGACCTCAATAATTCAAATCGAAAGCTTTTTTTTAAGAGGAAGGAGACCCAGAGGAAAGTGAGTGATTTCATCTCCGGGCCGAGGAGGATTTTAAATAGCGACTGTTGAATATGAAAGAGTATAATTAACTTTACGGCGCCGCTAATGTATACTTTTGGAGAAGCAAAACGGATTGATACCTGGGATTCTTGTGATACGCAAGTTTCCTCACAGTAACAACAAGCACTTGACACTGCCGATACGCTTTCCCTTCAGTGAATGGGAAATGCATGCAGCGGAATCGCCACCACCTCCATATTCTCCTCCCTCAACTCCTGCTCCTCCTCTATCAACTCCTCCTCCTCCTCCATCAACTCCTCCTCCTCCCCATCAACTCCTCCTCCTCCTCTATCAACTCCTCCTCCTCCTCTATCACTCCTCCATCAACTCCTCCTCTTTCTTCTCCTCCATCAACTCCTCCTCCTCCTCCTCTATCAACTCCTCCTCCTCCTCCATCAACTCCTCCTCCTCCTCCATCAACTCCTCCTCCTCCTCCATCAACTCCTCCTCCTCCTCCATCAACTCCTCCTCCTTTTCCATCAACTCCTCATCCTCTTCCTCCTCCTCTTCATCATCATCAACATCAACATCAACACCATCATCATCATCCGCCTCCGCCTCTACCACCGCCATCGTCTCTTCCCTCCTGTCGCTCCATAGCTGTTGTACTCGCGCCAGTGTCGCGTCGCTCCCAGCGCCTTCTCCGTCCGCCGCCGCTAACGAGCCCCGCCCCGCGACCCACTTCGTTCGCCCGCACTTCCCCGCCACACGGTCCTCTTACGCAGAGCGAAGGCGGTGGACGCCTAGCATACAACATCCTTCAACATTGCTTTCGAAGGAAAAATAGATTTTCAGCAAGATTTCGAAATGTGGATCGTCGGTCGTAATTTCGAGCCCTCTGTTCCAAAATGTTCTATCATACAAGAACATTGTATCTGTAACATTAATGTAATAAAATGGCCTGAGATTTTAATTCATGATATACAAGATCACAATAATTATAGATATATACTCAATATATACAAATGTTATTTATATTTATTTGATGTTTAAAATGCATTTTGCAAAAGAGGCAGTTTTAAAAGAAGCATTCCATACTGCAGCATTTTTCCTTTCTTGCTACGGAGTACAGAGAAAATTACATAATGCTGCGCGAAAATCGGAGAATTTTCAGCAAAAAACCAATTCTTATTACAGCGCCCTGGTAACGAGAAAGCCAGTTGCTAAATTTAGAAAGAAAATCTTCTAACACATGGTGTAGACAGAATACATGTTTTGTGGGTCCTTGATAGCGAAAAATCGAATAACGGCCAAACATCTGTCCGTTTGTCCCTCCGTTTGTGAACAACACTAGCGGCTAAAACGTTTAGCCGATAATTTTGCAAGCTACATTACATGAATCTCTTGGGGCATTTTCCAAATTTCCAACAAATGTCTCCTTTTTTGATTTTTTTTTTTTTGTTTTATAGCGTGAAGGACGTTTAAGAGAATGGTGCACGTCTCATGTTCGTTAAAAATCCTGATTATGCAAAAATTGCAGAAGTTCAAACTTTTTCGGAGTCTTCCTAGAACTAAAATATTAATGATATTGATTTTTTCCTTTAAAGAAATCTGTTCCTTAAAGATAGATTTCGAAATGAGGTCATGTAGAATTTTTCGAAAATCCGAGTACTTTTCGCGTATTTTTGCATGAAAATAGGGGCGGGAAAGTACGTGTTGGTTTAGCATCTCTAGTTTTCTAACTGTAACCTTTTCATTCTTATTCTCAACTGACTAAAGTTCCCGATATAACACTTATCTGGGCGAGTAATGTTTGGGATTCCGGCGTCGTTAGTCGCATTATTTAACTAGGCTACGTTAAGTCACTGAAGTTTAGAAACTCGAGACTTCACGGAATCCTGGACGGATGACCCTGTGGGATTTTCAGTTAGTAACGGCGCCGAGATCCTGGCTGATGGGATAAAAGGCATTGACCGACTGCGACGTGACGACACAAAAAGACGAAAAATCTTCGCGGCGGCGATGGTGTAGCGGTTAGCGTATCGGACTGCTATACCCAAGTTTGCGGGTTCAAACCCGATCGAAGCCGTGGATTTTAAGGGCGAAAAAATCCTTCGTACGCCTTCCTTCGGAGGGGAAGTAAAGCCGGCTGTCCCATGTTAGTAGATTTACTGCATGTAAAAGATCCTCAAGCCTAAATGACGCCTCTGAGCTAAATTCAAAATCGCCTGTTTCGTCGCCCAAGTAATACCTTCTTTCGCCCATGATTGATGAAAGGAGGGTAACGAAATTTGCGTGGTCAGACGGAAGAGCAGGCCTCATGGCCTGAGTCTCGCCACGTAAAATAAGGCAAATTCAATTCAATTCAATTCAATTCAAAATCTAACGGAGGATTACTCCATAAATATAAAATTTGGCTCAATGCCCAAGAAGGGCTTAAGAGACGTGTTGCGAAAAGAGGCAACATTTTTTTTAAAAAATTGATTTCAGCAAGGAAGAGGCTCTTTGCTTTTTTGTTGTCCGGCCAGCGGTCCATAGAATAAATCGGAAGCCATGCGTACGAAGGTCAGCGCGAACCCGCACCTCACACTGCGCGCAGCCTGGAGTGGGTTGGAGTGGGTTGGAGTGGGTGGAGTGGGGTGGAGTGGGGGAGTGGTGAGTGAGTGGGGTGGAGTGGAGTGGTGGAGTGGAGTGGGTGAGGGAGTGGAGGGGTGGAGGGAGTGGGTGGAGGGGTGGGTGGAGGGGGTGGGTGGAGTGGGGTGGAGTGGGGGTGGTGGAGTGGGGTGGAGGGAGTGGGGGGTGGGTGGGGTGGGTGTGGGGGGGTGGAGGGGGGGGTGGGTGGTGGAGTGGGGTGGAGTGGAGTGGGGTGGAGTGGAGTGGGTGGAGTGGAGGGGTGGAGGAGGTGGGGTAGGAGGGAGGGTGGAGTGGGTGGGTGGAGTGGGGGGGTGGAGTGGAGTGGGTGAGTGGAGTGGGTGGTGGAGTGGGGTGGAGTGGTGGGTGGAGTGAGGGGGTGGGAGTGGGTGGAGGGGTGGGGTGGGTGGAGTGGGGTGGAGGAGGGTGGGGGTGAGGAGTGTGGAGGGGGTGGGAGTGGGGTGGAGGGGTGGGGGGTGGAGTGGAGGGGGTGGAGTCGGTGGATGGGTGGGGTGGAGTGGAGTGGCGCCATCGCAGGGCCAGAGGACTCGTGGCAGTGCGCTCTGGGAGCGCGCTCTTTCGCGGGACCTCTTTCGAACAATCGCGACTTTCTCGGAAAAGCCGCAGCGAGTGGCGCAATCCACGAGTTTGTCTTACAATCTTGGGAAAACGCGTTTAAAACTCGTAATGGGAACACTTGAAACAGATGCGGCGACGAAAGACTACGGAATGGGTTCGCAGTTTCGTACACAGTGGCAAGAACGTAGGGGAGAAACGAGAGAGAAAGAGATAAGAGGGAGAGAAGGAGAGAGAGGACATAAGGAAGAGAAAAGAAGATAGAGATTGAATGACAAAAAAGTTGAGAGAGAGAGAGAGAGAGAGAGAGACAGACAGACAGACAGACACACAGACAGACAGACACACAGACAGACAGACAGACACACAGACAGACAGACACACAGACAGACAGACACACAGACAGACAGACACACAGACAGACAGACACACAGACAGACAGACAGACAGACAGACAGACACAATGAGAGGACGAGAATTTGTGTACGTGTAAGGAAGAAACAGAGAGGATGAGAGAGGGAGAAATGGTGAAGAGCACAGAAGAGATTTTCAAAACTAAAGACGCAATTACATCACCATGACAATATTCTAGCCATCAACTCACTAGACAATAGTGGGAAGACGACTTCGACATTAAACTTTAGACCTTGCATATCGTAAATTGTAAACTGTTCACTTCACAAATTTCGAGTTGTTTATGTATTTATTATTGTATATTTATCAATCATCATTTATTATCATATCATCTGTTTAGTGCAGCTTGTTACCTACTAAAAATGTGAAATTATTAGAGTACCTTTACTCCTTTCAAATACTTCTAAGCACATTCTTATGTAATTTTGCCAAATTTTTGTTCGCAAACTAATTGAAAAATAAAATATGGAGAGAAAAAGACGCAAAGTGTAACCAAATGTCAACAAACAATAAAACACTCGATTCGATTTTTCTCTTCGCGTATTACCATAATTTATCATATTTATTTAGTTACAAAAATTACAGCTACGTATTTCTCACTGTTTCCACATTGCTTCAAAGTTCACATATTACGGGGCTGAGGTATGAAGAAATCTGCATGTGCACACTAAACATCCATCAGGATAATAATATGCATTCACACATTCTTCATATTTCAACATCCGTGTCGGATCTCGAGGGATCCAGAATTTGCATAAGAAAGAGGTATGTAGAATGTTGTGAGAAAAAGGTAGAATTTTTTAAAAGTATATACATAAATACATAAAAGATACGAAGAATTACAGATATACAGATAAGAAGAATTACTCTGGAAAACTAAAAAAAATTGTTTAACGAAACTTTTGTACATGCCCTATTTGCAGATTATTTGTACTTTAGGTTAGTTTTCCAACTCCTTACATGTTTTTCCACTTCATTTCTAATATGGTGTACTATAAAATTACTTGGAAAGCAATTTGCGTACGAAAATTAGATTTTTACAAGCGACAAAAATATTTACCCAGTAAGAATAAATGTTTAATAATTTGTATGAGTGGATGTTTTCCCAGAAATATTGTGTCGTGAAAAGGGCATGTATTCGCAAATAGCTTGTATTCTATTGTAAATATTTGAATGGTCAGCAACTTTATGAACAAAGAAATATTAAAAACAAAAACACGTAATACGTGTTTAAGTTAAGAATATACCACAAAATACATTTTAATACGCTGAAGTCACTTGCCGTCTTCTTCTACGAAAACCATTAGTTTAAATGCGAGTGCTTTAACTCCAACTAAAAATTTCCAAAAAAAAAAGAACTGAAACGTCCGGATCCTAACGTACGCCCAGAGCCAACACAAAAAGTGCCGCCGCTCAACAGGCGCGCGCCAAGCGTCAGGCGTAGGCGACCGCGCGTACCAGACGAAAGAAACTCGTCGCGCTGGTTTTTGGGTGGGAGTATCGAGAAGCACGTGGTAGCCAATTTGAAGCCGCAAATATATGCATTCACACATTCTTCATATTTCAACATCCGTGTCGGATCTCGAGGACCCAGAATTTGCATAAGAAATAGGTATGTAGAATGTTGTGAGAAAAAGTTAGATTTTTAAAAATATATACATAAATACATATTGAATGTAAGAACAATAAATTAAACATAAAATGAGTGAATAAACGGATAAGAAGAATTACTCTGAAAACTAATTTGGCTTCGGAAAAACCTAGATTACTGGCTTCGTAAATCAAATGTTTCTATATGTATGTTTTGGGCGTTATTGGGTCGCGACTCCGACGTCGCGGGCCAGCTACTGGTGTGCCCCATACCTGGGCCAAGTTAATTCCCATGCTTGGGGGGTAAGAACGACACGAGGCGAACGTGACGTATTCTCTCCACCGTAACTGGCAAGATCCGCCTGCTTGAGCTTTTCTTCGTCACAAGAAACTGGCACGTTTTTTAAAGGAAAGTTACAAGCGATTTTACGACTACGATTTTAAAGGAAAGCACGACTTTAAAGGAAAGCTTTTTGCCTCGACCGGGAATCGAACCGGGGACCACAGCACGGGAAGCTAGTACGTTGCCCATGAGCCATCCCAGAAGCATGTTTCTATATCATTAGCATTTTAAATGCATTCTTTCCTTCTATCCTGACTTCATATAGTTACTAAACAACTTTATAATTTATTAAAAAGGGTTCAGAGGGTTTGAGTAAAGTACTTTTTTTAAATAATGTATTGATGCAATTCATTTGAAACAGGGCTACCCGAGGTTAAATAATATCGCCATAATATAAATCCTGGAGGTTTTCTTCCACCAAGTATCACCCCGTCAGGAATGTTCCAGAATAGGCTCAAGCATGCTTCCGACTGGTCTCTCTACATAGGTGGTAATGTAGTGTATGTAATTGTGTGTCTGACATGCACTACACTCCCACATATTCCGGGAGACTGGTCGGGAGCTTAGAGCTTGTCCCGGCTGGGGAGGTGCCCCGCTGGTGGGAGAGTCCTAGTTAGGGGCAAACCCCACTAGCCAACGGTAGGTCGGCGCCGGATCTCGCCATCCAGCGGGAAAGATCACCGCCATCTCCCGAGAAAAAACATGCACTACACTTACGGGACTAATGACAAAATCAGTTGACGCGCCCGGAAACACGAAAAAATCAATCAATAAAGCAATTAATTGTGTGTGTGTGTGTGTGTGCGCGCGTGTATACGTGTAAGAGGAGAGAAGGAGACAAGAATGAGAAAGAAAAAGATAACCGATGTTCTGTGACCTTTTTGTTAAGGATCTTCATCAGTCTGGTATTGATTAGAGAAACCACTGAAAACTACCGATCAGAGCAGCGTTTGTTAGAATTCTCCTCCAGACAGCGGCTGGATTAGACCTAGCTCTCTTGCTAGAGTCGAAAATCAGTCACCGCCGGGCCTCGAACACTATGACCTCCCGATCCCAATTGTTGCAGAGACAACGATACCTTATCCTCTGAGAGAACTGAGTTTCAAAAAGAAAACGTTATGGTTATACATATCGTAATAAAGGAATCTGGTTCTAAGGGACTTGGTCAATAGAATCAAAATAATTAGGACACCATTGTATTGACCAAACCCGATAAACCAGATGTCTCTAAAAGAAAATATCGTGTAATCTCCAAAAAAATTCGAATCGTCCAGATTCCAAGGAGATCACTCAACGTGCGCAAAAAGCATCGCGCGCAACAGTCGCGTGTGGAGCACGAGGCGTGGGAGGCCGCGCGTGGCAGCGCAAGAAACCCGACCCGCCACTTGCTGCGCCGCTGTTTTTTGGGCGGGGACACCGAGAAGGCGATTGCGCGGGCAGTGGGGGGGAGACGACGCACCGCGCCGGGGCGGAGGTCAAGGCGCTTCCTGCCAGGAGAGGAGGGGTTTTGGAGGGAACTGCACGGCTAGGGGACGAAATGCATGCAACTCTCGTGGAAATCTTCCTCTTCTCCTCCTCCCCCTTCCTCTCCTCCTTCTTCACCTCCTCCTTCTCCTCCTTCCCCTCACTTCTCCTCCCTCATCTCCTCTTCTCCTCCTCGGCGGCAGGATTTCCGACACTAGCACGGAGGGCGTGGGATTCGAACCCCGCTTTAAGTAAGAGAGTCTGGAGTTTGGTGACTGCTCACAACTCCATGCTTCTCATCTGCAAGTGATGGTCAGTACCGCGACTTTGAATTTTCTATGGGGAGTGTGATCGGGAGCGGTAGCTCAGTGCATCAACTGATGTCACTGCAGCGCCTCTCACCGGAAGGTCCTAGGTTCGCACTCCCCACGGCTGCAGGATTTGCTACACTAGCTTTTCAGCTAGGTCGAATTAAGTCGCTGTCTGGAGGAGAATTCTAGTGGCCGGCTGCTCTGATCGGTAGTTTTCCGCGGTTTCTCCGATCAACACCAGGCGAATGCCGGAGCAGTACCTTAACAAACGGGCCACGGACCGCGCGCGATCTGTCCTTCCTCTTCCTTGTCCTATCCTCTCCCCTTACACACACACTTACACTAGCATGCACTACACTACCACATATTCCGGGAGACCGGTCGGGAGCTTAGAGCTTGTCCCGGCTGGGGCGGTGCCCCGCTAGTGGGAGAGTCTTGGTTAGGAGGAAAACCCCACTAGCCGACGGTAGGTCGGCGCCGGATCTCGCCTTCCAACGGGGGAATATCACCGCCATCTCCCGAGAAGAAACATGCACTACACTAACGGGACTAATCACCACAGTAGTTGACGCGCCCGGAAACACGAAAAAATAATCAATAATCTTCTCCTCCTCCTCCTCCCTCTTCCCCATACACTAGATACTAACACAGTAGCGGGCTCCTCTGATTTGTGCTCAGCAGATCGCGAGGTCCTCCGAGACAAGGGATAAACAACCATGCCGAATGCGGGAATCGAACCCGCGTCCCTTCGGACCGGAGCGCTGAGTTGGTACACGCTCTTAGCCGCCTTGTTCTTTCAGGTTGTCATGTGGTAATTTTGAATCGGTTTATATTTGCCACCAGGAAACTTCCAAAGGATGTGGACGTGGTAATTAGTTTTATAAGAATGTAAGTTCCCGTCAGTTTCATTTCATTTCGGTATCCCATCTTGATATCGCACTCTATTTCTGAATATTCGGTATCAATTCGGCGCGGCTGCATAGCTGGAATTAGAGACTTTCTCAATTCGGTGAAATCGAAAATACAATAAAAAAAGTCAAATAATGCATAGGAGGTGCAATGTCTCAATGAGACAATGACCAAACTATTTTGTGGATGCCTTCATTGAGGAAATTGAATCAATTTTTCTGGAAATACGAACGTCATTTCAATTTTAATGCCCAACAAATTATATGTGAAATAGTTGCGGTACAGATTCATTCAGTTCATGTTAAGTCTTGTGAAGCAAGAGTTTACGGGAAAGATTTTTTGGGAGTACTCCTACTTTTTTTTGTTATTTAAGGTCGTATCAACATCTAGGTCATTAGCGACCACTATTGGAGTTAACGTTATGGTAACTACGAAGGTGAAACGAAATGGTGAAGATAAGGTGAAAGGACGAACACAAATACCCGGCGGACTCGAACCCGCGACCCTTTGGCCGAGATCGCTACGACACTACAGCCTTAGCAATCTCGGCCACCCGATTGGCTCCTATTTCTTGTTTCTCATTATCATGTTGCATTGCCACGCCATTAACATCGCCGACATCTTCGGTGTCTCATAAATCATTTGCAATCGTTTTTATAAACTAAATGTTGCCCGTTTACTGCAAGAAGAGACTAATGCCACATTCAAAATTTGTACTACATTGTTTGCGAGATATAATATTCGTCTTGTCTCCTGATGGCTCACAAGACAGTTTCAAACGCAAATGCGAATAACCGAAGACAGACATAATACATCAATTTTTTGCAATTTTTACAAGCTCATACTAGGTGGTTTTTAGAGGAAATTACAATATCAAGAATTATGTGATATTTTGTTTTGCTATTTGGCACTAAAAGCAGTTTTCCTCTTCCAAATATTTTTAGAACTAACTTTGACATAAAATCAGGTTAACAAAAAAAGAAAATGAACACGAACAAACTATCAAAAACAGACGTTGCAGTGCAATCGCCTACCTACTACGAAAGTGAACAAGATCGGCTTTTATGGAAGGGAAGTGCCAGAAATTGGGAGTAAATTAAATCGTCCTCGTTCAACTACCCTTGGACCACAATCAATTTCCATTTTACAGGAGTTAATCCTCATTCGCACGGGGGAACTGGGGCGTCCCATTGGGGCCTGGCGCGGAACGGGGGCGCTGGCGCTCCGTTGGCGCATATCCGCGAAAGCGGCCTCGCGCATGCGCGGCGAACGCGCCTTCAGTTTCGGACGCCAACGACGAAACCCTGGGACTGCGCCTGGGAACTGGGCTGCCCCCGCGTCCGATTGTCTTCAGCCGCGGAGACACTCAGGGTTTCGCGTCCGTCTAGGCAACAACGCGCACAGCGGGGGTTTGGGGGGGCTGCAATATATTTTGCAATAAAAAGGTTATAATGCGAAAGTATTGTATTGACTGTATTTCGAGTATTTGAAGTATTTAAATACGTAGTATTATCAATTCAAAAACTAATGTATTTTGAATATGTATTAAATACTTATTTATAAAGAATTTTGGCGAAATTTTGGAATTTGAAAATTAAAGAATTTTGGCGAATCGGCGGCGATGGTGTAACGGTTAGCGTATCGGACTTATACCCAAGTTTGCGGGTTCGAAGCCGTGGATTTTTAAGGGCGAAAAAATTCTTCGTACGCCTTCCTACGGAGAGGAAATAAAGCCGGCTGTCCCATGTTAGTAGATTTACTGCATGTAAAAGATCCTCAAGCCTAAATGATGTCTCTGAGCTAAATTCAAATCGCCTGTTTCGTCGCCCAAGTAATACCTTCTTTCTCCCACGGTTGGTGAAAGGAGCGTAGCGAATTTGCGTGGTCAGACGGAAGAGCAGGCCTCATGGCCTGAGTTTCGCCACGTAAAATAAGGCAAATTCAATTCAAATATTTAAATACAAAATTTACAATATTTTTCCCGAAGCATAAACAGACGGCCTGGCTTGCCTGCCTGGAAATTCGGCCTCACGCGCCGTTGGCCGCCGGAGCTGGCTGTACCGCCCTGTCGAGGGAGGGCCCCCAACGGGCGGGTGACGTAACGGGAGGTGATTTTCCAAATTTCAGTTTACGACGCTCCTATTCATCCGATTTGCGCGATTGACACGGCTTTGGATTCGGAAGCACATCGTCATCGCGCTATCAACCCATATTTTTTAAATTTCATCTCGGAACTATGAGAGAATTTTTTTAAAAAATTGAAATATTTTTGATAAAATGACTTCGTAGCGTAAATTCTATTTTAAAAAACATCCAATGCCGTTTACACATCGAAAGTCGGACCATTTGTTCAGACGTGCAAGAAGGAGGAAGAGAAAGAGAATAAGGACGAGAAAGATAATGAGGAGAAAGAGAATAAGAAGTGAAATAAAATAAGCGGGGGAAAGTGGAGGGGAGAACAATGTAAAGAAAAATAAAGAATGTCATTCGAATTAGCATAACTGCCTTTTACGAAAATGAACAACTCTCTAGTAATAGGCCAACAGTGCAGAATGTTAATTATACCTGCAAAAGAAAAAACATTATCTTCTTTGGCGACAAGTTTGTTTATACTTTACATGTTGCTATAACAAGCCCTTTGAAAACAATTTTTGAATCCATTTGACAATGAATAGTAAAATTGTATGATGTGTTTCATACACTACCACAACGAATGAATACCCTTTTTGAAAAGCTTCTTTGTTTGCGATTTCTCTCAAATATTTGACATTTGAACCATATCTTGTCAGTCCTAATGAATGAAAAAGAAATGTTGCAAGTAGTAAAGTTACTCAGGTATTTTTAAATTAAATGTTTTTAAACTTCAATAAATTTAATAATAGGTGGAAAAATTATATAAAGTTCAATATTCATTATAACGAAATTTCTTTAAAAAGATTGCATTTTGTTTTAAATGGATTCCATTATAGATCACAAAAATTTAAGTCTTGAATTTATAGTAATTCATTCATAAAAATACAGAGGATTTTTCTCTTTCTCGCCTTTTGAATCTTCGTGTTCGGACATTTTTAATATGAAGTTGACGTTCAGAGGTTTCTACACGTGAAGACAAATGGATTTAGTATGTTTGCGTTCAAGTTTGTAGAACACAACCACCAAAACGGAATGGGGTAAGGGAGAATGAGTTGACCTTTTCAGTTTGCTCCAGCGAAGCAATGAAGACGAATGGTTATTACAAGGTTTGTTAATTACAACGTTCGCGTCTACGAGTTTTACGTTAACGTATTAGGAGTTGGTAGCAAGATGAAATGCTTCTCTGATCAAGAAAAGATGATTACGTCAGATGTATGACTCAGAATACACATGAATTGTTTCTTCTCAGTTTTCAGCATTTCGGCTGTTTTAGAGCATTACTTCACTAAACAGTAATGAGTTAATGATTTTGATATGGATGATATGTGATGTATAGTGTTTGTTAATGTCTCCACGCCACATTTACTAGATGAAAAAATGTCTGGCTGATGATTTGAATTCTCAACCTTTCGTTCCTAGGAGAACTGTTACAACTCAAGCAGACTGGGCAAAGTAGATCAATAAAGAGCGTTTACATGCTTTTAAGTGGTGCTTAAACAGAACATACTTTCTTGCATTATTTCTAACTGGCACTATTTCAGAAAATTCAGAATCCAACGAAAGTGAAACCTTGTCCTACGTAAACTTTTTATGTTTTTTTGGTTTATCCGTGGAACAAATTAAAGAAAAATCTTGTAGTTTTTCAATTTTTTTTTATAAATTGCATGAACTTCAAACAATTTACGCAAAAACTATTTAATTTCCCCAAAAATTGTACTTTATATTTTTTAAAGATATGATTTTGTTTAGAACAGCTTTCATGAAAATGTCTATCTTCAATATTGTGCTTCAATATTACGCTGAAAATGGGACTAGCACCGTTTTTCAGCGACCTTTGTTATAACGAGGAGAAAATTTAAAAAAATTGTACTGATTTGAAAATAATTGCTAAAATTGCCAATTTCACGCAAATATCACATCTCTTTGATCGACATAGTTTGTTAAGAAAAACTCTCACCTCCCCATCCCCCTCCTCCTCTCCCCCTAAACCCGCCCCTTCCTTCCCCCTCCCCTTCCTCCTTCCTCACTCCTCGTATCAAAAGCAGCGGAGGGGATGCATCGGGGTTTGGGAGAGTTTCCCACAGACGGAGCACAGTGGCATCGTTGGCATTGCACTCACCAGGAGCCGCTCAGCTGGGAACTGCAGGGCTGTGCAGGTAGCCGGACGAAGCGGCGGGCCTGGGCAGGAGGGCGGGGGGCGGAGCGGGCCAGGGAGCTGGGGCGACGGAGCAGCGGAGCGGAGGCCGGGGCGGGAGTGCGGAGACGGCGAGGCCGGGGGTGGCGAGGCGGGGGCGGCGAGGCCGGGGGCGAGGCCGGGGCGAGCGGACTGGAGGCGAGGCCGGGGCAGCGGGCTGGAGGATGCGGGCGGGGCGGTGGGCTCGAGGGGGGGGGTCGGGGGCAGGGCGGAGGCTGTGGGAGCGGGGCGGACGGGGCTAGGAGCGGCGGGCGTGACGGGGAGTCGGGCGGCGGGGCGGGGCGGTGCGGCCGGGGCGCAGGGGCCGCCTGCATGGGCGGCGGGCAGGGTAGCCGGGGGCAGGGACCCGGGTGGCAGGGTCGCGAATGACGGGATCGAGTGGCGGGGCTGGCGGGCGGGGCTGGCGGAGCCGGGGGCGGTGGGCAGGGACCGGGTGGCAGGGGCGGGGATGTCGGGGATGGAATGGCGGGGTGGCGGGGGTGGCGGAACCGGGGCCGGCGGGGGCGTGGCGAGCGGGCGGGAGGCCCACGCGCGCGCTGATGGCGTCGGCTGATCTGGTCCTTGAGCCGAATTTGCCGCGCGGCCCCCGCGCTGCTCGACTGCCGCCAGCGCCACCGCGCGCTCGCTCCGCGCGTTCGCGCTGCTCGCAAAGGACCAAAGCGAAGCTGGTAATCCCCTCGCGTATCATTCGTCCAATTTGAGCTAATTACTGTTATATTCCCCGTTTCACGAGTGCTCCTCGCTTTCCACATCCCAGTCATTCATTTAGCCTTTGGGCTATTTTCGGCCCGGAATGTAGGTCCATGAGTGGGTTTTTAGTTGGGAAAGAGAGACATTTTCACGATTTCAAATTCTGTTTATTAACGTGTTTAATTTCTATAATGTGACGACATTCTTCAGTATCATTAAGAAAGAAGTATATCTGACGAATGCTTGATAACACGTAACTATTATCGAAATTGGTATCACAACTTCAAGGAGGCCTGAAGGTGCAATGCCGACACCTATTAACCATTCATCTCACTTTTACTTTCAAGTGCTGAGAAATGTAGTTTCCTAAGTTAACAGTGGACGCCGCTTATCGTAAAAACGATTAAATTCATCATTCGTTTAATATTATGATATTTATGATGTCCCGTCCGAACTAATATTGCTTCATTAAGAACACGTCGTTTATCATTGTTTTGAAACACATTTCAGTTACGCAGAGTTTTGAGCCTTCAAGGTTCGGGATTAGAGAAAGACGAGCAAATAATATTATTCGCTACTTCCCCTCTTCAGGTAGTCTTCCAAATTTTCAGGGTGGTTCACGAAGCGTCAGTTCCCATTCCTTCGTGAAGTTAAATTCCCAGTGGAAAAGTTGGCCTAAACGTAAATATTTGACAATTAACGAGAAAGTTTCTATTATTGAACATTTGCCTAAAATGCAAGCAATGCAACAGTGCAGCTTCATATTTCTAAACCTCTTCTGTGCAAGCTATTAAAGAACAGAAACGGTATTCTTCAGGCGGCACAGAAGAACAAAAACTTTCAATGTAAGTGAAATCGTGATGGGAAATATTATGACGTTGAATCTGTTAGAATCAAGCCCAAGCTCGTAATGTTCGTGAAAATGACACGTGTTGATGACCCTCTGATGCATCAAAAGCAGAGCAGCTTGCTAAGAAAATGGAATAAGTAGAATTTGTAGCAACAAAAAGATGGTTTCATCTTTAGGAAAAAGGAAAACGTCTACAAACGAATGCACGGTGAAAAGAAAGATTGTTGGTAATTGGCAAAAGAAGAACCGCGATACTTTAAAGGTGTTAAAAATTTTCAATTGCTTTATTTTATTTTTATTTTACGTCAAAAACAGTTAAAACTGTGTATGACGTGTATGGAGAGAAGTGAATTGTGTCACATTTTCAAAATCCTGTGATCACTACACTATGTCATATACTACTTGAATTTTGAATGAAGAAAGAAAAACTCCATGTAATAATATCTATTTTTAAGGATAAATAAGCAATACATTTTGGGCTCTTATCCATGTTGTCCTTCGAATAATACTTCCTGCAAAACAAGGAACACAACAAGGAACAAGAAGCAAAACAAGGGACCATCTCAGCATTTGCTCAATGGATCAGGGAAACTGGACGAAAAACCTGATCGAGATGGGATTATCATGCAAACTCTAGTACATGGATGACTGCTTCCAAATTTCAAGAATGGTTATTGAAGTAGGAGAACAGGTAACAGGAACATTCGAAAAGTAATTTTATTAGTTGACAACTTCCTGCACACACAATGAACTGTGAAATAAAGAACATCAGCGTCGTCTTCCTACCGGTCAATATGACTACAGTATTACAGCCATGTGATCAGGAAATCATTCGAAATTTAAAGATGTGTTATCGCAATCAGATTCGCTCAAGAATTCTTGAGAATATGAAAGAGACTCAAGGAATGAGTGATAATGATCTTGCTAAGAAGACCATATTCTTAAAACCCTGCACATTTTAGCTATGTCATGGTATAAAATGTTTGCGAATACAATCCAGAACTGTTTCCGGCATGAGGATTTTTTAAGAGAAACATCACAACGTGAAAAAATCATGTGCCTTCGACCACCGTATATGAACCGTGCAAACTATTCCGTGCGTTCCTCATTTCGGAATGGATGGCTGTGAATGAAACATCACATCTGCTAAACAGGAAGGAGACGACATACGTGAATTGTTACTTCTACAAACTCACAGTGGTAGCAGGGGTGTGTGAAGAAGAAATTTACGATGATGCTGTGGAAACCAACCTCCAACAACGGCTGAAATGAGGTAGGCGTTAGAAACATTGCGGCGCGGTGTTCAGCACGGGTTAGCAGATTTCATAAAACACTACGTGTAATGGATTTACATTAATGGCATAATCAGAGGAAAACCAGAAGAAAACTTTAATAGAGAACTTTTTTACATTTTTTTACATTTTAGAAAGTGGGTCTACCATGTAATATTATTTGTGTTTATGTAATATGATTGCCTAAATAAATTTTCTTTTCTCGGTGAAGGCACAAGAATATATTATGTATGTTCCCCATCGTAACCTATATGATGTAGTTTCTTTTTCATTTGTTAATCTTTATTTAGAATATTTCGCCTATTGTTATCAATCGGTTAATGTTATTTTAACTGCGACCCGAAGTGGTTACATTAAGCACCTCCACTATTTGAAGTTTATTAAGTATTTTTTCAGGTAATGATGCCATCTTTCGTTAAGTGAAATTTCTCACAGAGTAAGTGAATAACACTGCGATTTGTCTTCTATTGCAATAATCAATCTCACGAGGATAAATAAAAACCCTTTTAGTATGCCTCATCAAATTTAAATGGATGTGATTTGACAACGACGATATAACTCGTCAGCTATTGGATGCGTCAAGTAAAAATCTTCATCCACGAGACAAGAACACAAACAGAGTAACCATATCGCATGATATACTCCGTGGGTTTTGTTTTGTTGGCCTAATCACAGCCCACGAAAAAACATACAAAGGCAGCAGATGTACAGCACCATTATCAGAAGAATCGATTCGTGCCAGTAAATATTAGGGCGTCATGTTTGGCTTCCAAAGTTAATTCCATTTCAGTGCTTTATCATGTTACTTGTCACTGTTAATTCATCTTCATTTCTTTTCATCTGCAAGAAAGATACAAATGGATTATTTTCTTAGTCTTGACTGCCACGCAGTATTACTCAAAATATTTGATATTTTGATTCACTAAGCTTGATTACAATTCAAGGGAAATGATCATGTCAATAACTTTAATATTATCAAACTAATAATTTCTGTAATGAAATAGAAAATGCCGAGAAGCGAAAGAACTAGGTCCACCACCTTGCAAGAATGAGAAGAACGGCTAAATGCCAGGTTAGCATGTAGACTGTTACAGTTCTCTCTGCTCTCGGTTCATTTACTTTATATTTTTATTTTATCAACGAGTAGTGTATGCTACCACGGTTAAACTGCGTAACTTCAAAGCATATTTTATGTTTGTAAACAGGCGCATTTAGGGACAACATTTTGTTTTTAAAACTACGCTGTGTTTGATTGTCGGTCAAATCAAAAATATTTGTGCCAAATATGGTAGCAATTTGGTACAATGGTAGACCTACTAATGTTTTTTCATACATACCGTTGTAACTTCACTTTTATGTAATACATTAAAATACGACATTATACATTAAATAATAAATAGTATTATATTTATTGTTGTTATATCATCTATCGAGTTATTTAATATTTTTATTATTCAGTTATTACTCTGTTATCTCTCCCTGTAGTTCACTAGTCAGCGTGCTTGCATTCCTTTCAATATCCGATCTGTACGAATACCTGCACTTGAAATACTGAAACTCTTATCGAGTACACGATTAGATCTGTGGAGAACCGATTTCGCTGTTGTAGAGTGCGGGCCTATAGTATATAGTAGATGTATGCGGGAAGTGCCTCGCTTATTTCATTGCTCACCCCTTTGTGGAAGTTCACGGTCCGTCGTCCAGTCTTAATTGCTGCCCTGGAGCGATAAGTAGTACGTTGTTTTGAACACGAGAACCATCCAACTTAGACGTCACATACGCACAGCGTTAGTGACCCAAAATATTAACAGATTCATTCCGTATGATTATGAGTTTTAATCAAAAGAAAATATTGTTTTTGATGAAATTATATTTTTGACACGCTTAATTTATTCCAAATCCTGAAACCTATTGTTCTTGTTAGATATATCGATGGGTGAAGTTTTTGATATTAAATGCATGAATTAAAAAATTGCAAGAAAATTAAATTTTCTTCAAAAATATCTCCATTCAAACATAATTCTATCATAACACACTAAATGTTTCAAAAATTTTTAGTACTGAAACACACACATTATTTCTTTGAGAGCTGAGTGAATAACATTTCTGGTGAATGGTTACGTAGCAATTTCTCTTTACCATAGCAAATTCAATGATAATAATATTGACTACATCCTATGATTTATTAAATTCGTTATGGTTTTAAAATAAAAAGAAGTATCAATGTTGTATTTTTTTCTGTTTCGATGAAGTCGTTCGATCGTTCGATTTCATTGCAGGCATTTAGCAGCAAGTTCATGTTAACTATTTTGTTCTTAACTGCTACGTCTAATAAGATGTAAGAAAAATCTTTCGGAAATAGTAGGTTTTGGTAATATGACAAACTGTTATGGCTTCCCATCACGTCCATGAGGTGCAACCCGCATGCCAAAACAACTTACGAGAGCACAGGACGGAATGCCTGAAAGATGCCTTACACGGATAGTTCCTTGCCAGTCATTGGGCAACAGTATCGTCAGTGATGTAAAAACACTTGCAAAAAACGTTGATTTTTTCTTAACTATTTAGTTGTAAAATTTATTTTCAATAAAATTTCAAGTATAAAAATTTATTTTCAATAATTGTTTCATTGAAAATAAATAAAAATTTATTTTCAATCAATTTTTAATACTTAAAATTATATTTATTTTGGATAACACGTGAAACTATTTGAATTTGGTTTACTTAATTTTAGTAATGCATATTGTTAATCTTCAAAAATAATATGACTAATATTACTGAAGAATCCGTGTTGAAAACACAAATGTCAAATTTTTTAAAATCAAATCCAATATAATATATAATATGAAGAAATAAGAATATACAGAGATATAAGAAATATCAGATTTTTCAGATGTCAAATTTGTTACCCTAAATACCACAAACCATTTTGTAATTAATGGACAAGTGTGTAGATGAATCTTCTCTATTATAAATGGTACAAGCACATTAAGGGCATCTATAAGGACATTATGCAGCAAGATAAGACGAGTACAAGAGGATAACTTTCATTCTGAGGTCGTTAAATGTAAGGTAGACTAGGAAGTAATTTAAAGTAAACATCGCGTGGGTTTGATCTTGCTCCCATGAAGGCAAGATGTCTACTTGATATAGAGAAAAGTGGACACTTTAAGTATATGGAAAACTTCCTTATGAGTGCGAATACTTTGAACAATGACTTTCATATTATAATTAAACATCTTCGGAATAGCTTCGAAAAGGTTATTTTATTTCATTCAATAGAAAGTGTTTAGTAAACTTAAAATATTCTTTGAAAGATGGAATGATACAATTACCTTCCAAATAAATAAACTAATCCATGACTATGTTCATTAGTTTCCATAACAAAACTTTTTTATGTCACATATTCTTTCAACATTTTTCTGTGTTGTTAACAAGTAAAGATAGAAATTACTGAAGAAACGTAATAATAGAAAAGAGAAAGCACGATAATATTAAGTACACTTCACTTTTTTTAATTGACCAATTACATTCATTTAATTTTATTCCCCTGATCTGAAATATTTAAAGTAGTTCCTTCGTGCGTCAGTTTGTTCCCGTTGTTAGGATACGTAGAGAGAAGAAAGCGGGTAAGAGAACGTGAGAAAACACTGGGAACGACCTTACACAGTAACGAGAACAACTATACAATGACAGCTACTCGAGTAACGGAACATGGGAAAAATAGACGATCTTGCGGAATACAACGGCCACATGTATGGGCATGAAGAGATGTAGAAGAACTTTGATTTGTTCCTATATGATTTTCTATAAGCCTTGGAACCGCATTTTCTCATAGAAAGCTCAAAGAAAGAAAAATGGAAAGTAGTCAGTTTAACTTTCATTTTCATTTTAAAATCTGACCATTTTATATATGAACGTCAAATATTTTTGATCCTTTTCGTTCTTCTATGCCATGCAATATGCGATCTTGATTTTGACACCCGTTTTTCTGTAATTCAAAAATTCATGCATTGCGTAAACCTTGCGTTGACATTACCTTGGATTTGCTTTTCGTTCCATAACTACCACTCGAACCTCAATTCTCTTTGAATACTTTTCTGATAATTTTGCGGTGAGAACCCTCATGACTTCCGAAGATTCTTTCGCAATTATTACACTTCACGAGTGTCACAGAGTTTTGCAGCCGAAAACCCATCGGTTTCGGCCAGAAATCGAACAATAGGCTGGCACGCGACCGCTTGCTCCGTTGTGGCCATAATTATTGTTAATTATGGTCGTGGCGTCCGCCATTAGCGCGTGAAAGATAACGAAGTCGCGAAGGGAGGGGAGGGGTCCGCGTGTCCAGGGGTGGGCCCGCGCACAGAGGCGCACAACGAAAGGGAAATTGTATTAAACAGTGTCAAACTGCTGAGCAAAGCCACTCAGAATGGTTTTCCAAAAAGTATCACGCACACTGCTCATGAACAACAAAGAAATCTCTCGTGTAACGCTTCAACAAAATATTTTACCAAAATCAGCCCACAATAAAAAAATGAATACACATAATATACACACAATACAACATATTAATATAAATATATATATATATATATATATATATATATATATATATATATATGGGAGAGCAAGGCGGGCCAGGTGAGGCGAGGCGGAGAAAGGAGCGAGAGACGCAAGCTGGGCTGGGAGGGAGAAAGAGGGCAGAGTGATATCGGGCGGGTGGGAAATGAGTCGGCGCATGTGAGACCACGGAGCGACACTGCGAATCAACGCAGGATAGAGTGGTAATTCCGTTTCTTCATAGAAAAATGTGATTAAAAAATACCCGGGCAATGTATGGTATGTTATGTCAGCTGTTCATAAATATAAGGAGCATTCAAAAAGAAACGGAGACCTAAGATCAAAAACCTGTATCTGTATGCCAGAAGTACCTGGCTCTGACTGTTGAAGCACCTGTTCCAGAGCGACACAAGGCGGTGAATGGCTGTCTCGTGAAATTCCTGGGACTGCGTTGTGAATCTGTTCAGCACGTACTGCTTGACATCGTCGTCCGAGGTGAATCGTTTGCACCTCAGATCCTTTTTAGGGGACCAAAAATGGCGTAATTGCGAGAAGAAACGTCTGGACTGAATGAAAGGTGACCGAGAACCTCCCACTTAAATTTCTGCAAAAGTGCTGCGATTGTGTCGACTGTATGAAACCTTGCATTGTCGTGGTAGCATCATGACCCCACGGGTGAGCTTGCCTAGTCGTTTCTTGCAGAAATTCAAGTGAGAGGTTCTCAGTCACCCTCCCTATAGTCCAGATCTCTCTCCCTGCTATTACGCCATTTTGGTTCCTTAAAGAAAGCTCTGAGAGACAAACGATTCAACTCGGCCGACGACGACAAGCAGTACCTGTGGAGCTCCTTCACCGCACAGTCCCGAGAATACTACGAAACAACCATTCACTGCCTGTGTCGCAGTGGAACAAGTGCCTAAACACACAAGGCAGGTACTTCTGCCCTACGGGTACTGGTTTTTGTTCCTATGCATCTGGATAGTTTATTTAAATCTTTATAATGCATTAATGGCATCTGAAGAGAATATTCGCACCAATATTTTTCCGTTTGCAGTTCTCTTCTATTGGGGATGATCTTGAGCGTCGACTTCTATTGGGGTCCACTGTGAAGCGGGGGCGGGGCGGGCGCGGAAGTCGCGGAATGTGGCGAAGGCGGGGAGGCAGGGGGAGGGGAAGAGGCGAGCGGGAGCGGTGGCGAGGATGCGGCCAATTTGCCGAGATTGTTCGTCAACGGCGCGGGGGGAGAGGGGCGGGGCGGGGCGGAGCCGAGTCTCGCAGGGAAGGGCGGAGCGGGTATAACAGCCCGCGGGATGGGGGCTTTGGAGAGCAGGGGAGGGGTGCTGGCTCGAACGTGGCCTCCTCTAATTGCGAGTACACATCGATTACATCGCGCGCCGAGGCTGGCGCGCTGCGCTGTGTGCCAGTCCGCTGCCAGCGCCGGCAGGATGCGCCATCAGGCGCCCGGGAGGCGGGTGGGCAGGCGGGGGACACCGCAATGGCCCGCCGCGTACGCAAGCCATCAACGCTATGATACACCGTGCGCGGAGAACACAAAATCACACACACAAACGCAGCTTCAGGCGCTGTCAAACTGGTAGCGGTAGCTCAGGTGCATCAACTGATGTCACTGCAGGCCTCTGACCGGAGGTCCTAGGTTGAGGTCCTGACGGCAGGATTTTCGACACTAGCTTTTCAGCTAGGTCGAATTCATCTGCTGGAGGAGAATTCTAGCGGCTGGCTGCTCTGATGGGTAGTTTTCCGTTGTTTCAACAAATCAGCACCAGGCGAATGCTGAAGCAGTGCCTAACAAATTGGCCAAGGACGCGGCAATCTTTCCTTTCCCATTCCTTGTCTTTTCTTCACCTCTTACTCATTTTAAATTCAGCTTCTGTCTGGGGGAGAATTCTAGCAGCTGTTGCTCTGAATGACAGCTTTCCGTGGTTTCTCCGATCAACATCAGACGCATGCTGGACGAGTATCCCAACAAACGGCCCATGGTCGGCGTGCGATCTTTCCTTCCCATTCCTTGTCCTACCTTCAACCCTTAGGCACACGTACATGGACTACACTACCGCACATGTCGGGAGACCAAGCGGGAGATTAGAGCTTGTCCAGGCTGGGAGATACCTGGCAAGGGAAAATCCGGCGACGGGATGGTCGGTGTCGGATCATCTCATCCAGCGGAAAAAGATTATTGCCTCCTCCAGGGATAAAACATGCATCACACTTACGGGGTTACCACGCTTACAAGTTTACCTAAGCAGTTGACGCGTCCATACAGTTATTCCATACCTTGAATATCGTAAAAATGTATTATTTGAATTTTCAAAACATACTTATTTTAAAAAAGGTAGAAGTTGTGTCCAGCAACTGAATTTTTGAATTGAGAATTTGTTCAATCTCATCTAATGTGGAATATAAGTGACGGTTTCAAAAGACCGGTTCTCCCCGATTAACATAATTTCAACACTCCATATCCTGACTAGAACTGTCGAAGGTCTTTGGAAACCCGTCACTCTTATCTCGTGTGAGATGAGTTGGAACAAATGTAATAAGCCCTGATGAAAAAAGATATTGTAAATGTCAAACTAAAATAATATCTCATGATATACATAGGAATATTCCTATTTTCTTCATTAATTGTCTTCAATGAATATACTAAATTAGTACTTTTCATTGCTTCGCTTTGTAACGTAATTTATAAAACAACAAGATTTTAACATTTCAGAACAACCAGACGTTATTAAATACATTACAGAATTTCTTAATTTCTCCCATGTTTACCAGAAGTTTAGAAATGTCTTTTTTGACATCCAGTGTGGTGTCGCCGATCTGTAACGAGACGTGTTGTTGCGTCACAGTACATACCCTTTAAATGAACTTCTGACGTCTGTACTTGCCTATAATCCGAAAATATATTTTCATGTTTAAAAAGCATGTTTTTAATAATTTGATTTAGTAACTAGTCACTTTATTCATCTGAAGTATTATTTTCATTTCGTATGTAAATTAATGGATAATATTGATTCTGCTTCAGTATGTTCTACATAATGCATTTATGATCTGTTACAATGTAGTACCTGTCATTAATAACGATTATACTGAGTCGTCCTTAGTAAAAACAACTTAACTCCGTGTTCCTTCTTCCCGTTTACGTCAACAACCACGCGGTTCTGTTAATAGGTTAATCTTCCGGACATGACTAGTTGCGAAAAAGTTGGCACATTCTGGGCAAGCAGAGAGAGAAGAAACTGATTTACATAAGAAGCGATTCTCGGAATAACAATGAGGCGAAAGCGTATGTTATAAGCTTCATGACCGTAAAATGAGTAACCTTTGAGATTATTTGATTAAATTCTTCACAGGTCGTGGGAACGTTAAAAGATATTAACTGGGCACAAATGTAATTGTTGCTTGATATTTTATTAGATTGTATTATAATGTATTACACAATGATCAGCAACTTAAATTTCTTGCGTTTGTCCGTCATCTTCGTGTTATTTCAAGTGGTTAAATACCTATTTTCGATATTATTATGCGAAATTTCATTTCATATTTCATTATTTAATGTGGATGTATTGAAGAAGAACCCTTTCCTATTTCATCGATTCAAAAGTAGTGAAAAGTCCAAGACTTTCAACTCAACCCACCTCTTATCCTTAATATTCAAAGGACTGAATCAAATAAGAAATAAGAAATTTGTTACTATAATTGTTTTATTTAATATGAGGAGATTTCATTAGAAATAGAGGCACAATGTCATGAAACTAGGTTTATTAATAAAATGGTTTACTATCTGAAACGATAACTGCTTTGAAATTATTCAGTTATTCCAGTTATCCAATATTCCATTGTTACATAAATTGAGCGGCTGGAACTCTTGACACCAAACGATAACGGATAGTACCTTGTCACGATTTCCAATCAGATGACAATTTTAGGTTAGGGGAATGGACATCGTCGTGGAACTCTCGCATTCTATCTACCTCACTTGCCAATTTACTCTCGCTTCTTTGATTGACAATCCGCGACGCTCGTGATGAGTTTCATTTCCAATTTTTGTTGGAAAATGTGAAGCAGGGCAATTTACCCCGCAAACAGAGGGGGGTTAGCTAGGTCGTTGATGGCAATGATAATGCTGAAGAAATAATAACGAAAGATACGTATTGCGAATATATAAATATAACAATAAACTGATGTTGATGATAGTGATTAGTGTTTTTCGGTTCACAAGCGTATGCGAGGCAGAAGGCTTTATGTCGTCTCTTTTCCTGTGTTGATGAATGTTGTGGAGCTTTGCAATTCACCTTCCCTGGACTCCAAAGAAAGAATTACGATACGTCATGAATGAAGGACCAATATAAGAGATACGGAGTAAATAATGAGAGAGGTGAAGATTACATTTGGGATGATGGTTCAGAATGTAACACTTGGCGTTAAAAGAAATCAAGCACACTAAAGTCGCGTAGTAAAAGTCCCCTATCTTAAATGTAACACTTTTGTGGCCTTCAGCTGCGTGATTATGAATGTAGCTTCAAGTTCCTGTGACGATAAGGCAGACAATAATAATGTATAATTACAATTTTATTGCAATGTGCGTCTTCATTTTCGGAAAAGAAGATTCGAACATAACTAAGTACATCACTCGACAAGCAATTTCGTAGGAGTGTTTACGTGTATCACTAACATTGCAGATAAAAATATCCGTTCAAGGTTTATTTCCTGAATCCTAGAAAGGACACGTGAATTCTTGATAGATGGATACGTGGGATTATCTGTTACCTCAGCGTATAGAATCCAATAACAAAATGCAAAGTTACTGAATATTTGTTTAAAGTAATGAGCAAATTTTGTTTACCTTATATTGAGTTGACATTTAATGAAAAACATATCTAATCCGTTTTCTTGGAAGATAGGTTAGCATGTTCTTGTGACCTCTGGCCTTGGTTACACACTTCATTTAATCATTCAATCATTCAATTATTTTTGCTTTGCTCATATTTTATTCAATTATTTTTGCTTTGCCCTTTTATCAGAATGCGTAGTATCAAGGTAGTTTTCATGGTTGAATACAAAATAAGAGATTATTTTCTTGGAAGTGGGGGAGACGTACCTACATACAGCATGTATAGATGGGATTTCGTTACCCCCAATTACCTCTAATTTCCTTTACGAGAGTGCCAGACGAATAACAACCCCTGCGACAGAGGAACGCTTTCCTCGAAGGAAAATACACAAAGTTGTATGCCGGCGAACTTTAATTCCCGAAAACTCCATACAAAAAACAAAGACATGGCGTAACATATTACCCCTGTCTGTATCCATTTGAGAGTTAATTAAAGAAACATAACAAATGTAATTATTTACGTAATTAGTACAGAAAATGAGACTTTGGCGCACGTATGAAATGCTGACGGATGAGGCGACGATAGGAATAGAATTCGACAGTTTGTAATCAGTACCCTCAAGACACTTCCTTTCGAGTTTCGTACATAATTTTTTAGTTCGAATTAATGGAAACTTAGAAGTATACTGTATACTCTTTGGATCATCCTCAATACGCGAGGCGACAGATACGATTCATGATGCGCACGAGTTTTGTTTTCTCTGCAGTACTCGGTTGTTTTATATGGCCATGACTTCGTTGCGGTACGAGTATAGCAAATAGTATTTTGTTGTATGCGTAATGCAAAGTATAATTTTTCCAATCAACAAAGCGTAAAGGTGACTACTAGTTTTCGTACATTATTTCTGAAAAATTATTTATTGCAATTAATAATATATTTCACTTTTCCCCCAGTAAGTTCAACTTCAAAAACAAGTTTGAATAATCTTTGCTTCAGTCAATATCTCTCATTGATTCAGTGGTGAGTTGTAGTTGACATTTACATAATTGAAATGATTGAAGGCGTTGTCATTGTCAACAATAGTATTTATTTCACAAATAGTAGTGTAGGGTAGTCGTTTTTGTGGCTCCCAGACAGCAGAAAACTGATGATGATGGCTAAGCCATCGAAAGCTGCTATTTGTGAAATAAATACTGTTGTTGACAATGACAACGCCTTCAATCATTTCAACAATATCTCTCAGCTTGTGGCATCCCTGGGAAAGTGGCTCCTCAAGAGGGCGCCGCAGGATCTCATTTTCCCTCTCCCCACACGGTTGCTTGTCATTCCGGACGCGTCAACTACTGAGGTCATTAGTCCCGTGAGTGTGGTGCATGTTTTCCCTCTGGAGGTGGCGGAGTTCTTCCCCCGCTCAATGCCGAGATCCGGCGCCGACCTACCGTCAACCCTCAACCAGGTATCTCCCGCCAGAAGGGTACCGCCCCAGCCGGGACAAGCTCTAAACTCCCGACTAGTCTCCCGGCATGTGTGGTACTAGTGCATGTTAGTGTAAGTGCGTGTAACGGGTGAGGTAACGAGATTGAGGTAGGAAAGATCGCGCGCGGTCATGGCCCGTTTGTTAGAGTACTGCTCCGGCATTCGCCTGGTGTTGATCGGCAAAACCACGGAAAACTACCGAACAGAGCAGCCAGCCTCTACAATTCTCCTCCAGACAGCGACTGAATTCGACCTAGCTGACAAGCTAGTGTCGGAAATCCTGCCACCATCAGGACTTGATCTTAGGACCTCCCGGTTAGAGGCATTGCGGTGACATCGATTGATGCACTGAGCCACCGCTCCCGGTCACCTTTCCCCACGCGGGTCGTGACGTCCACGGGAAGGAGATTCGCCTCTTCTCTCCGTTGCTGTTGTGCAGGACACGCACACGATGATGGGCGGTTGAGTGGCGGCGAGGCCCACGGAGAATTGCTCACAATTCGCAGTCGTCCGGAAGCGCCCCCGGGGCTGAATCACACGCTCTGCGCCAATTTAGCGTGCGGCAACAGCTGCGAGACCGGGAACTCTCCAAGGAGAAACTGGAAGTGAGGGAGACTGGCGGCAGCAGCCAACGCCAGGGTGACAGTGGACGCGGTTTACGAGACGGGGGGCGGTTATGCAATTACGAGACTGTGATAAAATACCCGAGTACTCGGGGTGCTGTGTTAGTTGTCACCAACTATTTCTTGCCAGTCAAAGTTCAAACCTCTGTTTCGTTCCTTTCAAGATATTTTTTATTTATTTACGTCAAAAAAAACAGTTGAAACTGCGTATGACGTGCTATGGGGAAAAGTGAATTGTGTGCACATTTTCAAAATTCTGTGATCCCTACACTAAGTCATATACTATTTAAATTTTGGAAAAAAAACACTCCCATGTAATAAAATCTATTTTCAAGGATAAATAAGCAATAAATTTTGGCTCTTTGGATATTGTGTTAAGATTATAGTTGCCAAGGATACAACTCATGTCCCAGAAGAAAGAGTTTATTACAAAACTCATAACAAATTTCAAAACGTCGCCAAGACAAAATTTTGGTATATCGGTTTTCGAAAGAAGTGACAAATGCGGGAAACAGCAGTGAGAAGCTATTTCATGCCACATTACACTTAAAAAGGCGTAGGATATAGACGCGCTTCCAACATGGAAAGATTAGAGGAGGCAGTAAAAGGAAAGATAACGGTGATAATGTAAAAGAGGAAAAGGAAGATTAAAAAGGAAAATAAAGAAGTTTGTGAAATCAGATTCAAAAGAAACAAAATTACCTCAAAAACGTGTGTCAAATCTCTCCATAACTTGTCTCTGCTGATTCCAAATGGAAACAGGTATGTAAACAGATAGATAGCTAGAAATGTGTGACAATTTAGCGAGATGAATGCTCTCAACGCAAAAGAATACTGGCAGATTTGACGGACTTTCTTCAGCGGAGAGTTGCTGGCAACGCCGCGACGCGGCGAGGGCGTGTCTACTCTGGTGGCGGGTCGCAGCTTCTAACCTCCGCGGGGCCTTTCCCACCACCGCCTGCCGTTAGGTATGAGATTCAAGCGAGTGCGAGCAGTATATATGAGCAGCGCTTGAGACCTGACTTCTCAGTACCTAGTATCAATGGACGGAAATGCTGTTTGTTTTTTATTTTATTAATTTACCTTTTAATGTATTATTTATTTATTTATTGCATTAATTTTCGTGCACACGGTACAATGGTTGTAGTTTTGAAACCAGATATCTGAACGTCGCAGTCATTACTGTGACTATTCCACTCGTGAAATTAAAACCTATATTGTTTAACTGTACATACAAAATTCCCAAATAAGAGAGGTGTATCTTAAAAAGTTTATTTTTTCTATCCGATTTTTCTTACCGCTTCTGCCTACTGGCCAATCATCAACTGTGATTCATCTATCTTAGGAGGCGGTAAGTTATCGATCGCTATGTCGATGTCTAATAAACTGGGTGTGTAGTATAACATAATCTCTCTGATGTTAACATAGCTTTTAGTTATTTTCGATATATGGCGCATTTTGGAACTCTGTTGGACATAGTTTCAGTCATGGAATAGTCTTATTAAACACCGCTCGTGCTTTGGAAATTCTCAGATAAGTCCCCTCCCTCGCTTGTCAGAGATTTATCGACAATTTCCAAAGCACTCATGGGATTACCTATGATAAAGCGTTTGTGTTAAGGTTAAGTAATGATGATAACACGAGTAATGTTCGTAGAGATGAAGGGGAGAGCCGTAGGGGAAACGGAGTATTCCGAGGAAAGCTGCCGTCAACCCACTTTGTCCACTTAATTGATTGATTGATTTTTCGTGTTTACGGCGCGTCAACTGCTTTGGTCATTAGTCCCGTTAGTGTAGTGCATGTTTTTTCCGGAGATGGCGGTGATCTTCCCCGGCGGATGGCGAGATCCGGCGCCGACCTACCGTCGACTAGTGGGGGTTCCCCCTAACCAGGACTCTCCGACCAGCGCGGCCACCGCCCCAGCCGGGACAAGCTCTAAGCTCCCGACCGGTATCCCGGAATATGTGGTAGTGTAGTGCATGTTAGTGTAAGTGTGTGAGTGTAAGGGGAGAGGATAGGACAAGGAAGAGGAAGGACACATCGCGCGCGATCCGTGGCCCGTTTGGTAGGGTACTGCTCCGGCATTCGCCTGGTGTTGATCGGAGAAACCACGGAAAACTACCGATCAGAGCAGCCGGTCGCTAGAATTCTCCTCCAGACAGCGACTGAATTCGACCTAGCTGAAAAGCTAGTGTCGAAAATTCTGCCGCCGTCAGGACTCGAACCCAGGACCTCACGGTCAGAGGCGCTGCAGTGACATCAGTTGATGCACTGACCTACCGCTCCCGGTTTGTCCACTTAACTCGGACGGGGATCGGACACTGGCCCATGAGTGAAGGTCTACGGTTTGATAGATACATCAGTTTTGGGTCGCCCCGAAGTTATGGTGGTGGTATAAAAGGAGCATTGTATTTGAGATGGGAAGCCGTGAACGTGGGATAGCGACTACGACCATCGCATTCATACACAAACAGTACAACACTATACAAAACAATAATCAGACCACTACTGCTTTATGCATGCCCCATATGGACAAACGCAGCCCCCACAAATGTCAATAAAATTCAAGTAATGCAAAATACATTTTTAAGATTAATCACAAATGCCCCCTGGTTCATAAGTAATAAACAACTTCATTCAGAATTAAACATCAATACAATAATAAACCAAATAGCACAAATATCACACAACTTCTACCAAAACCTAACACACATACCAGCAGCATCCCATTACATCTACCGAAAATCCAACCACACTCGAATAAAAATAGATTCCTTTTGAGCATTCTCAAAATTTTAGCCAACCACGATCCTTAACACCGAGGTTCTCCCAAGAGTATCCTCCAATGTATAGACTAAGTTAGCTTAACTATTTTAACTAGAATTGAATCTGAAAAAATACATCTGTAAAGTAATTGTACTGAACGATGTAAATCTTCCAAAATGAATAAATGTGTGTTATAAAAAAAATGACCATCGCAGAACCTGCAGTGAATTGACTTTGAAATAGTAGGGATACCGAGAAAATGGATTACCTGAAGTTGAGCGAAAAGTTCGTTATGTAAACCAGGAATATCCTGACAGAGGAAGCACAAAAGTTTTCAGCAAAACCTCTTCGGAGTGGAAGGAAATCAGGTTTGCCACCACAGAGCAACATTAGGCAAAATAAGTAAAAAAAAAGTAAAACTACTATCAATGTAAGGTATCCAATAGGTTGGCCATCAATAACATCAATTGATGGCATTATGGAGATATAGAGATGCACAACGGAAGTGACACGTCTTAAAATTCGTCATGTTTTGGTAAACGAAGAATTATAGTTTAGAAAACAATATATATTTACTAGTAAACACTTCATAAACGAAGTTTGGCAGACGAAAGTAGAGATTAAAATACTGTCTATGACCGCACAATAAACGGCTCCACTTATCTTAAAACAGTTCTGCAAAATGACGTTCTGCAAAATGAAGTTTTTGAGATGTGCCACATTTCTTGCACTCCGATGACGTGCAGTTTACGAGAGCGGTATTAGACAAATTAACAGACGCGATGAAGTTCCGAAGAATTGCGGAAGGTCTGATAGGCACGTTTTTTTTATTTTTAAGTTCAATGTACTGGTCAGCCTTAAGTACTTTCAGCTTTGGTTTACATATTGTTCGGAAGTAATCCTCGGGAAGTTTTCCACAGTGCACTATTGAGTATTTAGGTTTCAGGTAAATACTTTCATTTATCGTTTATAAATATTGTACTGCTAAGTATTTGAGATTTCGAAAAGGGGACGTGTGGGGGGCATCTGGGGGAAAAAGCCGTTCAGGTGACAGGTCTCATCCTAAGTTGAAAATGGGGGTCGAAAGGAAAGAATGAAGACAGGAAAAGTAATTAGGCGTTAGGGGAATAATAAGCTCACTGATATACAGTGACAGACTAAACACGGAGGAAAAGCTCTGGAATTGGCGGTAACTTCTTTCCGGTCGCAAATATTGGGAGTCCGGGGAGAAAACATTGAAACTTCGAAAACAAGCTCTTAAGACAATTTTAAGCATATTTTGCCTGATAAACTATTCGGATATTCCGAACCTTTAAAAATTTTTGGAAAACTCCAAAAATTTTTTTTATTAAAATTCGACTTTTTTTTTTAGGGTTATTTTTTTTCTTTTTGAACAAATATATCCATTTCTTTTCTAAATAATCAACAATTTACATGCTTCTGGAGTGTTTTCATGCCTCTACAATGCAATTTTTTGGCTACAGAGATTTTTTCAAACCAACTTTATAGTCTTATTCGGCTCAACCGTTCAGAATATCCAAGTTGTTTATTAGACAAAATATGCTTAAAAGGTCAAAGACTTGTTTTGAAGTTTCGACGTTTCCTTCCCGGGCACCCTGTATATCTGAAAAAGCCAGAGTGCCACTACTGAAAGGGATGACCGCGAGGGGGCGGTCGCAGCTTCTAACCTCCCAGGGGCCAACGCGCCTGCGTCAGTGAGTCAGCGCTGCAGCTGCGCGGCGACGAATTTGGGACGCGCGGAGCCGCCGCCGAAAACACGCGAGTGTCGACGCCGCGTGAGATTCGTCGCGTTGCGTCCCTCAACGAACGCGCCGCATTCCGGCGTCTTGGATTTCACGCGTTTCGATGATGTGGGCCACGTCGCCTCAGAGCCAAATTACTGACTCGTTACGCGTTTTGCGCCAAGATATTTCAATTAAAGAGATGCATATATTTGATACATTTATATCGAAATTGATTCATGAACTCAAGGAATGTTCTGGCACTGACTATATCGCTCTGCACTTTAAGTTATGCAAGTATTCGATATATATTAAAGGCGCCCTGGTAGATGTGTGGAAGAGAAGAAGCCTTAATATTAACGATGCATAGCAGAACGGAATGCATGACATTACATGATTTATTAGTGCGAATCTCCGGGTAATTTTCCATTTTCCTTAACTTCTAAATAATTGTCACTTATTTTTAAAATAATTATATTTACTAGTTGCCAGAGATACATTCACAGTGTATTGTCACTCGTATGTATGTGTATGTGAGACGAAGCGAATATTTGTTTGTTTGTAATGCCCGGGCCCTTTGAGATTTATCCATTGTTCCAACTTTGACGGGCTGAAATTGATGGGAATTTTCTATTTTTTTAATTTTCTACAGGCTCTCAATATTGCCAATAAAGTTTGACTCGCATATTTATCGCAGAGAAAACAATAACCGTCTCAGAAACATCATCATTTACTTAACATCATCCATTACTTAATACATTCTCCGCTAATATGAGACGGACATTGCCGCAGCTTTTTTTGCCTGTCATTTAGCCAGGGTTTCTTTACATACCGCAAGTATGCCATGGCTTCCCTTCGGAAATCCACGCCCTTCAATTGGGATCTAACCCGAGCTGTGCATGTTGAGCGGCCAGGAAGCGAACCACTCATCGCCAAGTGCGCTCTTTTCTGATTGGTATCTGACAACCTTTCGCTGCTAACGACGCCTATAGGCGTCCGGATTTTCCTTGCTCCGTGTGCTAACGCATCGGCCTGGTGTCGCTTCTCCTGTGTTAATGCCGGGTGTTCAGAAAGTTACTCTTTCTTGTGGGTGTTCCACAGAGAAATAAATAAAATTCATCCCAAGTTGACTAAAGACAGTTATTAAAGAAAGTTTATTGTATGTTTTACATTACATTTATTTTGAAAAACCAAGTCACTTTAAATAAAATTCCACTGAGGAGCCCATCATCACAATAAGATACATAAGTGTATACATTTTGTACCCTAGGACATGTTTTTGTCATTCATTTCTGTAAATTGTATTATCTGTATGACAGTTCTTTCCTAGCTGAATCTTTTCCCTAACTTATCGAATATGCGCTCAGTAGAAAAAGCACAAATTTTGTAGGGAGGAGAAATAAATTTTCTCGCCATGGGGTCTCAAATGTATACGTTTAGTACTCTGGTCACATGTGACAGTTAATCATTTTGCCATTTTTCTGCACGAATCGTTACGAGATTCGATTTAAATTTATACGTTATCGCTTGTTGTTGCGTTGTTTTCCAATATAGCATATAGGTGTCCCTGTTATTTTGTTCGAAGCTGATTATCGTGGTTTCACATGAATGTG
Source organism: Teleogryllus oceanicus (assembly GCA_964035755.1). Taxonomy (NCBI): domain Eukaryota; kingdom Metazoa; phylum Arthropoda; class Insecta; order Orthoptera; family Gryllidae; genus Teleogryllus; species Teleogryllus oceanicus. The sequence goes on along the minus strand of CAXIVR010000002.1, from coordinate 183,402,344 downwards.
GTTATTGGGAGAGGTGACTTAGGGCATTATTGATGTCACTGCAGTTACTCTGGCCGGGAGGTCCTAGGGATCGAGTCCCGACGGTGGCAGGACTTTCGACACTAGCTACTAGCTGGGTCGAATTTAGCCGCTGTGGGGAGAAATTATAAGAGCTGGCTGCTCTGATCGGTAGTTTTCCGTGGTTTCTCCGATCACCACCAGGCGAATGCTGGAGCAATAGCCTAACAAATAGGTCTCGGACCGCACGCAATCTTTCCTTCTTCTTCTTTGTCCTATCCTCATCCCTTACTAATACATACATGCGCTAACATGCAAAACTATGGCACCTGCACTTGCAGGAGACCTGTTGGGATCTTAGAGCTTGACCCGGCTGATCTCCCACCCTTTGATGAGATATATTTGGTTGAGGAAAACCCTCTAACCTGCCGGTAGGTGGCGCCGAATCTCGGCATCCAGTGGGGAAGACCACCGCCATCTCCCGAGGAAAAACATGTATTACACTTACGAGACCAAGTTGACGCGCTGGGAATCACTAACAATCAATCAATCAATCAATCAATCAAGGAATCTGCTGAATGAATACATTATTATAACATATTACGTTCTACTGAGGGTTTTGGCAAGATTCTTATTTTCAATAGTGATTACGTTGAAATAATGTTGTTTATGAAAAAGTTGAGTGTGCAGTAATTATTCCAACAAAATAGTTATATACCAATATCAAAACTGTTAAATAGCAAGCCTATTAGTGTTTGCGAAGACTTTTGTAATGTTTTCAATAAATACAGGTATAAACAGTCTTGTAACGAATAATTAACCTAATACAAATAATAATATAAAAATATTGAAGAAAATATTAGAATCAATTTACAGTAAAAATAATCGGGAAAATAAAAAATGGAAATTCAAATTCAAATTAGATTCAAAATTCTCTAAAATACTCTAAAACTTTAGTACTCTAAAGGTGTAAATTTGCTCAGATCTCCGAGAGTTAAATCTGCGATTACAAACCCCACTCCACTTGTCGAAAAAAAAATGTTGCACAAAATTAAATAATGTTGACCATTGAATTCGACGCTGCGAGAGAATACGTATTTTCCCTCTTAAAATATTAAAGTTTCCACCTCTCTTTTGCTGCAAGGGAAGATGCCACCTAAATCACCATCACTGAATTCCCCTCTTGAAAATATACTTGGAAAAGCTTTCAATGCCTTTTATAGGAGGTATTTTAGCATTTCAGAATTTATTTTAAACCCCAATTACATCAAAACAGATTTGTTATATTTTTTATTAATGTTTAATGTTAAAAAATGTTACGAAAGTTTTTTTTAACGCTAATTCGTATTCGAAGCAAACTATCTAACAAACGTTCGACTACGTTTCTTTGCATGAGAGGTCACACACGAGTGTTATAGCGCGTGACTCCCTGTCATTTGCGCAGGAGTCCACATTCCTATGGTTTCCGGGCAGGATACGTACGTCACGACAGCGTTGCATCTCTCAACGCGATGGACAGCGGTCAGACAGCAACTGCCCCAACGTACGATAATGTTTACCATTTAAAATACAGCCGTTGCAAGGGATCGTGTATGATGATATCAGTATTCAACAACCCTTTTGAATAAAACTGTTTTTACGGTTAAAACGATTTCTTTCTTCATCTTTTCACAGTACCTTCTACACGTACTAGTTACCTCGTTTGTTTTTCCGAATGCACATCAATGATTCAAATATCATACATCCCAGGTCTCTGGGCCATTATTGTGGTTACGTAAGAGAACGTGCTTGACAATGACCATATTAAACTTGAGTCGTTGATACTTGAATTGTGAATCTGAGAGATAGTCTTTACATCCTTGGCATCTAAAGAAATTTCCCTGTCCTGAATATCTAGTGCTTCAATAAATAACAGTCCCATACTCCATTATATCTTATAAACCAATAATATATTATAAACCACTTATATCTTATAAACCACTTATATCTTATAAACCACCACTTTAATTAAATCGGATAATTGGTATTCTTACTGCCTAATTACATTCCTAGTAATGGGTTTCCGCAACCATACGCCCCTACTAGTCCCTAAAGAAATTAGCTGAATTAGTCCCGTACAGCAGTACCTGACTTCCGAGGTGTCAGGTCAAGAGGGATTTTTTAATTTTTTTTTTACATTCCACATATCATGATTTTCACGTTCCATTGGCGGTTCCATTGGATCATCTCTACTTGCCATATGAAGGAAAGTGTATGAAGAACCTTCGCCGTTGATATGGCACGGCTTTGAACGCATCCAAACCTACATCGAAAGCCGCGACCGAGTCCAAAACCGCGACCGCGTCCAAACCTGCTTCCGCATCCAAATCCCGTCCAAACACGCGACCGCATCCAAACCCGTGGATATGGTAGTCCTATAACCATTACGCCATTGAAAAAGGTTAATTCACATTCAGATCGTTTAATTTCCAAGTGCCTAATTACTCCCTCACAAACATATGCCCGTGCACCATTTATTGTCCTTTGACAGTTATCCCTCACTGTCAGTCATCTGGCATTAACCGAGGTTTCACCGGCCCAGCGCAATGGCGCTCCCGCGTCATCGGCGCAGGTGTTTTTGCGCGCGAGCGTTTCCACGTCCGCCCACCCGCGCGCTCCAGTCGCGCGGGGTCCCCACGGAGCGTGCACAGCGACTGGCTGCGCGCCCGCCTTGCGTACTCCGACGTTCCGGTCAAGGAGAGCGCACGATAGCCTTATCGGCCACTTTTAACTCGGGCGATCATGGTGCGCGTACGTGGTTGCTGCGGCCGGTCTAGGAATGCGAGCTGGAGAGCACGCGAGGAGTGAAGTCATACGGCCTTATCGGATTTTATTGTGTAACTTGTTTCCCTCGTTAGTTTCCTCTTCAAATGAAGAATTATTGGTAAAATGTCGTTCTTTCTCGCACGACAATGTTGGCATTCTGCTTTCTGACGTTACATTCAAGGCGTTACATAAATGCAAAGTGGGTATCAAAATTCCGTACTGAAATATGGTTCTTATATTGCTCAGTTGATAAGGCTTATGATATCCTAAACAGACTATATCGACCGTCCCAAAACGGGGTTATAATCCTTAAAAAGTGACAAGCATATCTTCCTTCTCCATAAACTGTCAGTTTCGATTGTTATGATGTGATAAGTATTGGTGGTAAATTGGATGATCAGTGGTCATAATAACAAAGTCAATTACGAATAATAAGATCTTAAATTATCTTTCTAATAATTTCACAGAAAGTGAGTAATGCTCGCAAACATGATCATCAACGAATGCTTTTGCCCATTTCAGGTTTTATAATTAAAACGATGCATTTCGAATAAATCACTTCCGAACTTATATCCCTAAAAGTACAGTAATAAGATACTATGAATAGTTATTACAATTTGCTAACTCTATAACATAGTTCTCTATTAATTTACTACCAACTTTTTTCAAGGCGCAATTGTTTTCCCAAATGCGAAACTTTCGTTTAAGGTCCATTGAAGAAATAGGAAAATATAATTGGTTTGTTCTTATTAAAACCCATGGGAAAATGGCTGAAAATGTATTTCGCCAACCCTTCAGTCACACAGTAAAGCTTCAAAATATATAAGTATAACTCAAAAAAAGATAATAGATATATAATTTTTTGATCAATTTTTTCCATTCCAAATGAAATAACAACTTTGACGGGTTTTGATACGAGACAAGACTATGAATTCACGAAGCACACGTTGAACGCACACACACCATCCAGGAGAGGTGCTAGGTGTCCATAGAAACAAACCGTCTGCCAAATTTTGACAAAGGAAATAGTTTTCTGACATGTTTGTATATTTTGCGTAATGCGTCGTATTATTTGTCGTTAATTGGATATTAACCTTTTGAACTCTTCTGGCTCCGCTGACAATCAATACTCGTGACATTTATCAAGAATGAGGCTAATTTTGGGGACCAGCGAGGAGTTGCGTCTTATCTCGACCCAGCTAGCTGTTTTGTTGGAGAACTCCTTGGGGGATACTGACAGCCTCCGCAGCCGAAAGAAAAGAGGCAGAAGAAACTACACTTCGTACGTAGAGGATAATGCTGGTACAAAAAATTGAGTGATTGCAACGAAACTTTATTCTGAACCAAAGGGGAATTGTGCAAAAGAATTAAGATTACATATTGTGCTAAAGCATTACGATTTTTCTGGACCAATAACATATTTAAAATAATTCTAAATTAGATTGTGTACTGTATAGACATATTCGTATAGATTTCTTTACTTCTTAGGAGGATATATACTGAATATTTTTAGATAGTTATATAAATGAAATACAAGGACACATAATCATACAAGTGTAAAAAGGATGTCTATGATGCAAACGACAATCATTCCTTTGCAATCAGAGCCTGTAAGGCTAAAATATGTATATTTTTTATTATTAAAGATTCCCTTTCTGTGGATTACTGCCCCAAACTGATTACTGACGAGCAAAATTGACACTGTATGAGTTAGGTTAATAGGCGAACACGAGGCAAAGTGGAAACGTTACGCTTGTAGCAACAACACTGTATACATTTCGTTTTAAAATATTTATACATACTTCAAATTATTAGATTAGTAAAACTGGTTATTTTCTTAAGTTTTCTGGGAGACTTCATTTTTCCCCTTTGCCCTAGGGGTGGGTCAAAGTAGAACGAAGCCTATTAGATAATAATGAGTACTGTTTAAACAAATAGTTATACATAATGTAAATCAGAATTTTAAATAATCATATTCTGATGTTATAAAAGTTTATTTTATCTCTAGAAGATGAAAGATATAGATTCTTTTTTAACGTTTTACGTTTCTTGAAGATGGTTCCTTGGCAGAACCTATACGATTTCTCAAATAAGGTGATGTTATGATGGAAGTTTTGCCAGTTCTGCAGGCGGACTGACTCGAAATTGGCACAAGAAAATTTTCTTCGGGAGCAACTATCAGGGACTGACACTTTGCCTGAGTGATTTTGAGTTCAGTTCTTAACAGTTTGTGAGTAAAAGGATTTGAGTGGTAACATAAAATTTACCTACTCCTAAAACGAATAATTATAGTTTTAATAATATTCAATCAAAATGTTCGGGGCTAAGTGGAATAGCAATGTTCCACTTTGCTCCGCTCAACGCTAGAACAAAATGGTTGAAAACAATCATATTAACCTTGCTTTTGTTTCTAAAAATTCAATTGCACTGAATGATAAACTTTTAAAACAAAAGGTTTACATACTACTTCATTGTTATGCAAAGACAATGTTTTACATTTATTTTTTGTAGGGCTAGAGGAAAATCAAAACAGCAATAATTCGCTCTTGTGATATACTAGCTCCATGACACTTTCGTACAGTCGTGCCAACACTCTTCTCGACAAAATACTTGTTCTAGAACTGAAAGACTCCAAATATGTGGGTTTTAAATCAAAATTTCGCTTTGTGTCATAGTTCCACTTTGTCCCAACCTTCCCCTACTTTCTCAGCCCGCCAAGTGATGGCAAAAAGAAATGCTCAAATGCCAAACATTTTCTTCTTCATTTCGAAAAGAAATTACTACGCTTCGAATGGCGAAAAAACAATGTTTCATATTCCCAATAAATCGCCCTTTCTTAAATCAATTACTCATTCATAAAAGTGGTTACCTGGGAACAAATAAACCTTCAGGCCATAAAATGCGCTCTCATCCATATTTACGTAAGAGAGCTTCAAATCGGTGCAATTTATATTTTAGACTTGTTTATCTCTTTGGTTCTACTCCCATCGTGCCGTTAGTTACTCATCGTTTGTAGTCCTTTTGAGAACAAATTACATCAAAAATTTTGTCCACAATCAATTAATAAATAAGTAACTAAATAAATAAGTAAATAAAAAATAAATAAACAAATAAGTAAATGAACAAATAAGTAAATGAACAAATAAGTAAATGAACAAATAAGTAAATAAACAAATAAGTAAATAAACAAATAAGTAAATAAACAAATAAGTAAAAAACAAATAAATACATAAACAGATAAGTAAATAAATAAGAAACAAATGATTCTGGTCACGAAATACCTTCCTGTTTCAATCCCCTTGTCCGGGGCCGCAGATGGTGTGTCAATTCTACACTCCGTCTTTAGCCGGCCTGGGTGGGCGGAGCGCGGGCGCGGGCGGGGGCGATCCCATGTGACCCGGTGCCCGCGGGGCGTCCCGGCGCCGCCGGGGGGTGAGGCGTCGCCGGCCAATTCGCGGGCGGCGTCGGAGGCGAAGGCGCGCGCTCCCAAGGCGATGGAATTACGCCAATTGCCGAGACGACGACCCAGGCGCATTCCGAAGCGCTCCAGGGGCTGGCGACGCGATCGCACATTGGGAGCCATTGGAATACCGGGTGGACCAAATTGCTAGACAAGTGCCACCTAGTTAAGTAAATCTGATGAATACTGTCAAAAAATTGTTTTACTAATCTAATCTAATCGCGCACCCGCCCAATATATTGCGACACGCTAGCCTCTCGGTAGCAGTATAGGCCTGAAGAAGGCCACGGCAAGATGGCCGAAACGTCAGCTCCATCGACCATGACGCGGCTAATCCGGACAGCCAAGAATTCAAGACTCCGGCCGCGGAAGCCTACGATCTGTTTTACTAATCTCTTTGTATGATCCAATTTTTTGCTTACTTAAGGTCACTTTTCAACTACTAAGTTCATATAGTGATAATTGTAAGTAACATTGGGGTAACGGTAACGGTATACGGAGACATACACGAACATCCCTGTGGGGGCGGATTCGAACCCGCGATCCTTCTGGCACGAGGCAGGTACGGCTTTTCAGCCTAAGTGACCTCGGCTATCCAGGCCGGCATCTCCCCATAATTTGTTGGAGGCAGAGAGGCTTGGGAACGATTTCTTTTTGGTGTTTTGATGGCTGCAACCGGTTGCATAATGATACTCATTTCGATACAGATTTCATTATGATACAGGTTCTTGATCAATCACAGAGAAGTTTACCAACCAAGTATTGACACTTACTTAATCATTGAAAATCGTTCTAGTAAATGTTTCGTTCGATTGAGAACATTAAAATTCCATTTGGTATTGTATTAAATGCTTAATGCTTGTCAATTTTAATTTCTTTTATTATTAATATTTTTCGTGCAATTTTATTTAAAATAAATATGATGGTAATTTCTCTTTGCTACAATTTGATTAGTGCAGTTCTCCCTCAAAGGCGAACTGGTAACCACAGCCACCTGCGCATACGAGGGTAGGTTACGGAACTGTCCACTTGGTGGCCTTGGCTGAATCCTGCATGTCAACTGCCACGAAACGATATAATGTAAAAGTTTATCTTATATAAGTCGTAGAAAAATTACCGTATAAAACTTGATGAAATCGTGCATGTCAACTGCCACGAGAAGTACGGACGTTGTATTTCGCTAAAACTGTTTTCTTCCCGCCCCCCTCCCCGCCTGCGTCGCAGACATCGCTGCCACCGCCAGACGCACTTCCCACTCACGCGATCAAAGATATACTACTGTTAGACCCCAGGAGACAACACGCTGACAGAGATGTTAGAATTGCTATAGACTCTTCCGTTAGGACATGAATAGGTGTTATCTCATCGTTTGCAGTAGGCACGTCATCACTTAAGTACACAGTCAAATTATGGCTTAACGTGCATGCGAGAGGAAAGGCCGTGTAATGTATCAGAAGCAACTTGAATTTAAATAAACAGAGCCTACAAGAGAAAGAGCATTAAAATGAACAGATTCCACTGCTCAAAACTGATAATGCTTCTTTGCAATGTGTACTCGTTCAACAACTGGTATATCAATCAACACACGTACGTGTCAGATTTTCCCAGAGAATGGATTTTCTCCGAATAATTTTCATTATTATTATACGAACATTCGACCAGAACGAATGGCTGTAGCCTAAAATCCAATAAAACATCGAACTGCGTGAACAGCCTGTCATATATATATACAGGGTGAGTCACGTAACTTTACACCTCCTATAACTTTTGAACGGTTGAAGATATTGAAATGCAGTTTTCACGGAAGTGCATGAGAAAATAGGGCTAACTGATACGTGTATTTATTTCTATTTTATCACTTGTATTTTACGAGATATTTGAGGTAACTTTGTTTTTCAAATGGAACTATACATATTTTTCAGTCTATCATATAGAGCGTAAAAGACGAATCAATGATATACATAATGTCATATGTTAAATAAGGATTTTGAGAAATTTTTATTCTTTGCGACCAGTTCTTAACGGATATTTTGAATGTAACCGACCGCCACAGAAGGTCACACAGCGCTCCACCAGCCAGCGCGCTCAGGGAAGGAAGGGATCTTAGTATTTCAAGACACAAAACATATTCCAAATATTCACTAAACTTGCAATTTTCCCTGAACTCTGCTTTCATCCTTCCCCATTTTCAAATATTTTTTACTTAAGGATTGAAAATATGGATTTGTCATATGTAGTATGTATTGAAATAAAATTGTTATTTAAATTTAATTTAAAAGATATCATACCACAGGATATTAATGGGATCTTGGAAACTAAATACAGTAAGAATAAATTATTAAGACTTTACAAAGAATATTGCATATTTTCAGATAATAGTTTTATTGTTAATGATAATATAACAATACCTTGTGAAAACAAACAAATACAGAAAGATAATGATAATGACAAAAATAAAAATAGAATTGAAAAATACTAAATAAAAATACATTACTATTCAAATTACTTTAGAATGTGTTCCATATGACCACCATTCACAGACAAACACATCTGCAGGCGCTTTTGAAAAGATTTCTTAACTGCGACCAATGTTTCTTTTTTAACTTCAGAACATGCAGCTACAATGCGTCTACGCATATCTTGTGATGTAGATGGAGCCTCTTGGTAGACGTGGTTTTTTAAGAAAAACCCCAAAGAAAAAATCTAGTAGCGTCAAGTCTGGGGGACGCGCGGGGCCAAACACAGTACCACCCATTAATATCCTGTAATATAAAACCCCATTAACTGGAGTAGAAGTAATAAACAATTTTATTACAATACATACTTACAATAAACCCTTATTTTTAACCCTTCCATTTCTTAAAAATAAGCTGAAAATGGGGAAGGATGGAACGCAGAGTTCAGGGAAAAAACTACAACAGTTTTGTGAATATTTGGAATATGTTTTGTATCTTGATATACTAAGATCCCTTCCTTCCCAGGCGCGCTGGCTGGTGGAGCGCTGCGTGACCTGTGGCGGTCGGTTACATTCAAAATATCCGTTAAGAACTGGTTGCAAAAGAATAAAAATTCTCAAAAATCCTTATTTAACATATGACATTATGTACATCATTGGATTGTCTTTTACGCTCTTTATGATAGACTGAAAAAATATGTATAGTTCTATTTGAAAAACAAAGTTACCTCAAATATCTCGTAAAATACAAGTGATAAAATAGAAATAAATACACGTATCAGTTAGCCCTATTTTCTCATGCACTTCCGTGAAAACTGCATTTCAATATCTTAAACCGTTCAAAAGTTACAGGAGGTGCTAAAGTTACGTGACTCACCTGTATATATATATATATATATATATATATATATATATATATATATATGAGAGAGAGAGAAAGAAGAGAGAGAGAGAGATATCTGTGCCAATATTTTAGGAACAGTAGCAAGAAAATAGCATAGATATTGGTCATCTTAGATAGTCGACTTTTTAGTCATCTTGGCTTAAGGGACAAGGCATTCTATCTTTCGTACAATGCAACATCAGGGAGGACATAAAGAATAATTCACATATAGAACATAACATATACAACGTAAAACATAATTACAAAACATAACTGAATTATCCGTTTCTTACGTACAACATTATCAAAAGGCATTGCCCTGCGTGCCGCCATTTTGGCGGGAGAGGCGATGTGCGCCAGGAGGCCCAGCGCCCACCCGGCCGCGCTCCTCAGTGCGTGAGCGGGGGCGGGGCGGGGCGGGGAGCCGGTCGGCCGCCCAGACGGCGCGGTCGCGGCTCCCTGGGCAATTGCCCCGCATGCGGGCGGCGGCTATCGCCCCAATTACCCGCTCTCGCAGCCGCCACCGCCGCGCCGACGACATGTAAAAATAGCGCCCCCCGCCCGCCCACCGCTGCCTTCGCAGCCACCGCCAGACGCACTTCGCACTCACACGAAACGAGGCTCAACTAGTGCACCCCTAACAATAATAATAATATAATATGATGATAATGATAATGATAATAATAATAATGTATAATAATAATAATGATAATAATAATAATAATAATAATAATAATAATAATAATAATAATAATAATAATAATAATAATAATAATAATAATAATAATAATAACAACTGATAAATGATAAAGCGGCTCTCAAAATTCTTCAAGATGATACATGCCGCATCTGCCAGGAACAAGTAGAAACCACTGATCATATCGTCTCAACTTGTCCAACTCTAGCAAAGACCGAATACTTGAAAAGGCACGACAGGGCAGATCTGTACCGCTCACGAAGTTCCAAACATATGCTCAAAGTGGTACGAACGTTCACCAAAACAGGTAACGTCTATTGGACTGTGTTCCATACTGTACGTCCAACAACTGATTGCACGTTAGCAACAAACAATCCGGATATTGCTATCAAGGATTTGGAGAAGAAAAGTGTGTACTTGTAGATGTTGCTATGCCGTGCTATCAAACCAAGGATACAGAGGAACGTCTGAAATATCTGCTCCGTAGGAAGCTGGTTTGCAACCTGGAGTAGATTTTATATTCAACCGACGCAGAACATCTTTAGTCGGGAAGTCGAGGAATAATGATGATGTCCACAATAATAATAAAATCGTAATAAGAAAACAACAACAACAACAACAACAATAATAATAATAATAATAATAATAATAATAATAATAGGAACAATAAGAAGAAAAACTCTTTTTTTTTTTGTAAAGCCGTTTTTAATGAAAAACCGTAGATCCACAAATTTAAAAAAACGTTTAAGTCAGTACAGATCGTAAGAAGAGTAAGCCAAAGAATGAAGTACTCTTCCTAGCCCGTAGGCCATTTTCATTTCATACATTCATTGATGGACGAGATGAATGGGAACCCTTATCTAAGAGACGGGAACGGGCGCGTTTATGCGTAATGTACAAGACATACAAAGGGGACTCAGCATGGGCAGACATCAGTAAAAGATTACAGAAATCTGATTATAAAAGTAGGGGAGACCATCCCTGGAAAATACGAAGTAGAAAGCAAAGAACTGATGTAGGCAAGTTCTCCTTTGTGAATCGTACTATAGTAGATTGGAACAAACTACCTGCAAAAGGACTAGAGACTCTTCCTTCTAATGTAGTGAAATTTAAAAATATACTTAATTTTATGTAGGTCATCATTAATAGCACTGGGACTTTTATCATTATTATTATTATTATTATTATTATAGTTTCATTATTATAATCGTTAGTATTATTAATAATATAGTCATGTCTCTTATTCAGTGAAGTGAAGTGAAGTGTAGTTTGTGGGGGCACGGAGGGAGGAGGGAGTGTAGTGCAGCGCAGTGAAAGAAGTGAAGTGAAGTGGAGTGAAGTGTTAGAAAAGCTATAAGTCAACATATAGATAACTCAAAATTAATTATAACTAGGATATTAATCTCTAATTCTAATTGTAATTATATTTGTAAATATTCGTAATAGTTTTGTAATTGTATATCTAATTGTAATAATGTTTGCCACCGAGCATTAGCTCAAAGCGAACTTTAATAAATCTATCTATCTATCTATCTATCTACACTTTGTCTAAAGGTGGCATGAGCAAAAATGAAAGAAAATGGAAATAATCAATGAGAAAATGACTTATAAATCAAATAAGGGTTTTAATTGCAGCTATCAGTTGAATTTTCTCTTCATGGAACTATGAAATAATTTCTAAATTATACTTATTAAAGTGTGTAAAAATGAGAAATCTCTAAAATTAACGAATGACCTCAAATCGGACATTTTAAAGCAAAAATTAATAATACGGAAATCGTAATACGGATAATCGTAAATATACAAGTCGAAAAAACAATAAAAAGGGAAAATATTTAAGTTCTTCAATTTTATATTTTTATTTATTTTATTTATTATTTTTATTTATTTATTTAGTTTAGTATTATTTTAACAGTCAAAAAACTGTATGTGACGTATGGGGGAGAAAATCTGCGCACGCTTTCTTGAGTTTCAGAATCCCTTCCCAACAATTTAACTATTAATAATTGAAAGATGAATAATAATAATAATAATAATAATAATAATAATAATAATAATAATAACAACAACAACAAATTTTAAAAAGCGAGGGATTAACATTTCAAAACTAGATATTTTCGTTGCCAAATTATAGAAAACTTATTTTTAACGGAAAGGAACAAACAGATTTGATTTTTCTGTATTGTTAACAAAATAGAAACTCACCCTAAGCTCTACTACCACTACAAGCAAAAGGAAAGTTCAAAAAAACGTGTTTGTTGACATGCCTAATTTATTCCTTAGTCAGTGGCATTGCTTGCCTAGAAAATAAATTAACTATTATGACCGCTGGAGTGTCGACGGTGGCAGATCGAATTCAATCGCTCTCTGTAGGGGAATTCTAGCGGCCGGCTGCTCCGATCATTAGTTTTGCGTGGTTTCTCCGATCTAAACCAGGCGAATACTGGAGCAGCACCCTAACAAACGCGCTATGAAAAGCGCGCGATCTTTCCTTCCTCTTCCTTGTCCTATCCTCACCCCTTACTTCAACACACTTACCCTTACCTGCCACACACATGTCAGGAGACCAGTCGGGAGCTTAGAGCTTGTCCCGCCTGGAACGGTGCCTCGCTAGTGGGAGATACCTGGTTGGGGAAGATCCCGATAACCGACGTCTAGGCTGGTACTGATCTCATCAATCAGCGGGGAAAGACCGCCGCCACCTCCCGAGATAAAACATGCATTACAGATGCGAGAGTAATGACCTTAGCAGTTGACGCGTCCCCGAAACTACTTATCAATCTACATTATGATCGCTGTGTGATAATTTCGGCCCACTGTCCGCCGCAGCCATTGCCCCGGGATCGGGGCCCGCAGGCGGACAGCTGCACAAACTATAGGCGAGGACCCGCCCCCTTTGCCTTTCGCAGGGACGCGACGGTAAGGCCGACTGCTCTGCTTTATTCAGCAGCGTATTTAACGGTAACGGGCGTGACTTTTTTCTACTCTACAAACAGAAGTGACTCAGTGTCCCAAGTCCGACTAGGGTGTGGATTTTTAGAGCGCATCAACAAATTTTGCTTCATGAATTCTTCTAACGATAAGCATAGGAGGGCGAGCGGGAACTGCGCAAGATGGAAATTTGTCTCATTACTTAATCATTACTACTCAATGGATCAATGCGATATGTGACCAATGCAAGTCTGGATCGTGAATGGAGCTTGACGGCGTTTGGGTTGAGTGACCGTGCTCAGTGATTTGTAGCATCATCCAACGCCGAATATGGAGTCCAAAGCTTCGTGTTTCGGATATATTCACAATTAAAAGTAGCTTGCATCTGATATCACCTTAACATGTACGAGACTCATTATCTCATTCGAAATCATTTCTCTTATCAATCATCATCATCATTAACCTCTCATGAATAATATATATATATATATATATATATATATATATATATATATATATATATATGTGTGTGTGTGTGTGTGTGTGTCTGTGAATATCGCAAAAGCGCAGTCAGTGGAGGGTAAAGAAAGAATGACAAGGTAATTTGGAGAAGGTGATAAATGTGGTATTTTAATAGAAAATTGGGTTTGATTATTTTTCATCTGAAAATTATTGTTCAACGTGTTGTCAAAAGGTATACATAAGATCCTTCAAACATCCAACAACGCGTTTTTGCAGCTAAATCCCCCTACCCGCGCAAAACAACATTTTCCACAAAATTCTCTTTGTATGTTCTGGAAGTACCCATGAAAAACGATCTGCTTCTCACCAGTAGATCGAGATGCTTTCAATGACACCTCACTTGCTAGAATGGTGAACCGGAAGCCTATCAGTGAGTACAAGATCTCATACAGGTTACCCATGAAGGGTAGGGGTCGTATTTATGAAGTTCTGCCAGCAGAGCTCTTAGGGACCTGCCATCTGGGGGCTTGCTAGGAGGACAAGGAGCGACTGGAATTGGCCGTTCATAAATCGCAAAACCGAACACTGGCAGCCTGCTAGGCCTGGCAGAGATTTATAAATACGGCCCTAAGTCTACAAGATGTCTGCCCCAGGAACAGGCATGTTACAGACAACCCAAGTTACACACAGGTCATGCACTCATCGTGATTCACAAGTGCCAAAATAATATTTCTTCAACATAATCAGAGCACTTCGGTTTGTTCTACTAATATTTCGTGTAGCCCCCACACTCACTCCCCTGTCCTCCAATCACCGGCTGCATGCTGCTCCGCTTCTGCCTTCTCGACTCTCTCGACACTCGCTGCTCTCGACACTGCCCAGCACTCCCCTTCAAGCCCCTCTTCACTTCTCAGTCGCTCAAGTGGTCGGTCTTTGTCGCCACCAGCGCCGCCTCTCGTCGCTTAAATATGATTGACAGACACTCGAAAACACGCAGCCTTTTGTAGTAATTGTTATTCATTCCTAAGTGCTGGAACTTCTTTTAGTTCCTTTTGTATTTGAGGAATTCTTGATAGAGCACGATATTAAAAGCGTTCTCAAACATTTTTTTAATATCTTACCACAGTATCAATTCTGGTTGGTTTCTTCTGTTAATACCTTAGAAGACGTACACACCAAGATCAATATTTCATATTCCTTTGTGTCACTAGCAGTCGACATAACCTGGGTCCTTAGACGTTCTTTAGCAGTTATTTACCTATTAAGTTTTTTTACCATAATTTAAACGCTGCGCTAGTCAGAGTGAAACTATGCTTTCCAAGTATATTTCTTGTGGTTCCCTTTTCTTGAACCCAACGAGCGAATGGCAACCATTCACGAATACGTCGAGTGAAAAAAACAACAAAAAACAAAGGTGGACGGAAATTCAGGAATCACGCTTATTATCCCGCGCAAAGCTACGTTTTACGAATTTTGTCGCACATTTTCCACGGAGGCGGCTCAGGTACAAAAGGGTCAGGTGAGCTGCCATTCGTCACAGGAAGGAGCCCCAGCTCCAGGGAAGACAACTCCGAGTTCGGAGCATCAGGTGGCTGCAGGGATTCTCCAGAGTTAGATGGTTTTTTGCTCTTTAAATTTATCGTTAGGCTCATCGTCTGATAAATGGTGTCGTGAGTCCTAGGTACTCCGAGTAATTTCGAAGAAGTTTGTCTTCATTTGTAACGGGCGTGTAGGGAGGGTAGGTGGACAATGTGCCGATCACTCCGTCTTTCCCGGGAGAAACTCGCGCGGGTCCTCCACGAGAGAGAAAGGGTAGGAGGATGAAAGAGCGAGTCCAAAAACTTTAAATTCCAATTTGTGTTCTATGGATTTATGTTATATGATTTATGTTCTATTAAATTTATGTTATATTTATTTCCCATGGCATGTTTCACAGAATGACGTATCCCTCAGATACATTCAGTTTCCAGGTCTAATCCACAATTCTGAAAAATGAAAATACCCACTCAGATGGCAATACAAATATAACACACATTGGCAGTTCTACTTTTTTCATTCTACAGGCGAATAACATGTCCTTGTATTCAAAGCAAGCGAAAAATATTATACCTGTGAGGAAAAAATCTTTTGTTTTAAGAATTTTTGTTTGTTACCTCCTGTCACAATATTCGTAAATATAACGCTATTTATACTCATAAACGATAACATAATTAAGCAAAGGAGTGATAAAACATGAAATTAATTTCTTCAGTATTGTCCTTACGGTATCATATAATGGAAATAAAACTTTTTAAACATATTCTCGTATATTATATTTATTTGTTCTTAGTTCAGTGAACTTTTTCGCTGGTAACAATAGCGGAAATAGGGGGAAAAGGTTGGGGAAAATTAATAAAATAGGAATTAGAACTGGACATATTACATATTGTCATGAGTCGCAATTAATTATTCATGAATGTTATTCATAATTCGTCCATATTTGACGTCGAGACAATACATCTACAGTCACGACCTACTGGATAGAAAATCACAGGTTGGCCATGTTTGATTTCGTGGAGACTGCCGACTTGAGAAGACGGACGAAAAGCCACAAGCAGAAAGGAAATATACGCTCTGGAGTGAGGACGTAAAGCTCAATAGAACACTAATCAGAGAGGTGTGATTAAGTGGAGTATTTGATGTAAGAGATGCAATGTCGTTTTGATGGTGTATTGATTCAGGAGATTACTATGAAAAATTGAAGGAATTTAAAGATTTGGGAGAGTGGATATATTGAATTGCTTGTCTGGAATTAGAGCTAAAAAAAGAGCTTATGTTATTTGAAAAGAGAAAAAGACATACATAGGTATCGTTATTGAAACTTGAGAAGTTAACTAAATGTTTCATTATTATTTTAGTTTAAAAAATAATACTGGGTAAAGTTTTTTAATTGTGAATACATGTTCTCTTCTATTTTGAATCTGAAAGCGTTTTAATTTAATATTTTTAGTGGTTACCTTATTCAAATTTGGTGACATAGAAACATTGGTTCTGAACAAATATTACATTAATATTTTTATTTCCCCATTAAGTAAATTTATTATATATTTTTATTAATGGAAAAAGTAAAAGCCATCTCAACATAACCAACCTGGTTTGTCCACCACGGATTCTAAACAGAAATTTCTATATTTGCATCTACTCCTCAGAAATGTATGATAAAACCACAGATTGTTACGCTATGTTCCACTAAATGTGCTGATAGAATAAACATGCACAAAATACATTTCAATTTGAAAGCTGAGTGAAAAACATTAAACAGTCAGATAATACATCCAACAACAACACTTGCTTTTTCACAACCCATCAATTCGATGTAGCAATTCTTTCGATGCGTTTTTTACGATTGATGACAACATACTGCAGGACAGAAACGTCAATAATATGGAACATCAAGCATCTATGTTTCTATAATAATTGTTGTCTATTCAGGGTTTAAAATTATTTAAAAGCCACTTTAAGTGCTACATGCCGTAACAGTATTATGTAAGCTATGCTTACGACACGTGTTCTACAGAGCTTCGAATGGATTAGAAATAGCAAATGAGGAGAGGAGCAGACTAGCCATTTATCAGTCAGCAGAGTGGGAAAGAACGAAAGTAAAGCGTTAAACTGAATATCAACGATCTATTTCTAATAATTCGATAAAATCTTCCAGTGGCGGCGGTACGGAATTCTATTGGTGGTGCCAGTTATTAATGCGACATCGATAACAAAACATCGATGTTACCAATTATCGATGTCCAAAATGAAAACATCGATGTTAATAAAGCGTCAATCAAAAACCATCTGCTTTTAAACGTCGATGCGATGTTTTAAAAGTGGTTTAGTAATCTCTAAAATAAAATTCATGGGCATAAAAATTTAATTTTTCAATGACTATGTTTATTAATTTATAATGAAGATGAAACTGAAAACAAACTAAAAATAATAAGAGCAAATAAAAATGCTCAGTCTGAAAGCCTGCGCGCCCCAGTAATCTCAAGAGGTCACAGCTTCCTGAGTTCGCCTTACGCTCACGGCGTACGCAGCCTCTTCATGTGGGATTCACCAGAGCATCGGGGTCATCGTGAGCGAGTGATAGGGCCATTGACGCACTCTGTTGAGCAGAACGTGAACTATTGTGCCACTTACACCTTGGCACCGTGTGATACATAAGAGACGCGTAGACACCAATTCAGTTTTCTTTACACAAAGTTAAATGGGCAGACATGGTGCCTATCCGTAGGTGGCTCAGAGGTTCAGGAGGAATCCCACGGATAACATTACGCCCTGTGCGTTTGAAGAGAGTATTGATAGAGCATCAAATGACTAAGCGCTCGTTCAGATGACTTACTATAAAGAAAAATATTTTGATGAAACGATATTTCATACACACATTTTTAGTGAAATTTATTTTCCTTCCTTTTTGTTGGTGGTGCCATGGCACACTGGCACTACCCTACAAGTCGCCACTGAAATCTTCAATAACTATGTTGAAAAGTTAGTCATGAGATCATTCCATCTATCAGTGAAATCTTTGATAATCTCGAAAATAATATAAACCTCAAGTTCCTGAAGAAACATTAAGACCCCGCCAATGCGGACATTCAGCAGAAAAAGTACAATAGGTACCACTGTGAAGACATTAATTCGCCATCCAAGTACTTACGGATCACGCGAGGAGCCCATATCCCCGCAAAGGAGCAGTTCCGTGGCTCTCCCACCGAGGAGGTGGGCGCTGGCCAGGGAAGGTGAGGTCGTGTGGGAGAGAATGGGGATGACTTGGGGGCGGATTTTGATGACCTAAAACATTGCCCCAAATGATCAATAACATGTTCTTAAAATACTATAAAATACCCTAAAACCAAAGACAAATGACGTAAAAAATCTTATCAAAACCAGTTTGGATGAACAACTCAAGCTGTTGGATACGTTACTGATGAAATCGATTCTTCTTCCATTCTTTCGAGTAAATTCAGCTGAACTTTGGTTCAGACTGCTCTTTACCAGGAAATCTCTGTCTTTAGTTATCCCGAAATCGGTGGAACCGGCAATGGCGCTGATATACGTCCCAAGAATCACAAGGCTGTCAAAACAATTTCTGAGTAATTTTGTGAAGAATATTTGTTGCGTCTCGCAAATATTATTTGAAGGAAGTACCATTAAAAATGACATTAAAACCTCTGAAATCAGCAAAAAAGCATTAAAAATGACGACGAAAGTTAAAAATGACGAATTAGTCGAAATCGACAAAATAAGCAAAATAAAGACCTATGAACATGGGTCATTTCCTTTTATCATAACAAAAAATGAATATCTATAATACACGGCTTTGTTTTAAAGTAAAAAGAAAACAATGACATTTCATTAAAATCCGCCCCCTAGTGATGACTAGACCGTGGATTTTTAGGTTTTAAAACATGCGTTCAAGGTGGCTAAAATAGATTCTTTCAGCATCTCAGTTAGGCTTTATAAATGATAGAATAGGCCCAAGTAAAACAGAAAACACATTATAATTTATTATATTTCTCAAAGATAAAAAAAACATATATCAATAAGAATCAGTGTTGTATTTTTTTCGATAACACCATTTATGACCAAGTTTAATTGTATGTCCTCTATTCAAAATTATTCGTACCTATTTGGCCTCACAATATATTACAAAACTTTCTCCATATTTTCAAGAGGAAATGAATTTCTCTTATCGGTCAAGATCATTTTTCTTTCGCGGAAATTCAATCGATTTATCTGAGAAAACTGAGGCAGGCTTCTCCACGAAGTCAGGAAGAAGTGACATGGAGACTTTTATCGCAAGATCCTTGTCCTGTACATTCATTTCTTGCTATTTTACTGATTAACGCAAAGTAAAATTATTATCACCCTTGTCTGTTGTGCCGACTCAGAAGAAAGAAAGTTTAAAAAGCCCCAGACAAAAGAAATTACGCAAATTAGTCTCATTTTAGGTTTTTGAAAGTAAAAAAGGTAAGAATAGGCATTGACGTTGAAATAGGCTCTTTTAGGTGCTAACAAAGTGACAGTGTTTAGTTGAAATTATCCTATAATGTACATATAAAACTTCATTTAGTACATGGTACCCAGGAAGAAAATAGGTTTCTACCTAAATATCAGCGGTCTAGTGATGACACTGCTGACGGCGGAGGGGGGGGGGCGGTGGCGCCGTCGCGGCCGCGTCGCGGGCAGTCGCGCGTTATAAATACGCTATCGGCGGCGGCCGCGACCCCAGCGCGTTATCGCGCCCCCGCGCCGACCTCCCGCCGCCCGCCGCGCGCGCCCCTCCCTCACCCCTCCCCACCCGGCGCCACGCCGCCCGGCGCCACCGCCAGAGGGCGTTGCCTCCCGCGCCCCGCCCTCCGAGATCCAATTCGCTATTTGCACACACGAATGTCTTGGACAATGTAGCCTCTCCCTCTCGACATTTCTCTCCCTCTCAGACATTTCTCTCCTCTCAGACATTTCTCTCCTCTCAGACATTTCTCTCCCTCTCAGACATTTCTCTCCCTCTCGACATTTCTCTCCTCTCGACATTTCTCTCCCTCTCAGACATTTCTCTCCCTCTCGACATTTCTCTCCCTCTCGACATTTCTCTCCTCTCTCGACATTTCTCCCCTCTCGAACATTTCCTCCTTCGACATTTCTCTCCTCTCGACATTTCTCCTCTCGAACATTTCCTCCCTCTCGAGACATTTCGCCCTCTCGACATTTCTTCCTCTCGACATTTCTCTCCCTCTCGACATTTCTCTCCCTCTCGACATTTCTCTCCTCTCGACATTTCTCCTCTCGACATTTCTCTCTCGACATTTTCCCTCTCAACATTTCTCTCCCTCTAGACATTTCTCTTCCTCTCGAACATTTCTCTTCCTCTCGAACATTTCTCTCCCTCTCGAACATTTCTCTCCCTCTCGAACATTTCTCTCCCTCTCGAACATTTCTCTCCCTCTCGAACATTTCTCTCCCTCTCGAACATTTCTCTCCCTCTCGAACATTTCTCTCCCTCTCGAACATTTCTCTCCCTCTCGAACATTTCTCTACTTACCCTCTTCTAAAATCCTTCTTATTTCTTGAGATTATCTCCAGTTTCTGATGCCCAGATTTTTTAAATCTTTTATCTCGAGTCTCACTATTTGAGGTTTGCTTTCATTTGTTAGATTGTAGTTTCAGAAGGAACGACCACCCTCGACACTTCTTAAAACGCGTAAAATCTACCCTACTGCATATCGCTGTTCTTTTCAAGAAATCGGAATGCATTTTTTTTTGTTTATAGCCTGAACTGGTGATGTAAATTAGAGAACAACGACAATATTAAAGATGAAATATCTCTGAGTGAATACAGGTTATCAAAATTGTGTATTTTACTATTCTTCTTACTCCTACTACTACGGATCTCTCTAATTACGACGTGTCGGATTCTGAGTGCGAAGAGATAAGGTACCAAATTGTACAGACCAGATCACATTTCCTCATGAGCTTTTAAGCGCCTGTGTTTGATTGTGAACCTCCGAAGTATAAAATAGAACGTGATAACGGATGGATTTAACGTTTACGACCGTCTGCTCAGTTCCGTGTTTGTAGTCAATGGAGTTTAAGTTTAGAAGGTCAAAAATTCGTGGAATAACGCAGTCTACTTTGGGATGAAGATGACGTTAAGAGCAGTATCTACAGCTTCTTTTACATAGTGCGATCTAGACGCTCTTATTTATTACATTATCCATAGTTGTTTACAAAAAATTGAATTTTCCTGTTGTAGGGCAAAATTTTCTTGGTAAAGCAGATCAAAACTTTGATAAACTACAAATAGCAGGCACCATCTTAACTACTGGAAATACTTTTACACATGTATTGGTCTGTATCACGGTGACACGAGAAATAACATCACATTCAAAGTTGACGGAGCCAAAACACTGCAGATTCGAGTTCGGCATGTAGTGCGGTTGTCGGATCGTTGAAGAGAAATTGTCGACAAATCGTCTTTGAAGCATAATCAGTAATGAACCTCCGATTAAATCAGTGTTCCTTCAAAACCAAGAGGTACGGGAGACGGAGGACTGTCATCCATCGTGAGCTTCGTTACTACTTAAAAACAACACCTCGCTGATTCTCTTCGTGAATTGGTTTTTACATATTATTACACGAGAAATTAAACGAATTTTAATATCTAAACTATAATTTATTCCATTATAACTCGCTTAGCCCTTCAACTGTAATTTTGCAAATAGAAGAAAGCATTTAGAGTTCTAGTTCCAAAATCCTTAACTTAACGTTCACCTTCCTTTTGATGACTGTTTTGAATGTCGTTATTTCCAATTATTCTACAACTCGACTTTTCTACTCCTTCCACACCGAACTGTGATCCTGATATCACTGTTCCACAAAACATTCACGTTTAAAGAACCATCAACTAGAGAAGCAAATCTCTGTTAAACCCGAAGTTCTTTTAAAACAAAACACTCACGTCTTCGATCCACGGGATCACATTCCAGCACCGCCGACACGGAAGGCGAAAGCGGCCCGACGCGCCCTTCCCTCGCCCCTTCCCGGCCCTTCCCTCGCGCCCTTCCCTCGCGCCCTTCCCTCGCGCCCTTCCTCGCGCCCTTCCTCGCGCCTCCTCGCGCCCTTCCTCGCGCCCTTCCTCGCGCCCTTCCTCGCGCCTTCCTCGCGCCCTTCCTCGCGCCCTTCCCTCGCCCTTCCTCGCGCCCTTCCTCGCGCCTCTCCTCGCGCCCTTCCTCGCGCCCTTCCTCGCGCCCTTCCTCGCGCCCTTCCTCGCGCCCTTCCCTCGCGCCCTTCCCTCGCGCCCTTCCCTCGCGCCCTTCCCTCGCGCCCTTCCCTCGCGCCCTTCCCTCGCGCCCTTCCCTCGCGCCCTTCCTCGCGCCTTCCTCCGCCCTTCCTCGCGCCCTTCCTCGCGCCCTCCCCTCGCGCCCTTCCCTCGCGCCCTTCCCTCGCGCCCTTCCTCGCGCCCTTCCTCGCGCCCTTCCCTCGCGCCCTTCCCTCGCGCCCTTCCCTCGCGCCCTTCCCTCGCGCCCTTCCTCGCGCCCTCGCCCTCCTCGCGCCCTTCCTCGCGCCCTTGCCCCTCCGCGCCCAGCCCCGCGCCCAGCCCTCGCGCCAGCCCCGCGCCCAGCCCGCGCCCGCCTCGCCCAGCCCGCCCAGCCCCGCCCAGCCCGCGCCCAGCCCGCGCCCAGCCCGCCCAGCCCTCGCGCCCAGCCCCGCGCCCAGCCCCGCGCCCGCCCCGCGCCCAGCCCGCCCGCCGCCCAGCCCGCGCCCAGCCCGCGCCCAGCCCGCGCCCAGCCCTCGCCCAGCCCGCGCCCAGCCCGCGCCCAGCCCCGCGCCCAGCCCCGCCCAGCCCGCGCCCAGCCCCGCGCCCAGCCCCGCCCAGCCCTCGCCCAGCCCTGCGCCCAGCCCGCGCCCACTTCCCCTGCCCACCCGCCCCACCTCCCACCGCCCCACGCCCAGCCCCGCCCAGCCCGCCCGCCGCTCAGCCCGCGCTCCAGCTCCTCCACCCCCCCCCCCCCACCCTCCCCTCCCTCCCTCCTCCGACTGCATAGCCCGATCCGACCGCCTGATTGCTCGCGCGCAGCTCACTAGCCAAAATCCTTCTCCGCTTGTATTGCTTAGCCTTTTGTTCAGTGATAGTAAAAGAAAACGATTGAATTAAAAAGAATAAGAACACTATTAACACTTTATAAATCTTGTTGCTTAGTTGAAATGAAATTATATTTTACAAATCTTTTTCATAAAAACTCAATGATTTGATCCGCGATTGATCTCTTCCTCTGGCTAGTAAGCGTTTCAAAGAATTAAAAGAAAATGTTTCGGTCCTGTGGAAGATTCCAATCATGGATCGAAACGGTGAAGTTAAAAAAAATGAAAATGATAATGATAGTAATAAGTATTGATAGGAAGAATTTATTGTTGTCTCCACTCACTACAATTTCAAAATTAGTTCTATTATCAAATTTCAATATACTTGTTGAGACGAACCGGTAAGGTAACCTGCAATAAGATAGCGAATAATATCTTCATTCGTAGAAAAGTCCAAATTACAAAAATCCTTGAATTAATTAAATTTAAAACCGTAAAGTAATATAAAGCGGAAAATGTTCATTCAACTTTAAGAAGCTTATTCATTGAAACTGGTAGCAGTCCTGCATCTGTCAACGGCAAACGGGGAGCTATTCCCTGCACACAATCGTGCGTCCTGTGTAAAGTGTTTTAACTGCTCGTCGAACACGCAACCTGCCAGCGATTCCACTTGACTCCACACGACTCCCCAACATTCGGCCCCACTTGTAAGCGGCGTTTCCGGCGTCGCGCCGATCGCAACCGGCAGGCCGCCTATAAGCACGCGTTTAGCGCCCCGGTCGTGGCCGGCAGCCGGCCAGCGCCCGCCCCTCGGGCGCCACTGCGCGGAAAATGAGGGGCGTGGGCGGCGAGAGCAAGGGGCGAATGGGAGCAACGGAACTGCGCGCGGCTTCTGGCACTTCCGGCCCGCGGGGAGCGAGGGAAAGGGGGAGCAAGAAAAGGGTCAGAGGAGGCAGGGGAGCTGACCGGAAGGATCATGATGAGGGGGCGGATTTTGATGACCTAAAACATCGCCAAAAATGATCAATAAAATACTCTTAAAATGCTTTAAATGCCTAACAAAACGAAAATCATCAAAATCAGTCTGATGAACAACTCAAGCTTGGATACGTTACTGATGTAATCGGACTCTTCCATTCGTTCGAGCTTTCACAATTTTGGTTTGGACTTCTTTACCAGGATATCTCTGTCTTAAGTTATCCCGAAATAGGCCGAATCGGCAACCGCGTTGATTCACGTTACAAGAATTACAAACTGACAACTGCTGTCAAAACAATTTCTGAGCGAACAAATCGAATAGGCTATTGAGTAATTCTGTTAAGAGCATTTGTTGCAACTAGTAACTATTATTTGAAGCAAATACCATTACAAATGACATTAAAATCGATGAAATCAGCAAAACATATATAAAAAAATGACAGAAAAAGGTAAAGAATGACTTAGTCTTAGTCGACAAATAATGCAAAATAATTACCTATAAAACTGGGTCATTTCCTTTTGTCTTAACATAAAATGAATTTCTATACTAAACGGTATTGCTCTAAAGTGAGAAGAAAAAATGACATTTCATTAAAATCCGTCCCTAATCATATCATTCTCCAATTAATTCTAGTGGGAAGGAAAATTGATGTGCTCTCACAAGAGAATCCTCATATATAGAAGACATTTCTATGGTTAAAATAACTTGAAGTGAGTTTGAAAAATAAGTATTGTATCTATGAAAGATAACAATAATACATTTTGTATATACATACATAGTATTCTCGTGTACATACATAGTATATACGGAGCGGAAAATCAAGATTTCGAGATTTCAGCGGAAATACGTCTTGGAGTTCCCTGATACCGAAAAGTGTTTTTTGTTTCAAAACATCCGTCCATGTGTCTGTTTTTTGTGAAAATTAACGCTTTTTTCCACTCTTCTATAATATTCAAGCTATTTTTCAATTCGACCATTAAGGCACAGAAAAATTCAGAAAATATGAAAAATGTCTGTCGGATCCCAATAGATTTCAACTGGGAGGGAAAAGGGCAAAGCTAGCCCAGATGCAAGAGAATAGGAAATTGTCTAGTATGAGAAAGTATGTGCCATTATTTATAACCACTAGTTAATTTTGTCGTATATGAAGTACTTAAATATGGAATTTGTTTTGGAAGGAGAAAATTGTGTAATGTTGCGAAAAATCTATTTCGAGATTTTAGCGGAGATTCACGTTTTGTGGTCCCCCGATATCAAACTTTTTTTTTTTTCAAAACGTCCGTCCTTTGAAAACCACTCGCACCTAATCTACTGATAGAAATTTTGCGAAAATGAATGTTCCCCGGCCAGTCTGAACTAGCTGGAAACCCTACGATTATGAAGAAAAAACATTCGGGGTAGTTCACATTAAGGTGTTGGGATACTTTTTCAATTTTCACAGAATTTTTTCTGACAATTTTTTTTCAAAAATGGCTCCCATTTTTTCCTTTAAACTTCTTGTAAGGGTAGAGTAAAATGCAGTAATAAATATATCATATGTTCGATTTTCACGGTTACCTCTGAATTTTCGACTCAAAATTAAAATAGAAATATTTTCAGCGTCTTCTTACATTTACAATATTCAAAATGGAGATTTTTTTCATAAACTGACATTTCATCTCCACATTTAGTTCTTAATAAATATCATTACTTTTTGATGATTTTTAGTAGTTTTCGCGCGATTTTGTTAAAAAATTAAAATTTTAAAGGTATATAATTATTATTTCTAAACATCTTTTCCTCTTCAATACATCAAAAAGAGGATATACTAACAAAATTACTTTGTCATACTGAGCTAAATTTCTTTTTGTGTGTGTTGTGTGTAAATTGGTTATGACGGGAGCCAAGGGATTGGCGATGACTTTTTGATTCCCTTGCCCAATTACTCGCACTTCACTTGTCTGCCTCAGGCGCGGTGCACTGACGTCAGAGATGCTCGCAGCACTGTGTACTTGTGTCCGTTATTATCCCATCATGTCTCGTTTACTCTGGAGTTATGAGTGTTTTCAGTCCTGAATTACAATTCGGATTGAACATTGTTTCTTCTCATTTTTAGTACAAGAAGTTATGTTTGAGGAGAGTAAACATATAACCCTTCTTCGTAGAGCGTACAGTTTACTCAGCATTAGCTGCTCTATAGCAACAGAACATACAAAAGAGGCCAGATGCTAAATTGTTAATCATTTACGCTTGCCATGAAAATGTTAATTATTCACAACCAGCTATTCATTAATAGTCAACAATGATGACATTTTTGAAGTCTAATATTGGCTTGGCTCAGGCCATCAGGCCTGCTCTTCTGTCTGACCAAAAAAATCTACGCTCCTTTTACTTCTAGAGAGAAAGCGACAAACTTGACATTTTTTTAAATTTTGCTCAGAGGCTCGAGGATCTTTTACACCCTGTAAATCTACAACATGGGAAGGCGGCTTTACTTCCCTCGAAAAGAAGGAAGGATTTTTCGCCCTTAAAAATCCACAGCTTCGATATGGTTTGTACCCGCGAACTTGGGCATAACATTCCGATACGCTAACCGTTACACCATCGAAGCCACAAGCACACGAGGACAAGAATGGCGTTCTGTATCACCAACTCTGCTTCCTGCGCGTGACGAGTCATGTGGGAACAACAATCATCCCACGAACGCTCCCACCGGGACGGTAGCTCATGCATCAACTGATGTCGCTGCACGCCTCTGACCGGGAGGTCCTAGGTTCGAGTCTTGACGGCGGTAGGATTTTCGACACTAGCTTTTCAGCTAGGTCGAATTCAGTCGCTGTCTGGAGGAGAATTCTAGCAGCCGGCTGCTCTGATCGGTAGTTTTCCGTGGTTTCTCCGATCAACACCAGGCGAATGCCGGAGCAGTACCCTACCAAATGGGCCACGGACCGCGCGCGATCTGTCCTTCCTCTTCCTTGTCCTATCCTCTCCCCTTACACACACACACACTTACACTAACATGCTGTACACTACCACATATTCCGGGAGAGCCGTCGGGAGCTTAGAGCTTGTCCCGGCTGGGGCGGTGCCCCGCTGGTGGGAGAGTCCTGGTTAGGGGGGAAACCCCACTAGCCGGCGGTAGGTCGGCGCCGGATCTCGCCATCCGGTGGGGGAAGATCACCGCCATCTCCCGAGAAAAAAACATGCACTACACTAACGGGAATAATGACCGAAGCAGTTGACGCGCCCGGAAACACGAAAAACAAACAAACAAACAAAAACGAACGCTCCCACATCCGCCGCACCTCGCGACGCATGTCGCTTCCGCCGCGTCGGGCGTCGCTCGGAGTCGAAGCGCCGGATGCCGCCTGAAGACGGCACAAAAATGGGGCCGCACAATGGCGCCCGCGGGGCATCCGGCGCGGGGGCGGGGACGCGGGGGCGGGCGGCAGCGGAGTTCCGCCGCGGCGGAGTGGAATGCGGGGGCGGTGGGAGGAAGTGGGAAATCACCTGAAGTGACCGGCGAGGGAGGCGCGGCGGTGGCGTGTGTACGATGGCGTGGGGGATTGCAGTGACTCTTGTGGAGCGCACAAGTGGAACAAAATGGAGTAGAACGAATGGAACGGGCGGGACAGAGATAGGACGAGACGGGAGGAAGCGAAATGGGAGAGACGAGACCAGACTGGACGAGATCACATCGGATGAAAGGAGTCGGAATGAGAGGGGGTATTTCAAAACGAGGCGAGAACGGTGGATTTGATTGATTGATTGCTGATTCCGGTTGCGTCAACTACCAAAGTCATTAGTCCCGTAAATGTAGTGTATGTTTTCATCGGGAGATGGCAGTGATATTCCGCCACAGAATGTCGAGACCCGGCGCCGACCTACCATCGACTAGTGAGATTTTCTCAAACCAGCTATCTCCCACCATCTCTTGCGGGGCACCGCCGGTCTCCCGGTCCCCGACCGGTCTCGCGGCATGTGTGATAGTGTAGTGCTTGTTAGTGTGTGTGTATGTATAAAGAGTGAGGATAGGACAAGGAAGAGGAAGGAACCATCGCGCGTGGTCTGTGGCCCGTTTGTTAGGGTACTGCTCCGGCATTCGCCTGGTGTCGATCGGAGAGACCACGGAGAACTACCGATCAGAGCAACCGACCGCTAGAATTCTCCTCCAGACAGCGACTGAATTCGACCTAGCTGAAAAGCTAGTCTCGAAAATCCTGCTGCCGTCGGACCTCGAACCTAGGACCTCCCGGTCAGAGGCATTGAAGTGACATCAGCTGATGCACTGAGCCACCGCTTCCGGTGAGAACGGTGGAAACTGCGTTCGATGTGATAATTTCGAAATGCAATAGATAATCGAATGGAGAATGCGGTGCCGCATAAAACGAAATATATCATTTGCAAGTTGAACGGGAAAGAATGCGACGTAATGGAGAGGGCCAGACAATAACGGAAGACGAAAAAAAAACACTGATGTGGTGACAGGACAGAGGAACATATGGAAGCGAAAAGAAAATGAGTCGATCTAGCGGAAGGACGCCATGGCGAAGTCGGGGAGTTGGGGTAGGGAGGCCGGGCGGATACCGGAACATTTAAAAAACATTTCACTGCTGATGCAACGACTAAATAAAAGTTCGCCGTACCACATATGAATCCTTTTATCTCTGCCGCTCTTACAGTTTAACTATCCAAGACAAGGAAAAATACATTTATAAACAGTATCAACGCAGCTGCAAAAGGAGTAAGTAAAATTATTACCCGGGATTCCGATGAATTTGCACTACGCTGGCATCTATGTAGGCGTCCGAAGGCATATCTAAACACAATTAGAAAATAAATGCTTCATATAATTTATTCGCGTTTTAAAATAAACAACTTCCTAGATACTTGTAGGAAGCGTACCACCGCCTCAACCGCCTTCATCGGCCTAGGTTGCCCACGGCATCAATTGATGTCACTATATTCGGGAGGCTCTAGTGTTCGAGTGCCCATCGTTGGCAGGATTGTCGACACCAGTGGCCACATTGGGTCGAATTCCACCGCTGCCTGGAAGAGAATTCTAGCGGCCGCTGCTCTAATGGGTAGTGTACCTTGGTTTCTCCGATCAATATGAGACGAATACCCGAGCGGTACCAGACACGACGGGAGGCCGGTTGGGAGCTTAGAGCTTGACCCGGCGGGGGCGGTGCCCCGCTGGTGGGAGATGGGGGGGGGCGGGCCGGCGACGGGACCGGCGACGGGACAGGACGGGACGGGACGGACGGACGGACGAAAGGAACGGAACGACATGGAACGAACACGCGGACAGAGAAAATGGACGGCAGACGGAGTGGACGGACGGACAGGACGAGACAGGACAGGACGGACAGGACGGAGGACGGACAGGAAGGAGACGGACAGGACAGGACAGGCAGGACAGGACGGAGGGACAGGACAGGGACAGAGACAGGACAGAGACAGAGACAGGACAGAGACAGGAGGAACAGAGACAGGACAGAGACAGGACAGAGACAGGACAGAGACAGGACAGAGACAGGACAGGACAGAGACAGGAGCGGAACAGGAGGACAGAGACAGGACAGAGACGAGACAGGACAGGACAGGAGCAGAGACAGAGACAGGACAGAGACAGAGACGAGACAGGACAGGACAGGACAGAGACAGGACAGGACAGAGACAGGGGACAGAGACAGGACAGGGGACAGACGGACAGGAACAGAGACAG
Source organism: Teleogryllus oceanicus (assembly GCA_964035755.1). Taxonomy (NCBI): domain Eukaryota; kingdom Metazoa; phylum Arthropoda; class Insecta; order Orthoptera; family Gryllidae; genus Teleogryllus; species Teleogryllus oceanicus. The sequence goes on along the minus strand of CAXIVR010000002.1, from coordinate 183,372,353 downwards.
GACAGGAACGGAGAGACGAGACGGACGGACAGGACAGAGACAGGACGGACGGACAGGACAGGACAGGACAGAGACAGGACAGAGACAGGACAGGACAGGACAGGACAGGACAGGAGACAGGACGAGGACAGGACAGGACAGGACAGGACGGACGGACAGGACGGACGGACGGACAGGACGGACAGGACGGACAGGACAGGACGGACAGAGACGGACGGACAGAGACAGGACAGAGACAGGACGGACAGGACAGGACGGACAGGACAGAGAGGACGGACGGCAGGACGAGACGGACGGGACGACGGACAGGACGGACGGACGGACGGAGGAGAGGACGGACGGACAGGGGACAGGACAGGAGAGCAGAGGCAGGACAGGACGGACAGGAGGAGCAGGAGACAGGACGGACGGACGAGCGGCGGACGGAGGACGCGGACGGACAGGAAGATCAGATGGGCGGAAGGCGGGAGGCGGCACTGCGCAGGCAGGCAGGGAGGACAGCCCATGATCTATGTGCAGACAAGGCACGCGGCGAAATTTCGAGATTTTCGACAGACACGGACGGAAGTATAACAATACTTGGAGGTTAGCATAACTGGTGGCGAGGAACATCTCCAGGATTAAAGCGCGTAATTTATTTATCACAAACGCCGTGTAAATTAATAGAGTATCTGTATTGTCAAACTTAGGTGCAAAACTTACTTAAGAGTGTAGACACTAAGCATAAAGTTAGAAAATTTTAAAGATAAAACTACATGAATGAGCAGGAAAAATAGAGCTGAAAATCGCAGAGTTCAGCTCGACTTGCTACCGCATTGTCGCTCATTGAAACATTATGGTAACAACGCGCTTACCTCCAAATTGCAATCGGCAGAAACCACGCCTGCGAACGGCGTTTGTGAGTGTATGGTTCGCTTATGATCCCGTGGATAGGGCCAATACCTCAATCGCTTCGGAAAGGAAGAATCAGAAGGTAACTTTAAACAGAGAACACTCCTTGAAAAACCCGCTTTATTTCTGATTTCTTTCGCATGCTGTGAGTATAGTACAAACATAAAATGTACATGCTAAAAATCGAATGTGAATTATATTTTGCATACTACGTTATATAATGTGTGACTTGGCATTATCAATATTGCGTGAATTTTACCACCAGAAATTCATTACACGAAAATCAATTATTACAAGAACTGTAGAATTTGATGAAAATAAATATAATTTTAAATAGTAATGTAATAAATTATAAGCAATAATTATAATTATAAAATCGTAAATGGGAAGACGTTTATAAAATATTGATAGTGCAAATTTTGTTTAACTTTTGTTCCGTTTTATGTTTGATTTCTTTTCTTTATTAAATTAAGTGCATTTGTTTACTAAAGAATATTTGTACTGTGAAGTACCCTCCCTTTCACTGGTGATTGCAATTAATATTAGTAAATCTTTATAATATTTCCAAATAATTTTATAACTATTATAAAAGGGTTAATTTTTCGACTTTTATTAATGTTATTATTTATTTTGTTTTCCCTGCTATGCTCATAAATTCTCTCGATGTTAAAACGTTATTATCTTGGTTCTACATTTACATTTGATTATGGGTTTCGACATTTCACATATTACCCTTATGTGACGTATAATTCTATACAGAATTACGATTTGGAAGTTCTGTTGATTAAAACCAATTATTGAATTGATGGCAACTAACTACAAATGATCAGTCTTGTCTTTTTCAAAATAATAAGAATTTAACATTTATTATGATAATGTTATAACTGATAATGTTTCTCTGTAACTAGTAAATTAATAATAATTAAGTTTTTCATAGCTTTTTTCAAGGGCCTCGAGATATAAGGAGTGAGGTCAATGATGTAGCTCAAATAAATGGTTAGAAAACTTTGAGGTATAATTATCCTAACTAGATTATATAAAATATAATCGATACTAAAATAAAACCTAGTTTTACTTCCAAAACTTCATAAATGGGCTCATGCAGTATAGAAATAGTTAGTATAACATTATCAAAACTTCCTTTCAAATTACTACATAAGAACAAGCTTCAGCTAATATTTTTCAAACAAGTTTATTACAATTTTATTTGTGATATATATTTTCCTTTAAAGAATCATGACAATTTACAACTACTTGTAAATCACAGACCAAAATCTGCCTTTTTCTTACTTATGCTTCATTTCTGGTTTTTTATTATTTGCTTTAACTATGCAAAAAAAGTTTTTTATTTGTTCAAATTGAATGCAAAAAATTACATATTTATGATTAAAGACTGTTCAATCACATTTCTTTAAAAACTGGTAAAGAATAAAAACTTTTCCAATAGAGACTTTAGGACCCTATTTCCACAGGTCGAGCTGCGAGGAGTATGCGTAGGAACGTTGGAGGAGCTCATTGATTTTCTGGGGTGATGCAGTATTTTTAGCAGAAGCTGCGTTAATTTCAAAAACCGCTGACTTGTAGGTTCATTTTAATTACGAAAGTTAACAACATGCTTTATATGCCGCGTAAGGAAGATTAACGATAAGGAAGATAACGCAGGTTGTTGGGACCACCACTTGTGTACACAAGAAACGAGTCGCAAATCGCAATATTTTAAATTTAGTTCCTATTCCGTGAATTAAATTAACGCATGTGCAGATGGCATTGTGTAAATACTAAATTCTATTTAAAAGTCAGATAAGTTCTTTCTTCAAAAATGTTTCTTCGCAAGTTAAATAAGATAAACTTATTTTTTAGGTGCAGTAACCATTTAAGAGAACTGACTTCGATAATCTATTGTTTGTATTCATCACAAACCCAAACATTATATATAAAATCCGTGCAGTTATTGCAAATTCCACAAAGAAGGCATGTTTAACGCTGTACAAATTTTTCTTTAGATAGAACATTTCACTAGCAATCGGTCTCATGTCTGTAGTTCCCCGAAGTAGAAAAAATTACTAGAAATTAACATTAATTGTAATAACATTGTGATTGATAATGTAATTCCGACTTATTGATAACTTATTATCCGTCAGTAATGTTTCGCAACGCATGTTGCTAATTTGGTATCATCATCAAGATTATTGTCTGTCTGTCAGACTGATAATACCGAAGATTTTTTGGTTATCCATATCTGACGTTCGGGAACATCGCACGTTTCTACGAATGTACTCAATTTGAATTTAACAGTGGTCAAAACAGAATCCCGACAATACTCTGACTTGGGCCTTTCACACGTGCTGTGAACCAAATGTTCTTAGTCCTTCCGGAAAACAGCTTCAGGCCGCGACCGATTTTCATAAGCGAAATTCCGGTGGCATCGATTTCGCTGAGGTGATTTAGGGCCTCCCACTTTCGTCTTCCCTTTCAACAGGCCGGCGACAAGGACTGCAAGGTCTTCCTCGCTCTGCCCCTCCCGCCCTCCCCCGCCGCTCTCAGCAGTCGCCTCTACCTCTATTCCCACACCACCGCCACTACCGTACCAACCGCCAACACCACTGCCACCGCCAACTACACCACCGCCACTACCAACAACCACGCCACTACCAACAACCCCGCCACTACCAACAACACCGCCACTACCACACTACACCACCGCCACTACCAACTACACCCCGCCACTACCAACTACACCACCGCCACTACCAACTACACCACCGCCACTACCAACAACACCACCACCACTACCAACACCATCGCCACTACCAACACCACCGCCACTACCAACACCACTGCCGCCACTGCTATCCTCACTGCCAATTCCACCGCTCCACCCCCCCACCGCCAACACAACCCACCGACCCCGTCTCTCGCCGCCGTAAGACGGAAGGCCGCCCCGCCCACGCTCGCCGCGACGAGCGCCGCCACGCCGCTCCGACCGGCCCCGCGCCCCACGCAGCCAGAAGGCGACCTGGGGCAGCACGCGAGGGCGTTACAGACGCTCGCGATTAAGGACAAGCTCCCGCTCGCATGCTCAAGAACTCGTAGTAAAAAACGAATGGGCAATGCTCACGCTCGTATTAGTTTTGTTATTATTTTCTCTTTTTAATAGTACCTAAATCATCCCTAACTAAATCAGAATCAAATGCAACAAACTCTATGCTGTTGATGTAGTTCAAACGGAGACTGGTCACCAACTCATAGGACTTCAGTTTGAATGAATATCTAAAATGTACTAGAGATTTTGTGCAGAACGCATTAAATGTCATTAAATAAAAATATATTATAGACACTCGCCAACTATTCAGGCGGACGTAATAAACTCAGCATGAAAAACATTTTGTAACGAAAATATATCTTCTCTAAATGTCTATTCTAATCTATGTTCCAAACGTCAACTGCACCATGTTTAGTTACTTATTTACTAATTGTTTTATTGACTTATTTACTGATTTATTATCTGACTGATTAGTTTAGTGACCGATTAAACTTGAAACGAAATTTCTGGCTATCGACCCTGACTCGTGTTGACGATTTCAATGAATGAAGTAATATTAGAAGGAAGTAGTTGTTACCAATTATGAAGTAATTGCATTCATTTTATTGGTTAGTAAAGCTAAGAGGCCTCTGTCATAAAAATTATAACAATTCAAAATAATTAAAGGAAGGTTTTGGGCAGTGGTTGATCGTTCATAATGATGATTATCACAGATAGGTTCTGTCAATCGAATTACAGTTTTTATTATTAATTATTATATTTTTCACTATCTTCTATTATTTGTTTGAGGATGTGTTTTCTGTAACTTTTAGTATTGATCGTTTGATCCTGTATGGCGACCATGACCTTTCTGTTTGGCCAAAAAGATCACCATATTTTAGCCAGGCGTTTAAGGCTTTTGAGTCTACATGAGTTTGTTTGAGATTTATTTTATTATTATTAATATTATTATTATTATATTATTATTATTATTTTGCAAAGCATTCACATCACCCAGCAATTTCATATTACGATTCTTAATCGCCAACTACTACATGTTACATTATGTTAACTCAGAAAGAACCTTGAACAAAGCTTTATTTCTTAACATTAATCCCAAATTTTTGGCTCATTCACGAGCAAATCCACGAGCCGTCGCGTGTTCGTTATTCGACAGCCGTCGTTATTGGACCCAGGCCCCTTTCACCACCTCAGCTCGCTCTTTGAGCGCGCACGTCCCCCCAGCCCGCTGCTCCCGGGCGGTTTCAGCCGTCCCGGCGCCGCGCCGGGCCGCGCCGCGCGGGCATCAAAGCGCCGCCTGCCACTCCAGCGACAGGGCGCTGGGCACCGGAGGCGCGGGCGCGGCCGCCTCCCGCTTCGCTGCCGGCGCGAGGGCGCACCGGCCCTTGTCAGCGCGCGTCAGCCCTTCAGGCCCCTGCGCCTCGCCGAAGGGCGGTTCGGTTCGGTTCGCTTCGGTGGAAACCCACGCGGCTCGCTCTGTGTGTGTGGCGTAATTGCTGGCGACCAAAACCGCCTTGTAAGACGGGTTCGGACCGGGAGTGGTGGCTCAGTGCATCAACTGATGTTACTCAACGCCTTCACCGGAGGTCCAGGTCAGTTCCTACGGGGCAATATTTCCGACACTAGCTTTTCAGCAGGTCGAATTCAGTGCTGTCTGGGGAAATTCAGCGCCGGCTGCTCTGATCGATGTTTCCGTAGTTTCTCCGATCAACACCAGGCGATGCGGAGAAGTTCCTAACAACGGGCACGGACTGCGTGCAGAGTCTTTCTACTCTTCCTTGCCTATTCTCACCCCTTACACACACTTACACAAACATGCACTACACTATCGCACATGCCGGGAGACGGGTCGGGGACTTCGAGCTTGTCCCGGCGGTGGCGGCTCCCCGCTGGTTGGAGATACCTGGTTGAGGAAAACCCAGTTAGCCGACGGTAGGTCGGCGCCGGACCACCCAACGGGGGAAGACCACCGCCACCTCACGAGCAAGCACTACACTTACAGGACTAATGACCATAGTAGTGTAAACACGAACTAAACTTACGGAACTAATGACCATAGTAGTTGACGCGCCCGGAATAACTAACAATCAATTAATCAAGACGTGTTCGGTGTAACAGTTTATGAGAGTGTGGATGGACAGTCCAAGCTGCTTGATATTGAGAACTAATTGACATCATTATTAATCCTGAATTGAATAGGGTAATAAATGCCAATATTGTTGAAGCGATGAGTTGTACATGATGAATTTACTCAAGAAACTAAATGAGAAATTGAAGCCTGTAGGATCAATCGAAACAATTACGAGAGTACTGACGGTGGTCTACCATGTTCTATGAGAACAAAAGGTCTCATATATATGCTTTGTAATATTTGACCTTTTATGGGAGTGAATATTTCCATCTGCATATATATCATTCGAAACAAGAATGGTGTCATTCTGTCTTCACCTAAGGATCACCATACCTAACGTCTTTTGCCATTGACAGCAAAATTGGGAAATAACTTCCATAGTTTTCACTTTGAAATTTGTTTGAATTAATTGACTTGGAAGGAAGATTGCTTGGAATTCTTTTTGCTTGAAATTCACCAACTACAATTATCCAATTCCATCCTAAATTGAATCCCAAAACCTACGGAAGTACCATGCTTTAATTTCAGCCTTAAAAAATAAAATGGAAATCATTATTAAATGTGACAAGTTATTCCTTTATTTTAATTACATCGTAACCTATGCAGAAATTTCCACGCTCCATGCCTCGGGGATTCAGATTTCTTCTTGAAGCCAAGAATATGCCGGTACAAGAAGTTGGAATGTTCTTAAAACTTACATCATTATGGGCACGCAGGAAGATCTGTACGGTCTCTAGTTTTAACCTGTGTTGGAATGTTTTTCGCCAAATTTATTCCGTATTAAGTGCGAACATTATTAGATAAATTGATAAGTTTTCTTCCAAACTTGCATTTGTTATTGGATGTATCGATACTTTTTTGCCTCCAAATTTGTATTTATCCTCCTCAGAAGAAACAACAGCCAGGTTTTTCGTAAGTATTTGACATTCTTAGTATTAAAACTGTCAATTCGATAACTGTCTTTAAATATAATAAAAGGTAAATTTGAAAAGGGATGTAGTCAAATAACTCAAAAAGGTTGCAATGTTATGAAGTTGTCCTCATATTTCCGAAATCTTTTCATATAGTTTCTTTTAACAAAAAACTTTTCAGTTAAAATGTAGTTTAATGCATGGTTTCAAACGAATTTCTTTACTTTGTTTCAGAATAAAACGGAAGAAGGGGACTTCGACATCGGTTGTGGAAATGAGTGCAAGATAGAACAAGTAAGGAAACACCATTCTCTGTATTTAGTATCTCATCATCATTTTTGGTTGTATGGTGCTGATTTTGCAAACATAACGCCCCATATACACAGAAAATATTTTAAGTTTCGTTTTTGAAAATATTTTAGAACACTATGAGATTACTTTCATTTTTTTGACATTTGATCCATTTTATAAACTTACAAAATTCACGACCTCATCTGAACTTTAAAAAATCCTTGCAGAAGATAAAATTATTTAATGCATGATTTCAACATTAACATATAACCGCAGTCGCCATAATTCGCATCATTTCTCACGTAATGGAGGAGTGATAATTAAAGGAAGAAAAAAGAGAAAACATTATAATTGGATCTATAAAGACAAGCTTATCGTCAAAAGTAAACATACTAATATTGACGCGTCAAATAATGATCGCACATTATTTACCAGAACGCTCTAAATGTTGGCGATTCAACTACAATAATAAGCCTGGGGTTCAACAAAAGCGGCAAAAACTCTAGGGTTAAAAACAGAAAAAAGAAAAGGCCTTAAATTGAAAAGAAATTATAAAGAAATGCGTTGTTTATCCAAAACTAGTTTCTAATATATTTTTCATAACCTGTCAGGGTGACAGTATCTATTCAGGTGGAAAAAATAGTGTCACGCTGAAATGATTAAACCATCTTAGCTTGAGGTTAACTTTTCATCTTAGTCAGTATATTATGGTTTTAAATGTGCTTTGATACGAGGCTTTGCATGCGGTTAGAGATAAAATAATATGCGTATCATTCACACGCAACTTCTGTTGATTACGCACGTCTCTTATATGGCATATATTTCCCTAAGCAACACACGTGAGAAGTTTGTCATGTTGAAATTCATGTTGATAATAATCGTCTTCAATTTCAGCTTTGAACTCTGTGTATGTTGTACGACAAGGTAAAGCGAATGAGGTACAGAAACTTATGGTGAATTAACGTTTTGAAGTGCGATATTAACTTGGTTTGAGTCCAAATACAATGACTGATTTATTTTTATATCACTTAATGGTTGTCTTATAACGTCTTATATCAATACAAATTCCAATACTATTTGTAAATTAATCACATTTATGTATTCATATTTTTTTAAAAAAAAAAAACTTCCAATTATGTCAACCAATTTGTTTCTGTACCTGATGATAGAGATATATTTGATCCCCGAAACGTGGCGCGAGTGAAATAAAATGAAAAAAAAATCTGAATTAAAAAAAATTAAACTTTTATCAAGAATCTTCTTTATATTGTACTTCCCTACCCTAACCCATATTCAATTTTCAATTCTGAGTACAGATAGTACAGACTGACAGTTCAAGACTGAGTACAGAGATAAACGTTCCTGGCGATAACTGATAAAAATATTCGCTCCCATGTTCTAAAAAATATATTTCATAAAATTTAATAAATATATTACAAACATATTGCTCAGTAGTAAATAAATAGTTGCTTAATATTCTCAATACGTTACCATTTCTGTCAGCAAAGAGGTTTGGGTTACCATATGTACTGTAATTCTAGAACTGAATCCTGAAAAAATTGCAGTATCACTAGCGGTTTTTGATGGAATACAATTCGAGAGTATATTTTTATATTGAGCTAAAGCTTCTGAATAAATGTAACATGTATGGAATGCGCTGAATACAGGGCAATGATTAAAAAGTATTCAATAAAAATTGCCAATTTGATAGATATTTTTTCTTGCATCACACATTGCGCTTTTCAAGTCAACAGTGGGTTCTAAGCTTCGAAATTCGATACTAAATTTAGACGCTATTACATTATTTTAATAAAATTAAAATTAAATTAACTTTACATGACCGTTGTATTATCGGTTATGTTTTAATAAGCACCTCTAAAAATAATTGTATTTTACATTTACATTTTACCACTATTTTACTAAATTTAATCCCAACAAAAAATTTTAATTAACTTAAAATAATTTTAGTGATAATTCCACATTCCGTTATAATACAAATCTTTCCATACAGTTTCAATTTATTCAAAAGCTTTAATTGAATATCAAATTGATTCACGTCCTTTGTAACCAGAGGATCTGAATGTCGCATGCAGGTCGCATTCTAACCTCCAAAATAAATTCGTATCGTATACATATATACATACTAGCAGAATATGAAGACAGCCAGCTATGATGCTTTTGTGCTCCGAAAAGACAGCCCGTCTGCTTGCATTGGAGTGAAGTGTATTGCATAATTTGCATTACCTCCCACAAGCTCAATCCACAGCGCGAGGAAGAAGATAGCCAACTTTACTTCGGTGAACCTCTACTTTTGTTGCCAACCATCCTCCATTTGGGAGGACAGACTTTCATTGACGTCAATTGTCCTTTCGACCTTCTTTGTATTTTAAGTATCCTCCTTTTAGTAAATTTTTTACATTTGTTTTCATTTATTTTATCGCATGACTAACATCTGCTACGTTGTATAGTTTAATACGCATGCATGGTAGTGTCTCTGTCTAGCTACTAAAATAAAAACGGCGCGCTCAGATCATCTTCTTCTGCATTTTGTGAACGTATCTTTTCACTTAAATCGCAAATGGAGAGAAGAAAGAAATAGAGCTGATGTTTGTCTAAATTAAATATTTATAAAATCAAATGTGTTGATGCGTTTTTAGGTTTTTTGTTGTTGTTTTCCCTTTTCTCTTATCGAGTGTCCTCCCTTTTACACGAACATTGTTGGCAATCCCAACCTCTATTGACGTCGAGTAGACAAGGACTTGGTAAAAACGATTTCCAAGATCACCTTGGAGATTCATTGGGAAGCATGAGAGTGACTGAAGGTACTAAAAAGGCCCAGATGGTTTCAGTAACGGGATATAAAAAGTAAAAATATAAACTCTTCATAAATACGATATAAGTTGATAAACATTTCCTTCCCCATCATTTACTAATTGAAAATCATAGAGAATAATTTCAATTGCAAAAACTCATGTGCAAAAATATTCTTGGAATTGGAAGCAAACAAGATGAACCCACATTAGTTACAAAATAAGCAATTTCCTTTACGGAAGTGATGATCTTTAGTACGTAAGTGACGTAATTAAACGAAAGTTTGCGTTTTACTTAAACATAATTTTGTGAAGGCAAATTAGTTCGTACATAATTGGCTGCCCGGAAGATGCCGTCGCTTAGTTACGGTTGCCGACGTTTCGGTCGTCAGACTGCGACCTTCTTCAGGGCCAAATAAGAGACATGGGTTTTTAGCCGTAAAAGGTCGCCGTTCATCTAATAGAATGTTGATAGCCATGCCAAGGCCGTAGAGCCTCCTGGACACACAACTACCTATTATCAACTCGCGTTTTCTTGAGCCCTTGCGCACGTATTCTTTCAATATCTTAAAGTTTTCAATGTCTTACCCGCAAAACGTTTGAATCGAAACCCTTAAGGTTTTGTTCATCACATATTCAATGCCTTTTCTGCAAATTGTTGGAATCGAAACTACGTCAATTTGTCCATCGGACATTCTCTGAACCTCGACGTTTGCAATGCTTAATCCAAACCTTCAATTTTTTTTATAAATTCTCTAATCTCAACGTTTTCATCGCCTTTCTCCACAAATTCTTTGAATGGCCACCTTTGCCATTTCTTTTCCACGTCTCCTCCAGTCGCAACATGAACGCAGCCGTTGGACGGGTGCTGGTCGCGCGGGCCGGGCCTGGCCGGGAGCGGTCGCGGGGACGGGCCACTGCGTCCGGTGCCTGGGGTCCATTTCCGGGCTGTGAGTGGCAGGCGTCGGCGCGCCCCCGCCGCCTCATCCCCTTCACAACCCCCGTTCCCGCACCGTCACGGGTGGCCGGGGCAACGCCCCCTTGGCATCGAACGCTGACGCTCGCAGGGGGCGCTGGAGCCGTTGCCCGTTTGTGTTCGGCGCGAAATGCCAACGCTAGACATTTGGATTGATTGATTCCGGGCGCGTCAACTAATGAGGTCATTAGTCCCGTAAGTGTAGTGCGTGCTTTTTCACCGGGGGTGGCGGTGGTCTTCCCCCGCTGGATGGAGATCCGGTGCTGAACCTACCGTCGGCTAGCGGGGTTTTCCCCTACCTCCTATCTCCCACCAGCGGGGCACCGCTCCAGCCTCTACGCCCCCGATCGGTCTTCCGGAATGTGTGGTAGTGTAGTGCAAGGGGTTAGTGTGTGTGTGTGTGTGTGTGTGTGTGTGTGCGCGCGCGCGCGCGGTGAGGGGGTGATGATAGACAAGGAAGAGGAAGGACAGATCGCGCGCGGTCCATGGCCCGTTTGTTAGGGTACTGCTCCGGCATTCGCCTGGTTTGATGAGAGAAATCACGGAAAACTACCGACAGAGCAGCCGGTCGCCAGAATTCTCCTCCAGACAGCGAATAAATTCGACCCAGGCATTTGGAGATCTCAGTGATCTAATTATATGAATTTACGGTTAGGTTAGCCGCATATTGAAAGTTGGACGCGACTCAAGGCGGCATGGTTTCTCTTACAAGTATATCGAAATATTGGACCACGTGACTTATTGCGGCTATTCACTGTACGGATCAGTGTTTTACCCGAGCGCGGTGAAGAGTCGGTCCACTAGCCCCACGCGCGAGTACTCTTTGGACAAATAATAATAATAATAATAATAATAATAATAATAATAAAAATAATAATAATAATAATAATAATAATAATAATAATCTTTATTAATGGCGAGGCTCAGGCCATAGGGCCTGCTATCCGCCTAACCACTGAATCTTCATTAATACAGAGTAGTAACATATAAGAGGGGGAGGGCAATCTGCACATTTACGTCTGTGAGTGCAAAACTGGAGACTATCCCAGCATTGAGTAAGCACTTGCATTGAGTAAATCCAGAAAAAAATCAATTAGGATGGCGGTTTAGGGTCGAACATTAATAGAGCACAATATGGTATGCATTGTAGTGAAAGAGAAGAGAAAAGGTGTTTAGGGGAAAGGGTCATAAAACCAAAAGTGGGGAAGTCAGTGAAGGAAGAAAAAGTGAAGAGAAGGAGAAAAAAGAAGTTGGTGGAAAAGTAAAATTATTCCAGAAACAGTACAGAAATGCTATGTTTGGTATACATTAGCACTTTCATAAATACACAAACTTTTGTAATATCAGAAAAGCACAATACGCTCTAAGTTAATAGTACCAGTAATTTAAAATATAATATTGACAGCAAAAGTACAATAGGACAAATAATTGTATAACTTAAGGCATATTTAGTTAGATATAATGATGACAGTCAAAGATAGATATAAGTATTTTAGCATTTTATTTGGAGCTAAACAGCTAAAGCAAATGGACAAATCAAGACGTGTGGAATGCGATGTGTAATGGGTGATTCAATCAGTCGTCCGTGTTAAAGAGGTTAGATGACCAAAAGCATCACTCAATTAGACTAGCATAGATCAATTTGACTAGCTTCGTTCGTGCATTTATTATTCCACGGCGAGGCTGTGGGAATCGCAACTGGGCGTATTAGCAGTTCTTTCAGTGCTTGGTTTGTTCTCTCTTAATCGATTATGGCCTTGGGAGATTTCTAATTTTTAGCTTATTTAGATCTGAAACTCTTTCGGATATGCAAATAAATTTCATCTGGTAAGAGACTCTCCTTTGAAAGTAGAGATATTTGTTTTGTTATTCTTTTTATTGTTGACCACGCTCATTTTGAGTTAGGGTGTAATTGGGATAAAAAAAACCTCGAATGTTTCTTCAATTGAATTATGTATTTCTAATTATTCTTGATAAAAAGCATCAAAATGCAAAGGAATTAAATATTAATGTTGATGTGTCACTGCCGTGTATTTTGGTAGAAGGAATCATATACTTGTTTCTTTTCAACTGTATTCTGATAATCATAAATTCTGTTGACCTTTACAAGCTTTTAAAATAAAATTCATCCCTTTTCTCAAAGAAGAAGAGAAAATAAATCAAACTACTTTGTGCCACTAAAACTGAACTCTAATTTACTATTAAACTATATTAAATTAGTAGTACAAAAAATATAGTTTAAATCCATTGATCTAAGTAATTATTAATATGCACCATATTTCAAAACGGGCAAGGGCAGAGGCTGATAAAAATTACTTAAATTCCCTTTCTATCTCTCCAAAACCATACCCAGAATCACATAAAATAAACATGTGCTGCTTTGTTTGAAAACAGGAACACAAAAGCTTTGTGGACGCCGGGAAAAGAATTCATTTCACATAAGCAAAAGCAAAATTAAATATGAGTTTCATTGGCTTTGTAAAACAAACGCTTAATTACAGTGAATATCCAATAACTGCAACCCGAATCGATTCTCAGTTCAATAGTTCTGACTACATTGGTGAGGTATTTGCTGATGATGAAATCTTATTAATAATCTGTTTCATATGCAGAATGCTTGCATGCGCAATGCATTACGGTCTGGAATATTGGTGAAATTCGAGTACATTATCGATGTTGCGCATTACCCATATTGAAGCTTACCAAAAGCTAGATTGGCTACACATTGCAGGGCGTATCCATTGTTTTGAGCTTCCAGATCTTTGTAAAAGTTGGTAAACTCGAATAAAATAATGCTATTTGTTGAAAATTTTCAAGGCTGGTATTCAATAAGTTTTTTCTACTTCCTCTCAATGGACTAAAGAATCATTAATTTTAAGTATTAACAAACGTAATAATATTATAATTCTGTGTTGAGAGGCTAAATGAGTATTTAATTAAGAATTTAAATTAAAAATTATAATTCATATTATTCGTTATTTTCCGCGCAAATTACTGGGTCTAAAGTGGGTGAACTCTTCAGATTTTTTTCTTTTTGTAGGAAAATTCGCAAGACCACACAGACAGACAACCATTTGTGAAATATTCAAATGCTAACTTAATTGCTTTCTCATTACTCTCACTGCTTTCATTCAATTCCATTTACTGCTGAAAGAATCAAAACGTATTTTCCGTTCCTAAAATAATCCTTCGTGATTTAGTAAATTCTTGAGAATTGCTCCTCCACATATATACCAGCTCTTTCAACAAATTATAATCGCCAATACAATTCGTACCATTATTTTCCACCTTTTCTCTTCACACCTTTTCTGACTTTTTCGCGTTCACCTGCGACTTTCTGCCCACATATTTCCAGCTGAGCTTAAACCATGAGACGTGAAATTCGGCTTTTTGGAAGCCGTTGTGCCTGATCCCCCATACCACTGGGACCGACACCAATAACGAAAATAAGATATTAACTAGTTGAATTCCCGCAAACATTCTAAACTTTGTTAATATTTTGTGAGTAAAGGTAGCTTTTTATGGACTAGAACTAAATTTCACACGATGCGTTACATCCTGAAGGCCCGATAGTGAGTGGGGAAATAAATTCTAAGATTGCTAAGCGTTCATTAAGAAATATAATTCAGACCACCCGCGCAATGGATGGATATCCAGACAAGCAAAACCTAAAAATGTAATCGAAAATGATTGTTTAGTTCGAATGAAATGCTGGATGGTCGATGGGAGGCAGATACATTCGTACGAGTTGGATACTTAAATTTTTAGCACGATTTACGGAAACATACAAGTGTATACTCCTGGAATCACTTTGAATATGAGGCGGCAACCGTCATAATTCATGTCGCCCACCAATGTTATGATTACTTTGGAGTACTAAATTGTTTTACACGGCCACGACTTCTTTGGGGTACATGTTTGGTAAAGACTTACGACGTAGACTTAATATTGCCTGGCCACCGCATTGAAATACTTTCCAATTAATAAACATTGAAGGTAAGAACTACTTTCCATCCACGGGTTCTGAAAAAATAATTTTATAGGTTATGGGCTAAGAAACAACTCCGAGCTCTTTTTGAGGCCCGGTCACCAGGTTTGAAGAATTTACGCTGATCCGTTTGCAAGTTATACTGATTGTAAGCTGTGTTGCATTGTGACATGTTTTGCGAATTGTGTGTGTGCATGCTGAATTATTTGTAACGTTTTTTTATTTTAAATCTATTTGATGCACGCCCTGGCTCATTTCCTACCCAGCGGTAGTACGTTTATGTGGATGGCGTATCACATACACATTCGTATCATATCATTAGCATATAACCGACTATATAAGGGATAAAAGAGATGATTGAAAACAAAAAGCGGGCGCCGCGCGAGAGGCAATTGTCTGCGGCCGGACGCGCGGGCGTGGGAGAGCGGTGGCTGCGGGAGCGTCGTGGGGAAGCGCTCCCGACAGAATTTGGGCGGCGCCGCGCCGCGATGGAAGAAACCGGAGCCCGCACTTCCCGACGGAACGCGCCTCGGCGCCCGCGAGAACCCCTCGCTCACACGCCGCCCCGCCGCGCCGCCCTGCGGAGTCTTGCGCAACTCGCACGCATTTGCTCCAGGCCTTTCGATGTATCGTCGTTTTGGCCCCATGTTGGGCGCCAATCGTGTGTGTCCATGCAGGCGATAGAATACGAATGGTAAATAAAGTCTGGTGCTCAAAATCCGGTGACTCAGTTTTCCTGGGCATTCTTTCGCAAGAACAAGAAGGTGAAAAGTGGGTCGAAGGAATTGTGAGTTAAGAACTGGTTAACGAGAAGAATCCATCTGTGAAAGAATGTCCGGTGGCAAGGATGGGAGTCAGAGGGTAGACGTGGGCTAGATCGATGAGGAGGGACGGTAGAGCGGAGAGAAGACGAGAGGAGGAGGACCAGGAGAAACAAGTAAGAAGGAACGGGAGTGGAGAAGCGAGAGCGGAACAGAGGGCGGCAGGAGGGAAGGGAGGATGGGACGAAGCATAAATGGGAAGGAGTGGAAACGGGAGAGAATGTAAACGGAATGAAAAGGAAACGGAAAGAAGGAAAGGAGAGTGAGGATAACCGGAGCACGAGGAAGCGAAGCGGGCAGGAACGGGGCGGACGGTGGGAAGGGGTGTCGCGCCGGAGAGAGTGGGCTGGACAAAACGGGAACCGCGGGCGAAAAGAAAGGTGGCGAGGAAGAGAAGACAAGATGTGGGTGGGGGGGGGGGTGGGCTGGGCTGGGCTTGGCGGGCTGGACGGGCGGAGGTCGGCGGCGCCGGGTCAGGTCAGCGGGTGGGGGATTGGCGGTGCAGGGTGGGCGCTCGCTTTTAATTAGCGGGGTCAATCATTAAGTTCAGCGGCGGAGGCGCGCGGCGCGGGCGCGGAGGGGCGCCTGGCGAGGGGCCAGCCCAGATAACAAGGCCGCGGCGCCCACACTCACGCACGCACGCGCGCACGCTACGCTGAGGCCCTGGCGCGCCCACGTGCTCTCCTCCCGCCCGTTGTTCACGAACACGTCTAGTTGGTGATACTAGATCGCCTTGCCCTTGGGAGGGGCCCTTCGATCTGTGGTTTTCTTGATGGTGTTGCTCAATCATTGTTGTTAGACTCCGCTCCCCCGTACAGGGTCGGGGATTGGGAGTCGGGTGTATGGAGGGAGGGTTGTTTCGTTAGGGTAGATGGGTTGTTTATTGGGGGGTGAGGGGAAAAGATGGGGAGGGATGAAGGATTAGGGGAGGATGGGTTAAGTTTTGCGGATGGAGAGGAGGGGAGAAAGGGTAGGATTAGATTTTGAGGGAAGAATAAAGCGGGTTACTGTTTTCCATAGTAGTCTATTTGATAGTTGTCGTGGTCGTATTGTATTCGTTGTGGTCACGTCTGTCTGTTTACCTTCTGCCTTAGGTCCCGTTGCCGTAGTCCCGTTGTTCATGGGACTCCGAATTTTGTACGTGGTTGCATCTATGATCCATAACCTTGATTCGGAGGGCCCTTAGCCAACCCAGCGATTGGGAGGGTAAACGTGTTTGGAGGCTCAATGTACGATGAGCACTCCCCCCTGCACCATTTTGCCCAGGGGAGGTCGCTCAGGGCATCAACTGATGTCACTGCAGTGCCTCTAAACGACCGGGGAGTCGCGGCCTGGAGAGAGTGGGGCTGGACAAAATGGGAAGCCGCGAGGCGAAAAATAAAGGATGGCGAGGAAGAGGGAAGGGGGGGGGGGGGGGGGGCGGGCATAGTGGGGCGAGGCGGGATGGGCTGAATGGGGTAGGGCGTCTAGGTTCAAGTCGCGACGGTGGAACGTTTTCGACACTACCTTGTCAGCGAGGTGGAATTCAGCTGTCTGGAGGAGAGTCCTGGCGGCCGGCTGCTCTGATCGGTGGTCTTCTGTGGTTTCTCCGATCAACACCAGGCGAATGCTCGCGCAGTGCCAAAAAAACGGTCCATAGACAGCGCGCGATCTTTCCTTCCCCTTCCTTTTCGTATCCTCATCTCTTATTTACACACACTAACATGCGCCACATTATCACACATGTCGAGAGACCGGTCGGGAGCTTACAGCGTGTCCCGGCTGGGGCGGTGCCCCGCTGGTGGGAGATATCATAGTTGGGGAAAACGCAACTACTGTATCTATCAATATACTATTAATAGCTACAAAACAGACATTAACACACTCTTTAAATCAATATATGCGTAATGAAATTTATTAAACATGACACTGTTGAAATTAACTGAACCTTTTTAATTTCTTATTGCAAGTGTGTGTGTAACGGGTGAAGATACGACAATGAAGGGGAAAGAACGATCGCACGCAGTCCGTGACGCGATTGCTAGGTTACTGCTCCGGCATTCACCTGGAATTGATAGGAAAAAAACTATAGAAAACTACCGATCATAGCAGGCGGATTCCCCCCGTCAGGACTCTAACTCTTGGGTCTCCTGGTCACAGGCATTGAAAAGACATCAATTGATATCCCGAACCCGTAACCTGATAGATCAGTGGCAATGAATAATTGAGAATGATTGATTAATTGAAGCTTCTGAGCACGTCAACTGCAGGTCATTTATGGTGTTGTTAGTGTAGTGAAATTTTTATTCCGCGGGGTGGGTCTGTTCCTCCGCCGTCGGATGATGAGATCCGGCGCCGACCAACACGTCGACTTGCAAGGGATTCCGCCTACAGGGATTTCCGCCACCGGGGACCGCTCTCCCAGTGAGGTCAAGCTCTAAGCTTCCGAAATGTGCGGTAGTTTAGAGCAAGGAAGTGTAGGTGTGTCTGTGTGTAATTATGGAAGGAGTCTGGTCCTATTGTTCATCTCCACTGACATTCACCGAGTGGTGATCAAAGAAGCCACGGAACACTACCTATCAAAGCAGTCGACTGCTACAATCCTACAGTCAGAGGCTGAATTCGAACTAGCTACATAACTGATGTCGAGAGTCCACCAACGTCAGCATCCGAACCCTACGACCTGAGGTAAATTCATTCGAAATAATTGAGAAGCTAGCGTGCGGCCAACAAGAGAGCAGATGCGGGTGGGTTGTTGACGCGGGGGGCTTTGCAGAAGGTCAAGGACCGGAAAAGTGGCAGGGAACGCGGAGACTATGCGAACATTTGCCTGAATGCAGCGGAGGAAAGACAATTCCTTCAGAGAGGAAGAAGCAATTAGCCCTTGCATAACTGGAGGCGTCGCACTGCAAGGGGCCGTTAATTCTTACAAAAAAGACGTTAAACTGTCTCTTTTACTCTACAGGATACTTCAGTGGGACTGCTCAAATTTGTGTGTCCTTGAAGAGCTCATTCATTTATATGACAAACGTGTATAACGGACGCAAGAAAATTAAATTATTTTTTTTTTTCGATTTTTAAGGAATCATTGGAGTATTTCTTCGGAATATCATTTCCAAATATCCTCATACTTAATCTGTTAAAACTCACTGTATTGTAACAGCATTTTTATTAATGAATATAATAACTACTAATGAAAGTATGATTATTGATAAGATTCAAGGTTTAAAAATGAGAAATATAAGAAATATAACAAGAAATTATCGATTACCATTGTTTAGTTTCGATCGAAGTAACTGATGATACTGATACGTCTTCTGAGTCAGTATGCAAATTGGTAAATCAAGAAATATGCAATTTCTGAAAGTAAGTCTTCAAATAGTTAGTGGCCTCCAAAAGAAGATTAAATATTTTCTTATATTATATAAGCTTTCTCTGTCAATTTCTTGTGACGGTTGCAACTTTTCTTTACTTTTCATATCAAAATTTTTAATAATGTAAGAACCATGAAGTGTGGCAACAATATTTTGAACATTTCTAAAGAAAGAGAAAGAAATGAAGATTGAGAGAAACTTCACGGTCAGACATCATCAACAAATCTGTAATGTTTTTCGTCCCATTACTGTACATGTAAATCACATAATTAATGTGTTATCATAAAATTTCTTCATAAGGTTGCGAGCTCATTTTGTGGTGCTAGTTTCCTTCATGTAACGAGAAAAAACATCCTAAGCAATCGTTAACTCGTAGATATCTCCACCAAAGAATACCACGTTTTTCGTGACAAAAACGCTAAAAAACGTATTGCGATGACATTAATGACCTAGATGACAAACAAAGCAAGTTTCGTAACAGTATTGCAAACCGATAAAGCTAAATTTAGAGAATGTAACCTTTTGAAAGGCCTATTAATCGCAGAACGAATACGATAAAGCAAACAGAGTGGTCCGACCCCCAAATATCCAATCACTAGTTTCCTGACGATAGAGTATCCTGGAACGTCATCAGAGAAGAGAAGGTCCGAGAGAACCTAAAATTCTTAGACCTCTTCATCGAGGAATTTCTCGGGTCGTTTTCAAGGGCATCGTTCAGCCAATTACCGTCAACCCATTTGGAATCTTCGTTGCACTTAGCGACTGCGACGTCCCCGAAACGTTAATTCCTGCGACTGTCGCGTCCAGACGACCTTAACCCCCACGGGCGCACGGCGCAAAAAACAGCGACACCCGAGACGGGACAGGGCGGTGTGCGGGCGCGACGTAGGCCGTGCGTGGGCGTGGCGGCGACGGCGATGATGGCAGCGGTGGCGACGGAAGGGGTGGCGACGGTGACGGTGACGGTGACGGTGACGGTGACGGTGACGGTGACGGTGACGGTGACGGTGACGGTGACGGTGACGGTGAGCGACGGTGACGGTGACGTGAGGTGACGGTGACGGTGACGGTGACGGTGACGGTGACGGTGACGGTGACGGTGACGGTGACGGTGACGGTGACGGTGACGGTGACGGTGACGGTGACGGTGACGGTGACGGTGACGGTGACGGTGACGGTGACGGTGACGGTGACGCTCACCGTGACAATAACAGGGACGGTGGCAGCCACGGCGGTGGTTGAGGCGACAGCAATATGGCGACGGCGGAAGTAAAGGCAGGGGCAACGGCAGTTGTGACGACGGCGGTGACGTCGGCCATAGTGAAGGCGTTGGCGATGGCGGTGGGAGTGATGAAGATGTGAATGAGATGGATGAAGCACGCTGTGTATGGTGAATGCAGTGTATGTGCTTGTAACAAAAGCCAGACAAATGAATGAAGATTAGAAAAAACTAAATTAAAATTATTTTGAAACTAGAAGCAATAACGTTTACACTAAGTTGCTCTGGAACAATATGTAGTAAATCTGAAGTCACCACGATCATAAACAGTATGCGATCGAAAATCAGAGCAACTTCAAAAGAACAATACGCTTGGCTTTTGGAATCCTTTTTAAAGGCAAGGAAAACAAACGAGAGGGAGGAAGGATAGGTGAATTTGTAAATTAAATTAATAATCAATAAAGTTAATAATAATAAAATTAAGGGAACGTAAATATTAATTTGTGATATGTAAAGTAAGTCATAAGTAAACAATTGTGGATTTGAACAAAAAATTACGAATCAGTTAGAAGTAAAATGAGAATTTAAAAAAAAACTGCAAAAATAATACAATTCTTTAGGAAGATTAAAAAAAGAAAAAAAAAAATTTAAATTCAAATTTATTAGAGACGTCTAACACAAGTATAAAAAAGGAAAAGAGAAAAAAGAAAACAAAACGGGTATAAAAGAAGGAAGAGCTGTCCCTGGGCGCCGCGTAGGCCGTCCTCGTGACGCAGGCCATTGCGAGCGGAGGTGGCGCTGGCGGTGGAGGCGGCGGAGGCTGTGGAGGCCGCCGCGGCAGCCACACGTCGCGCCGCGGCGCCGCCACCGCCGCCGCCTCCACCGCCTCCGCACCGGCGGAATGAATGGACGTGGGCGGGCCCCGGCGACCGGATCTGCGCACCGCAGCGCGGGGCTTCCCCTCCCCTCCCCCCTTGTGCTCTCCTCCCGCGCTACCTGATCTTCCGGCCGCTTGAGTGATCCGCGTCCCACTCCGCATGACGTCACAGCTCTAGGGCGAGCCGTCCTCCAACAACTCGCATCCGGTGAAATTGTTTCTTCTGGAGAACGAATAGAAGTTGTATTTTCTGCAACTTCAGGACATTGGGTGGTGGTTTTTAGAGGTTATTTGCAATAGGTAGAAATCAATCGTAGGTTTAACGTTGAAAATCACTAGCTGATATTTGTAACAGGCTAATATTTTAGTTATTAACTGATATTGTAAAAATCTTATTAAAATCATGTAAATATCTTTTAAGAAAATGTTTATTTTGTATATTTTTATTGCAATTTGTCAATTTTTCCCCTTCATAGAATATCTTTAATGAAATCAAATATTTCGATCGAGATTTTAACGCATTTTTGCCAAGAGCCAATTTTGGAGTATTGCAAAGTTCGCATCACAAAGTATTTTTGATTCCATAGTTTTCGAGTGTTCCTTGGTACTCTTTTCCATCCCTGAGTATAGAAGTCCTTCAGGAAACAGGTGTGCAAAGCTCCTTCGATGGCCCCTTCGGTGCTGCTACCCGCCGCACACCCGCGTCTGCAGGGGCCCGCCAAGGCGCTGTCTCAAACAACGACAGGTGGAGCCTCACTGCGGGCGAGGGTTCAGAAATAGATCGCAATGCCAAGGGAAAAATATATATCTTTAAGTGCTGAGATTTTATTGCTGGAATACCAGTAGTAGATTTGTTTTTTATTATAAATACCTCTATTTTTAAATGCCTTGATTCTCAAGGTTTAAACATGCGCACATCAATACGAATATATTATTAAATCAAAAACAATGTTTGTAAATTTTGTAACGAGAAGTAACAGAATGAGAATGTTATACAATACGTATTGTAGATTATGCTAGGAAACGCAATGTTACAAGCACGCTTTAACATTTTAAGAAACTTCCATCACCAAAACCTCATCTCACATTCTACGTAGTTTTCACCCAGAAGTACGGATTGCGTCAGCAATTTACGAAGTTTAACAGCCACTGCAACGCCGAACTCCAAAGGGCGCACTTGAGAGCTTTCTCGGCCTTTTGTATCACAACAAGTTTGAATGCAATCTACGCGCGTGTGGCCGGGCGGAGTGGGGCTGCAAACGGCGTTTGATAGAAATTT
Source organism: Teleogryllus oceanicus (assembly GCA_964035755.1). NCBI lineage: Eukaryota > Metazoa > Arthropoda > Insecta > Orthoptera > Gryllidae > Teleogryllus > Teleogryllus oceanicus. Next base: position 183,349,763 of record CAXIVR010000002.1, on the reverse strand, counting down.
GAGAGCGCTGCAGCAGCGGCGCCGCCGCCCCGCCGCCTCGACCCGACCCGGCCGGGCCCAGTCTGCTCCAGCGCAGAGGGGCTTCGCCATCGAAAGGGCGAAGGGCGCTGGGCGAGGGAGTGGGCGATGGCGTGTGCGAGGGGTCGGCGAAGAGGTGGACGATGGGGTGGACGATGGGGTGGACGATGGGGTGGACGATGGGGTGACGATGGGGTGGACGATGGGGTGGACGATGGGGTGGACGATGGGGTGACGATGGGGTGGACGATGGGGTGGACGATGGGGTGGACGATGGGGTGGACGATGGGGTGGACGATGGGGTGGACGATGGGGTGGACGATGGGGTGGACGATGGGGTGGACGATGGGGTGGACGATGGGGTGGACGATGGGGTGGACGATGGGGTGGACGATGGGGTGGACGATGGGGTGGACGATGGGGTGACGATGGGGTGGACGATGGGGTGGACGATGGGGTGGACGATGGGGTGGACGATGAGGTGAACGATGGGATGGACGAGGATAGGATGATGGGGTGGCGAGGGGTGGACGATGGGCGTGGCGATGGCGGTGCGAGGGTCGGCGAGAGGTGGACGATGGGGTGGACGATGGATGAGTGATGAGATGGGTGATGGGATGGGTGAGGGGGTGGGCGAGGGGTGGTCGATGGTGTGAGCGATGGTGTGAGCGATGGTGTGAGCGATGGGTGTGACGATGGGTGGGCGATGGGTGGGCGATGGGGTGGGCGAGACGGTGGACGATTGGGTGGGAAAGGTGGAGGGTGGGCGGGGTGGGCGAGGGTGTGGCAAGGAGGTGGGCGAAAAGGTGGGCGAGGGAGGTGAGCTGTCCACGTGATTCGGCGCAAGGGTCTTCTCGAGTTACCCCAGCGCACCGCGGCTCCGCCTCAAAAATAGAGGCGACAGATTGGGGAACGCGTCGGAATCGGATGGCCCGATGCGATAGACTCTTCACAATTGACGGAGCGTTCCAATTAACCAGAAGTGGCTTTTGACCTTTCCATCTTGAGCACAATCACACTTTCACAATACGTACGAAGATTTTATCTCAAGGAAAGTTTCGAATTCGAAGTGCATTAACTAATCACGTGATGGAACACATCCTTTAGTCTGGGCAGGCTACTTGTTGATTATTTCAAATACCACCGCATGAATATTCAACTAGTGCTGTTTTGCGACGCGTTGAAGTTCAAAGATCAGTGGATCCCGACTATTACGGAGCATGCGAATATGTTCGGAGAAATGTGTTCGGCGTTGGGGCGATCTACCAGCGGCGGATTCGCTCCTACGACGCAGACAACCATGAGGCAATTTGACGCAGACAATTCGACGTTGGAATAGATTCTGCGAGGAAAATAATCATTGGCGTTGATTATAAACTATGACTATTCTCTGGGCAAGCAATATCGGTCAGTTAACGCATTATAAAATGGTTTTCTTTCATAGTTGGACTTCTGAAGACTCTCCCACCTACGGGGCACCACCCCAGCCGGGATAAGCTGTAAGCTCCCGACCGATCTCCCGGAATATGTGATAGTGTAGTGCATGTTAGTGTAAGTGTGTGTGTGTGTATGTGTGTGTGTGAAAGGGGAGAGGATAGGACAAGGAAAAGGAAGGACAGATCGTGTGCGGTCCGTGGACCTTTTGGTAGGGTACAGCTCCGACATTCGCCTGGTGTTGATCGGAAAAAACACGAAAAACTACCGATCAGAGCAGCCAGCCGCTAAAATTCTCCTCCAGACTGCGGCTGAAAAGCTAGTGTCGAAAACCCTGCCGCCGTCAGGACTCGAACCTAGGACCTTCCGGTGAGAGGCACTGCAGTGACATCCGTTGATGCACTGAGCTACCGCTCCCGGTCCATAGCCTAAAGGACCATGTCGAAAACTGGTCCTACCGGTGGCGGCGGGGTGCGCCGCGGCGGGGCAGGGCAGGGCCGAAAGCGGGCGCAAGTGTCGGGCGCCGGCCGGGGTGCGCCTCATTCAACGGCGCGCGGACACGGCGGGCGGGGGGAGCGACGGCGCACTTCCGGTGGGTCGCTTCCGGCGCGCGCCCGCCGGAAGCGGGAGGACGCGCGCGATGTCCGCAGCGCCCGGGTCGCCCTTTGGGCCCGTCTCCTCCCAGCACTTGCCCCGGGCAGTTATCGGAAAAGAGAACGGTGAAAAGTGGGACTGATTTATCTGCAAATTGGACTTGGACGGCTTCTGTTTTCGTCCCTCGTACCTGGAGCGGTGGCTCAGTGCATCAACCAATGTCACGGCAGTGCTTCCGACCGGGAGGTCCTAGGTTTGGGCCCCGATCGGTGGCACGAATTTCGACACTAGCTTTTCAGAGGTCGAATTCAGTCAGGAGACGTCTAAAGACCGGCTGCTCTGATCGGTAGTTTTCCGTGTGTTTTTTATCAACACAGGCGAATGCCGGAGCAGCACCCAAACAAACGGACCACGGACCGCGCGCGATGTTTCCTTCCTCTTCCTTGTCCTATCCCCATCCCTTACACAAACACTCTCTCTCTCACACACACACACACACAAACACACACATTACACTACCACACATACCGGGAGACCGGTCGGAGATTAGACTTGTCCCGACTGGGGTGGTGGTGCCCCGCTGGTGGGAGATATTTGGTTGGGGAAAATCCCGTTCGCCGAAGGTAGGTCGGCGCCTGATCTGGCCATCCAGCGGGAAAAGACCACCATCACCTCTCGAGCAAAAATCCGCTCTACACTTACGGGACTAATTACCATAGTAGTTGAGGCGCCCGGAATATCTAATCAATCAATCAATCGTCCCTCATCCCCTCTGGTGCCAATGAACGTCCCCTTCCCGACTGAGATGTGGTTCCATGTACAACCACTTGTTTACTTTCCTAGAGTCACGCCAATGTGGCTCGTAAGCATGTCACACTAATCACATACATTATTTTATCGGAAACAATGTTGCGCGGTGTATTTATCGATTACACCTACTACATTGTGCTGACGTCGGTATTCTGAAAGTCCATTTTGTCGGACATTTTATCCTCTCACATTACTTTACCGAGATAGAAATGGGAATTAACACAAGAATTGGTGTTCAGGGGTGTGTGCTTCACAGCAACGCACACCGTACCCCAACTGAACACATCCATACCTCACCTACATTTGTATATAGTGGTTCGCGGAAGTGTTTTTGGGGGTTTCGCATTACCTTCTCTCCATCCACCTCATTCCATCATGCTTCCACATTTTCAACCACATTATTATCCACCAACCTTTCATAACCTATCCTACGAAAGCTCACGCTTGGATTCAGAATTCATTTCTAGCCATAACTTTTCTAGCCAGGTATGCTTATTCACTTCTAGCCATAACTTTTTTCTGAAACTGTGCATGAGAAAACTGTCCATCTCTTAGACCCATAGGTTTAGAACGTTTCGCGTGTGTGAGGAGGGTGATGGTGACCTCACACCCGGCCGGATGCTCTCTAGTTGTCTTTCGAAGAGTATGAAAGCATAGGAAGGATAGTGTAGGGATCACAGAATTTTGAAAATGTGCACACAATTCACCTTTCCCCATAGCACGTCATACGCAGTTTTAACTTTTTTTTTTTTGACGTAAAATAAATAAATTTAAAAAAATAGGAAGGATGTGAGGCTGGTATCTTACTGCTGCCAAAAATGCATATTACACAAAAATACATTCATAGTCAAATATACGCCATCGACGTGCCATAACTATCTCCATATTTAATACACTACGGGGTTTCGTTTAGAAAAAAAATATATTTCTACTTAACCAAATTGATTTGTTATCTTAAAGAATGATACTGGGTTCTAATGCGTATTGGAGGATAAGTACTGAATGACAAGAAACAATATTTTTGGTATTTTCGACTGCATATGTAGTTTTTTTTTCGGTTATAACTTTTCCTTTTGTATGATCTAAGTGCAAGGATTCAGTTAACAGATATTGATAACACATAATGTTCACCCTGACTTCCTAAACATTCTTATGATCAGAAATATGAACCGATTTCCAACACTATTCTTGAGCAGCAATCTAAATGCCGAGTTATGTAAGTGACTCCTAACAAGATTCTCAAGAAAACATACATGTTCCACGTTGAGTTTTTTGTGTTTATAAGCTTATAATATCAAGCACGATTGGTGATGAAGACGACGATGATAATGATGATGATGATGATGATGATGATGCATCTATACGAATATCTTAAATATATAGATGAAAATAATTATGCTTTCCAATTTCCCATTTTTTCTTTTGTTTCGAAAGAAGTTTCCCATTTTGTTACGAGATGAAGGAACTAGTGAATGTGAATGTGGATAATTGTTTTAAATGTTGACATGTTTGACATTTTTGCCAATAGTTACACTTTTTCGTGTGAAGAAATGTTCTAGATCGCAAATCTATTCACACTGGTTGCTTAGTTTTGTTTCGCGGGAACGTCTTTCTACGATTTTATCAGTTTATTGGCTCTATGCCAGTACCAAGACGCAAAAATTAATTGAATTTATTTTGGAGAATGATAAAAATATGCCAATTAATTCACTTCAGAATTACGTGATTTCATTATTTACCTAAGCACTGGCAATATTGATCAGCGTGGCGAGGTGGGGGAATAGGCCACCTCTATTGTCTAGTTTCATTTTATGTTCCTGTCCACTCACTCCCGAGTACGCGAGTCAGTTCACTTTCTACTTTTACTCCTGTTATATTGTTTGTTTCACATTATCTCCTATCCATGCTAAAATGTTTTGATGGGATGTGTATGTTATGACAAATGTAATTGACAAGTTCACACTGATTTCGTTGATAAAATTATTATGAATTCAAATACATTCAGATACAATTATCTGAAGAACCACATCTGATGGAAGTCAATGACCGAGAAGTAAATGCTATTAATGAATGAATATAATTAGGCGTGTACAACACTCTTTTGAAATTACTTTTCTACAAACTCCAAATTCTTTTCACACATATACAAAGTGAAGATTGCAGAGTATCTTCAAGAATCGCATTTCAGTCCAGCATATGTTTTGTTTTACCATGAGAATACGAATTTCGTTAATGTACCTATTTTCAAAGAGCTATTACAGGCGAACACAAGAATCTGTAATTAATCTTGAAGAAAACAATTCTCTTCAGACATACTGAATAAATATCTAATTGTTATCACAATGTAATTTTCTTCAAGAACAATTTTTAAGGAATTTGTAATGTTAAAATTAATATGAAACGTTTTAACTACAATCATTAATGTTCACAATTATGTGATTCAAAACAGTCACACAACTACATATACATACGAATATCATTCAGTGTAAGAACAAAAAGAAAATATATTCATTCATTAAACTAGTGTTGCTACAGAATGACAAGACTTCTCGTAGTAAAGTTTTCTAATTTCCTCTGTGAGGGTTAGCTTTACGATATTGCCCCATCCTCTAGCCAGCTGCCATCTATCGCCGCTCAAACATCATTTTTTCACATTTGCTCGATTTTTTGGTTTCTTAATGGCAGAAACTAGAACTTAATTTAAGAATATAATAGAAGAGTAAGACATCGTCCTATATGGAAATTTTCGTTGAAAAATTTGGAGCGGATTTTACGGAAATACTACGAGGTATCTCCCACCAGAATGACTCGCCCCAGACGGGACAAGCTCGAATCCCCTGACTGGTCTCCCGACAAGAGTACTGCATGTGAGTAGATGTGTATAAAATAAGGGGTGAGGAAAGGACAAGAAAGAGGAAGGAAAGATCTCGCGCGGTCCGTGGCCCGTTTGGTAGGGTACTGCTCCGGCATTCGCCTGGTGTTGATGGGAGAAACCACAGAAAACTATCAATCAGAGCAGCCAGACTAGAACCTAGGACCTTCAGGGACTGCAGTGATATCAGTCCATGCGCTGATCCATCTCTCCCGATCTTTTGAGGTTTGAGTTAACGAGGTTTTACTTTAGTTAAGTGGTGAATGTTCGCATTCTGAAGGAGGCATTACAGACCATAGAACGTGTAATACCCGTGCACGTTTTCTTGAGCCCTCGATTCGCTTGTTGCAAGAGGAGAGAGGAGTTTGCATATTTTCACAAAAGGAATTTTATATCAAATCTGTAGTTCATTTTCCAATGCAAAATAGTTTGTTACATGGGAGCAAACATTTCTGGTTATCAGATTTTGTCTACAACGCTCGTTACTCTCTTTATTCTTTATTCACCAAATGTTGGCAAAGGAGTGGGGCTCACGAAAACGTGCTCGTCTAAAGGCGACTCCCATCCCACATTCGTTATTCAGCGAGTAGCGAGCAACCGCTCGCCGAATCCCGAGTAGAATGGATGAGTTCTTGCTATGTGCCGAGTGACGAACATTCGGTGCTCGCCCTACCCACCGCGTGTCAGTCTGTAGGACACATCAAAGGAAGCGAACATTCGCCGACCACATTAGCTGTTCGGGATTGGCCGAGCCGTCGTTCGCTGCTCGGTGAATGCCGCCTTCATAGCAACACTGGAAGTGGCGATTGAAACCCCTGGGAAGCGCGCGTCCGCGCGTAGAAAGAGCAGCGCGAGTGTTTGCTCTGCGCAGCGCTAAGCCAATTGTAATCCGGGGACACTGCGCAGGCGCGCGCGGGGCTCGGCCTCCCACATCACATCCTGCGCGCGAAGGCACCCCACGGTCCGCACGGCGGCGAAAACAACGGGCCGGTTGTCACGGGGCGGTTGTCGTGGGGGGACGCGGCCGGAGGTTTCGACAGCGAGGAAACGGCGCCCCGGAACGGCCTAACGAGCGCTTCCCGGCCAGTTCAACGCCCCGCCACCGCCGCGCTGCTGCTGCGCCACCATCGTAACCGTCAACTGTCAACATCGCCACATTTTAAAAAACGGATAGGCGTTTTGGAAAGAACAGTACTTCGGGATCAGAGGACCCCAAAACGTGGATTTCCGTTGAAAACTCGAAATCGATTTTCCGCAGTAATACATCATTTCGTCTGTACTACGTATATTACTTCGTATATAGTATGTAGTCTAAAACAAATGCCATAGATCAAGGGAAACAGCCAAAACACCATTCTTTATGTAAGTTAGTTTAAGGCTTGCTCGCTAACCTTCTCACAGGCCACTTCACTGGGCCAGAGAAAACCAAATAACAATCAACGCATCCGAATGTCAAGCGATCATACTTCAATGGAAAAGAGCAAATCCAGCAATAGCCCCCATTCAAATCAATGACATGGACATTCCATGGAAACGAGAAGTGACGTACCTTGACTGACATTCAACTGTAAACTACTGTGGACGCGACACATCAAGGACAAGACCCAAAAAGCACACCGGACAATCAACGCCTTACTGCCCATCATGACAAACAACGTTAATCACAAAACCAAACTTTACATATACCATACGTACATCAAGCCAATAGTCACATATGGCGCTGAAACATGGGCCCCGACTTTCCGATCAAACTATAACTTGCTGACCAGACTGGAAAACAGAATAATCAGACTGACTTACAGACCCGCACCTGACGACTGCTTCCTCGACATTAAAACGTAGCACGAAATGAAACCTCTTGCGACAGAAATCTACGAAACTCCACGGAAACGACTGCTAGAAGCAATGTACAATCCTTCCTTCTCTGCTTTTGTCGAACCTCATCGTCTTATCATGAACAGAACCATTCCTCACAACAGGAAGCGCCACCCGCTTGACATATTCACCCTACCTCCACCTTCTCCCACAATATAGCTACGTAGACCATACGACCAGGCACCCTGGACAACCAGCACGACAAGATTCACAACTTTATAAAACTTCTGAAATGACTTACCTCTCTACCAAACGACTTGAGTTCCCTAAAATCCAGAAATGCCCCCTTTTTCCAACTAGCTCCATACACCATATACAGTTTTACAATACCTTAACAAAACGACCAATCGCGACGCAGTACCCTAAAATAAAATAACCCATCTAAAACCCCTTTAACGAAATAAACCATCGGACATGTTCCAAAAACCCTTTTTAAACCTACCCCCCCACAATACCCTCCCTTTAAAAAATAACCTCCTAAATCCTAGACCTAACAAAGTAACCCGTCTTCTTGTCCAAAACATCACCCATCCATTCACGCTTCCCATACGCCTTCTCTCCTATCACCAGTTCATCTGGGGGATGGAGAGATAAGAATGTTTTTGCACCATGTTAGAATCACACACATGCTGAGGAGTACAATCTCTGTACAGGCAGCACGACTAAATACACAAATACGCTTTAAGGCTTGCTAGCCGTAAGATATGAATAGTTCTAAGTTTAGTCCAAACTACATGTATCCCCTTTGTCGCAAAACCCTTGTAGACTACTAGTAGTTTCAAAGCAAATAAATTGCCTGCTCGTCAGAAGGAGGGTAGGGGAAGAAATTGAACAATCTCACCCCCAAGTATGATATAATCGGAATGTTTTTCCAAATACCGGTATATTTCAATGGCGGTTCGCTTCAATGGCGTGAACTAGGTCTAACGCTAAGCGCTGAAGCCTTTAGGCATGCATAAACTCTAACGTTACACTAAGGAAATAACAGAATACGATATCACACTGCTTTTTCGGTTCTGATAACATGTGTGGTGAACAACTCTCTGGAATTACTCCTGAGGAGGTGTCAATAAATAGACTCACACAATCTATATCATGAGAAGTTAATCAATAACTATATTCACTGTCGTTATCTAGATGTTGACCAAATTGTCATGAAACATTCCAAGCGAATTAATTCTTCATGGTGTGAATTTTAGAAGATGGATGAGGTATCAATTTGTTATGATGACGAAAGAGGTATCGACTTGAAATGGATGTGCTAGTGTTAAATGTCATGTCTCTTGGAGGTCACGAGGGTGATGCAAACATCAATCGGAAGCTTAAATACCAAAAATTGAACTCGTACCGAAGCTCCTGAATGGAGAACAGTGTCCCTCTATCCTTCCAGCTCGTGACCTTGAATAAACCCTACCTTTAAATCGGACTACGAAAAACTAGTCGCAAAACATACGTAAACTAACGCCAATTGAATACTTAGAGCAAAACACTAGAACCTTCACTAGCAGGAAAAAGGTAGAAATGGATAACATAAGCCTAATTCTAATACTAGTTTGGATAACTAGCAATTTTGAAATTAAGATTTTGCTTTTTTTGCTACAAATTTCATCCTCTAAGTACATTCTGCTATAGCACCCTCATTTATTTCTTCAAGAACAAGGATTCCAAACTTTTTCGTTCAGTGATCACGGCCTCTTTTAAAAGAACATTGACCCCCCCTTAAGTAATTCTCTGAAACATTTCATTCATAATCAAAACACAAAGAATTGCACATAACTGTCTTAAATATAATAATTTCGTGCACCAATATTTTGGTAAATATCTAGATTTACAATATTAGAAGACGCTTCCACTTCTGAGAAGCAGAGTTTCTAATCTTCGTTGTTGTGCAATATTGTACAAAATGTTGAACGTTTTGCATCTTGCCATAACATTTCTCCAGTACGTATTGCAAGGTTTTACTACGGTAGACTACAACTGTCAGTACATAGTTACAATTTGTTGATTTTTCAAAACATCCTAAGTGGATGTGTAGCCAAGTCTTTATCCATAGATTTCCGATTGGGAACTTGAAATGCCTAGTTTTAACAACCAGTCGCCATTACTGGCGTCCCCCTCTCATTTATTTTTAGATCTCTCAAAAGCTTTTGACGTCATTGATCAAGACATTTTACTTTCAAAATTACCTTCATATGGAATCCGTGGTATTGCTCTAGATTGGTTATGTTCGTACCTTAAACAACGATCTCAGAGAGTGAAAATATCTTACTGGAATGATGGAACATTATGTACGCACCACTATTCTATATCTACCACATATTCCTGGAGACCGGTCGGGAGCTTAGAGCTTGTCCCGATCGGGGCGGTACCCGTTGGTGGGAGAGTCCTGGTTAGGGGGAAACCCCCATTAGCCGACTGTAGGTCGGCGCCGGATCTAGCCATCCAGCGGGGGAAGGTCACCGTCATCTCCCGAGAAATACACGCACTACACTAACGGGACTAATGACCTAAGCAGTTGACGCGCCCGGAAACACGAAAAAATCAAAAATTAAAAATCAATCAATCAATGTAGGCACCTTTCCGACTCTTTGCCCATTGCACGTGGAGTTCTTCAAGGATCGATTTTAGGCCCTATTCTGTTACGTAAACGATATGCCCTCGACGATTCGAAACGGAAGAACAGTTCTCTTTGCGGATGATACGAACATCCTTTGCAATGAAGACCCCGTAAATAGTACAATATCAGATGTTTCAAATTGGTTCCGAAATAACAAATTAATAGTAAACAAAAAGAAAACGGTTTTAATGCAGTTTTCCATTTCAAATAAACCACTCTGTGCTCCATTCAAAATGAACGGTATACCATTGACTGATGTTAAGGCAACAAAATTTGTAGGTCTCTCAATTCAGTCAAACCTTAAATGGATGTCCATTTAAATGAATTGAACACAAAATTAAGTTCATTATGCTACGCGTTCAGAATTCTTGCAAATTCAGTCAGCCTTCATACTGTTCGTTGTGTATATTTCGCGAATGTTCATTCCCGTCTGAGATATGGCATAATATTATGGAGAAATACATCTTAGAGCTCCCAGACTTTTAGATTACAAAAAAGAATTGTACGAATAATAGCCAAATCCCACCCACGTGATTCTTGTAAGCCTCTCTTCATTAATCTGGGAATTTTACCACTACCTTGTCTGTTGATTTACGAATCAGTGGTTTTTGTCAAAAATGACTTACTTAAGGGCAAGAATATATTTTCAGAAAATGCCAGAATTGTGACAATATCAACAGCTCATTACAAAAAATTAACATACAATACATGTACATTATTTCACAATACTTTGCCAGATGACATTAAACGACTAAATTCGATATAAAAGTTTAAATCCAAAGTGAAATCGTTTCTGTGATAACTGTTTCTATACAATTAGAGACTATACAGAGCATCACAAGAAAAGTAACAAATTTTAACAGTGATGTTTAATGTATTATTTACCATTGGACTGTATAATTCTAAACAATGTGTAACAAGTATTGTATCGCAGCTTCTGGGTCAATGACCCCCATCTCGATCAGGTTTTTCGTCCAGTTTCCCAGATCCATTGAGCAAATGCTGAGATGGCCCCTTGTTTTGCTTCTGGCCATAAATGTAACTTCATTTTCTGTGTACATCTTCTAGAATTCAGTGGGAAATACAATTATTCAAATTCTCGTTTCCATGTTGCCGCGGCAGGAAGTATTATTCCGAAGGACAACATGGATAAGAGCCCAAATTTTATTGCTTATTTATCCTTGAAAATAGATTTTATTATATGGGAGCTTTTTTTTCTTTTTTAATTCAAGTAGTATATGGCAGTGTAGGGATCACAGAATTTTGAAAATGTGCACACAATTCTCTTCTCTCCATAGCACGTCATACGCAGTTTTAACTGTTTTTTGACGCAAGATAAATAAATAAAATAAATAAATAAACTTCCTGCCTATCCACGCTAAAAGTTACTGCTGAGGTACTTTTGTTTTCAAAATTCTCAGTAACAGAGCATAGTGAATATTGTTGTTTTTATTTAATTATTGTAACTTTTTTCACCAAACAAGATCACATTGTCAATAAATTTTCACGTGATAAATAATTTGTGAACATTAATACGAATATTACAACATATTTCGTTTGAATTTTCACTTTTCTATCTCTACTTTATGTGGCCGTATATGTCATTATAAGTTAAAAAGTGGCAATACACAACACGAATGATCAATAAATTAAATCCCTGAGACAAGCAATTTATCTCTGAAGCCACTTATTTTTGTTTCCACGAAACAAGAGTGAGACAAAGTAACAAACTGTATATATATTGGTCATTTGCTTGAAAGTTAATAGTTATGACAATTGATAACGAAGCCAAAAAGAGTTAAACTGTGTAGGAATACCCGGTCATAAACATCGACTCCGCTTGATTAAAGGAGAGGCATGCATTATGACGAAATAGTGGAAAGGAGTGGGAATAAAGAAGATAAACACATTCCCTTACGTAACTAAATGTAGATTATACGTGAAGGTTACACATATGTTTAAAATAAAATATCTAAACCTAAGAAAAGAAAAATATTTGCAAAACAAATATTTCTTAAAAATTTTAAAAAAAACAAAAATAAAAAAAAAGATACTACTTTAGAGTAATGTTTAAAAGTGAAACGGAAAAATCTTACATGGTCTTGCTTTCTAAAAATATTTTTTAAATTTGTTTTCATTTATTTTATTCCAAAATCAATGCTTTGAACATTATTTATCTAAACTACACAAGCTTTGTCGAACAGTAAAATTTCAGCTAGAAAAACCCAGATATTTCAGATTTCAACAATCTTTCAAAGAAACAGACCCAAATTCAGCTCTGGTCACTCTCTGCTCTACAGTCAGACGTATCACAGGAGAAAAAATTGAAATACTCATACCTCCCTTGAAAATCAATAATACAAAATTTTACTCGGAAGATGAAAAACAGCAATTTTAGCTGATCATTTCGAGTAAGTCTTCCAACCCCATCCAACTGCAGTACGAACTCACAATAAAATGGTAAAAAATTGTGTAAATGACCCTCTGGTTCAAGCAACAATAAAACGTAAGTTTATCTCTCGATCAGAAGTTTTAAAAATCATTAGCCCTTTTAAACAAGAAAATCACCGTGTATTATGAAATAAATAATAAAACCATAAAATATATAAACAAGAATGCTATTGTCGCACTCCTGGCAATATTTACTGCATTCTTTTGCCTACATCGTTTCCCAAAGACATAGAAAACCGCCATCATTATACTATTCTGCAAATCAGGAAAAAGATCTAGATTGAGAGAAAATTACAGACTCATGGGTTTGCTTCCCACGATATCAAAACGTTTTGAAATATTGTTGCTCTGAAGGCAAAATAAATATCTTATAGAAATAAATGCAATTCCAGAAGGGCACTGTAGAAGTTTTATTAGGCATTGCACAGGCATATGGCAAGATCTCTCACACAGGACTAACGTATAAATGACGCAGTTTGAAGGTCCTGATTACATACAAAAAGAGCGGTAGCTCAGTGCATCAACTGATGTCACTGCAGCGCCTCTGACCGGGGGGGAGTCCTAGGTTCGAGTCCTGACCGCGGCTGGATTTTCGACACTAGCTTTTCAGCTAGGTCGAATTCAGTCGCTGACTGGAGGAGAATTCTGCGGCCGGCTGCTCTGATTGGTAGTTTTCCGTGGTTTCTCCGATCAACACCAGGCAAATGCCGGAGCAGTACCCTACCAAACGGGTCACGGAGTGCGCGCGATGTGTCCTTCCTCTTCCTTGTCCTATCCTCTCCCCTTACACACACACACTTACACTAACATTCACTACACTATCACATATTCCGGGAGCCCGGTCGGGAGTTTAGGGCTTGTTCCGGCTGGGGCGGTGCCCCGCTGGTGGGAGAGTCCTGGTTAGGGGTAATCCCCTCTAGCAGACGGTAGATCAGTGCCGGATCTCGTCATCCAGGGGGAGAGGATCACCGCCATCTCCCGAGACAAAAGCATGCACTACACTAACGGGACTAATGACCAAAGCAGTTGACGCGCCCGGAAACACGAAAAAATCAATCAATCAATCAATCATACAAAAAGTTATCCAGGGTTTTCTTAGAAATAGATATTCCATGGTAAAGTTTACAAAATATGATCAACCCCTCGAAACATATCAGCGAGCGTGCCTCAGGGATCTGTACTCTCTCTAACGTAATTTAATGTTTAAATTTAAGATATTTCATAAATGCCAGAGAGCAAATTAGAACTTTTCGTTGATGTCACCCTTTATTTACTGCACATGAAGACATACTCATAGCGAAGACCGAATACTTATTCCTAATCTTAGAAAACTAATATCATGGACAGATCAATGGAGAATTTAAATTAATTCTCAAAAATGTCCAGCAAAACTATTTGCATTCCGAAGAATTGAATCTCCTCCTTACGTTTACAATCAATAGCATCACGATTCAATGGAATCCTGGTCAATTAAATATCTTGTAGTGCATTTGATAAAAGACTAACATGTAAACCTCACATCCCTGCATTAATAAATAAAAGCTATGGGGAAATGTCAAAACTGCACCCACTAATAAACAGAAAATTTTCATTAAAATTGAGTGTCAGATTGTGTTATTTAAATTTATAATTTTACCTTCTTTAACATATGCATCTCCTGTATCGGGTCCTGCAGCACCCTCATTAATAGAAAATTACAGATGGTACAAACAAATATCTCAGAAAAATCACTCAAGCGCGCTAGTTTATACCCAATTCTCAGATCCATGGCGAGATATATGTTGACTTAATAAAAAAAATGCATCACCACAATTTCTGAAAGCTTTTATATTACTCTCAACAACCCTTATTTATCAAACAAATTCGAAAAGTCGAAATTCCTGTGTCAAATAAACTCCAAATTTCCAAAAGATAAATTTCCCACCTCAAGTAATTGATAAAGATAAGTGAACAAGTAATTCTACCAGAATATTAAAGCTTGTATATAATCAATAAATATTAAGTCAAGCCTATTCTAAATTAAACAATATCTGACAAACGAAGCAGCTATGTAGAGCTCAAAAAGCAAGGTTGCCCCTACCTACCAGTGAAAATACTGTATTCAAACCCTTGAAAGGCCACACAGCCAAACAAGAAGCAGATAAATGAAAACAAACGAAAAACATTATTTATTTCTTATAGAAGAATAAGCATTTGTTTGTGCAAGATATGCTAGATATTTTGATCAAGTTTATTCATTTAGTATGGTTTCACTGTAACACGGTTGCAATGTAGATATAAATTATTACTAAGTTTAAAAAACGGTTGTTTCTGACTTACCAATAGTGACAAGATGGTAACAAACCATGTATTATTTTCTGTTAATTAAACCAATTTCTCTACGTTTAATTTAAGACATTTTTCTAGAAGAGTTATTTACGAAAGTGAGTATTTGGCGTACGAAGGAAACGTAGATTGACGAGGTGACGAGATGAGACCGGCATTTTAAAATTATTATGCACAACACTTTCGTGTGAGTTGCGTACCTTATTTATGGAAACTTACCATATTATACTCTTGTTCGTTTTTTTACTTTACGGTATTAAGTTGTTTTACGATATGGTTTCGTACAGAAAAGTTATTTTGCCGTACGGATACGGCAAAGTACCACTTTTCAACTAATAAACTGTAAGTAATAGTTTCCGTGCAAGGGTGTTGAAATATTTATCTAAATTTATCGAAAATTAATTATCGAAATAATTTTCCTGGCAAATCTTATTTTCCTTCAGTATTTCATCAATAACTTTTGACAGCTGTAAATTCATCACATTCTAGAAAGTTCTCAGGAATTATTTGAAGTATGTATCGCCAGCGATTTCTTTCAGATGTAGTAGTCCTATTTCCGTTTATTTATGCTTCATATTGATCTCTTTCTTAAACGGAATGTCCCGTCATGAATGCTGTGGCTTATCTAGGATGGTCGTAGAAGCGATACCCCCCCTTCAATTACCATAAAGTGTTCTCATCACAATCAAAGAAATATTACAATAAGATCGTACTTTTTATTTAAAACCACTTTTTACAACTTAACATTGAGGAAGTTCTGAACTAAAATTGCCCCCTTCCCTCTTAAACTGCTTTTTCGATTTGCCACTGAGGAATGGAACTATTTTTTTTATTCTATCTTTAGCAAGTACAAAAAGCATCGTCCAAGTGCCGTGGAAACTTCATTTGATTACTCACGCTTTGCTCCACGCGCTCTATTTATGCGTCTCTTATTTTAGCCACAGATGACATCCTTTCCCACGCACTTTGAGAATATTCTTGTTCTCTTGGCCAGCTTACTCGTCCGAGAAATCTCCACAAAAACTTCCGTTGTTATGAAACACTTCCTGAAGCCAGAGAACAAAAAAAAATCCGTCGTCTCGCGGGACGTTGGCGAATGCGAGATAAAGTGGGACGACATGAAACACAATTTTTAAGATACGAAAGTTAAAAACTGACTTCTGGGAGAATCTGTGAGGACCCCGTCCGATACTTCTCGTTTTCACATCTCTGAAAAGAAATCTTAGTTATGGTCTTTTAAAAAGGTCCCCAAAAGGTAATACAATTACATCTATACTTGTACCGGAATACCACAATGGTTTCCTGGATTTGAGAATTTAAGAGAGAATAGGTTAATATTTGAAGTTTCATTACTTTATAAATAGTTTCTCTTTCACGGCCATGAAAATAAAATGTTTTCTGATCTGTAAAACGGAGTTATTACTTCTACATAATGTTTAAGATCCTACGTCTATAAAATGTAAACATATTCATTTGAAAAACTAAATTTAGGAATTTTCTAATTTTGGAGGAGTGTGACAGTAACTCCAATTGTTTCAATTGCCTTTATAACCTAGTTAGTACTAGTTCGTGAGATTTTATTTTGCAGAATTTTGCCAAAACGATTTTTTTTCGGTTTGAGACCAGGAAATAATTTCATGGCGTCAATGACGAAGGATTATTTTATGCATTCATTCTCGCGCATTTATCCTTATCGTAATTAGAAATTCTGAAATTTTCATGAAAACAAATAACACTCTTCAATTGAAACAAACTGTTAAAGTTGTGTGAGAAAAAGTCATCATCAGAACGGCCCGCATCCATCAACACGAAGATTTTCCCAAGCCCACGAGATTTGCTCAGTTCTGCAATTACGATCTGTACTGTTATCGAATCGATCGATCGTCTTCGATAATGTTACCCAGATGTGGACCATCGTGACGCGACCGTCTCATTTCGTTCTGAAAGAAGGGCGTAACTTGTTGCCCTAAACGAGAGAAACTGCACACGGAGCGCACGGGTTTCAGAACCGCTCAACGCTCAGGAATTCATCCCAGGCCTCTCAGGACATACCTAGCGAGATAGACGCGGTGGTAGCCATTTGAGAGAGAACTCAACAGAAGCGGTTAGAATATAGACTTACACCGGTCGTGGTTTCAACGGCCACAGCAATACATTTTACAACCACTTTGAAAGATATTCATTGAAAGGTTCAGAGAGGAGCAACTCTATTTTCCCATGAGCAACCAACTGGTGATCAAACGAAAGAAAACCCAGAAAACTCGGAGAAAACCCGGATAAAATCCTAGAAAAAAATGAGAAAACCCTGTGAAACCCGGAGAAATCCTGAAGAAAACCCGGAGAAAATCTTGACGCGACGGTGTCTTAAGTTCCCCCATCAGTATCCCTGACGAGGCGGTAATTTATTTTCTTTTTGGGGGGCAGAACAATTACACGCGCGCCACCGCCCTACTTGGCTTTTGCGACTGCGAAGGAGTGGTCCACCGCTGGAGCAGCCCTCGGGGCGTGGGGCGCGGCTTCACCCACGGCCACCGGGCGCGCTCCGGTCGCCGCCTCGGCCTGCGGTGCCACGGGGTGTCGGGTTTCCAGGAAGTCCTGCGGCCGGCCGCATCGCCCCGGCGGCGCGGCGTGTCTGGGTGCTCCGCGATTCCCACGGGACGTTCAACTCTCTCCAGGAATGACGTCAGGCGCGAGACGCCCGTGCGCGGGACGAACCGTTTGACGCTGGACGTCATCGATACAGAAGGTTCAGGCCAGTAAGCGATTTTAATGACAGTTTGTATGACAAATGAGCATCGCCGAGGACCGCATCGCAATGCGAAATATATTCTGCCGCCAGTCAGCTGAGTAGCTTTAACAGCTGGCCCACTCGAGTTTTGTTATAATGTAATTTGTAATGTAATTTCAGTGCATGGAGGTTAGAAACAGTTTTCACGAAAAATTAATTTAATTCCGCTATCAATAATGATGAAAAATTGTTCGAAGTGCTACAAAACATTTCGAAATGCTGTTGAGAACATGTGTGATTGAGTGAACTAAACCACTATAATGCTGCAAAACTCCCACGTAGGCCTTGTAAAAACTATTGGAATTCTGTTGTACGTTTCGTTCTCGCGGAGAAAAGAGACCGCGGACAGTGGCACCAACCTTTGGACTTCGTGAGAACTCGAGCGGTTCTTCAAGGCGCCGCCCTTTCCTATTAGAATCGGGGTAAAATTGAAGACCTCAGGGCAATAACAGGCTATGCCGCTTTACATAAGTTTTGAGAAAAAGGGAAGTGAAGGTTTAGGCATTGCTACACGTTGAGATAAAGAACATTAATTTATGAGCTACAATGCCATCTTACGGCGAATCTTTCAAATAAAAACCCAACATCTAGATGCATCTCTGGGATGTCGAAAAACACTCAAATTCATCAGAAATGTGACATAGCATGTTATTGCCAAAAGGTCTTCAATTCTCTTGAATCTCTTGCCGAATCCAACGAAATGGATCGACTTCATACCCCGAGAGAAGAGAATCACCAGCGCGAACTGGAGGTCCAAAGGTTCGAGTCCCGACGGAGGCGATTTTACGTCATTAGCTACATATTCGAATTCAAGCACTGCCTGGAGGAGAATTCTTACGACCGGCTGTTCTCACCGATAGTTTCCATGGTTTCTCGATTAATACCAGATAAGCAGCGGAGCAGTACTTTAAAAAACGAGTCGCTGTCCGTGAATGATCTTTCCTTTCCTCGTACTTATTCCTTCCTCCTTTTACTCGCATACATGATCGCCCTTCACTACCATACGCGTTAGAGCACAAGTTGGAGACTTATAGAGTAATTCTCGGCTGAGGTAGTGCCTCGCTGGCGAAGAAACTTCGAGGCGAGTAAAACCAGCAGGTCGACATGCCGCCGATGTTTATAACTATACCACTCGACGTACAAATCATATTCATCGGGTGGCATTATCAACAGCTCACTATTAAAAATTAACATACAATACATGTACATTATTTTACAGCACTTTGCCAGATCACATTAAACGGTTAAATTCGAGAGAAAAGTTTAAATTCAGTAAGGAGGAAGGAATACAGGAAGTATTATTCTTTCACGAAGGAATGATAATGGATAAGAGCCCAAATCTATAGCTGATTTACCCTTGAAAATAAGTTTTATTACATCGGAGTAAATATTTTGTTATCAATCCTAGCAAAAAAACTCATTTCTTCTATATTAAAAATTCAACTAGTAGGTGGCTTAGTGTAGGGATCACAGAATTATGAAAACGTGCACAAAATTAACTTCTCCTCGGAGCACATCACTCTCAGTTTTTAACTGTTTTTGACGTAAATAAATAGATATTTAGATCGGCGCCAGATCTCACATTTCATTGGGGAGGAACACTGCAGCTTCCTGGGATATAATATCCACAGCACCTACGGGACAAATGTAAGTAATTGTCACGCACGGAAATAATACTTACTCACGCGAACCCGCGAACGAAACTTTGGACATGTCCAAAATGTACACATGGAGTCTCTGCAACACAACTCTCGACGTAGGTTTAGACCAAATTTTTTTCAAAACTCAAATGATTCTTTATTATAGATAATAGTGTTGATGAAACGACTCTGGCTTCGATCTTCACAATTTATACAAAAATCCTTGTTTGTACAACAAACTACTTTCTTCTCCTTTTTATGCCAAAAACTTGTTGAACATTTCGTTACATATTTGACACATATTCGACATGAAGGTCTGACATTCTTCGCACTACCGAGGTCAAGAATTTTTTTACACCTTGTGCGTAAATTTCCATATCTAGTGGAATATTCTGACAAGGGAGCGTTTGAAGGATATGATCGAGAACCTACTGATATTTTTATTGCCGTTGGAATGTCTTAAAAGAAATTTTCAGTTTTAATTTAATCTAATTTACTTCAAATTCATATAATTTACAATTTTTACATCTAATCTTATGATTCATTAATTAGGTGCATGAGCAAGCCTCATGAAACTTTATTGCAATATTTTTAAATGTCCGAAAATTTTTATAGATTGAACAATGACCAACACAGATATAGCAGTTTCTGTAATATACATTTCTTAAATTACTTAATGTACATCTCTGAAGCACACAGAGTGAAGTCTCAGTAATCTGAGAAAATTTGTTTTCAGAATTTTTTAAGACCACATACTATGTAGTAGTTATTAAAAAAGAACTATCTTTGAATCTTTCCTTCATTTACATTATATTAATTTTATATTCCATAAGAAATTTTCAAATCATTGGCCATTGTCCCCCCTCATTACGATGCATTTTAATTATCAGCGTCAGAGCAGGGTTAATCCAAAAGCCAACAGTCTTCTGTCTTATAATACGAAACGTTGGCCAACTAGCACACACTATACACTTCAGATAGGGGAATATTTCTGTCAACGAATTATGCAACTAATCGGTCAGAACAGATCAACAGAAGACAATTAGCTAACGGTCGACGAGTATTGTGGCTAATTACTAATATTTATGCATCAATTTATGCATCATCTAACGAAAGGCGTGAAGTGATAAGAACTCTTTGCTGTCACAAGGAAAGATGTTGCTCGTAGATCCAAGGTCATCTGAATCGAACCGAGTAGAACATATTGACCGAGGTTATCTAGTAAGTATCTTTCATAATATCTCGTTCCCTGTTGTAATCAGATCTGCTAGGCTGCGAAGCACAAACACACACTTTATATATTTTTTTTCAATAAATTGATACGCAAAAAAATTATATTGCCATAAGTTTTAGAAAGAAACGAAAACTGAATTTGTTGGTCTATTTTCCTTGCACGAAATCCTTTTAACGAAATATTGATAATTGAACTATGGTATACATTTAGCTGTTTTCCTGAGATAATCACGTATACATTACGTTACCTTTGTTAAAAAATATAATACAATTGATAGATAAAACCAAATAATATTCTTATTTTATTTTTGTACCAAGTGCTACCGAGAATCTACCATATACACGTTTATGATGGTGGTAGAAATTCTGAAAGCACAATTTAAACACTTAAAAAATATTAAAATGTTCACCATACCTTCAAGAAACGATCGTTCTGAGCGATTCAAAGTTCATGTTGTTGAAAATTCTTCTTTGTCAAATCACCAGTTAACACTGCAAAACTTTTGAGACAGTGTCTTGATTTTACAGCATGAAGTTAAGTATTCCAAAAATTTTAGTAGTTCAACTAATCAAAGTCAAAGGAGAAACTATTTCTTCCTAAAAACATGATCTGCCGAACAGGAAGTAAACAAATGAAAAACGATATTCCAGAAACCACATACTACAAAAGATGAAATGTGGGTACATAACACTGTACCGGTGCTTCGCAAAGCCACGTGCTCTGGCCAACCCGGCCGCCAGGCGTCTTCGTCTGCGAACCCGCTATGAATGAGCGGATTTCAGTTAAACTCTTTCCAAAGTTTGGCAGAGCAGGCGAGCTCTTGACCTTCTGGAAATGTGCGCGTATCCAACTGGGAAGCCAATTGGATAGAGAAAGTCTGTACTACTAAATTACTGCCTTTCGTCTTTACTTTATAAAGAGAGGTTTACACGAGAAAAATTAATAAGTGATTAAAAAACATCAAAACGTGGATTAAAGAAATGAATTGACCATTATATAAATGATACCATGTCTTATTAGAAACAAATTTATTTACCTAAATATATCGTTTTTTAATGCACACTCCATTCTCAAGGGCATTAATAATATTTTCCTTTGTACATTTTAACTAATTAGAGTACGTAGTTTTGAAAGAGAGTGATTTAAAAGACAGAAGGATGTAGAAGTAAAAAACTGCTCGAAAATGAAAACTTTAGTGTTTGAGAATAGGATCACATCACAGCAATGTCAGTAGTTTGAAGAAGTATAACACTTTACAAAACAAAGAATTATTTTAATGATAATTGTTTAATTCAATGTTTCATTATCATTATCATTTCAGCCACTCAATGTTTCATTATCATTTAGCGCAGTAATTTGAGTGGTTGTTATTTACATGTCAGAAGGCGTCTTAAGTGTTTTTGATTTGTTTCTTGCACTTACATTATAAAGTACAATTAGAATAAAGACTTATAAGATTTGGCTGCGGACTATTTGTAATTAGATGTGATAAATTTTATTGTTGTGTTGATTATTAAATTATTATTATTATGGAATAACCTTCTTTTTCTTGTTCGTTTCAGAAGTCTTATTTTTGAAGTCTCTTAGAAAATAGAAAGAACGTTCAGTTAATCAATTTTTTTCTCGCATGTAGAAAGTCAAAAATCATTTAAATTCGAATCAGAAATGCCAAACAGAAGTTTTTGATTCAAATATATTTTTCTTTCATATGTACTCAGGAATAACTCTCATAATAAGTTAAACCAAAGATTTGCTTTTTTGACTAATCTGAATCTTTTGTCTGAAACGAAAGAAGTTCATCCTTCTCCATCACGTACAGATTTTTTTCAAATCCATAAAACAATTCCTGTTTTGTAACGTATGCACATACTTACATTTGTAACCAATATTTTTCTTAAACAATTTCTAACATTATAAACACTACTTATGTTCTAATATGTCTTCCTGTAGTAGTGATGGACATAAGTTCTGGAAGTTAGAACGCAATTGTGTCTATTCTTGAGTCCAACTGAAATAGTCGAGATAGAAATAATTATAGATCTAGAAATTGGAGTCCACTTAGTTACTGATTCTCCAGTCCAGTAGTGACAATTGAAGTGAATACATTCACTTAGGACATCTAGTTGCGTCAAAGTTATTAAACTATTAAAGCAATTCATTAAGTCACTCAATAAAGAAGGTGAATGTTTCAAGTACTTATGCTGAAGCTTTCCTCGTTTAAGAGACGCTAAGATTAAAGAAGGAATTTTTGTAGACCCAAACATTGGAAAACTTTTTTCTCAAATCCACATTTTGCTTAGACCATGGATGAGCTGAGAGAAGCCTGGAATTCTTTTAAAGAGCTTGTTGACAAGTTCCTTGGTACGTAAAGGATGCTAACTACAGATGTATCGTGGAACGCATGTTTAAGGCTCTGTAATACTAGGTTGCCACATGAGTTTGAAGGTTCACTCCACTCGCATGTGGATATTTTCCGGAAAATTTGGGGAACGTCAGTGAATAACAGGGGAAATGTTCCATTAGGACATCAAGGGGATGGAACGTAGGTATCAGGATCAGTGGAACGTGAACATGATGGCGGACTATTGCTGAAGGCCCCAGCGTGAATCACCTGAAGAATCATTTACCCGGAAGCGAACAGGAAGTTTCCAAGACAAAATAACACGTTTTCACAATAATAAAAATTAAATATGCATCGTGTACTCTGGCAAGCTTACATCTGTACGCAATAATGTGTTTGGTATTGTTAATAACATGTAAATAAAAGAATGTCAGCCTATTCTGTTTTCTTAGGTCGTTATAACTACTGTCTTTAGATATTGACCTCGAAATTAAAAAAACTGTACCTGATAGAGAAAAACTGACCTCACTTTCAGTTTCAGCACACCAAAGAACACGAAGATCAAATGAAATTATCAAATCAAATTTCGAAACGTTTTCTTTCGTACTCCTGTGTAATTTTTCTTCGTTCTCTTCAACGTGTTAATAAACAATAAATCTCGCCCATTCTTGATCTCTTATATCGGAGTGACTCCATAAATTCAATGATATATATGACGCGCGACACGTTATTTAATGACAATGATTTCCTTATGAATCAGCATACATTACCACGGAGCTATTTTGAGAGGTGATGGCACCATTCGCATTGTCTGCCATAGCACAAACCACTGCGTCCGCTCCCAGTTGAGTCTTCTCGGAACAAGAGAAATTGAATAAGTACCTCTCACCCCAACGATACGCGGCAGCAATTTGTTGTGAGCAACATTTTTAGTTCAGTAAACTGAATTTTTTTTTTTGAGATTATATTCACTATTGAGGTTTTTCTTAGCAGAACACATTAATACTGCCAGACTCAAAGTATTTTCTCCAATTTTGTCAACGATATTTGTCTATTTGATTGATTTATGTTTCCGGGCACGACAACTGTTGTGGTCATTTGTTCCGTTGGTGTCGAGGATTTTTTAACTCGCGAGGTGGCGATGTTCCTTCCCCACTGGATGGTGAGATCCGGCGCCGACCTACACGTCATCCTGCTGTGTATTTCCCCCTCCAGGAATCTCCCGTAGCGGATCATCGCCTAGATGAAACTGGGTTTCCTGACGTATGTTGTAGTGTAGTGCATGTAAGTGAAAGAGAAAGTAGGGGAGAGAATAGGACAAGGAAGTTGAAGGAAAGGTCGCGCGCGGTCCGTGGCCCGTTTGTTAGGGTACTGCTCCGGCATTCGCCTGGTGTTGATCGGAGAAACCACAGAAAAGTGACGATCAGAGCAGCCGGCCGCTAGAATTCTCCTCCAGACAGCGACTGAATTCGACCAAGCTAAAAAGCTAGTGTCGAAATTCCTTCCGCCGGCGGGACTCGAACCTAGGACCTCCCAGTCAGAACCGCTTCAGTCAGCGGCAATGTTCATTGTGATTTTATCTCAGCCTGTGTTATTACGTTTGGTATCTTCTCCATATTTAATCGAATGTTTTCTTCCTAGGAAATTGCGAACACTATATTTATAATTTTCTTTTTCTTTCTTTCTTCTTCCACTACCCCTCTTCCCTTCAATTCCCATTAGTCGAACGCCATTCTTAAAGTTCGAGTTTTCTCCTTTCATCATATTTCTTTATCTTTTGTATGTCTGATTTATATAATACTACTCAAAATCTTAATCGAAAACCTGCCAACCTCATTTTCCACGGGAAACTTCGTGATCTTTCGTAGAGGTTCGTGAATTTCCGCGTGGCAGTGCTTCCATTACATTTTTAATTGAGTTCTCTTACTTTTCAAGGATGAATTATCCCCGGGCAAGCGAGCAGACAGGCCCACGGAGTTGGTGCATCAGCCAGAGCGTCTGGCAGGGCGGCGCTCGCGTGCCTCAAGTCGGAGGGGAGGGGGGGCGGAGGGCGCTGAGGGAGATGGGGGATGAAGGGGAAAAGGGGGGGTGGGAGGGGAGGCAGGAGGGGGGAGCGGGCACGAGTGGGCAGTAGGGCGACAGTGCAGGAGGCGGCAAGAAAGGGAAAGTGGCGACAGGAACAGCAGGAGGTGGCGCATGCGAGTGAATAGGCAGGCAAGCTGGCAAATTCGTCGAGTGGTTCGTTTGGGCGAGCGGGTGGTTTGGAGGGGCGAGCGGTTTGGGCGCATGGGTGGTTTGTGTAAGGGTGGGGGTAGGAGAGCGGGCGGTTTGGTGGAGCGGATGGTATGGTCGAGTTGGTGGGGTTTGGTCGAGCAGGCGTTTTGGTCAAACGGGTGGTTTGGTGGGGCGAGCGGTTTGGGCGCACGGGTGGTTTGTGGGGGTGGGGTTAGGAGAGGGGGTGGGGCGGGTGGCAGCGGGAGGGGACGCCGCTGCGCTCGCAGCCGCCTCTCGACGTGGAGGGCCGTCGACGCGAGATGAGTGGCGTCGTTATTTGTTTCGGTGCTCGCTGACCCAGCTGCCGGAAGCCCTCGTGGCGATGAGATTGAGAGGAGGATCCGGCGGTCGGCGGGTTCTCGAGCCTTCCATCAGGAGGTTAGGCCGCTGGTCCTTAACCGGTCTGCGTGGTATATTAATGATGCTCAGAAGTTTCTGGGCGTATGGCGTTCTTTTTAGTTTAGTATTGTTATTTTATGTTTATCTCGAAAGCTCTATACAGTACAAATTGAGATGTCATTTCGATTAGATTCATTGTTTCCTATTCCTAGGGCGTCAGGACCCCGATCGGAGCCTGGTCTCACTTCCGCGTAATCGGAGTATCGCAGTAGTTGATTTCGATCACACAGCAACTCTAGGGCCACAAGCACGTGGATTTCCAATGGAACGATACGCAATACTTCAAGCGCAGTTCTAAAAATACTGAACGGCTTGTCTCAAACTTTCCTATTAGCTGTCCTGGCATGAAAATTAAAATTCTATCTTGTTTTCCTCATTACAGGATAATGTCGCGAGAAAATTATGTGTTGTTTCCAGTCAACCTATATTTTCCCTCTTTTTCTATTTTTCTGTTGGTTTCTATGTAATTTCTTTCACCTTCTTCGGAATTCATGGTGATCGCTTCTCGAATTGCAATAGAAGGCAAGTTTTTTAGATTTCCATGCAACGGACGGGCGCAGAGCGGAAAGGAGAGAGCGGTGAGGGAAAGATTAGCCATAGCGACGTCCCAGACATGGCAGTGCAGTGCATGTATGTGCGTACGGGAAGAGGAGAGATGAAGGGTAAGAGAGAAAGATTTTTTAGAGTACTGCTGCAGAGTTCCCTGCTGATAAGAATGCTATAAATCACGGAAACCTACCGATCAGAGAAGCCAGCCGCTGGAATTCTCCTCTAGACAGGCTGAATGACACAGCTATATTTAAATAGCCAGAGTCAAAAATTTGCCACCGTTGGGGCTCGAACATTTGGACCTCCCGATCGGCACCACCGAAGCGGCAACGGTTGTTGTCACTGAGCCGGAACGTGAGATCCATCGCCGTCTTACACGTCGGCATGTTAAACGTTTTCCACGTCGAGGAATCACCCCTAGCCGGGTCAAACTTACACCGATTGGACTCCCCACATGTGTAGTTTTTTAATTGATAGATTTTTTTCGTGTTTCCGGGCGCGTCAACTGCTTCGGTCAATAGTCCCGTTAGTGTAGTACATGTCTTTTCCTGGGAGATGGCGGTGAGTTTCCCCTCGCAGAATGGCGAGATCCGGCACCGACCTACCGTCGGCTAGTGGGGTTACCCCTAACCAGGACTCTCCCACCAGCGGGCACCGCCCAGCCAGACGAGCACGACCGTCTCCCGAAATTTGACCGGTTCCCGAGGGGACAGATCGCGCGCGGTCCGTGGCCCGTTGTTTGGGTCTGCTTCGGCATTCGCCTGGTGTTGATCGGAGAAACCACGAAAACTACGATCAGAGCAGCCGGACGCTAGAATTTTCCTCCAGGCAGCGACTGAATTCGACCTAGCTGAAAGCTAGTGTCGAAAATCCTGCCGCCGTCAGGACTCGAACCTAGGACCTCCCGGTCAGAGGCGCTGCAGTGGCATCAGTTGATACACTGAGCTACCGCTCCCGGTCCACATGTGTGGTAGTGAGGGTGTGAGGGCAAGTGTGTGTGAATGAGGAACGGGAAAGGAGGGGACAAGGCTGAGAAAGAAAAGATCGCGGTTCTCGGCGCGGCCGTTGCGATGCGGTCGTCGCCCCATCGAGTGCCGTGTCAGGCCGTGTGGGTGCCGAAGCGGTGCCGTGTGCGCGCGTGGCGCGAGGCGACGCGGCGACCGCCGTCCGCATCTCCGACGCGGGGCGGCGCGTGCCGGCTAAGCCGCCGGCCGCCGCTAAGTGGCCGGCTCACTTCTCGGGCGGAGGCAATCCCGGCTCGTTTCCGCCGCGGACACGGGGCGGGGGCGACGCAACTGGCGCGGGGCCGACGGACGGGGACGAGGACGGGGACCAAAGAACGGCGATGGTGGGACGAGGGGACGACGTGATTTGCGAAGGCGGCTGGAACGGCGTGGTAAAGGGGGGGGGGTTAACCGGTTCGGTTGAATGGCAAAGACGGTGTGAGGGAGGACGTCGTGATCGGCGGGAGGGCGTGCGTGGATGTGCAATGGATTTGCAAATACTGAGGTAGACGACCCCATAAGTCAGTGATTTACAAAGGACAAATTCGATATTTAGATGTTGCATTGCAACTACATCCCTCTTCTGGAAACGATCACCACCAGCAGATATCGAGATATATTGAAATTCAACACAGAAGGAAGGGAATCCGTATGTGAGAGCTCTGGAATGTGCAAGTGAGTGTGGCGGCGATGAGGAATAGGGCGGAGTCGGAGTTAGCAATGGGGACGACGGAAGGCGGAGACGGCAAATAGCAGGAAGGAGAACGCAATGAATTTGCCTCAAGAGGGCAGAAAGTTTCAAGAATCGGAAGCAGCTACGAAGAAGCTTCCGGAATACGAGGCACAGAATGAAGCGCGGCAGCGCGAGAAGAGAGAGAGAGAGAGAGAGAGAGAGAGAGAGAGAGAGAGAAATGGGGTTTACGAATAGGGAGAAACATGAGGCAAGGACGAAGGTGTGGGTGCGCATGGGCGTTGGCGGAGGGTGAAGGGGGAGAAGAGAGAAATTACAAACAGAAGTAGCGGTCAAGGAACTTGTAGGGATGAGGATGTGCAGAACGCGGATCAAGCGCGGAGCCAATAGTTTAAGGTAGGAAGGGGAGCATCAGCTGCGGGCGGATAAGACGGGAAAAAAGGGGGGAAGGTTGGGCGGGGGGGGCAGGTGGGGGCAATGCAGAATGAAGAGAACGTGAGATGTGGGAATTGTGGAGGTTAACGGTATAAGAGGACAGCAGTGTGGGGTGAGGATGAGGGTGAGTTGAGGATGAGGCAGGAGCAAGAAGAAGGTGAAGGCGAGGGCGAGGGCGAGGGCGAGGGCGAGGGCGAGGGCGAGGGTGAGGGGTGAGGAGGCGAGGGCGAGGGCGAGCGAGGGCGAGGCGAAGCGAGCGAGCGAGGCGAAGGGGAGAGAAAGGGAGAGTGCGAGGACGTAGGCGAAGACAAGGACGGGGCTACAGTGAGCCACAAGGCGAAGGGGGCGGGGGCGGCGGAAGCGCGCGCGACAGGTGGCGAGCGAGGCGGGCGGGCGGGCGCGCGCGCTGTGCCGCTCGTGGCTGCGTGGGCGCGGAGGTCAGAGGGCGCCGCGCTTCCTGCTTCCCTTTGCGGCGCGGCCTCCGCCGCTCGCGGATTACGCGTCTACGCGCTCTCGTCGCACACACACACACACACGCGAGCGCCGTCTGCGCCGCCGAGGTGCGGCCGGAAGCGGGCCATTGGCGTGTGCGCGGGCGGCCCTTCGCCTTGTGAGATTGAGCGCTCCACTTGCGGGAGGAGAACTACAAGCAGCCGGCGCGGCGCAAGGTGCAGCGTTGGCCACGCGTCGGAGATTACCCCTCCCACGCGCTCAGGGGCGCCCAAAAAAAGGGGGTGGGGCCACCAAAAACTCCCCCTTGAAATATGTTGTTGTTTTTGCTTTGTTTTTTTTTCTTGTTTTCTTTTGTTGTTTTTTTACCACGAGACGCATTAGTGTCTCGAGGGACTCACGCCGACTTAGGTGGCTCAACTGATGCCACTGCAGTTCTTCTGAGTGAAAGGTTCTAAGACTCCACTCCTGACGGTGGCAGGGATTTTGATCCTAGCTACATAGCTAGGCTGCTGAATGGAGGAGAATTTTAGCGGCTGACTGCTCTGATCAGTAGTTTCCCGTGGTTTCGCGTAGCGAACCCAAGCGAAGGTTAGAGCAGTTTCCTAACATGCGGGTCACGGACCGCGCGCGATCATTCCTTTCACTTCCTTGTCCTATCCTTATCCCTCACACCACTTACACTAACATACACGACACCACCACATATGTCAGGAGACCGGTCGGGAGCTTAGGGCTTGTCCCGGCTAGGGCAGTACTCCGCTTGAGGGAGAGACCTGATTGAGGAAAACCTCGTCTGCCGACCAGCGACGCCCGTACGATCCGGCCATCCAGCGGGGGAAGACCTGCTACCTCCCAAGCAAAAAGTGCACTACATTTACGGAACTAATGACCTAGCAGATGACGCGCCCGAAATTACTAATCAATCAATCAATCGATTGTTAGTGATTCCGGTCGCGTCAACTACTATGGCCATTAGTCCCGTACGTGTAGTGCGTGTTTTTGCTTGGGAGGTGGCGGTGGTCTTCCCCCGCTGTATGGCGAGATCCGCCGATGACCTACCGTCGGCGAGCGGGTTTCCCTCAACCAGGTATCTCCCGCCAGTGAGGCGCCGCCCTAGCCAGGAAATGTTCTAAGCTTCCGACCGGTCTCCCGGCATGTGTGGTAGTCTAGTGCATGTTAGTGTAAGGATGTGTAAGGGGTGAGGATAGGACAAGGAAGAGTTAGGAAAGTTCGCGCGTGGTCCGTACCTCGTTTGTTAGGGTACTGCTCCGGCATTAGTCTGGTGTCCATCGGAAAATACAAAGGAAACTAGCGATCAGAGCAGCCGGCCGCTAGAATTCCCCTTCAGACAGCGAGTGAATTCCTGACAAGCTAGGTCATCAGTTGATGCCCTGAGCCATGTTTCCCGGTCAATCAATTGAGGGACTCTCAGCTTCCTACTTTCCGATGCTTGTCGGGAGATTTTCAAAGTCAATAGGGTGGCCCATACGAAGATGGGCGATCAGTCATTGCTCGGAGTGAAAGATGGGAAATGGGATGGAGAGGGTCGTGCGAGGTCCATGGTCAATATTCAAGGGTATTTCTCCGACATTCACCTGGAAGTGGTCAGAGTAACCTTGGAAACAAGTGGTCGGCATGCGGCTTCAATACCGGCAGGCGACACACCGATGTGAAGTAAATGTCTGGTAGCTTACCGGGATATAAACCCGCGAGACGTCCTTATCACTGCTCTGTCCGGGTCGTAAGGCTTCTTGCTCGCCGCAACCCGTGACGATCAAATATAAATATATTATTTGTATATTTAGTGTTTTAATTACGTAATGTCTTTTTCAATCAGGCTAATTGAAAACTCTTTTTTAACTTTTTTTATTTGGACCCCTAGTAGATCGTGTACTCTGGAAACCTCAGGATGTTGTTGCTAAAATTTTCACAAATTGCTGATAAACAAGGAAACATTTTCAATATTCAAAGCAACGTGTTTGTTGTTGATATTATTTTATATTGGAAGCATGTAAGTGTAATATAACTCAAATAGAAGAAAAATCCGACTAATTTGCTTTGTATTAGTGATCTAATAAAGAGAATTTTTACTACAGGTAATTCCATTATTATTCGTAATATAATTCCAATAGTAGTGTTGGTAGTGTGTTGAACTAAGAATGAGGTAAGCAAGTATGTATAATTAATTTACTGATCATCATTCTACGTCCTCATTTCTATAAAGTCGCATCTTAAAGAGATGGAGCGATAAGTCTTGTACCGATAATAAATTGTAATGATATTAAAAATCCATTTTAAAAATCATTTTTGACTGTCGTAGAATAGGTTTTTCATTACCATTACTAAGTGGATATTTTTGGAAGTTTTAACATTAATATGAGTGATCAAATTAATACAACTTATGATGTTATACCAATCATGTACAAAGGCAAACTTTCTTTTTTTTTCTTTAACATATAATAAACTATTCCCCATGTAAGAATGAAATAGCTAGCGTCAAACTCATCAATAAATGTAACTTCATTTTCTGTGCACGTCTTCTAGAATTCAGTGGGAAATACAATTATTCAAATTATCGTTTCCATGTTGTCGCGGCAGGAAGTATTATTCCGAAGCACAACATGATAAGAGCCAAAATTTATTGCTTATTTATCCTTCAAAATAGATTTTATTATATGAGAGGGTTTTTTTTTGTTGTTGTTTTACAAAATTTAAGTAGTATATGACTTTGTGTAGGGGTCACAGAATTTTGAAAATGTGCACACAATTCACTTTTCCCCATAGCACGTCATACGCAGTTTTAACTTTTTTTCATGTTAAATAAATAATTATTTAAAAAAACACGGAAAAAGCCGAGGGCAATGTCCTCCCCATTGATCAAAATCCTTTCCGATGGCCCCCTCATGCCCCTATGCTCCCCTTCATGACGGGGAGGAGGGGAGCCATCTTCTGCAGGGGGATCCTTACAGCCGCGAACGCGTCTGCTCTAAGAAGTTCCGAGGTGATGTAACGGAGGATACGATTCCCTTTTGGCCCTCGGCTAAGGAGGAGCTCTGGCGGCGGCGGCGGCAGCAGCTCGGCTAATTCCCTACTTCCTCATTAGTGGCAGCGCGCGGGCTCGGCGGCGGGGTGGGGGCGGTGGGGGCGGCGGGGGGGGCGTGTGGAGTTGTGCGGGCGCTGCCAGCAGAGGCCGTGGCGGCAGCGGCCTCCGGCGTCATGCTCTTGTTTACTACGTCGCGTCTGCAGTGCCTCCCTCCCGCTTTACGTAACCGCCGCGCCGCCGTGCCGAGCGGGTGTTGAAGACGGCTGCCGCTAGGAGCGCGCACGTCGCCGAGTGCCCGCGAAATGTGAATGAAGCGAGGACTCCGACGCGCACTTCTGTTTTGGTTCTCGGGAACATAGACCTGCTCATCACTAGCCTTATAATGTAGCATGTAGGTTTCTGAAGGGGTATTGCCGACCTGGGGTGAGCTCATTATCAAGACAAACAGTGCGTTTGTCTTGTTACATCAAGGCCAATCAAGTTTTTTACATCAAGGCCAATCATGAAATAGTATGGTTTAATTAGTATGGTTTATTATAAAAATTGCTAATTTTTGAGAAAGGGCGAGTTGAGTTTTTTTGTATTTTGCCCTGATACCTCTATAACGTGAAGACAAATATCACTTCACGGAAATGTCGTTCCTAATATTGTACATTGTAGATGAAAATAATTGTGAAATATTTATTATGTCTCTTCTGATATTTTTACTATTATAGATACTATTTCAAGAAACATCTAATACTATCAAGGGGATTACTTCCACTGCTATTATTAATATTGTCATTTCTACCGTTGCTCTGCTATGCTCACAAATTCTCTCGATGTTAACACTAAATTATTAAACTTACTTTCAACTTAATCATGGGTTCGAAATATAACATATTACTCCTTACCTGTTGCAAGTGGACGTGTAATTCTATTCAGAATCGCAATTCCTAGAAGTTCTATTAATTGAAATCAAATATTAGATTGATGGCAACTAATATAAATTATAGTCTTTCTCAACAATAAAAATTTAACATTATTCTTATACATATTACAAATTCTATTGAGCTCATGAAAATTACTTTTTTTATAGACATTAAAATGCCGTACGGACTTGAATAAAGTTCGTAAACTTACTACATTATCTTGTTAGATGGCTTCTCGGCTGACCAGCAGAATGTTGTCCATAGAATCCTTGGTATTCCAATTCTCGCGTTCTTGCCTATCATTAAAATAAATTTAAAATATTCTAGAATGTCCTCAACGATTTGGTATTCATAGAATTTAATATTCACATAAAATCAATACATGGTCGCGACTTTCCCTATCTGTGAAACACCTAAGCGCGAGGTCGTTAAAGAGAATAGTGTAGGGTCATGTTCGTTAAAACACTGTTTTTTTTTTGAAAATTAAAAAAAAATGTCGACGTCTTTCTACACTACAATTGTGAAGATTATTTAAAAGTAATTATTAAAATTATTAAAATGTAATGGAAATATATGAAATAAAAATTGCTAACCTTCAGGGTATATCAGATTGTGATGCAACAATGGCATTCTGCGTCGCGACTCGCAAATTCCTCTGAGTTACATTCCTCTCATTGTTATGACATGATTGTTGTGACAGCTGTATGAAAAGCAATTATAATTGTCAAATTTGTGTGGTATTTGCTTTAAACTATTTAGTTTCGCACCAAATGGCCACCATTTTCTAAGTTTGAGTTTATTTAATAAGTTTTACAAAAAATTATGATTGAGACGTGTTAATTCGGAGAGAAATTAAGGTTTACGTCGTTTTACATAACTATTACTAAATGCGAGAAAGTACGTGCTGTTTTAGCACCACTAGTGTAACTAGATGAGGGTATTTCATTATTCATACGAAACTATAGATATTAACACTCAGGAATCGAGAGAAACGTTGGTTTCGCCATAAATAATATATTTTGTGAATATTATTTGAATTTCATTTACATTATTTTACCCTTACACAGTGAAAAATTATTTCGTCATCATTTCCTAGTTGTTTGTGCTGTGAATGGATTAAACGAGAGTATTTCAACGTATGCATCATAATTAAGGTTGCGTTGAATTCACAATTTCCAAATTTTATCTAATTTATTTTTGTAAATTTTATTGCACTAATACAAACAAATTTATTACATTTTATTTTCGTATTGTACTCCAATAATTAACAAATATTTATGTTTTGAAAGACCTGAAGAACAATTGTGATAACACAAACTATAGTTCCTGCCAAAGCGTTTGGGAGGCATGTAATTAATAAAAATCAACATATGCTGCGATTGTACGCATAATATTTTTAATTTCAATGACCGTCTTAAAATTGGTATTTCCTTATGTATTAGCCGACTGTTTGGCAACATAAAGAAAACTTTCAGAAACGTTGTGTATTGCATCTCACACGTCTCCTTAATATTAATTCCCGTACAATCCAGTTATAAAAATCTTGGAATGGAAATGAACATTGTGCGTGAACTATGGAATATAGACTGATATTACTATTTGGAAATTAGACGCTTTTAAGACACAGATTCATAGAAAAATATGTTTCACTTGTTTACGAGAACGTTCAATTGAATGCGTCGTACGCGACGCGGTTCGCCGAACTAGCAGCTGCCTCACCAACAAGACGAGCTCTCGAGCACGAAGACGCGGTGGGCCCACGCCAACACTAACCACATCGTCCTCGCCTCGCCTCGCCGAGAAAATAACACTGTCACGGGCGCGGAGTAATTACATGCTCCTCTGGCTCTTCATCAAACTTTACGTCCCTCCGCAGAATTCCTCATAACTCCATTGAAAACTGCGTCTCTCTTTCAATTAGGGATGAAAGACGTGTGCGCAATAATATAATATCCGCTAATTTCGCGTCCGTGTTCTCTCCCGTGAACAAGAGACGGTCTACGTCCGTTGAACACTTTGCTCGTCTTCCCTTTTACGACAACCCTTGCTTTTCACAGCGGGGAACGTGGAATAAATTAAAATTAACGTTGCTTTTTTGGGAAGAAATGTCTAGAGCCTTAAAATGTCTAGAGACCTAACTTTTTTGTTTGTCAAAGAGAAATGAGAAAAGTATCAAGAGGAAATCAATGGACCATCTTATCATGTGTTCTCCATCTCAAAGTCAGCTGGAGGAACTTCTATAATAAGGAGCCATTTAACTTTATTCCTTTGTAGATATAATTTTTCTTGTTTGTGTTTCTTGCAATAACATCATTTTTTAAATTTATTTTGAAAATGATACTATTTTAAAATGAAATATAATACTATTTTTATTGTATTAAAATTTTATTTTGCCAAAAAAATCGCGATTTATATTGTTGTATTTGCAGGATTGCAAGGTAATATAAACAGTCAATGTTTTATAACCATTTACTTTCACCCAATAATAATACACAGAACAACATCACAAATATGTACAATGCTTCTTAACGGCCTTCTTGCCTTGCCGAGCCTTATCGCCTGCAGGGCGATAATAGTTGTTAGGTGATAGTGGCCGCAGTAGCCTCTAGTCTCCGAAGTACCGCGCGGCGGTGACACCGCGATTAGAAGGGTAGCGAGAGGCGGCAGGGCCACCGAGGTCGGCGTTGATCGCCTGGCTGATACGCCACGACTTGTGACGCTAGCAAGCGTCGGCGGCAGCCGTGAGTCACGTTGTAGCGCGCAACCGGTTACGCCTCCATAGGGCGTATAGCGAGGGGCGGCAGTAGCCCCGAGGTCGGTGCAGTCGCCGGCGGATACGTCACGGCAGGTGACGGTAGCAAGCGCCAGGGCAGCCTGCAGTCCTCGTGAGCGCTGCAGAGTACGCCTCGATAGGCGTATGCGAGGCGGCAGTAGCCCCCGAGGTAGGAGCTGATCGCCCGGCGGATACGTCACGGCCTGTGACTGTAGCAAGCGCCGGGGCAGCCTGAGTCTCCTGTAGTGCGCCGCAGGTTGCGCTCCATGGGCGTAGCAAGTGCGGCGGTGGTAGCTTATGCTAAGCGGTAACTGAACGGGGCCCTGCTCCCGGCCAAGCCTTCACCTCCCCGCCTGGTGAAGGGAGAGGGGAGGGGCTGCGCCCCTCCACTAGCGGTGCGGCGGAGCGTAACTCCATCTCGTTCTCTGATTGGGGGGATACCACATTCCTCCCCGTTTTATTGTGGGCATATGGGTGCCCACGATGACGACGCGACCTCCGCAGCAGGGCTGGACCTGGTGACGCGTCTCGGCTGCTGGGTTCGGCGAATGACTCCGCCTCTGGTCGCACCTCCTGGGATGTGTCATCTGCTGGTGTTGCCGGCCGAGCCGCTGGCTCGTGTGTGATGACTGGTTCCGTCATCCGCATTGTCACCGGCTGAAAATTAGAATGCATATTACTCTATGTTGTGTCTCATCTATTTTATGCATGTTCCACCTCTTTTGTTATCTGGTTCTCATGTCTTCTGATGATACCGTTTTCTGCTTGTACCAGATACATTCTATATCCTATAGTTTCGTGGATTACTGCTGGGATCCATTTTGGATAGGATTTAAACGACCGAACATAGACTTTATCTCTGACTTTGAATGTTGTGTTCCTACTTGCTTCGGGCGTTTGACGGTACTAATAGTGCCAATAATGTCCTCGGCTGCCTGCCATGAAGTCGTTCCTGGACTTTTCTCTTCATTTCCTACTGGAGTTGCTCTATATGTCACTAATAGCTGTTGTAGTGCTTTATCTTTGCCAACTCCTTCTGCCATTGCTTTAATCATGGTTGTTTTAAATGTTCGTACAAATCTCTCCGCTCCCCCGTTTGACTGTGGGTGGAATGGGGCAGTCCTAAGGTGTTGAATGCCATTTTCTATACAAAATTTCTCAAATAAATGTGATGTGAATTGTGCGCCATTATCCGATATCAACAATTGTGGTAAGCCTTCTATTACGAACACTTTCGTTAACATTTGAATTGTTGCTTCTGTTGTTGCGGTACGCGTCTCACACACTATGGATACTGTGAATATGCATCCGTAACTACTAACCACATTGACCCATAGAACGCTCGCATAATCAATATGTACTCGCTCCCATGGTTTCTCAGCTTTTGGCCAGCTTGAAAAGTGCTTCGCGGACTTGCCTGGTTCTGTCTGCATATATTACAATTACGTATCAAATTTTCTATATCTGTTGACATCCCCGGCCAATACATATCTTCTAGCAACCGTTTTGTTCTGGTAATGCCCAATGTCCAACATGCAATAATTAACACTTCTGCTTGCAGCTTCTTTGGAATTACGGCTCTTACGTTATCTTCACAATTATATATTATTACCCCGTCTTGCATTGATAACTCGTTTCTCTTTAACAAAAATTGATTTAAGTCTGGTGAACTATGATTTAGTTTCCT
Organism: Teleogryllus oceanicus; assembly: GCA_964035755.1. Classification (NCBI taxonomy): domain Eukaryota; kingdom Metazoa; phylum Arthropoda; class Insecta; order Orthoptera; family Gryllidae; genus Teleogryllus; species Teleogryllus oceanicus. The sequence continues at coordinate 183,312,545 of CAXIVR010000002.1, read as the reverse complement.
CGTTGGCCAACCTTTACTCAAATAACCACTTACTTGTTTTAGCAGGCGGTCTTCCCGTGTAGTCTGGTGACTATGATTTAGTTTCCTTCCAATTTGTCGAATGACTCGTCTGGCCCCTGCCGCAGCCCTCGACAGCGCGTCTGCGTTGCCGTGCTGTGAAGTTGACCTATAAACAATCTCAAAATCATAATCAGAGAGGAAAATTGCCCATCTTTAAGTTTCTTCTCCGTTCTCTCCGAAATACCTTTTCTTGGATTGAACAATGACGTAAGTGGTTTATGATCTGTAATGAGCGTAAATTTCGCGCCATACAGATATTGATTAAATTTCTTCACCCCATAAATTATTGCTAGTGCTTCTTTTTGAATTTGTCCATAATTTCTCTGTGCGTCGTTTAACGTTTTCGATGCAAATGCAATTGGTACTTCTATGCCTTCGGGCGTAATCGTTGATATCACAGCGCCAATACCATTTTCTGATGCGTCAGCCGCGAGAAGTAGCGTTGACCTGGCGCGTAGTGCGTCAATCTTGTTGCTTTAATCAGTTCTTGTTTCAGATGCTGAAATGCATTTTCACACTTTGTCGACCATATGAACTTCACATTCTTCTTCCGTAACTGGTTTAGTGGTGCCGATATCATTGCTCTATTCTTAATAAACTTGGAATAATAAGCAACCTTACCTAAGAATGAGCTAAGTTGTTTCAAATCTTGAGGTGCTGGCATTCTTGTAATTGCTTCAATATTTTCCTTTGTTGGTCGAATTCCATGTTTGTCACTACGTGGCCTAAATAGTTTATAGAAGTCTTAAACAATTCACATTTCTCCCAATTACATTTGAGTCCATTGTCTTTTAACAATTGTAACAGCGTCCGCAAATTCTGCTTATGTTTTTCCTCCGTTTTGCCTGTAACAATAATATCATCCAAGAAGTTAGCGCAATTTGGTACTTTCTCCGTAATTTGTTGCAGAAACCTTTGAAATATCGCGGGCGAACTGGCGATGCCATACGGAAGCCTTTGAAACTGATACAAACCATCATTTGTATTAATTACCATCATTTTCTTCGATTCTTCATCTAGCTCTAACTGCAAATAAGCTTCGATAAATCTATTTTCGTGAAACACTCACCTTGTAGTTTCGCAAATATTTCTTCTGGTTTTGGCATAGGATAGTGGTCTATTAACATTTGTGGATTTAACGTAACTTTAAAATCTCCACACAACCTTAGTTTACCGTTTGGTTTTTTTATAATTACCACTGGAGTGCCCACTCTGCATTATCAACTGGTTTGAGCACTCCTTCTTGTACCCATCGTTGCAATTCTTGTTTTACTTGCTCTTGCAAATTGAATGGCACCGGTCTTGCTTCACAAAATTTTGTTGACAATTTTCTTTCATCGTTATGTGAGCTTTATATGTTGTGCAATGACCTAAGCCTTCTGAAAACACTTCGGAAAACTCTTCACATATTTTCTTCATTTCTGCACTTTTACTTGTGTTGTCGACTGACATGACATTATCTTCTATCGTGAAACCAAGAGTGTTTATTCCTTCCATTCCCAATATATTTTGTACATCATATCGGTTCACAATAATAAAACGTAACTTTCGTTGTATTCCTTTATATCTTGCAGTCTTGACCTTTTACTGGGATGTTTATTCCTTGATATGATTTTAACTGTGCTTTACTGCTGGAACATCTCGGTGCACCTAACTTTTGATATGTTGTTAGATTTATTAGATTTGCTGTAGCACCTGTATCGATCTGGAACTCCATATTTTTCCCTAACATTTCCAATTGCACTCTTATCTTTCTTCCTTGTGATGAATTCAAATTCATATTCACCGTCTGTATTTGATCTACTTCCATTTCTTCAGACTGCTTGGTGCTACGTTTCACTCTTTGGGTTTTCCTGTTTTCTGCCCGCCATTTGTTTCTTTTTCAGACAAACACTTTGTATGTGCCCGATCTTTTGCAGAATCTACATTTTGCCTCTTTAAACCAACACTGACTTCGTTATGGTTACTTTCACAACCTGGGCATGATTTTAATTTTTCTTCTGCTCGTTCTTTCTCCTTTGTGACTTTGCTCACTTCTTCTGTTGTCTTCATCTGCTTTACTAGATTTTCAGACATTTCGTGTGTTGTAGCAATCTTCATCACTTCTTCCAGTGTTGGTTCTTCTTTCCGTATTGCATCTATACGCACTTGATTTATCGGGGTATGTAATATAACCATATCTCTAATCATATTATTTGCATATGACTCTGCACAGTTACTTTTATTGCACTTAAATTTGCATGATTTCGCTAAACCTTTCAGCTCTACCACCCATTCCGCATGTGTTTGACCTGGTTTTAATTTCGTTTGAAAAACTTATATCTTGAGGTCACTACATGTATTCTCTCTTCAAAGTGATCAGCCAGCTTCAATTTCAATTGACTGAATGTTAATTTTCTTGGATCTTCTGAGCATATTTTTTTTATCGTAATGAAGTTTTCTTCTCCCACACATGCCAAAAAATGTGCCTGCTGCTGTGCTTCGTTTGTCACCAAATGTGCTTCCAAAATGCTGCTCAAAACGTTCTATATAAACTGTCCAGTCCTCCTGATCTTTACTATATGGTGGAAATACCGGAATCTGCTGGACTTGTTGTTGTTTCTGCATCTCCAATTGTTTCATTAACATTCTCATCTGTTCTTGATGTTGTGTTTGCAACATCGCGATCACTTGCGTTATTTGCTCCATTGTTCTTCACGTGTCTTGTTCTTATATCCTCGTCGCCAATGTTGTATTTGCAGGATTGCAAGGTAATATAAACAGTCAATGTTTTATAACCATTTACTTTCACCCAATAATAATACACAGAACAACATCACAAATATGTACAATGCTTCTTAACGGCCTTCTTGCCTTGCCGAGCCTTATCGCCTGCAGGGCGATAATAGTTGTTAGGTGATAGTGGCCGCAGTAGCCTCTAGTCTCCGAAGTACCGCGCGGCGGTGACACCGCGATTAGAAGGGTAGCGAGAGGCGGCAGGGCCACCGAGGTCGGCGTTGATGAACGGGGGCCCTGCTCCCGGCCAAGCCTTTATACCTCCCCGCCTGGTGAAGGGAGAGGGGAGGGGCTGCGCCCCTCCACTAGCGGTGCGGCGGAGCGTAACTCCATCTCGTTCTCTGATTGGGGGGATACCACATATATTTTGATTGTAATTGAAAATTAAGATTTATATTTTGTTTACAGTACATATCTCAGTCTGTAGACTTTACCACATGTTTTTATTTAACTTTACACCTGAAATTTCTGTAAAAACCTTTAAAGATCTCCAATTAAAAACTATATTTTTAAAATCAAAATCATAAAACTGAATTTCTCTTTTTTCCCATTAAAAAACGAGAATTCTCTATCCTAGTTCCATCTCTCGGTAGTCAATAAATTGTGTTTTTCAATGTTATTAAAGCACACAAGAAAACATTAAAGGAAATTTAATAGTTAGATTATTTAGAGAATTCGGCATATCTTTTAACAATTAGATTTAAAAACTTTCATTCAGTTTTGCATTCAATTGACGTAAGCCCATCATTTGCAACCATCTTGCCCTCGATTCAATCTACTGAATGCACTTCCTCATCGCCAATCCCATCCAGGTCGACGGCCTGGGGAGCTTTGTCCTAGTATCCGCTGCGGAGAATCGTCTGTTGCCGACGTCCGGCGATTGTTCTTGGTTCGAGTCCAGGGCAGATCCCGACCTACGGCTGATTCTCGCAGCCACGCCCCTACGCGAATCACTGGCAAGGAGCGTTGTTTTCTCTCGTGAAAAAAGTACATCTCGGTGGGCTCCAACTAATTTAATAATTTCGTTTCTGCTAGTTTCGGAAAGCGAAATTCCTTTCGACTTCTTTGAAGGAGAAATAACTTTATCCGTAATTTGTATACTCGCTGAGTAGAACATAATTGCTAGACTTCTCATTGGATTTATCTAGAGACAGATGTTATAATAATAATAATAATAATAATAATAATAATAATAATAATAATAATAATAATAATAATAATAAATGTATGTCTCAATCATAATTACAATCACTGTTTTTCTTCAAAAGAAAAAATCATATAAAAATGGAGGACAATCTATGTCCACCAATCTGTAACTATCCAGTAGGCCTATTGAGGAGGAATTGATTGAGTTATTAGTCTGACCACCGTAACGTTGCTTCCTTCAAACTTTAATAGGAGGGAAGGAAATCCGTAAATATTATAACAAAAGTAACGTTTAATGTTGAATTAAATCAAAAGGCACAATTGATTAATATTGCACTACCTAAATTGTTTAATAGCAATAGTTCATTGTCCGTTTCATTTCTCATGAGATCTTGTTTTTTTTCGTTCAAACAACATTCATTCTTTATTTACTACATTATATAAATAGGTGATTCATTCAATCCATCCACCTGCAATACACACAATTCACTGGCACCTACGTAGTAGAATTAAGCAGCCGTAAAAATTAATTCCAACCGCCCTCAATCACAATCAATCCTTATTTTTGCTTGTCATTTATTTGAACAATCACGCACCTTTGCGACAGTAGTCACAAATCCATAAATGAAGCGGCGTATACAGATCGCATGGTTGAGCCCCGACGTTCGCGAATATTCCTCACCAGTTAAGTAACCAAGTGGCATGGCACCTCTGACTAGATAAAAATTCTGGAACCCAACGTGGCGTCCTCCGATCAAATCCAAGAGGAGGCCGGAGGAATCCCTTAAACAACGGGCAACAGCAGAGGAAATGTGCTCGTTCGGAGCACAGCTTTAGTCAATACTCATCCTAAAAGTACTACCTAACAATATTGATTGACTGATCGATGTTTCAAGGGCTTGCCAACTGCTATGGTCATTAGTCCTGTCAGTATGAGGAATGTTTTATCCTCGGGGATGGCGGTGTTCCTCGTCCGTGGATGGTGAGATCCGGCGCGGCCTTACACGTCGTATTGCGGGGATTTCCCCCTCCAGGAATCTCCCCCCAGAGGGACAACGCCCCATTCGGTTCAAGCTCGAAATTCTCGACTGCTCTCTCGACATTTGTGGTACTGTAGTGCATGGAAATGTGTGAGGGAGTAAGGGGAGAGGAAGGAAAATCGCACGCTATCCGGGATCCATTTGCAACTGCTTCAGCATTCGCCTGGTATTGATCGGGGAAATCGCAGAAAACTACCGATTAGAGCAGCCAGTCCTAGAATTCTCCTCCAGAAAAAGGGTAAATTTTACCTGGCTATCCAGCTAACGTCCAAAATCCAACATCGTCGCGATTCGAACCCTAGGACTTCCCGGTCAGAGTCGATGTATAGAGCACGGTAAGGTCAATGAGCTGAAGTAGTCGGTGAAATAACATTTAAATTTAAGCAATTTCCTCATTCATGATTTGCGCCCAAGGTAACCCCAACAAGACCTCCAGTCGCGACAAAGTGTGTCCCCAGGGTCTCCAGCACACACACACACACACACACACACACACACACACACACACACACACACACACACGTCTCCGCTGAGCCGAACCGCGGAATGCACGCGAGGCGTCTGGGTTCTTTCGGGCCAATCCGCCGCCTTGAGGCGCAATCACCCCCCCGGCACCCGGCATTCCTGCGGCCCCACCGCTCCTCTGTCGGCGACAGCGGCGCGCGCGGCGGTGGCCGGCAAAGGAGGTCAGCCCCCCGACGCCATCGCGGCGACCGCAACCGCTTCCCCCCCTTCCCCCCCCGGCCGCAGCCACACACACCCAGTGGCCGCCCACGCCCCCTCCTGCAGACACCCCCTGACGCTCTCACCGCCATCGCTGCGGGTCTTCGCCGTCGTCAGTTCAATTCAAAGATGTCTTATTGGGCGTGGCGAGACTCAGGCCATGAGGCCTGCTCTTGCGTCTGATCACCCAAATTTCGTTACACTCCTTTCACCATCCATCAAAGAAGGTATAACTCGGGCGACGAAAGAGGCGATTTTAATTCAGCTCAAAGGCATATTTTAGGTTTGAGGGTCTTTTTTTTATGCAGTAAATCTACTACATGGGACAGCCGGCTTTACCTCCCTTCTGAAGGAAGAGGTATGAAGACGTCGAATACGCGCTTCTACTAATAACCTCCCCGCCCCTCGTCAACCTCTTCGCCCCGTCGTCTTCTCGTCGCCTACATCGGCCGTGCGCCCCGATTTCTCCTCCTCCCACTGCCTCCTGTCGCCTCCGCCATCTCGTCCGTCGGTGGTCACCAACGCCGGCGCTGCCCGCAAAGCCCTCGTCGCCCACGTCACGTCACGTCGCCCGCGGGGCCAGTCTCCCTCACACCATCATCACTAGAGGGTGGATTTTTATGCCTTAAATATCTTGAAATATCCTGTGAAAAATATGCATTTACGACCTAAAAATTCTGAAATGTGCACTTAAATATGCAATAAAAATTAACAGTATTTCATTTCCTGTATAAACATTTCTTGATAAAATTCAGGAGAAGAATGCTTGGACTGAAAAGATATATTTTTGTGCAAATATTTAGTGAAGTACATAGAATGTCTTGCTGCACATCTTCTGCCTGGTTTAAAAATATATCAAGAAATGTCCTACATTTCCACAAGTAATTTATTAAAAGGGAAAAAACGCAAACTGTGAGAAGCTCTTTCTAATCAATGAATACTCACAAATAAATAGTAGATTCGTGAAAAATGAAACTTTTAGAGAAAAGTCTCTATTTTAATATGCAAAATATGCACCTATAATTACATGAATATTCACGAACGGAAAAATATGCAAATATGCACTAACATTAGTCTACGTAGCATCCAATCCTAACCAAATGTCAAGAAATTTCACTTAGTTGTGCCGAGAAGCAAAGAACAAAAAGATCCAAAATCGTAGAAGTCCACTCCCCTGGCCAATCACCTTGGTAACCCTCATAAGTGCACTAGTGCTCTCCGTCACCCCTCCCCTTTGGTTGCAGGCAGATTGGTCGCCTGCCGACGGCCAGTGGCCTCCGGGTCCGTTGCAACCAGTGCAGACGCCCCCTCCTCCGACAGAAAGCAGAAGCGTTGGCTCTGAGATGGATGTCAGGGCGATGTGCAGATGATCCCTCTGACTCGACACAGGTTGCCGAACCGCACAGCGCGTCACTTATAGAAAGTTTCCAGCGTTTTAGTGGGTGGTAATACTCCCTCTGTCACTCTCTTCGCTCTCTTAAAATCCTTTAAAGAGAAAACAGTAATCTGCTTTCGAAACGTCAAATAGTACATTCCACGTTTTTCGTAGGTTCTTTGACGTTCGCTCAACAGTTACTTCGACTGCCTTCTGGGAAGAAAGATACAATGAGTTTATGCCTTCTAATATAATAACGAACATGGACATTGTGATGTAACACGTTTGAAACAATAATTTTTCTTCTTACATTAACGAAAGCACATATTACGATTTTCACATGATTTCTTACGCTGGAAGTTAGTCCGCAATATCTCGATAATGTACAAATCATGAAACGCTTGTGTAAATCAGCTTACTTCTTTTCTCATTATAATGTAAATATATTCTAATTCTTTCTGAATCCAAATTAACTGCTATCAAGAGAATTACTAATCACGAAATAACAAACAAGGGGCGTCTCATGAACTTAGAGATGAATCCCGTTCAAAGTGTTTGAAATTTTACAAAATAATAAAACATGTATGTAAGAATATTTTTGACATTTGAGGCTCGTATTAAATCGACTTCTGCCCGCTAGCGGTGTTCCCAGACCTGGGACTTGTCTTAATTAACCACGCCTGGGGGAAAGGGAGACTTGTGGCGAGCATGTATTCCCGTCACCCTTCCTACCTTACTTGACCTGTCTGAGCTTTTCCTTTCGTCACACAGCCGTAGAATCTGAGACGATTTGTTTTAAAAAAACTACAGCTTCATTTTTACCCCGGCCGGGAATCGAACTCGGGACCGCCTCAGAAAGCTAGCACGCTGTCCATGAACCACCAGAGGGGCGGATAATTTAAAAAAAATTATCTATTAAAGTTAATTTAAAATAAATTGCGCTTTACAAATTAAATATGTTTTATTATATTTTGTTGAGATCAAATACAATATATTTTCAAAACGTACATTCATTTCTGTTTCAATTAACTCCTAATGAACTCTACAAAATTACACATTATATCATTTTCTCGTACCGTAGTATTATAACACGCAGAGTATACAAATAGTTTTGTTGTTGTTTGGAGTGCGCGTGTTCTTTCTCGTGTCTCCTGTGTATAATATCAGGCGTCTAACATCAGAAGAGCCGCCCTTGCCGCTTTTGTAAGCGAACTCACGGCATCCCGGTGGATCGCTTTCCGCTGCGATGTTTGCGAGCCAGGGAGGGGAGGGTGCCTGGCGCTTCGCAGGGACAGCGGGCTGATGGGGGCGGAGCGGGGGCGCCAGACCAGCCCCAACAGCGCAGCGTCTGCTGTTTCTCGCCGGTCAAGTTACGCACGGGAGCTGTTAGTCCTGCCCCCGCCGCCCCGCCCCGCCCCGCCGAGCCCCACGACCTGTTTCTTTCCAACGACCTGCCTTCGCTCTGGGACGTTCGTTTTTTACTAGGGAGTTTTTTGGGCTGGGCGAAGCGTTAGGGCAAACGACAGCAATATCGATTTCAATAGCGGGTGAAGTCGGGTAAAAGGTTTTATACAAGTGTTACTAACGTCTCTTTGGGAGCATTTTGGCGAAACCGACACTTAGCCTCATAGACGTTGTAATCATGTTTTTTGCCACCACAATTATTTCCCGAGACCATTCAGACTTTGAAAATCTTTGAGATTACCTTTTGATGTCTGTGGAGTACGTAAGCTGTGTACATGGAGCAATTTTACAAAATTTTTGGCAAAATCTCTCAACTCTAATTTGTTCCGGTGGAAGACTTTTTATGCTGATAACTCTTTCTTAACATCATTTTAATCTGATGGGTTTCACGATAATGTACTGCATATGAAAAATGCAAGGTCGAGATTAAGAAAGTTCATCAGTTGGAGTGAATATAGAATAGTAAGAGCCAGCCACTGTCTGTATTAGTCTTGCGACATCGATGCTCAAAATTAAAACATCGACTCAAAACCATAGACGTTTTTAAAATGGATTAGTAACCTTTGAAGTTTACGCGCGAGGGGAGATTTAATTTGAAAGTGGCCTTGTATATTAATTGTTAATTGAGGTTTAACTGCCAAAATAAAGTCAAAAAATTATCAGGACAATTAAGACAACTTAGTTTATCTGAATGGGTAATTAAAAAATAATATAGGCTTCTTTGTTAATGAAAATTATTTTATTTATTTTTCACTCTTAGTTACTTTCGTATAAAGATTATTCAATTTATGGATATTGAAAATTATTATGGATTTTGTTATGATGGTCATTTTTCTTTTGGAAATATCGATCACTTATTAACATCGAACACAACACTTCCATGTTAAAAAAAAAACATCGGTTTAAAAAATCGATGTTACATACAAAATGAGTGCATGGTCATAACTTGAAGTTATGTTGCCAGCAGGGGCCAAGCAGTAGCTGTCAATGAGGTCCCTTCTTTTAGGGATTTTCTATATAGAAAGATTACTACAAGAAGGGACCCCTTTGACACCTACTGCTAACAACATAACTGCAGGTTATGTCTTTGAACTTCATTCGTCTGTGATTTCGTTTCAGTTTCTCATTTCTAAACGGCTTCATCACTATCCCTTGCAATGTCTTACTTGACATTCATTTGTTTCCCATCCTGTCAAACCAGTCCCTTCTTAGAATAACTCCTCTTCAATACCACCGCACCGTGAAGAGCGATTATTATGAAGTGGATTGTAATGAAACGTCTATTTTTCTTTTCACTTTAGAACAATCGTTTTACTTTAGTATAGAAATTCATTTTATCATGACAAAAGGAAATGACCCATTTTTATATTGTGATAAGTTATCACAAGGGCGTGTTCATAGTAGTCAATAAATTTGAATAAATATATAAACAGGACCTCAACAACAATGGGTGACAGAACATTGATAGGGAAAATAAAAAATAATAGGTAAATAAAAACAGTGAAAGGACACGTAAGCAATTTTCGTGAATATGAAAATAAATTAGGAAAATCATAATGAAGCAAGAACCAAAGGATAAATAAATACAGTGCTAGAAGGCCAGTGACAAATCAAAAATATAATATGGGCTAGGAAGGAGAATAGCCTGCGCACTAGTGACGGAAGAGAAACTTGAGTACGATCTCGCGCGGGACAGAGACAGATGAAAAGGAGACAGATGAGAAGCGCGTAAAACAAAGAAATGGGACAGATGAGCTTTTGACGCGATGAGGGGCGGATACTGCTGATATTATAGAACGATTTTCCTAAGGATAAGCCAAAGTGACAGTTCGTGAAAACAAGTGAACATCACATGTATTTCAGAGAAGTATCCCTCCGCCGCGACAGCTGTTCAGTCACGCCCCTTCGGAAAGTGCTAATGGCTCCTGTGAAAACACCCCTATGCAGGAGTTTAAGAGTTTCGCTGAGGTATATGTACGTACGTGAGTCCGGGAAATATTTAAATTTAATTACGTAAGTGGAAAATCTCTTAACATGCTCTCACAATCAGTAAAAGAAAACTGCCACGAATGTAAATAGAAAGAAAAATGATTTTAAGCCGTAAACACATACTACACCGGTACGCATCTCGCATTCAAGTCTCGGTTTTAAAATAAACATAATATTTATCACACAAAAAGTAAATTCAATGTAATATATAAAGATTTTTTTTTACAGAAGAGCACATTACACTGCACTTCCTAATATCAATTATTTCTCGCAGCGCACTATATTTTTGTCGGACAAGGACACGACAAAAGGAAGTGTCGAAGCCATTGACAAGTTAGCCAACTGCGAACGAACGAATGCGGGAAGGGAGTCTAATGGGCACAACGGCCATAGAACCTTCAGTAATGTTGCCAGCACTAGCTGTCACTTTGGCTCATCCTTAGGAAAATCGCTCATATAGTAGTGAGTATCGCGTGTGTGGAAGAAGCTTGGTCGGGACGAGAAATGGAACTCGGAATGGATTACTAGACGCCGGTCAAATAGGCAGAGGATATACGAAAGGAAAGTGATTAAAAGGGTAGATTATTGTTTATAGGAGTACATTATTTTTTAAAGGAAGATCAAGTTTAATAAATTAAAAATTTCTGGATAGATCTTAAGAAGGATAATGGCCATGTATGCAAGGGGAGGGATTTAGAAACAAAACCGTTCACAACAATGACGAGGGTTTCATTATAATATTTTGTTTTGAAAATTGTTGTATTTATCGATTTATGTTTACATGTACTGTGTATGTTTCGCAGAATATAGTTGGAAATTATGTTAATTTGAAGTAAGTATTATTATTCCCAGGTAATAGCAGAAAGAGTTCCCAAACCCACGCGAGGAGAATTAACTTACGTAAATTTGTCATCACCGAATCTCTACATATTTATTATACTACGTTCATAGACGGTCTATCAAACCCACTAATAAATTTTATCATAACGGGGCAATTTTGGTACAGCTTTCGGGCTATTGTCGAGAGAAAAATCAAATGGAATTTTAGGCAGAATTACAAATTAAAGAAAAGGTACCAGGCACATACCCCTGTTGGAATATGTCTTTTTTCTTCTCATGTTTGGTCGATTTCGACTAATATGTCATTTTTTACCTTTTTCCGTAATTTTTAATGCATTTTCGCTGATTTAATATATTTTAAAATCATTTTAATTGTACTTGTTTCAAATATTTACGAGATGCAACAAATGTTCTCCACACAATTCCTGAGTAGCCTATTCGATTTCTCTGCTCAGAAATTGTAATGTCAGCCGTTGACGGTATGTGATGCTTATCAGCACCATAGTCAGTTTCGTCAGTCAGTCAGCCGATTTCGGGAAAACTACAGACAGAAATTTCCTGCTAAAGAACAGCCCAAACTCAGAAAGCTGAATACACTTGAACGAATAGAAGAAGCCTCGATTACATCAGTAACGTATCTAACAGCTTGAGTTGTTCATCCGAACTGGTTTTGATCACATTCTTTACGTCGTTTTTCTTTGCTTTTAGGGCATTTAAAAAATATTCTAAGAGTTTTTTATTGATCCTTTTTGGCGATGTTGTGGGTCATCAAAATCCGCCCCCTAACGATTACTATCTCACTGAAGGACGCCACCGACCACCGCAGCGGGGGGGCGGGGGGCGGAGGCACGTGGGCAGCGGCTCGGCGCAGCGGCCGCTGTCCCCTCGCGACGCGATCGTCGTTTCCGGGCCTTAACTTTCCCGCGGAAGGGCCCCGGGATCATGAGCCCCCCAAAGCAGAACATGGAAGAAATCGATTCGTTGGTTGGTTGGTTGGTTGATTGATTGATTGATTGATGCTTGCGGAGCGCGTCAACTGCTAAGGTCCCGTAAGTGTAATGCATGCTTTTCCTCGGGAGGTGGCAGTGATCTCCCGACGCCATCTCCCGAGAAAAAACATGCACTACACTTACGGCACTAATGACCAACTCAGCTGACGCGCCCAGAAACACGAAAAAAATCAATCAATTTATCAGGTGTCGATCGGAGAAATCACGAAAAAACACCGATTAGAGCAGCTGGCCGCTAGAATTCTTCTCCAGACAGCTCCTGAATAATAACCTAGCTATCTGGCTAGTGTCGAAAATCCTGCTACCATCGGAAAGCAAACCCTAGTACCTCTCGATCAGAGGCACTGCAGTGCCATCAGTTGATGCCCTGAGACACCTTTGCCGGTTCGAGACCCGACTGTGACGGTTTTTGAGACTAGCTAGACAGCTGGAACGAATTCAACCACTGTCGGAAGGAGAATTCTAGCAGCTGGCTGCTCTCATCAGTATTTTTCCACGATTTCTTCTACCAATACGAGGCGAATGCCAGATAACAACAGGCCTCGGACCGAGCAGGACCTTTTTTCCGCATCCTTGTCCCTACCTCTTTCCCATTACACACACACACACACACACACACACACACATGTAATTTATGGCACTGCTGTACTGAGGTTTTTACAGAGCCGCGTTTAACATTTGATCAGCTGTTACCGTGTGCCGTTCAATCGGGACCTTAAACGTCACTACAGTGACGTCATAATGGTGGCGTTCAACCTTCCGATTGGATGACACCGTAACAGCTGATTTATGTCAGACGCAGCTTTTTTTAAAATTTATTTATTTATTTCCTGTTCAGCAGATCATGCTTTTCAGGGAGTTGAACTGGTTTATGAATATTTTGGATTTTTATCCTATTTTTTGCTATTTTTCTTTTAGCTAACTGTAACCTTTGCCTGATGGCGATTTTACGTATTTAATTATTTTACATGTAATTTTGACGAGATTTTGTCTTAAAATGCTTTGAATACATGTTTCTTTATTACTTTTTTGTCCATAGACCTGAGTACAAATGTCTATGGAGATCGAAAATCGTCTTTAGGGAAACAGGAACGGATCTTGATTCTTGAATTTGGAGATTTGCCAAGGTTGAAAGTAGAGGTGCATGGTAGGAGCTGTAGTTTAGAATAAAATGTTTCATTTCATTTTGACAGAAATTCATGGTGATTGGAGCAGTTGATAATTCACGGTGTACTTGACTATTGCAAATGAACCAAGGTGCTTTAATGATCTTACGTAAAAATTGGTTTTGAACCGTTTGTAATAATTTGATGTGACTCGATGCGGAGTTGTGCCATTCAGAGTAGGCATATGTTAGTGTGGTGAATTATTGGCTTAATAATAACTATTTTTGATACTGAGGAGTGAATTATAGTTAGTAGAGGTTAAGTTTACTCTTTTAGCGTAAGCATTATTTGATTGAGTAAATGGTGTTTTCAGTTAGTCTTTTATCCAATAAACTCCAATATTTTACTGGTGTTCCGGAAGGGAGCCATGGCATTGGATTTTCTAATTTTAATCAGGAGTGTAGGCGGTTCTCGAAAAGTAAACATTTTACATTGAGACTTTAGTGGGTGAATATTTATTCCCCAGGCTTTTGTCCAAATCGTGAATTTTTCTAAATCTGTTTGAAGGTAATCATACGCTATATTGATGTCCTCATTAGCTATGAGGAGGACCGAATCATGCGAATAGAAAGCGATCTCTGAGTCTATCAGAAGAGGGAAATCCGCTATAAATATGGTAAATAGTAAAGGGGATAAACAGGAACCTTGAGATACCCCTGCTTCTATTCAATATGAGTTGATAGTTCAGAGTTTAATTAAACTTTGAAGGACCTGTCGCAAATGAAATGTTGGAGGCATTGTTGCAAGAAATCTGGTATACCAGCTGTAGAATTTTAAATAATAATTCCGAGTGCCACATCCTGTCGAATGCTCGTGCAATAAAACAAAAACGCAAGCGTGTTTCTTTTGATGAAAACTATTTGCAATGAATTCAGTTAGTCTCAGTAACTGATGAGTTGTGGCGTAGTTGGATCGGAAGCCGAATTGAACTGATGGAATTGCATTTCTAGCGTGTATGGATTCAATTAGACTTGACGCAGCTTTGAATAAATCGAAGTATAATACTAATTATATCCCAATTTTTCTCTCTTAAACTTAGAAAATCAGAGTTTTCAACGAAAATGAAACCTGCACCATTCTCTTAAACGTCCTTTACACTATTCAACTACAAAATTTAATCAAAAACGTTAGAGCCATATTTTTGAAAAGTTTGAAAATGTCCCAGGTGCTTCATGTAAAGTACCCCCGAAAATTAAAATATCGGTTTCATATTCAATGGACATCAGCCAGATCGATTAAGGAATATCAGTTTTAGAGAAAACCGTTAGCGTTGTTCACAGACGGACGGACGGACGTTTTGCCGTAAATCGATATTTCGATATCAAGGACTCACAAAACATAGATTCTGGCTTCACCACGTGTTGGAGGATTTTTTTCTATAATAAGCATCTGAATTTATCCACTTTCTCGTTGCTAGAGCCCTATTTTTCTTCCGAAAATTCGCCGTTTTTTCGCGCAGTATTGCATCACTCTCTACCGCGGTAGCGAGAAAGTAAAATGAAAGGAAATATATAAGAAATATGTTGTAATAGGTAAAATTTATGAAAATATGTAATAATAACAAAGAATGTAACATTAAAATACTTTTAATCCATTCAAAATGTGATTAAAACTCTAAAAAAATAATAAAAATAATTATTGAATGCAAGATACCTTCTACCTTTAAAAATATGTATTTACATGACAATCCATTCCCTAGATATTACTCATAAGGCTTTCCCCTCCCCCTTTTTTTCCTTATTTCTTTTCAGAAGTACACATTGAAACAGGATATTATGTATAACATTTAGAAATAAAGTGAAGAATATGTTTGTTTTTAAATGTTTCTTTAAGTTGTCCAAATATTCCTTTCCGTGAAATGTTAATAATTTTTTTAAGAGGAAAGAACATTTTAAAGTGAAAAAAATGTTTTGAGAATAAAAATATTGGTTGTTTGTATCAAAAGCCTGTTAATAAAGACTCCAATGATTCATGTATCATTAACTTATAATTTTAAACTATTAATCTATTTACAAGAACGTACTTGAATGTACAAATTTGTGATCAAAACTGACTTACAATCTGAAAATACTAGCCACATCTTCATACGAACTTCACTAATCAGATAACTTTAGGAATTCAGTTTTATTCTGATAAATTGAAAGAGATTATTTGATAACTTGCCTTTTTCATTGATAAGTTTCTTTCACTAAAATAATTCTTCTCTCTGTTCGTTGCAGTGTGCCAAGGGTTGTATGTCATGGCATAAGGCTTTGGAGTTTCAAAATACAAGTTGTCAGAGTGTTTGTGTAAGTATTTCAATAGATCATGGTACATTTTGAATTGTTGAAAATTATTTAAATAATTTATATTTTGATTTATTAATTTTTTGCAGAATGGTACTCAAGATCCACTACCTCCCAAAGAATTTTATTGTATAATGGGATGCAATGATGCATTAAATAGATATTTCCAGAAATTGAAAGGTACATTACAATTGAGTTGGTACCGGTAATTACCCATTTACTTATCAGTGAAGAATAATAATTGTGCTCTTTTCCTTAGATGAAATTGGAACTCCTCCAGCCCCTGTTCTAGTAGCTGATACACTGACAGATACATCTCTAAGTTTGGAATGGGAAGGAATGTCAAAGTATAGCAACATCAGCTACTTAGTCCAATGGCGTTATGAAGAATTAGCTGGTGCTTGGCAATACTGTCGCAATCAAACTTGGGGTCCACACCCCACTATCCTTGTGGAAAATTTGCAGCCTTATACTAAATATCGAGTCAGTATTGAAATATTACATAACATATAATAAGAAAGATAAAGTAGAAGAAAGTATTAAATTTTAGTTTAATTTAAATAAGTGAATAAATATTAAAAAAAATTGTTTAATATTAAGTCATGAAGAACTGATTTACAATGTGTTACAATTACTTTGATATATTGTCTCTAATATTGAAATCTTCACTTTGTTGGTACTTAAAGTATTAGTACTTTATTTGAACTGAAATTTTAACACATCCCAAGATGAGAAGATTAATCTAACTACATGGTTTTCAATGACAGTTCCGGATTGCTCTTCTATTGTCACCTCATCATAGTGAGCCCATTGTGTCAGAGCCAAGTGTCGTCATCAGCACGCTGCCCAGTGGTCTGCCCTCAACCGCACCTACAATAGTGAGAGCAACGGCTGTGGATTCTAGCCATATCTCGGTGTCCTGGGTTCCTGGCCCCTTCCCCAATGGCCCCCTCCTCTCTTACAAGCTCAAGATATCAGAGCTGCCTTGGGGGTACACAGCCCTGAAGGTGAGGGAAAACTTCAGAGCTTATAATTTGATGTACATCTTCCCAACAATAACACTTCAGAATATAATTTTCTCACATTTATTGTAAAATATGAAACATTTTTATATGCTTGATTTTGTCCCCAAAATCTTCTCTTTTTCATTTGTTGAATAATTCATTGTCATATAAGTTTCATAAAAGAATTTAAGAAAACGATTTCATTCTTCAGAAAATAAATTGATAAATATGTATATCTTTTTTCATTCTTAAAATATGGGCCTTGTTATTCTAATAATATTATTAAAAAATGTTTGATATTTTTCAGTTTTTATCAAATCATCATATACATTTTTGTGCTTTTCTTTCTGTAATTCTATTAGAAAGGTTCAAAGATTGTCATTTTTGTGATCGCATGCATGCTTGTAAATGAAAATGGATACTACTTATTTGAATTTTAAAAATTCTGAACTTGGTGAAAACTAACTTGAGGTTCAGTTCCAAAGATTTCATTCAACAGGACATTTTCAAAAATCGAGACATGTCTATAAAATATTATAAATAGTGAAAGATAAAATTTCTTTATTTTATAGTACTCAGTTTACACATGTGAACATTATTTCAAATTCTTGAAAAATGTTTCATTTGCAAGAGAAGTTACTACAATCAAGTTGATAATTTCAATCAAATTTATCTTTTTTATATTTCCACTATTGCTGTAATTTGCATCATTTCCTGTTGGATGGATTCTGTGCATACAATTTTAAGCAACAGATGTTGAACACAAGGGTATTACAATTTGGGACATCAACATTTTTTGAACCTTTCTAGAAATAGTACCCTCTCAAGCTCTGATCTCAATTTTTCTCTACATTTTTATCTCCTATCCTATTTCAGTACTGACAGAATTATAATTACAAATTAATAGTCATTCTGCTAATGATTTCTAACAGAAATGGTGTGCCTGTGCATACTTGGGGGAGATAAATGCAAGATAACTGAGAAGAACAGAGCATGACAAATAGTTTTTGCATGTAGCCTAGACAAAACTGGGGAAAAATAACTTTAAAATATTCTCTTGTAATAATATGCATTCAATGTTTTCTTGTTCATTACTTGAAATTAGATAAGTAATGCCCATAGTTCTATTTTGATAAAATTCTACATACAAGAAATGGCACTAAACTTTCAAAGATTTTGAGATGTTTTTAGTAATGTTTAACAAGGAAAAATACAACTTCAACCTTAATAATTGTCACTAATGTTTCAAAACACAAGAATTTTTCTCCATATTTTTGAAAAAATTCCCTCTCAACTGTTTCTGAAAACTTTAAATAGAAAGAGCCTTTTACTTTCTCAGACATTAAACGAGAATAAATGACTGACTACAAATACAAAGCCCCTGTGGGCAATTAATTATACCATTGTTATGAAACTCGAAAACATGGTTTAAAACTGTCATTGCTGTATAAGAAAGTATGAGAACATTAAATGTTTCAGGATATTCCAGCCTCTGAAAACACTGCCTTTTACTTATTTCGAAATCTCCAAGCCAATCGGAATTATTCAATATCATTATCAATGAGAAATAATGTTGGGGAGGGACCTGCTGCTGTGACATTTGTTACTACACCATCAGGACCAACAGGTTTGATTCTTTTATATTTTTTATAACTAAAGACTTTTCCATTGGTTGTTTATTGTACATACATTTTTTTGACTGCAGTGAAAGATACACAACAGCCAATTCTGATTCTTGGAGCACAACATTCAGTTATTCAGCAAGGAGCAGATATTATTTATGAGCCATATACTTTATACAACACTTCTCATGTAATAACCGGTAGGAAAAAGGATAAACTACTGTAATATTATCATTATTCAACACTGAACTATTCTAACAGAAATTATTTATTCATGATTGTGTAGGGATGGCTATTCATGTCTCCCGAAGAATGTTATTTATATCTGAATCAAGTGGATATGTATCAAGAATGTCTCTAAGTGAGTCTTCTTTATCAACAATCCTGACTCCAGCACATGCCAATTTCAAACCACTGGACCTTAGTGTAGACTGGTTGAATGATCAGTTGTACATTTTGGGAGAAGTTGCTCATACATCAGGTTCCAAATGGCAAGTTGCACGATGTGGACTTGACGGGCGAGGTCTAACTATTGCAATGGCAGGACTTCTGACTCGACCCACACATATTGAAGTTGATCCATATAATGGGTAAGTACATATTAAGAGAGTACACAAATTTAACTGTAAAGATTTTTTCATTCATTGCTTTCAACCATGTTGTTACAGTTACCTCTTTTGGGTGACTCAAGGAACACCACGACCTGGATTATATCGCCTAGATCTGGCAGATATCAGTAATGGAGTTAAACATGAAGTGCAACCTAAAATAATGTTAGAGGATCCTTTCTTGGGAGCTTTTACAGTGGACCACACTAATTTTCGTTTGCTTGTAGCAAATCACAGTCAAAACACCGTACTTTCAGTCTCTTTAGATGGGTATGTTTTTGTGTTATTTTGATTTAAAAATAAATAATCCTATTGATTTTTAAAGGCTTCTTTCAATGGAATAATTAATAGAATAGTCAATAAGAAAGATCCATAAATATAATAATAGTTAATATATATAAACCATGTTATTGACTATGCATTTCTTTTACTCCATTAACTTGAGAGATTTTCATTTTTACAAAAGTAAACATTTTCAAATTTCAGGAGAGAAGTAGTAGACCTGAGAGCTAATACACAACAACCGATGTTTCAACATGTAGTATCTTTGGCAGCTGCAAATGGTCTTTTCTTCTGGACCAATGGAGTAGAAGTTTACACCGAAGAATATCATGCTGGTCGAGACAGTTATTATCACAATGCTTACCCAGACCTGTCAGACAGAGGGTTTGTAAGTGTTTGTGTGAATTTATCAACTTCACAGCCTGTGCCAATTCCAGTGAATCCACCAGTAGGAGTGCAAGCTATTCTTGGCACTGAAGTAGCCAAGATCTCATGGCAAGTTCCTCATCTCGTAGGTGGCCAAGGTAGGAGACAATGAATTGATCCAAGCTGTATGAAGATAATTATCATTTTAATGAATGTGTTTCTAATAACAATTTTTTAAAGACATTAACTGGACATTTTTTCAATTTCCAGGAAAAGGAGCTTGGCAGAACTGGTCGTATACTCTTCTTATGAAAGATGAAAAAAGAAAACTGACAGTATCAGCTAATAAAATTAATGGTACAACTTACACAGCTCGTAATATTCTTCCTGATACAACATATATAATTAAGGTAGCAGCTTACACTACATCAGGTCAAGGTCCTTGGTCATCAGAGTTCAGAGGGAAAACACTGCGTAAAAGTCCTCATGGACAACAATCAACTGTGCTCTGGTCAGCAGCAGAAGGCCTCCTTAAAAGTGATATTACAGGAGAAAATGTTGAGATACTTATGCACACGCCAAATCTTAAGGTAATCATTTTGTCATTATTATGTTTTGTTAAATACTGAAATAATTGACAATTATATTATCATGGTAAATGATGTATGAAAAATATACTCTTAAATTTTAAATGGAGGTCTACATTCAGTTTTTGTACAGTGGATGCATATTGCATTTATATAATTCTTTTTTTTTTTTTCTTTCTCATGAGAGTATTATAAAACGGCAAAAAATTTAAAAAATTGCCAAATTCAACACTTTTTTGACACCCACCTCACCAACTTTAAAAAAGATAAAGATTCTTTCTTAATGCAAACTATTTTCAGAAATTAGAAGTGTTAGTAAGATAGACAGTGCAATAATTAGAATGCGTAACCATTACCAATGTATGTGCTCTTGAAACAATCCTAATTCTTATTTTTAAGAACCAAATGAATTAGTAATTTGTAAATCTTCTTTATCTGGATGTAAACCTAAACATCGCTAACTTTCTTATATTTCAAGGATTTAACAATTTACTTCAAAATAAACGCAAAAAATATGTAAACAACATGTAATTACAAATTAGTGTATTGTGTAATAAATAATTATTTTCCACTATAGGATGCAACTGGTGATCATCACATCACTGATATGGCATGGTATAAAGATCTACTATATTTAGTAACAAATACCACTCGAGTTTACTGGTACAATTTGACAAGTCATGAGCGGGGTAACCTTCATGATTTAGACTCTGTAGGCAGTATAGCGTAGATTGGATAGGACGAAAGCTTTATTGGTCAAATCCCAAGCAGCAACTAGTAAGTTCTCACTGAAATTTTGCAGTGAACTTTTTTATTGCAAAAGGTAACAAGAATAAACAAGAAATAATGGTGTCTGGATTTGTTGTAGATTTCTCGAGGAAATCTCAATGGCAGTCAGCAAGAACCACTCATTCTTACAGTTGCTAAGGAGTTGCATGTAGACGCAGTTCATTCACATATATATTGGTCTACAGGCCATGCAGTAGAATGTGCAAAATTGAATGGCCAAGATAAACAGGTCTACTACCCAGAGGAAATATTTTCAGGAAAACAAGGTATATTTTTTATAGGGCAAAAGCATCTTTTGATGCATACAAGCCATATGTACTCAGTGCACAGAAAACCACATGATTCCAAAATGAATATTACACTTCCAAGACAATTTTGCATCTCAGATCACTTTACTTTATGTTTTAGTAATGGGTCTCACTTTAGACCCAGATCGAAGACTCGTTTACTGGATTGTTCGAAGCTATGAAGGTTCATTGCTATTTCAAGCTCCTACTGCAGAGCAATTTTTTCCTCGACATCAAGACACTTCATTGAAAGCACTGCCATTACAACAGCATAATATACAAGGTAAAATTTCTCAAAACTGCAAACCAAACAAAAATTTGAAAAACACATTATCAAAGCACATGACGAATTTGAAGAAACTGTAAACTATTTTCTTTTAGGTCCACTGTGCTATTTCAGTGATCATTTACTGTGGCTTCAAGATGATCGCAATGCTGTTGTAGGAGATTTAAACGGTCAAAATACAGCCCTAATTAATAAACTTAGTCTTTCAGGTTTGCATATGGCAACTGTAGTGGACACTGCATTACAATATTTTCCTGGTGAGAATAATGAATTTCATTGTGTTTAAAAGCAATTTCATATTTTTTAATGAATACCATATTTGTTAACTGAGTAATATATTTCAGATCACATAGGTGAATCAGAAGTAAATGTTATTCCTGAAGCTGTAGATGTGAATTCAATTCGAATAGAAGGTACCTGGCAAGCATTCTTTATTAAATGGAATCCAATAACAAATGTGAACTATGGACAAGTCTTCTATGAACTCTCAATAAATGATCGAAACATGAGGGAGATAAAAGTAAGATATAAAATATATAAACAACCTTCTCCAAAATTGAAAACCTTTCTATCACTATAGCAGATGATTTTGCAAGATTAAAAAAACTAGATATTTGGCTGAATCATAGCTAAATAAAAATAAAATATTTTTTTAATGAAATTTAATAAAATTCTGTTAAGCACAATTAAGTACTTTGTGTTGTTATGTCAGTGAATCTGGATGGCACTCACTCAACTTTAAAAGTTCACATTCAAATTAATTTTTCACTTCATTTCATTCGCTGCCCAACTTTTATTTCTTTCAGCCAACAACAACAAGTGATACTTTTGTAAGTTATGGAGATGCAGACAAACTGGAACCACATTCTCCACTTCAAGTTACAATAAATGCTTTCACATATTGGGGAGCATCTCCACAAACACGAGTGATGTTACATTCTCCTCCTTCTGTACCTTCGCACCAACCAATCCAAGAGTATTCATTCAGTACACTCGAGATCCAGTAGATGAATACCAAGTTAGTAAAAGTCTACTTTAGAAATATGTTGATGAAAATTTTGAACAGTTTCCAAGTCTTTATATAGGTGTAAGAGTCAATAAAGAAAGTTGACCTTTAAAAGTTTCAAATCTCTTTGAACCTCAAGAAAGTACAATGGCTTCTTATTTTGATGGAGATATTAAGATATTTTACTAAAAAATTAATCAGGGAGATATGCATCTCTATTCACTAGCATTTCCACTGAGACGTTATAAAATATTTATTTTCTTCCCTATAGAAAATGTTTAATTTTAGTCTTTTATCATGATTCTTTCTTCATGTTAAAATCATTACTTCTTCAAAATCTAATTTTTGTTTCTATATTTTCAGAATATTACAGCTGTATTTAGATGGAATCCTCCCTCACACCCTAATGGAATAATTGAAGGATACAAGGTGGAATGTTGGTTCGTTTCATTAGAAAACAACAACCAATCTTGTACAAATTCTCCAGCTGACACAGATAAACATGAATATATTGAAAAATTTACTGCTCATTCCCAAAAAAAAAAAAAAAAATTTTTTTTTTTAAAAATATGCCAAATATATTAATAAATAAAAGAGTACCTCCAAAATTTTGCAAGTTGAAAACATTCTTGCATTTTTTTTTCATACAAAATATATGACATTGAAATGCATGAGCAAAATTTCAGCTGCAGATTAAAACTGAAAACGCTTAAAAACAATAAAAGTATGTACTTTCATTTGGCTCATGCACCGAATTGATGGTCAGTCCCATCTTGCCATATAAAAAGGGTTCAAGCAGCAGAGGGAGCCCTATGGCTATGAGGAAATCAAAGAATAAATATAAATCAGGTGTTCTATCTTTCACAGCTCTTAGTACAATTAAAAATTATTAGGGAACATATTGATATAATATTTTGCACCATACCTTATAAGAGATAATTAAAGTTTTATATTACTATTTAATGCTAATATAAAAGAAATTAAAGCATTAAGAAATATATTTGAGAATCAGAAACTCACAACTTTATGATCTGAAATGTACATGCTAATGTATTATATTGTGTACTGTATGCACTAGTTCTTTCCTTGGACTCATGGTTAAAAATAAGTTTTCAAAAAGTAAAGATACTCAATATTGTTTTGAAATTATTCTACATTTTATTTGTTTCTGCAGCTTGGTTTTCTACAAATTCTTGAAGAACATAATAAGAAATGGAAAAGAAATGTTAGGAAATATTTTGATTGATATCTTTCATAAATTCTCTTGCTGGTGTAGTTTTGACACTTTTCAAAAAACATTCAATAAATGTGCCCAGTCAAATCAAAAAATTGCAAAATCATTTTAACACTGTTGTTCACATATGACCGTATATCTTTGCAATGCTGACAAAATATAAATTTGATACAATTGCAAATGTTTTTCTAATGAAGGCCATTTTCTACATATAATTTTCTTTTTGAGAATTTAGTTTATAGAGTTCAAATCATCATCAATCAAATTTGTTTATAGAGTTCAATCATTCTCATTCAAACTATCTCTTTGTCAGTTTCATTGGAGAATAATAATATATACTTGGCAGTTACCACAGTTGAAACATAACATTGGCTGCAATTCTTCCATTTAAATCAATTTATTGCGAAATCTTGCACCGACATATTCTAAAGAGGTCTAAGAAACAAGGAAACATGGAGCCTATTGGCTTATAACCAGAATGTTAAATATCAACATTTATCAAGAATCTATTTACATGAATCATGAGCAATTTCATCGAAGATTTTCATAATTCTTAATTTTCTTAGGTGCAAGCTCGGACAGCAGTAGGGTCAGGTGCCCTTTCCTTCCAAGTCCGAGCCAATACTGCAGTGGAAATGCCAGTTCCAAAGTTGCTGTTATCAACCCCTGACACTGTGCGCATTGCTGATTGTGATAAACAGCAAAATCAAATGTTGTCCAGGAGTACAGGACCAATTGACCTGGCTTCACTGAGTCATGAGAAACGCATATTCTGGTTATCAGAACTTAAAGAGCTTCTTTCTGCAAATATAGATGGACTTCAACGTAAGAAGGTAAATCTATAATAAAGAGTTTAAAAATCAACAGTTATGAGCTGAATAATGAAGGTACTTTATTCAATATTTACTTCACTTTCAGCTTGTGTCTTTGAATGGCACAGGACTAAGCATAGCAGCTGATTGGATCGGTCGTCACTTATACTGGGCAGAGAGTGATGAAAAGCATTCTGGCTCCAATGTTTTTCGTTTGGATTTGAGTCAACCTCTTCACGATCGCACTCACATCCGAAAGATCTTTCATAGACCAGGATTTGTCCAAAAATTGGATGTGGCACCTTTCATAAGGTTTGAACATTTCTCACTAACCACCATAAACAAAGTATAAGAAAAATAAATATCTTCCAAAAAATAATGTTCAATTTATCATATTTTTAAGCAGCTTAAGGACTTTCAACAAAGTAAGTTAAGCAGTAAAGTTTCCCTGAAAACTAGAAAAATCATGTCTTATGTTTAGAGGATTAACTAAACTAATAATTTAGAAGATTAGGTTACATTTTTATTCAAATATAACAAAGGTAACTGAAAATTGTATAAATCTTCCTTTGATAACATCTTTGTTGTCTATATTTAACAGTACCATTTATTGGATAGAAGTAAATTCTAAAGGCAATGGTTATCTAATGTCAAGCAACTTGGAAGGTCATGGAATACAGTCTTTCTTCTCAGATGGACTCCAAAGGAAAAAAAGGTAACAAAAGCTAAAAATCTTTGAAAAATGTATAATTCAGACATTCAGACAGATGATGATCAACTAAATGTTACAGAGATGCCATGTTTTCAAGTGAAGATACTTGTTCTTGTCCTGAGAGTCCTGTTGTGGGCCATGCTATGGCTGTGGATCAAACAAATCCAGAAGCTCCAAAAATATTGTGGGTCCATGGCCAACATCAGCATATTTCAGTCGCAGATGCTCATGGTTGCCAATGCAATATTCTGGTTCACGCCAACAATGCAGGTATGATATTTAATGTATTAGTTACCATTTGGACTGTTTACTTGTAAGAGACTAAATAAGCTTGTAACAAGTTTTGTACCTCAGCTTCTGGGTTAATGACTCCAATCTATATCAGGTTTGCCATCCAGTTTCTCTGATTCTTTTAGCCAATGCTGACTACTTGGTTTGCTTCTGGACATAAATGTAACTTCACTATCTGTGCACATTTTCCAGAGTTCAGCAGGAAAAATTCACCATGTTCTCATGGTAGTAAGTCAATTGTTCACAAAGAGCACAATTAGGGATAACAGCCATATCTGTAGCTGATTTGCTTTTGCAAATAGTTGGAGTTAATATTTTATCAACATTGGAGTGAATATGTTATCAACTCTTGCCAAAAATGTTAATTTTCCATTTGAAAATTTCCAATTGAATTTCATTGAAACATCCAAATGAAATTTTCCATTTGAATTCAGAATAATTCAACTTGTATTGGTTAGGGTAAGGATTCCAGAATACATGCATAGAACATCCCCATAAGGTGTCACATCAGTTTTTAACGTTTTTTTTTTATGATAAATAAATTAAATCAATGAAATAGGTATGAAATTACTCTCACTTTTATATATTAGGTACCTACAGAGTCAAGATAAATTTATCGAGCAGCACTAATTTCAGATTTGAATTAGTTTTAAGAACATTCCTTCATGAATATTAGTAATATACAGTAAATATTAGAATTCACTTTCATGGTAGTTAAAAACAAACTGAATGGATAAAAATATTTTTTTATATCTCATTAGAAATAAAATCTCGTCTCTGCTATTTTGAATAATGTTACTTCCACCAGCCTGAAGAAGGTATTTTATGCGAAACAAGCACCAAAATGAATGACATTTCTTATTTGCAGGATTGCCTCCAACATCTCTCACTGCAGACCATCGTCTGGTTTATTGGTCAAATGCTTCTGAGGGCAGGATTTATTCAGTAACTAAAGATTTCCATGCTGATGATATAGCAAGTTTAGCAAATTCAGTCACAAAAGTTGATGTTTTAGGGGTGCAGAGAATCACAGCTTTAGGATCTCATTTGCAGCCCTATCCAGGTATCTTTTCTTGAAAAGAACAATCCAACTAACTTTAAAATTGTAATTTAATCAGTAAAATGCAGGACAACATATATGAATGTATGAAGAAAATTAATTAAAATGGTGCAGGATTTTAAACTGTAAATTTTCAACTTTTTGTCTTAATTAAATTTTAATTAAAACTTGCAAATTAAATTTTTTTAACTCTATTTTCAAGAAGGATTTAATTTTTAATTAAATTTTTTTTTAAATTTTCTTTTATAAACTTTAACTTTTCTTCATATTCCACGGAAGCCTTTATAACATGTTTCTAGTACGCATGGAAAGACTGTGCCCTTTTTATAAATCTTCTACACCATGACGTTGACCCAACAAAATTTTTAGCATTCTTTCTTCTTACAATACTTTTAGCTTCTGAAATAATCAATTTTTAGAAACACAAATTCCTGTATTTCAGTATACAAAAATTTGGTTTTGGTAATGCTATATACTAAACATTAAAACAGTTATGAAAATTCCCAACCATTGTATATCCTGTTTTTGGCAAGCTTCTGAAGGAAAAAAACAGATCTTATACACTGGCAAATACGATATCTGTTAAAAGTTCAAATAACTTTTCAGATTTTTTCACACGTCAATTCCAAACTTTTTTATGAAAGGAAAAAAGTATTGAAGTTGGTTTGTATTTTTCAGTTCCACACTGTCTTCTTCCACATCAGTCACCAGAAAATTTAAGTCTTCTACATCACTCTGCACACAGTGTCACTTTGCAATTGCCTGTACCACAGAGACCAGAAGAATGTGTGAATATGTCATTAGCTTCAGCACAATATATTATTTATCACTCTCCTCAAGATGAACAAATAGATTGTTCTTCAGACCCTCATTTATGCACAAAGACTGTGAGTTATGCTACATGAAATGTATAATTAACAATCTACTTAAAAGATTCATAATATAATTATATTACTTTTTTCAGATCACCTTCAGTAAAATAATGGAAATAAAAAATCTGAGACCTTTCACCAACTATAAGTTTTACATAGCGGTAAAGAATTACTACAGTGATCTCCAGGGTGAAATACCACAAATTGGGTCACCGGTTGTGTTCCGCACTGGTGCTGGAGGTAAGACCAATGATACTTTTGAAATAACAAGTATTTGTTATATGCAGCTTATTACAACATGTACCCAGTTTAACAGTGAAAAGGGTTCCACCAAAATTTTACAAGTTGAACTTAGTTGAAAGTAGCACATACTATACTTTGTTATTTGTTTCCTCTCCTGCCTGCTTCTTGCGCACTACTGTGTTATGTCATGTCTCTCTTTGTACCAACCCAACATTCAGCGCTCTGTCCTTTTCCTTGAATTGAGCATACATTTTTTGTCACACTTCTACAATTTTTTTAACTTACTTTTAGTGTATATCTGCAAATATAATTTTGCACACAGTCATTTATATGTATTATCTAACAATGGAAAAAATGAAGGGTTTTGATAAGAAGTGAAGTTAATAGGGTCCCTTGTGAGAATATGAAAACCAATAGATGTCCAAACCTGTCTAAAAATATTCTGTTTTTCCTTTTTATATTAACTTCTTTATTTACTAGTGTAATTTGAAATGAAACAAAAGAGTTTTATCATGCAATAAATAATAAATTTGTCTTTAGCTCCTTCTCCTCCTCGAGATGTGCAAGTATTAGTGCTGACACCAACAACAGTGAAAGTTCTAGTGGCAACCTCCAGAACAATTTAATGACCATGCTGTGTCCTATGAATTACATTGGAGTACAGAAGGCACAGTAGCAGGCATTCGGCAAAAAGGAGAACAAATAGTTGGCAGACATGAATTATATTCTATTAGCAGTGACAATGAAGATGATACATGCAGTGCAACACTCAACAAATTATTGCCTGGTCAAAATTATTCCATCTCGGTAGACAAAATTTATTTTAATAGACCATGTATTCATACTTATACTGAAAGTGTTTGAATCTGACAGAAATTCATTGAATCTCTTTCCATATCAAATTGTGTGACAAGACTTAATTGATTTCTTTACAAGGTACGGGCTTATTCTCAAAGCAGTGGTAAATTTTCTGAGAGTGAACCTCAAGGAGTAAGAACGTTCCCAGAGCCAGATGACATTATACTGATCAATAAAACTGCTTACATGATCAGTGTATCATGGACTCCTTTACCGGATATTGCTCTCAATGGGTAAAACTTTTATCTATAAAATGACTCTTACATAAACATTTTATGATAACTCATTACCCAGATTTCTAATCTTTGACGTAATTTTTTTCTCTTTCTTTCTACAGGTTTGAAGTACAATGTGTGGAGTTATCTTCACGAAAGACATTTGGAGTTACCAACAACACTCAAATGACTTACAGTTTCTTTAATTTACAGCCAAAGCATCAATACAGTTTTCATCTTTTGCTTTTTTATCCTCTAGCTTCTGAGCCATATCTGTGGCCTTCAGATGAGAGATTCATTTTTGAAACTCATGGTAGGCTTTATGACTAATTGTTCAAAATGAGATGTAACTTCACAGTTTTATAAATAATTGGGCACTTCATGGTAGGGCTGATTCTAGGATCCTTGGATCACGTCTTGTAAAGTAGATTGGTACTTTGTTGTTTGTATCTCAAAATTGAGTATTTTCAGCATTGGTATAGGGTCTCAAGAAGACAATAAGACTTTTTAACTATATCAGGTAGAAAGATTTGAAGATCCATGTAGTCAATTGTCTTACTGAGCAGGACTGTTCACCAGAAATATAAATAATTATAAGACAATAGTAATATCAAACAATGAGAATGAATTGATTTATCAGAATAATATAATACAAAAAATCAAAAAAGGGGATAATAAATTGCTTACATTTCTCTGGAGTAATAATTTAAGATACATTATAAATATTAAGTTCATATATTATAAATTTTTTTGGTTAGAACTTTTCTATTCATTACTCATTTTAATTATTAGAGAAGGACTTACGTACTAAGTAACAAAAGTTTTCTTATGTTGCTACTTCATTATTTTAGGAGACAAGCCAAGTCCCCCAGGCGTGCCAGTTGTACAGCATTTGCGACGAGATGTTTATCAAGTGACATGGGAACCCTCAAATGACAATGGTGCCCATCTAGAATTGTATAGCTTGGAAGGTCGCATTCAAGGAGAAGGTAGACATCGCAGAGAAACTGGCACAATTACAGCAAGTGCTGAAAATCATACAATGGAATTAGAACCAGATCCATCATATGAATGGATCTCTTACTACAATGGCACAGGTAAAACTCCATTTGTCAAATATTTTCATTATTACTTAACATCAATTACTATATGCAATATAAAATGAATCTAGATGAATGGTAGAAAATACTTAAATTTTTAAAGTGTATAAGTTGATACCAGAATTTAATGGATAGAAACCTTATATCATTACCTCCAATTTTATATTACAGACAACTACTGGATCATTGCAGATCTCAGTTCCAGTAGCAAATACATATTTCGAGTGAGATCCCGCAATATGTATGGATGGAGTGAATTCAGTGTTCCAAGTGCATCCTTTGACTTCACAGAAGCAGCAATGCTTGCAAAGGAACAGGAGCTCACAGTGGTGCTAGGAATTTCCATTCCTGTGGGAATTCTTGTTCTTTGTGTTATGGGAATGCTTACTTTCATTTACGGTAAGTGATTGAAACCTAACAAATACCTACACTATACCGAATATAAGCAAGTTATATTATACAGTCAATACCATAGAAAATCTGAGTGTATTATTATGAGCTTAATGTTGTTCATGTTTTTTTCTGATATCACCTTCAACTATTTTGGTTCCCAATGGTCCGTCCTTTTCTCGTTAGTTCCTATTAAGATGTTCCAATTCTTCTCACAGTCTCTCTTCTGTTATTTCTATTCAGCTGAGTTCTTTCCTTACTCCTCTTGGTATGAATTTTAAGGCCTGTTCAGGGAGATAGTTTGGTTTCATTCTTAAATTATGGCTTTGCCCTCTCTTTTAGAATTTTATTACCCAGAATGACATTTGTGGTTTTTGGTTTCTTTCATATTTCCTTGTTTCCTCTTACTTTTAGTGCTGACCTAAGCAGGACAGGATCCATAAAGTTTCTGGGAGATAGGGGGAGAGTATTTTTAGTTCAGATTTCCCCTTCACCACCATGTAGATTTTTGAAATAATTCTTCAAATAACTAGCTAAAAAAATGTTAATTCATAATGGAAATACTCTTATGGATGTGGCACAATCATTAGTAATTGTTTAGAATTTTACTTAAAATTACAAAAAAATGTTGGTTTTGGAGGAGGAAGATGCTCTACTCCCTCATTTGTATCTGCCACTGCATCTGAGGCACATCATTTATGTTGCTTCAGTTCATAGTCTACCTCTTTGTTCTAATTGGTTTGTTTTAGTGACATAAAGAAAAGTTAATTTTGCAATAACATTGTGTAATATAATGTTTTCCTGTTATCATGAATAGAATATATCTTTTTCATGTATCCACTGATTGTTATTTGCAAATTTTATTTCAAAATCTTCCTTGTGGATTAAAGATTGTTTTTTTGAGGGATTCTTTTTCCCTAAGTTCCTTGAGTACATTATCTCAGTTTGTAGTACTTTAGTATTTTGTTCAATCCATGTGTTCCTAAGTTTCTATTGTTAAAATATAATTTTTGAACATTTTTAATGTCATTTTGATTGCACATAATCAATTGAATCAACAAATCTTTAATAAAAATAATATTACATGATGAATTAATATTTCATGATATACACATACTGTAAGCAACTTATTTTTCATAACATTTCGGTTCTTTCAGCTCTCCGGCGAAGAGAAAAAGAAAAGAAAATTCTTACAAGTGTTGTAACTGGAGGAACAACAAGAGGTCCAGATGTAGAACTTGCAACTTTACGAGAATTGCCTAGAAGAGGAAATTTCGTGTCGCAAAGCAATGCATTATACACAATGACACCAGATGTACCAGGAGATGCTGAATTAGCTTTGCTCCCTCATATTCGCAGAGATCAGATCACATTAACAAAATTTTTAGGCAGTGGTGCTTTCGGAGAAGTATTTGAGGGCATAGCCCGAAATCTAGCAGGAATGGGAGATACTGAAACTCGAGTAGCGATTAAGGTAAGAAAGGAGTAAATTCTTAGAATCATTGGGCATTCTTTCTTGCTAATCCTTCTTGCATGAAAACTCATTTTATATGTCAGAAGGAAAATTAACCTTCCAAAATTTTAAGTTATAAATTTATCATGGTTATTTAATTTTAGCAACTTTCACGTACTTAAAATTGGAGTATTTCAAAATAATGGTTTAAGGATAGAACTTCATTAAAAATCAGTAAAAATAAGTAGTTTAATAATACCATGTTTTTTTTATAGTTTTCAATTGTTAATTTTTTTTTTATAAATTTAGAGAATTTGTCATGATTCATAAAACAACTATAACTTAAAAGGAATGTAATTTTGATTTTATTGCCTAAAAGAGTTTTTCTGGAAAATATATTTTTTCCTTAACTTTTTTCACAACCCACATAAACCTGTTTTTTTTTTAAACCTTTAAAACAAAAATGGTTCTTTTTCTTCTTCCTAACCTTTTACACAAAAATAAATTAATTGACGTAATGGTGATATAATGACAATTTTTATTTTATATCCTCACTGAATCTGAGAGACACCAACAGAAAAATAACTGAAGGAGATAATTTGAAGTTTTTTTGTGCTTTTTTATATGAAAACATCTACACCACAGAAAATACTGGTTGGAAAACATATTCAGCACTATACTATACTTCCTCAAGAAAAAATAGAAGTTTTACTGGATATCGCTATGAAGTAGAAGTTAATGAAGTGAAGTTATTTCAACAGCACAAAAAGTTAACATTATCTTTACCATTATCATTAACATTACCAGACATGTATAACAATACATTAAAGGAGATGAAACGCAAGAATGTGGAACTAAAAGAAATTTCATTGGGACCAAAAATTTTAGTACGAAGCAAATCCTGTAAATGTGCTTATTTTGTAGCCACAATTTCAATAATAAATTTGACATATTTTGAACAAACATAAATGAGCAGAAGTTCAAAATTTATATAGTTTTATAATATAAATTTCATCATTAGAAAACACTTTTCTAAGGGTGATAGTTATTTTAAAAATATTCTATTTATTTTAGTGTGCAAGAGAAATTTGAGTATTTTTATACAATTTGGAAATGAGAAAATGAGGACAAAAATGTACTATTTTCTGCAGGTAAAAGAAACCAAATGGTTTTTCACAGCATGAAAACAGAAATCATGATACTGATATCTAAAAATCTATTGAAAACATCTATTGAATTGAAGAGTTATTTTACAGAAACAAAGACACATTTTACATGTAATATTTAAAGTTGAAACAATATATTGGTGGATCAGATATTTTTTTCTCTATATTTCCCCTTTCAGTTCTGAAGTGAAACTTTTTTTAAAGTGTGAGACACATCAAAAAAGTAGGGATCCCTAGGTTATCAACAAAATGAAAACAGAATTTCATGGAAAAACTTTTTTTGACAGATTCAACACATGTTGCTGTACACATACTGCATACTACTAGCTGGTACACATAATCACCACCAGAATTGAGACATTTGTCATATTGTACGATCAACATTCGTATCCGTGTCATAGACATGCTGCCTGGGATAGGAACTAGGTTTGACAAGTCACCTGCAACTTTATCCTGTAATACACATAATGCTTATTAGACTGGCATTAAGTGTATCATGGTGCAGGGTGGCAGACAGCTGTCAAATACTGGTATCTATCCCAAGCAGTAGACTTCTTATGACACCCACGGCATGACAAATCTGAATTCCAATGGTGAAAAAATAGTGTATCTTGTGCTAAATATGCTACAAGAAGGTTTTTCCATTAAATTGTTTTCTCTTTTTGTTCACAACTCTCCTAGGGAAACTTACTTTCTGAATGCACCTCTTAATATACTACAGAAACAAGAAGATATTTAATAAATTAATCGTAAGCCTTGATTGTATTGATGCACCTCAAGATGATTTCTTCCAATACCAGAATTACTAGTGCAAAATAAAAGCAGTTGTGTGACTCTGAAGATTTTTGAACCATCATATTTCATGCTTTTACTTGCAGCAAGGAGATGTTTGCTCAGCGCTCTCAAGAAGGTTTTACAAGCTTAATTGCCTCAGTGCTCCTGTAGCACTTTTTTATGTATATAAAAGCAGAAATACTACACTTTGTAACCAGATGAAAGAAAAGTGTTGTCAATAATAAAGCAATATTACCATCTCAACCATTACATTTACTGATGACAGATCTAAAGTAATTAAAATAAACATCAAATGAAATAAAAATGGTCTAATGATCACTGTTTACAGTAAGGTCTGAGAGATACCATTCAATAAAACACCAAAATGATTCTTGCACCTTTTGAAGACTTGTACCTGCTATTAATTACTCAGAAGATCACTCTTGACCAAATGTGGTATTTGTTTCATTTTAACTTTCAGAAACTTGAACCATTAAAATCTTGTCTCTAAGAAGATGAAATAAGCAACAGCATACAAATATAAGAGAGGGTAAATACAGAAAATTATTTCCTGATGCTTCATTTCAAGAATTTAGTAAAATTAGGGTTATTTTCCTGATTTTTTAAAAATTTAATTATGTGCGTATATTGTGTACAAATTGAACACTTTACACAATTACAAACTTTCATTTCACAATTAATACAACATGCATATAATCAGATTTCACTCCTCTAAAATAATTAATATTTGTTATGCATCCTTTGGTTCTATACTGACTCTAAGAAAGGAAAAACCATAGACCATATGGGAGGTATTTTATGCCCTTCTTGCATCATGAAATAAAGTCTCAGAGCATCCCCTAAGGACCCTTCAGATCTAGATCCACCATTAAAACTATGATTAAAATTTGGTATTTCATTACATTTCCAAACGTTTAAACATTTAAATTTTTCGTATTTGTAGAGGTTATTTTTTTATTGATTCAAATATTGTATTTGAATCATCAAAAAAATTACATCAAAATAATTGGCAATTTTAGTTATACTAACAAAAAAAACAAATTACTTATACATAAAGAAAATATAGTACATATCATCTTTTATAGAAATTTACAATTTTTAAAATATAAAGATTTTTGATAGCACGTAATTCTTTCTGGAACACAGAAGGACAACTCATTCAACAGTTCTAGGCAAATAAAAATATAATTTTAAATATCATACTGTAGTTGTAGAGCTTTTTTTTTCGTAAATCAAATGATGGTAAATTCAATATTTCTGGTATCTCACTATGATGATGATAATTATTTTGAAATAGACCTGAGAAATAAGTTTGTAAGCTATGAGCCTAAAAAATTGTTGCTGTTCTATTCTATTAATGTGAATTTTATAATGAACACCCAGATAAAGAAACATATGTAAGCTTTAACATAACAAGTGAGAATTACAATGCTTTAAATAGTTTAAGCAATTAAAATTTTATACATGTTCTCTTCACGAAATCCAATTTTTTAATATGAATTTCTGTGATATTTTTAAATTGGAATTAATTAATAATAAATAAAATTTAGTTGTCTTAAATAAAAAAGACCTTCAATTGTTAACATGATACATTTATGTTGCTCCGCATTTTATAAAAAGCTGTGTAAATATGATCTGTAATTTATATTTAACATATCAATATGCTAATTACATGCCCAAAAAAATGCTGTTGACTTGCTAAAACATATTCAGAATTGTTAATCAATAATGTTGTTATATTTTGCTGCATGAATCTTATTTTTATTACAATTTCCTCAAAAAAGTCGTCTCTCCAATGTTTAGTTAATTCTCAATAACTGTACAACAAAACTCGAATTTTAAATGAAACAATTCACCTGTTTTTTTGCAGACACTACGTAAGGGGGCCACAGAGCAAGAGAAAGCAGAATTTCTAAAGGAAGCCCAGCTAATGAGCAACTTTAAACATGAACACATTCTACAACTTTTGGGAGTTTGTCTTGATAATGATCCAAATTTCATTATTATGGAACTTATGGAAAGTGGTGATTTGCTCAGCTACCTACGGTCAAGTCGCCCACAAATAGTAAGATATATCATCATTTCTAAAATATGTGGGCTTTAAACAATATTCCGTCTAATTCACATAACATGATTTGTTGCAGTACATGTCATCAGGCCTGACTTTTTAATTGGTCACTATGTGTGTTGATGTTGCCAAAGGTTGCCGCTATCTTGAAGAAATGCATTTTGTACATCGTGATTTAGCTTGTCGAACTGCTTAGTTTCATCAGGAGACCCCGAACTCGAGTAGTGAAAATTGGAGATTTTGGTCTTGCTCGAGATATTTATAAAAATGATTACTACAGAAAAGAAGGAGAAGGATTACTACCTGTCAGGTAAAACATTCTTAAAATGCATGTGCTTCTCAACATATCTAAAAAAAAAAAAATATTCTTAAGATTTGTAGTAAGTTTGGATGGCTTTTAATTCTCAGTGAAGGTCTGCATATAGTTAAAGCTTCATATTGAGCTAAAAGGCCCCTACAATGGTTATTTGTAGGGTCTGCAATAACTTTTGAAATCCCATAAAAATCAATAGCAAGTTTGTACAGACAAATAAGCTATCTATTTTATGTTGTTTTTTCTTTCTTATCGTTTTTTTGTCTGTAATGCTGATTGATTAGACTGTGGGCACGTCAACTGCTAAGGTCATTAGTTACCAAAGTGTAGTGCATAATTTTCTCCGGGGTAGGGGAGATCTTCCCCCACTGGATGGTGAGATCCAGCACTGACCTACCTGTAAACAACTGGTTTTCCTCAACCAGGTATCTCCCACCAGCAAGGCATTGCCTCACTCTGGACAAGCTCTAAGCTCTCGACCAGTTTCTCAGCATGTGTGGTAGTGTAGTGCATGTTAGTGTAAGGGAGGGGGATAGGACAAGGAAGAGGAAAGAAAGATTGCACATGGTCCATGGCCTATTTGTCAGGGTACTGCTCCAGCATTCACCTGGTATTGATTGGAGGAACCACAGAAAACAACTGATCAGAACAGCTGTCTAGAATTCTTCTCCAGACAGTGACTGAATTCGACCCAGCTATCTAGCTGGTGTCAAAAATCCTGCCTCAAACCTAGGACCCCCTGGTTAGAGGTACTGCTGTGACATCAGTTGATGCCCTGGCCACCTCTCCTGGTTTGATTACATGCAATAAATTGAGGTTTGAGAAGTATGGCATAGTGGCACCAGGGAGACAGGCAGGTGAAACATGATTGGGGCAGGAGAAGCTGAGTATGGAAGTTTGGGCGTACTTGATTCACTGCTCTTGGAGAGACACAGAGTGGAACACGATGGGGGCCAAACATTGAGAGGTTTAGATAAAATGCCTTTTACAATACAGCTATAATTCATTCCCTTTCCCACCTAACACATAATTATGATAAACCAACTGTTAGGTATTGCTGAATTACTCCAGTGATTCTCTAATTGTTGAAATTAGTGATTTGTTTTGTATCTTCACAAAATGTTTTTTAACTAACAAGAATATAATTTAGTTTGGGGTTTCCCAGAACTACAGTTAACATGTGTTAAGATTTACAAAATTATCTGTATCACTTACAAAAACCTTTATCTGTACTTTATATAGATGACTTGAATTCATAAATCAAATAAATATGCTGTTACAGGTGGATGGCTCCTGAGAGTCTGGTTGATGGGGTTTTCACCTGCCAATCTGACGTTTGGGCATTTGGGGTATTGATTTGGGAAATCCTAACATTGGGCCAACAACCATATCCGGCACGCACAAATCTTGAAGTTCTACATTATGTGCGTAACGGAGGCCGTCTGTCACGTCCAAACAATTGTCCTGACCAACTGTAAGTAGAACACAGTTGTAACTACAAAAATAATACATTCATGAAAAATATTTAGTGTATACTATTACTCAATTGGTTTCAGCCAACTAAGGGCTCACAACGCCCCAAATTCTTCTCTTTACCAATCTGTTAGTACTATTATAATTATTATAAATTAAGTATAAATTAAATTACTAAATTTACTTCATTAAATTATTATTATTATTATTATTATTTGTATAAGAAACTTAGAATCCTATTGAAACTTTCTTATTACATAAAATAATGAAAACCTAGATATATACACCTATTTTCTAAAAGATTATTTTTGTCTACTTCTGTGAAAATTTCAAGGGCTAGATTTTAAGCTGGTTACAACCTGTTTTTCTCTGTTCAAACAGACACCATTTAATGTTGAAAACATGGAGTTATAATCCAGAAAATCGACCAACATTTAAATACTGCCTTGAAACACTTGAAGATTTGAAAAGTAAAACTGCGCCCATACCTTTGGCTGCTATACAGTGTGGCCATTACGTGAGCAGGACACCTAATGGTATAACAATGTTTACTCCAAATACTACTTTGCTTGTGAATGTTTTGGTACTAACATTTATATTAAAATAACAACTTAGCATGCCAGGGTACTATTGCATGATTAATGTATTTACTTTCTTCTCATTCATTAGGTGGAATTGATAACCAAGGTTTCTTTGAAGATGAAAACCACAATAACAGTTCAGGTACTATATTAATATAATACATTCTGAATCACAACTTAAGGCAATATGGCATGCACCGAATTGAACAACAGGAATTTTTAAGATACAATACACAATAATAGAAGATGAGAAAAAATATTTTTGTGGTTGGAACCAAAGTAACAAAACTTAACATTAAAAATTGTGTGTGATTATTAACTTCAACTAAAAGAACGACAAGCATGAACTAAGCAACAATTTTGAAAAGAAAATGTGAAGTTTATGACCCCAGAATTATATACTTCATTATACTCATTGTGATTTACTGGACCATGAAGTTAAAACACTATAATCAGCGAAGTCCCAGTAACTTCAAGGATGAATACTAATGTGTTTTAAATTTAACATGTTCACAGCATGTAGTCTAACATTTCAAATTCCTCTAGAAATAAGCATAAGAGAGTAATTTTTAATTTCCTTTTAATATATTTATGGTAAGTAAACAACAAAGTTGCTAATTTTTGTTTTTAACTAATTCAGGAAGTTCCTGGAAGACTGGTAGCGATACGGAAAGCAGAGATCAAGTTCCTTTCCTGCAAAATGCACCTGAAATGCATAACACAGGTCAACCCTCCACTGAGCTTCGTAATACCACAGACCCTCCATACTACTTGGAATTGCTTTATGACAGTGACACAGCCACCACTGCCAGTGATGGTTACGAGATTCCAAAACCTCTGCCCAACCTTCCTCCAATGCCACCAGCATTGACTGATCGCCTTCGAACATTTTCAACCTCTTCAACAGTAAGCAATGCCAGTGGATCCACCTCATTATCTTACCAACAAGTGCCATTAGTGTGTAATCGAATAGATGAAAATGAAACTGAAGAATTGCCTTCAAAAATTCAAAGAAAAAGGAACTGAAAGGAAATGGAATTATTGGTGGAGCATGTAAGACATCAGATTTAAGACACAATGGAGAAAAAGATTTGTCAATGATTGAACAGTTATTAATAAACAGAAGAAAGTGTGGCAGTTCTGTGGGAGAAAATTTACATTCACATAAAATTAATTCTACAGACATTTCTGATTCTCCAACAACGTATAGCAATGTTTCAAAGCATTCTGGTAGTGAAAGTCAGATGCAAGCATCTGTGAGTGATGATAGTGCTAGTAACTGTGAAACAGTGGAAAAAACAAATGGTGTAATCAATCCAATATCGTGAACTACAGTTAGACATCAAAACCTACATAGTTCAAACATCAAAGTATTTTTAATTTTAAGCATCCAAGTATTTGCCTAGTCATATTTCCCAAGCGATTGTAAATAATTTATTAGAATATATTTTACTTTGTTGTATAGAAAATAATGAAAATGAACATTAATGTAAATATCAAGACTGCTTTTGAAAGAATTATTTCTACACTATCTATTAACACTAGCAAAGCAAAGTGCTTTGAGCAGAGTATTGCAAACAAGCCTGCAACAACTTCCTGTTATGCTGAGAATTCACTTCTATTATGCATTAGAATGGATACAGAAAATATTGTTTTTTTAATTTTATTCATTTCATTTTCTATAAATGTAATTGCTTATTTTGCATTAAGAATGTATGAAACTATTGTCTTTTATTCAATGAGAGCTAGCAAGTTTGTTCTTTGTTTTTTGGTTTAGTAACAGATCTTTGGTTGAAGATACAGAAAATGTCCCTTCTAATGTGTACCAATTTCAATTCCAAAGGAAGATTATTAAACTGAAAAGAACATTAAGATGCATAAGGAAGCTTCAAACTATACAAATCTTGTAAATAATTCCCATGTACAGTTCATAAACATTTTTACTCAAACATATATTATTTTGATTTTTCTTTTAAATGAATGTCTGTAACACATTTTCCATCTCATAAATGTTGATTGAACCCATCTCTCACAAATCCAACATATCCTTTTAAAAATTTAATGTAAGTTCCAAATCTGATTTGATGTAAGTTTAAAATTGATATTGATATCTTGTTGTGAAACCAAATAATTTATCTTAGAATCAATACTATCAGCATTTTTGCCTTATTTCAACAATTTTATGACGATCCACTAACTCCATTGCACCCGAAATGGTATTTCAAATAAAAATATTAAAAAACAAATCCAATTGGAGATTAAACAAATAACATTTTGAACAATTAAATGTACATTCTTCACCAAAATCTGATTTTTACACGCTAAAAGGAAAGGTTTTAAAAAAAAAAAATAAAAAATTATTTTACCATTATTGGTGATTTAATTTATGAAATACTGTGTTTTTGCAACGTCTATCCCACAAACACTTCAGCCACACCATACAAAGTTAACAAAAGTGAGAGAGGTTAAAAAATACATATGTATATTTAATTTCTTGAAAACTCAAAAGTTTAAATGAAAATGGCTTTCTGTCATTGAATTCATTGTAATGTGCTCTATTCATACAAAAAGTTTGAAAAGATAAAATGCTCAGCTTGGGATTGAAA
This sequence comes from Teleogryllus oceanicus, assembly GCA_964035755.1. NCBI lineage: Eukaryota > Metazoa > Arthropoda > Insecta > Orthoptera > Gryllidae > Teleogryllus > Teleogryllus oceanicus. Next base: position 183,271,593 of record CAXIVR010000002.1, on the reverse strand, counting down.
CCTGAGCACTAAGGGTGACAAGCCAAGACTTTTCCCTTATAGAATAATCAATGCGTTCAAAATCCTATAATGTATTCTTTTCATTGTGGTTATTCTAATCCATTTTAATGCAAAATTATACAACGACCTCTAATATTTTAAAAAATTGGACATTGATTTAAAGATCTATGCAATTGTCATTGATTTAAAGATGTATATGGTGATAGGAATTTTCTATATTTAAGAACATATTTTTAAGTAGATATCAGGAAAGTTTTTAACTTTTGGTGTTTTTTAAATCCTAGAGGTTTTAACAAAAATTAGACTTATGCCATATTATTACGTGAAGTTTTCTTTATTCAAAGTAAACGTTTAAAAAAAGATTTAGAGAACAGTTTTGAGAAAACTTGCTTTCTTTCTTTAAAATTATCACTCAAAATTAGGTGAAAATTGCAATAAAAAAGTTTTAAAAGCTTACTTCTGTTTCAATTTAAGGGGCTAGATATCATTCAGATCAATCAAGGAACATCCATTCTGTGAAAACTTTCATCAGAAGGTCTATTTGTTTCATCAAGGTTCATGTGCTAGTTTTTATAGATAGACTTTTGAGCACCAAGGACTCATCAAAATTTGATCGGATTAGTTATGACTAAAGAAGGTACACGAGTAAGAAAACTCCACTTTCAAAATCCACAGCATCAGACACCCAGATACAGTAAATCTTGCTCAATGCAAAATATGTAAAATGCAGAAATCTGCCCAATGTGAGCATAAACTGTGGTCCTGGAAATCATAAAGTGTACTGTATTTCATTGCTTAATCCAGAATCTTGTCTAAAAAAAAAAATACTGGGCTCTTGAGATCACACTTTGAACTGGTTTTACTGTATAGGTTTGTCTGTGCCTAAGCCATTACAACACACAAGGACATGAGTACTAATATTTTTTAAAAAAGCATACATTGATATAAAGATCTTATACTGAGAAATAGATTGCAGTAAGACAGAATTTTCTCTCTTTAATAATGTAGAATAGAATTTCTCTAAATCATCTTTGTTCTTAATATCCAAAAAGTTTGTTAATCGAATTCAGTGTTCGTATCTTTAAATACTTATTTAGCAAATGCCTCTCATCCAAATTTATGATTCTCTCTATTATGAAGCTGGTATCCGATACAAATTAAAAAATAAAAAAGGAGAAAAATTATAAAACCTCCAAATTCCTAATGCATTTTTAAAAAATGTCAATAAAATAATTCTTCAGCATCACAAACAATCTGACATCAATTGATACGTTAAAAATTAATTCTACTACTGATTTTCATCTTCCAAACAAATGTCCTAAAAACTTTTTCCTGTCTTAAAAAAAAATTTTAACATTCAAGTTTGCATAACAGGTTTTCTCCTCTGGTTTTTTTTTTTTTTCTCTTCTTCTTTCTTCCACTTTAGACAAGATTCTGTATTAAGCAATGAAATACAGTAGACTTTATGATTTCCAGGACCACAGTTTATGCTCACATTGGGCAGATTTCTGCAGCACTCAGATGAAGTATTTCAAAAGTATATAAAATATTTAAACAACTATAAACTACTGGACATTTCATCATAATCATATAAGATAAACAGCTCTACAAAATTATTTTCCCTTGAAATATAAAAAGAGCATTTGGTCAATAGCCATAACTAAATTATTTGAATCCCAATATCTTGAATTCTTCTATGAAACTTAAAATTACACTCTTAGATGTTTACAACGAATCACAAGGACCACCCACTTTAAGACCTTCCTTCAGAAAGTTAGTCATCATGTTTTTAAGGGGGCACACTTAGGATATGTGCTGGTTTTACCTGACCAGTAAACAGGAGTAAAATATTTGATAGTATATTTAGGTAAACTGTCATGAATGAAACCACCTTGTAAACAAATTTACATTCTTATTTTCTGGAGGATACAGTTTTGCAATTGAACACATTTTTAGGCTAGTAAACCTGTACTTTTGTTAAACCTGTGAAGGTGAAAGTTGTTCCTTTAAAGAATAAAGGTTTCTCATTTGAGAAAGAGAATTCAAGAGCACCAAGTAAATTAGTTTTCAACAGTTTGACGGGAAGTTTTCTAACATACTAGTAAACTAACAATAATAAAGCATTGCTTATTAGTTTTAAAACCAGAAAAAAGTACCTTTTATTCTTCTGTAAAGTTCAGAGTACAAACAATATAATCTAAATGATAATTTTCCATAAACTATGAAAAAAAAAAAAAAAAAAAAAAAATTACTATAAAGTAAATTAAATGTAAATAATAAATATTATTAGAAAGATGAAAAGAAATGTTTGGAGTTGATTCGGTTTTAACTCCTAAGAGTGAAATTTCAATTTCAGACTGACTAGATTCAGGAACTGAGGGGATAAGAACCAGGTCACACACTTAAGATAGTGACCAGTGATTTTTTTCCCTTTTATGATTTTAAAAAAGTTTATATTTTTTAGGAAACTGAACTACTTTTTTCTTCATGTTTTTCCAGTGTTATTTATTTTGTAAGGAGTTTTGTTTTGCCACTGCAGTCACCTGTTGCCAGATATCAGGAAAAATGGTGGCATGAGTTGTCGATTAGGTTGGCATCAAACAGCTGATTCCAGAGCTATTACATGGCATAACACACTGTCACTAGCTGATGGGCTTGTCTCTCACATGATCCAGGCCATCTATTTGCTACTTATAGAATTACATTTGGTCCTCTGAATTTCGAGGAAAGCTTAACATAGGGCTTCTCACACACACTCATTTTCTCGAAAGAATTAGGGCTGGCTGATTTTAAATGCTTCAATTAGGAGTGAAATTTGTGAAACTCCAGGTTTTGCCACATCCTTATACTATTATATGACTGAATACTGCATTTGGGACATTTAATTAATTCATTGAATTAGTTTAATTTCTGTTTCATAGTGGGAAAAGCAATGTTCTAGATCTAGAGGTTGCTATCTATAGCTATTATGCTTCTGTGGATCCATTCTGGGTAGCAGAGTAATGGACAAAACAAAACTTAACACATTCAATACACAATATTTTGGTAATTAGAAAAGCAGCAAATAGGATGAACAGGCTAATGATACAAGAAAAACAGTAACAAAAGTATGTATTTTCTGGGATTTCTTACAGTAGAATGTTTGAATGATACAAAGTCTCCTGAGGAATATTCAAGACAGTCAATACTAACATTAGTTTACAAATACAATCATTTTTCTATGCACTCTTACTCTACTGAACTTTTGATACAAATTGGAATCTTGTCTACAACAAATGATAGAAAGAAAGAGTGAATGTTATAAGAACTAAAAAGAATATTGTATCAGCTTTTGGCTAATACATACAATTGTGAGGTTTGACAGACTGTTTCAAACAAATAAACGCTGAACTTATACATGTCTATAGGCCTATCATATGCTGATAAGGGAGGAGCAACACACATACTGAAACATGAAAAATACATCTTTTGACACTAAGAAAACATATCAGAAATTGAGCTATAAAAATAGAAATAAAAAAACACATCATTCACACTAAGTTAATCCACAAGAACATTGCCACAGCACCAGAAAATCTGGGGACAAATTTACACCAACTATACACACAAATGTCAAAATACCATACTTCATTGTGGCACATTAATTTTCATAAAACATTGGCTTTATTTAATTTTCTGTTACAAAACTGAAAAACGGTACATAATCATACAATGTGAAAAGAAGTAGTAAATAATACCAAGTGAAGAATTATGAATTTATATTCTACGGCAAGAAAGACTAACAAATTCAGGATGTACATCACAATGAATTTTACCATAATTTTTGTATAATGACATGTACAACAGGGTATTTTAACCAATCGACTTGATGAAACATTTCTTAGAAAATAAAACTTATCCCGTTCATATGAATAGAGGCTTCCATACATCACTGATATTGTAACTTGTCCTTTCATGAAATCAAAACATGGGTCTTTTGTATAAATTGCTTTGCATTTTTCACAATTCAGATACTTGCAAATAAGAAATTACTTACAACAGAATTGTAAAAATGCTTTTAAACTTCAGTGAAGAAACAGAATTATTTCTGACCAACACCACCAAATTCAGCGAAAGATTATTCCTTTGTCCTTAATGGTGCCAACAGCTCATAACAACGAAATTACACGTCAAGATGTCTTCTTTAATTGTGCACTCACAACTTCTGAACATTCAACAGATTTCTTTTCCTCTAATTATTAAATGATTCTTACAAACACTTACAAATTTTACTGCAAGGGTTTCCACAACAGAAGAAAAAGTAACAATGAAAGCATTGTTCTCAAGTTATTTTAAAATTTTTATTTCCATCACAAACTTGTAAAATCATTTTATGTACACCACACTAACAAGAAATGTTGAAATAAATGAATAAATAATGTTTTGGTAAAACTTCAATTCATAATTTATAGAAATTTTACATATTACTACATAGTCTTATCTAATTTACTCATTTGCTGCTATATCATCATCCAGATCATCATCTTTACTATGCTCGTGAAGCAACACATACTCACGTGAACTATAGCCAAATTTTACCACATCTTTCTCCAAGAGTTCAACATACTTTTTAGGTTCTATCTTGTTGTTATTCACATACGTTCCATTAGCTGACTCAAGGTCAATAATATATGGCCTCACTCGTCGACCAGTAGAACCATCATCTCGTTGGTATGGTGCTAATCGATACTGCAAGGCAGCATGTTGCTTTGAACATGATGGATGATCCACTGGAATATCTGCAACTTTGCGATCACGTCCAATAAGGTAACAACTTTGTCGATGAAGATACAAAATGGGTAAACCTGCATCTCCTTTAAATGGATAAAATCTCCATCGTCTCTTTGGTTTACGTGCTTCCTGTGGTTCACTATATTTTAGCACAACCCCATTAAATGTATTTGTCTCTTCAGCAAGTTTTCCTGATAAACCAAAGTTTGGTTTTGCCTTCTCTGCAGATGGACCCTTTTTGTTCTCTTCTGTATTGGTCTGTTTTCCCCACTGATAATCTGGCTCTGGGCTCTCTTTTTCTTGCTTGATTGGACGGTCAGCAGGTATGGGATTTTGTTCCCCATTTCTAGACCCCCTTTCTCTGTATTCTCGAGTTTCCCTAAAACAAACAAATCATATTCACTATAATATACAAAAAGAGAATGTTTGAAGACAAGAAATTATAATTCTTTGGTTAGTCAAGTAATTTGCAGAAAAAACTGAAAACAAACTGATCTGTTTCTTTCAAGCAACCTCTGGATGTCGAATGTTTGAAAAGCAACAAATAATTGAAAAAGACATTTAAATGATAGAAATTGTCACCACAGGTAAAGTCACACTGTTCAAAAAACATCAACTCTTATCTGGCAACCAATGTCCATCAGACGTTGCAAGTTTTTTTACTATCATATTATCCAAATTAAAAATTTTTCTGGTCTCCTCTTTAGTGGCTTTTGCTTCTTTGAAAGTGTCAGCATGCAATGTTTCACTTTTTAGGTTTATGATTAAAATAAATATTTTAATTATAATATTAATTTTGATTAGAATAATGTACACAGTTCAACACTTTTTAGAGGACTCTACTTTCTTTCAGCCAGAAACTATGGTTGGTAGTTTCAATTTCGATGCAACAATCAAAACAACGTTACTAATTTCTTTATGTGTCAATAGAAAGTTGAATACACATGTCTGAGAAGCTATGCAGTTATATTTATAAGATGTGTGCAAGTAATAAAAACTACACTTAAAATCTTTCTAATGTGCAAATAAAAAATAAAGATTTTAGTGATGAGGGTTAAGTAATTTTAACGATAGTTGTCTGAAGTGAAAGACTGCAGACCATAGCTAGCCCGGACTTTTCCAAAATAGCTTGCCTGAAGAAGGCTCATGAGAATTGAAACCACAAATTTTGCATATTTTTGCATATTCTTTGGCTATTGTGCTTAAAAATATTTTCAACAGAAATAGAACCACCTTCTGGAAATACAAGATCTTTATAAGTATTTTAGGAACTAATACTTTATTACTGTTGATTGCTTTTAAAACATTCCAGAATAAATTGTTCTTAAATGTCAAGTAATAACTCACTAGCTTCGACACTGTTAAAAGTTCAAATTTTCTCTAGAATTGTTTAAGAATTAAATAAACCCAGACCTACCCCCTCCTCTCTCTACGAGAGTTCATTTGGTCCCTTTCTTCAAGCTCGGCGCTAGGTTTCTTCATTCGTGACGGTTCGTCTCTCCTGTGATGACTCTCACCCTCTCTCTTCCTGTGATGTCTAATTCCATCTTCACTATCATCTCGATGTCTATGTCTAAACATTTAAACACCATAGACTGAAACTTACAGTGATACAAAGAGTAATGTGAAGACGTGCAGCTTGACGTGAGAAATCCCAAGCTTGCACCATCTGACACCTGCAATGAATTTAAATTTCAATGCGCGCAAAACAAAAGATTAACACCTTAAAATTATACAAAACTAAATAAATGAATACAAACTGACGCAGTAACACGTAAGAGCAGCATTACAAAATACTTGCAATGGGGAAGATTGCAGCTCATTTCTCACTACACATGTTGTTTTCAATGGCAGTGAAAGTAACATGTCCATAACATGCTAAGTAAGAATGATCTATACGCACAATTCAGAGACACCACTACATTACCATTGTTAGGTTGATTAAACAGCACAATAATTCTTTAATTTAAGTCAAATACTTTTTGTGATGAAAAGTGATAAATGGTTAAGTACAGAAGAATTACAAACCATTTGAATATTCTGCCTGAAATGGGCTGAAATTTCTCAGGCAGTAACAATCTAAATTTGTGAACAATATAAATATACTTTTCACAGGTGTTTGCAACTAGAATTCATTTGCTCATAAACATAAAGGATGTGTACAGCAGAGATTTCCATTCTTTGGGTCACATCCTAAAATACACTTTTCAACTTCAATCCATTTCTGCAGAAATTCATTAATAGATAATTCAATTAAGAATACATACAACAGTTTTCAGTTCGCAATTACCACCTTATAAATTCCTGAATCACTCTGCAAAGCATCCAAATGCATTCCCAGCAACCCAGCATTCATTCAGTAGCAACAAATGTTTTCTCATGTTGTGTGTTTCTGCATTAGAAATCTTTCCAATAATGTTTATTTAACCTTTCCATAAAATCTAGTCCTTAACTAAATGTCAACAAAACTTTAAAACAATGCTTTATGAACCTAAAATGAAGAATTATACATTGGGTTCATCTGCACAACTGACCACAATAAACAAATCTGCCCACTACCATTTTTTAAAAAAAAAAAGGGTTCCAAAAAAATTACTGCTATGAAAGCAATGAATTCCCCCAAAAACATAAACAACATACCTTGATGAACTTCCTGAGTATTGTGGATTCTTTCTTAATTGGATTCAAAATGCAATATTTACGTCGACACATATCTTCAATCGTATTCGCTCTTCACCATGCCTTCTATGAGAGCTGTGAGAATGTCGCAATGAGGGATGATCTTCAAATCGTTCTCGCTCATCATATCTTACTTTTTCCCCCTCAATTAATTTATGTTTCCTTCGGTGATGATGATGATGGTGGTGGTGGTGATGTTTTCTCTTCTTCATCTTTCTGGAATCTTGAATAGATGAATCATCAGTATTGGATCCATCACTGACATTTTCTCTCTTATATTTAATTACTGGCACTGTTTCGGTTTCTGAATCACTGGACTCGGAAGAATCCGATGAATTGTTTTTTGGTTTACTTTTAACGAGTTTGGAATGTGAACTCGTGTCTTTCATGTTTCGAAACCTAGGAACAAAATGTAATCACCCGTTAATTTACAGAACAAAACAAAATGTAAGAAGTAAAATCTTATCATACAATAACTCACTTCAATAAATAGCTACTTATTTTTCAATTTCTACACGAATAACTTAAACACTTTGTATAAATTACGAGCGAAACACAAAAACTGAACACAACGCAAAATGTCTCCGTTTGTTAGCCAGTCTATTCCTTCTTGTGTATAACTCGTACTCTCGTTGCTGCGTTGCTCTCACCAATTTTCGTATGAAACGTACTGTAGTCTTTCAGCGACCAATAAAACGGCTTTTATCATCAGGATACGTTCCTAACTTTATAAGTCGTTTTATCATTGGCTCTCAAAAAATATCTATAGTCTTCAGTTTTCATTTCTATTGGTTCACTAGGATTCTTCCTCTCTCTCTTTCCCAACCAAGGTACAAGATCGGTCATCCTTGGTACAGCATATAGCGTCAAGGAGAAACGTTGGCTCAACCTTCGTTGAACGGGAACTTGGACCTGTCGACCGCATTCGCGGAAACGACCTTCATCAGATTCGGGCCTTCCCTTGATACAGCTCAATGACGCACGTGACGTACTTCAACGTCATTTCATGTAAGATGTGTCACTACCGAAAATTGAAGTGAAGAGATGTGATAGTACAATAAAAAATAAAAAAAGCATGGATTCTAAGTTGTCTAGATACATTTTAAGATAAACTTCAAAGAAAAATTAAACTGATATTAGATAACGGCAGTATTGAAGGGGTCACAGGTGGCATCATTAGTATGTTCAGCTCGGCTTCTGGTGGAAGAGGAAGAACGGGGGTTGATTGAGTAAAAAAACGTACATCTTTACTTGGTTGGACAGTTACAATTTAGTTTGGGGTGCAGTTCTTTAAACAAAAATAAGTATATTTTGTTGGAGTGAAGAGGAAAACGGGCATCGGAAAGTGTGTCGTGAAAATAGTATTTTAATGCAAAAATATTTTCTTGAGGCGGAGAAGAAAACGCAGGAATCGGAAACGTGTGTGATGACTAGTGTTGAAATGCCTAAAAATGTCACACAATAGAACATACGTGGATAACATTAGTTTGTATACCAACTTCTTCTAAGAAAGAAAAAAAGGCTTTTCTGTAAAATTTGTGTCATCTTTTTTATTTTATTTTTTAGTAGTACTTGATATAGATAATACATTAACTTAAACATATACTTCGGTTTCTATAACATGGTGCGAGAGGACCTTGATTTCACGATGGAATATGGCACGGCTTTTTGCGTCTTTCTCGACCGTGCCTCTAGATGTAGCATAATCGCGACCATATCAAGCTGTGCTGCGGATTTATTTATTTATTTTACGTCAAAAAAACAGTTAAAAACTGCGTATGACGTGCTATGGGGAAAAGTGAATTGTGTGCACATTTTCAAAATTCTGTGATCCCTACACTAAGTCATATACTACTTAAATTTTGAATTTTGAAAGGGAGAAAAAAAACAAAAAACTCCCATGTAATAAAATCTATTTTCAAAGATAAAAAGCAATAAATTTTGGCTCTTATTACTTCCTGCCGCGACAACATGGAAACGATAATTTGAATAATTGTATTTCCCACTGAATTCTAGAAGACGTGCACAGAAAATGAAGTTACATTTATGTCCAGAAGCAAAACAAGGGGCCATCTCAGCATTTGCTCAATGGATCAGGGAAACTAGACAAAAAACCTGATCGAGATGGGGTCATTGACCCGGAAGCTGTAGTACAATAGTTGTTACAGGTTGTTTATACTCATTTTTTCAGTCCAAATGGTAAATAATGCATTATGTCCCATTGTTAAAATTAATGTTACTTTTCTTGTGATGTTGAGTATAGTCTCTAATTGTATAGAAACAGTTATGCAGCAGAAACGATTTCACTTTGGATTTAAACTTTTCTATTGAATTTAATCGAAAAACATGTTTGAATTAATTTTTAATTGGTTTTAAAAAAAAAGATTCTTTGGACTTAAAATGGTAAAACCGTGTCTGAAAAAATATTCCCGCCCATTCAAGCGACATCTATCTACATTCCCCATTCAAGCGACATCTATCGGTGCGACTCGAGAAAGACGCGAAAAACCGTGTCGGTCCTCACGAGCAATGTTATAAAAACCGAAGTATAAATAAGAATACGAGTTGTGCTTAATAGCACGTATTGTCTCGTATATTTGTAACAACAATGAAATATTGTAATGTGACAATTTCTACCTTATACTTCAGCTATCAATAAATAATAATAGTAATAATAATAATAATTATAATATTGTAAAAAGTTTATTCCTCAAAACTGCTCGTTTTAAAACGAATCACACGCTCTTTCCTTGTCTTAGTATGTCATGCTAAATGCTCCATTCATTTTCATAAAATTCTCTCGTGTATCGAATAACTATTGCTTATTACTTAATCTATGCTCCAACAGCTCATACTTTCTCGCATTGTTTCTAAACTTACAATTTTCGAAAATTCAGAGTGTGGAGGACATTGGCCTGGCACGGCAGTTTTGCCTTGTCATCGCTAGATTTGCCCAGAATCCACATCTGTTTTTCTGAAGTGGCGGGGGAGGGCGAGACGCTTATAATACTTTCTGGTCACAATATCTTTTTTTTTTTTTTTCTTCAAAAACTACGCTCATTTTTCTGATATAATATTGAAATTATTTAGAAATCTTGGTGACGATAAATCTGAAATTAATTCAAACCAATAAATGTAAAATTAAATAATTATTTTAAAATTCGTTTGTTACAAGGTAGTTCCAAACAATCACGAGTTGAACTCGACACCCACGAGTCGAGACGATGTGTAAAAAACAGACAGTGTCTGTCACACGATTGGAAGTTGCGTATCGACGCCCACGTGCTGCAGCTGGGATTATAATATGAACTGTCATTATCTGGACGTCAATACGTTTGCTAATCAGTGCTGGGAACGCTCTCCGAAGCATGAGAGCCCTTCATAATGTCGTCTAACTATACTTGGGTTTTCATAGCATGGCGCGTGAGCGACATTGCTTCACGATGGATTATGGCACGGTTTTTTGCGTCTTTCTCGATCGTGCCACCAGATGTCACATGATCGCGACCGTATCAACCAGTGTTGCAGATCAAGCGACATCTAGCAACACTACCGAGAAAGACGCGGGAAGCCGTGCCATGTCTGATAGTATACTCTCTGCGTGCCATATTCCGTCGTGAAGACAAGTCCCTCATGTACCACGTTGCGAATTCCCAAGTATAGAGCAATTTTCCTAAGGATGAGCCAAAGTGACACCTCGAGCCCATTAGACCAGCACCCTCTCCACTGGAGAGGGTGCTGATTAGACTCCCTTCCCGCATTCGTTCGTTTGCAGTTGGCTAACTTGTAAATGACTTCGACACTTCCTTTTGTGATGTCATTGTCCGACAAAAATATAGTGCGCCGCGAGAAATAATTGATATTAGGAAGTGCATTTTAATGTGCTCGTCTGTAAAAATTGTTTTTCTTTATATATTACATTGAATTTACTTTTTGTGTGATAAATATTATGTTTATCATGGTGGAAATAACCATGGTGTTATTTCCACCATGATGTTTATTTTAAAGCCGAGACTTGAATGCGAGATGCGTACCGGTGTACGTGTTTCCGGCTTAAAATTATTTTTCTTTCTATTTACATTCGTGGCAGTTTTCTTTTACTGATTGTGAGAGCACGTTAAGAGATTTTCCACATACGTAATTAAATTTAAATATTTTCCGGACTCACGTAGGTGCATTTACCTCAGCGAAATTTAGACTTCTTCGTAGGGATGTCTTCACAGGAGCCATTAGCACTTTCCGAAGGGGCGTGACTGAACAGCTGTCGCGGCGGAGGGATAATTCTCTGGAATACATGTGATGTCCACTTGTTTTCGCGAACTGTCACTTTGGCTCATCCTTAGGAAAATCGTTCTATATATAAGGTTGACACATGGCCTCCTTATGATCGTTGCGTGGCCTTCAGGACTTATGGCCATACGTCTTAAAAGCGGGATATATTCTGAATATCGACATGTGTCCCGCCAGATTGTTATTTGTTTCTGTCAAATGGCCTGAATGTTTTAACTCTGTTATAATTTCACACAGTCCTACATGAAAACTACGTTTAGGAACTACTTGTGAACTATATCACAGAACTATGCACTACATAAGAGAATGCAAGCTGCTAATTCCTTTGTTAAGCAAGTATTGTTATTTTTGTCTTTTATCGGTCCAATCAGAGAGCTGAAAAATAGTCGAAGAAAGAAACTGTGTGACAATGGCGGCTGGTGCCCCAACAGATTGGAAGTTCCATCGAATGACGGAAATGTAATTGTCAAAATTCAAAATACGAATATATAATACAAATGTAAGCAATTCAAATCAATTAAAACTAAGTTAAATAAAAGTCTATATTGAATCATTATTTACATAATTTTATGCATATATATACCTCTTGCGAACGTGGTTCTGGCTTTGATTTCCACTGGGCACTTTAAGTTCGACTCCAGAACATTGCAACAAGCATGATTGCTTCGACAAGTTTCACACAAATAAAATTATTTTATTTCAAAAACGTAACTACCCTGGTATGTTTGGCAATAATAAAAAATCTTCGACACATATTCGCAGTGCCAGATTACCGAACAGGCTGAGTAGGCTGCAACTTGGGGGGCGAAATTTTTGGGGGCGGACAAATTGCAATAAATGCAAAATTTCACAAGGCGAATTTTTGAATGTTTTTATAGAAATATTTCTTTTCATTTTTGTATCAAAAGAAAGAGTGAATTAATCAAATTGATACCCATTATTATTTATTGAATGAATATAAATATATTTATCGATTAATACACATAAAATAGAAAACAAAATATCGGTATTTATTAAATAAATATCTATGCAGAAATTAGTTCAAATATTTATTCAAAATTTTATTTTCACGCATTTCTCATTCTAACACGCATACATTGCAGCAAAAAGTGTTTTTAAACAGTTTTGTTCAAGAAATTGCAGCAATAAATTACAATGACCGATGACGTCTAATTTTCTGGTACTTAATTATCTGACTAAAATTTTTAACTTACTATGATGCTCATATTTAATTTAGTATTACAGGTGTTTAACACATAGGATTATGCATTGACTATTCCACTCATGAAATTTCAGCCAATAGCGTGCAAGAACTGGGACCCTACCAGTCAATTACAGACGAGATTACCATGCATATTTATCAGTTATTGGTTATCACCTCCTAGGAGGTGATACATTTTGCGCCTTGTTTTGTCTACAGATAGAGGTTATATAATCGTCACTCAAGACATATTTCCAAGAGAATGAGGAACACCATTCTTCAATTATTAATCAATTAAGACATAGTAGCGCTTCAAATTCAACATCTTCCTTAAAAATAAGCGAACATAACACGTTTCCTTCGAATTTAAACTTTAAAGATTGTGTATTCAATAACTGTTTTTTCAAGTTATTTCGCTCTTAGTTTGCCTTATGTTTATTTTGTTGTTTATAATTGCCTTTATGTAGATATTTCTGTTCGATGTAAAGAAATTAATAAAACAAATGTAAAAATATTAATAAAACAATGTTAATTATTAATAGTACATTATATTTATGAAATTTCATTCGTGAAATAGTCTTAGTAAATTTCACTTGTGGTTTGGAAATTGTATATAAACCTCCTCGCTTCGCGAGTCGGGTATTTATCGACAATTTCCGAACCACACGTGGAATTACCTTTGAAAAATCCGCCTCTACGTATAGAAATGACGTACGATAATTTTTAAATAAAAAAGTGTTTAATATTTATACTGAGCCGCCAAAAAAGCGTGATCTGATGGTTTCTTTAGAAGATTAAAATATCAACACTCCAGTGATGATAATATCAAACGCACATCTAACAAGACGCTCCTAAATTGTATACTGCATACCTTCAATAAACATTTAGGTCACCCAAATTTCCAGGAAAAAGTAAATTGGCTTACGTGTAATTAACATTGATCAACTAGAATTTCAGAAACAAATTTATTCTTGTTTTTTGAGTTTGCTTGTAGTAACTAAACTTGAAATATTATAGTACGAAATATTAATATTTGTAGTTTAATAGACAAACAAAATTATTTGATGTTTCCGGGTTTGTAGGCAGTAGTCTAACGAAGACTTGTCACACGACACACTTGACATACGTTTCGCCTGCAACTGTGGCAGGCATCCTCAGTGGCGTTGCTGGCGGGGAAGAAGTGTTCTACCTGGCAGCACCGCGTTGACTGACGTTCCCGGGAGGTAACTTGTGCAGTTTTGTGAACGCACGAAGTGCAATGTACGTTCACGCCACTGCGGTTCGACCATTCCTACCCGTACGGTCATCTATGGCCAATCCTGCAACATGAAAGAGAAAAAAACAGATCAAAAATGATTTTAGCCAACCGACGCGCGCATTGCGTGTGCAGTGATTCAAGGCTTATATTTTAAGTCTCATTTCGCTGTTTCAGATTTCTCCAGGAACTGCTAGGGTCGCTTATACTTCGCCCGTTTATCGGGTTCGTATGAAGCGACCTCAAAAATGAGAGTGTTTCCGAGTCAGCTGCTTTTTCAAAAAATTTTGCTGTAATGCTTTTAAAGTGGTCTTTAAGCAGTGGCATTGAAATGTCGCGATGCAAGTCTCTTATAAGAGTGTACCTGGGGGCGCAGAGGGCGGCCCTTAGGCATTCATTTTGAACTACCTGCAGTTTATTTATGTAACTGTCGGCTGCGATTGCCCAACTGGGGCATGCGTAGTCCATTTGTGGCCTAATAATTGCTTTATAAAGCGTAAGGCAGTTTGCCGTTGACAGCTTGCTTTGCTTGTGAAATAAGCATCGCAAGCGGCCTCTGGTCTACCGCGCTTTCTTCTGCAAGTTTTCAATGTGCAGGTTAAAAGCGAGTGATTTTTCTAATGTCACTCCTAAATATTTTACACTTTTGGCCCAGTTAATTACGTCTCCACATAGCGCGAGCGGCCTCGGCTGCGTGAATCTCTGTCTCCGTGTGAAGAGCACAGCTGCACTCTTACATTGACTTTGACCCGCCACAGCTTCAGCCACTCCTAGATCTGTGACAAATGTTGATCCAAATACTTCTGGAGAAGCTCGATACTTTTCGACGTGGCTATTACAGCCGTATCGTCGGCGTACAGGGCGAGTTCCGTTTGTGGGTGTGAGGGAATATCATGCTCATAGAGGCTGAAGAGCGTACGAGCTAGCACGCTCCCTTGTGGCACTCCGGCCCGTATGGCGCGGCAGGTAGATTTAGCATTCAGAAGCGTTACTTGAAACGTTCTGTTTGCTAGGAAAGAGTGAATTGAGTGTACAGGGTAGGTCGGAAGGTTCAAGGAATGGAGTTTGTAAAGGAGGCCGACGTTCCAAACCTTGTCAAATGCGCTGGCAACGTGGAGGAACGCTCCGCCTGTGAATCGGCTCTCGTTGAAGTTGCGTCTGATGCGGTCTGTAATTCGCACGAGCTGATGCGTCGTGCTGTGGCCCGCGCGAGACTGACGCTCCCGACCATCGTGGTGATTAAGTCTCTTCGGCGTGCTCCGGTGTGGAGCTCTTCCGATTAGTTTTATATTTGTTATGCTTTTCCAAACTTCTCGCGGGCGCCCTATGATTGTCTCATGTTGGGCGCCGCGATGTTTTGACTGGTAAACTCTTTGCAGTTTTTTGTTTAGCTGCTCCCTTTTTGAGAAGTTCTTTAGTCATTTCCCGTTTCGCACACGCTACCGGTCTCTTTTTTTTCATGTGTTTTATTTCGATTTGTACAGTATTGAGTTTATTTTATACATAGTTTTCTTAATCTAAGTTGTAACTTGAGTTTGATCTTATTACTACTTAATACTAGTTATTTACAAAGTTTTTTTTACACCGTAAGCTCAAAGTTTTTCTTAAATCTATACCTAATTCCTACTTAACCTAATCCTAATTTTTAATACCTAGTTATTTACAAATTTTTAACAGTACACTATTTTCTTAAATCCTAGTCTTAATCTTTCCTAATCTTTCTTAATCTTCTTAATCTTTCCTAATACCTATTTATTTACGCAGTTGTTTACACTAATTCTAATACCTAGTTATTTACAAAGTTTTTATCTCACTTTTCTTATATCATCTATTTATTATTCTTATTACACTAGTTGTTTATACCTAATAGTTCCTAACCCTATTTTTACACAGTTATTTACATTAAAAATAATTATTACATTGAAAATAATAAATGCCAAGGTATTAAATTAAATACGAACAGAGAAGGACAATATAAATAATAGTACATAGCAGCACAGAGAACAAACACAAAAGTACTAAAGCAGGTAGCAGAAGGTAGCATAGAGTGCAGCGCAGCACAGTACACAGCACAGAGTATTAAATCTAGTTTAGTGGGATTTCTGGAGTCTGTTCCCCGCCCGCGGCGCGGCTGACGTGGGAGGAGTGCGGGTTTTGAAGAAACTAGGGAGGTTTGAGGAAGATGACGTCGGAGGGGAGTTTTTTGGTTTTGAGGCGGGATTTTTTGTTGAAGTATTGGTTGTAGGGGCGAAAGAGGGGGTGTCGTGTTTGAAAAGATAGAAGTTATTCTATCCGGCGAGCGTGTGAATGGTGGGGAAATTGTGTTTTGTTGTGGAGCGGAGAACATTTGCGTAGGCGTCACCTGGAGCTGGTTTTAAGGCCGTTCTTATAAAAAAGTTTTCTGCTCGTGTGAGCAGATCGCGCGTCGTCTCTGGCGCCGTGGCCCAGACCTCTCATGCGTAGAGCCCCGCACTCCTTACGCACGAAGGTAGTTCTAATTTTTGTTTTCTCCTGAAGGGAGCGGTCTGAAGCAGGGACTGATGCGCCATGTCATTTCTTACGCGCTTCTTTAATGTGCTCCCTCCAGGTGAGCTTGCGGTCGAAGATACGCCTAGTAGGTGACAGACTGTCGCACGGAAGAGTGTGAGAGCGCCGGGCGCGACGGTGTGCGTGTTGTGACTGCGTTTATGTGTGAAGATGATGGCTTGGCATTTCTGTGCGTTCGGCGCGAGGCCGTTTTCCGCGCTCCAATTCGATAGTGCGAGTGCGGCGCGCTGCAGCCGTCTAGCGGCAAAGTTGATCCGGCTATCCTTCACAGCGTACGCTATGTCGTCTGCGTAGACGAAGCTATGCACTCCGGTGATCGCCGGCGCATCGTTTATGAAGAGGGAAAATAGAAAGGGGGAGAGGTCGGCGCCCTGGGGGACGCCGGCGTGGATAGGGTGAGAGGAAGAAGTGAAAAGTTGGTATTTTACAGAGAAGGAGCGGTGTGAGAGATAGCTAGTGATTAAGTTGAGAATGTAAAGAGGGATGTTGGGACGAAGTTTGTGAAGAAGAAGCGGGTGGTGAACAGTGTCAAAGGCGGACGAGAAGTCGAAGAAGAGAGCGGGAACAGAGCAGCGGCGGCTTAAAGCCGAAGAAACGAAGGAAGCGAAGCGAAGCGCCTGCATAGCAGAGGAACGCTACTTACGAAAACCAAATTGCTCCTCCCTGATGATGCCTTTTTTCTCGAGATCCCGTTGGATTCTCGTGATAATAATTTTCTCAGGAAGTTTTCCGAGAATCGTCAGGAGAGAAATGGGCCGGAGATTTTCCGGGAGGCGCGAGTTCTTATTTGGTTTCGCAAGTAGAGTGATGGTAGCCGCTTTCCATACTAGTGGATAGTATTGCACAGAAATGCACGCTGTGTATATTTGTGCTAAGAGGTGGGCGGCCTTTTGCGGCAGGTGTTTGATTATTGCTCGCGTGAGCTTATCAGGGCCGCCAGACTTCTTCGTGTTTGTGTTTTTAACAAGGTCGCGCACTTCATCCGCTTCGATGTGCCAGTCGGACGAGATGTTGATAGAAGGAGCGATGTTGATTTGAATTTTCGCGGCGGTGGCAGGGAGCTGCAGCGAGTGTGAAATGGGTGGGGGCGTGTATCTGTTCGCCAACATGTCGGCGAACACTTCTGCCTTGACAGCGGGGTCGTAGGTCGGTGTTAGGCCGTTTGGGCGTTCGAGGGCGGTGACGGCGGGGGCGGGATTTCTGAGGGCTCGCTGCAGTTTCCACAGGTCTTCTGCGTTGTTTATTTGAGATTTTTCGACGTACTCTTCCCACATCGCGTTTCTGTGTTCTCTCAGGAGGCGAGTTGTTTTCCTCCTTATGCACTGATACGTAGCCTTTGCATCGGGGTCGCGCGATCGCTGATAATGTCTTTGTGCCTTTCGGCGCTCTTGTATGAGGCGAATCAGCTCAACCGGGGTTTGTGAGGGGGGAGACGGTGTTTCGGGGTGTTTTATGATTGATTCGGAAAAGGCAGATTTGATCTGATAATTTAGGTGGTTGATGGCGCGGTCGATTTCGTGAGAAGTAGAGAGAGAGGGGTTTGATATGAGTTCGTTATTTAATTTAGATTGGTAGGTTTTCCAGGACGCTCCCGCGGCTCTGAGGCTCGTATTTATATTCAAGGGCGAGGTTCGGCCGCTCGCGCATGATTGGGCCACGTCAGCGGTAGTTTGGCTGCCGAGTTTTGAGTCCGATTGTGGCCAACCTTTACATGAGTATTTCGAAGACACTGCCTAAACAGTTCTCCTATGAAACCGACACACTGGTTTCGTCATGTTGATGATACGTTCGTGGTTTGGACTCACGGTGAACACATGTCGGATTTTCTGGAACATCTCAATTATATCCACCCAAGAATTCACTTTACTGTGGAGGCGGAAAAAGATAAACGCCTAGCTTTCTTAGATGTTTTGGTCAACAGGAATCCAGATGGCTCGTTTGGACATAAAGTTTACCGGAAACCTACGCACAGGGATCGTTATTTACACAAAAATTCAAATCATCCCAGTCAAAAACGCGCTAAGATTAAAACTCTTTACGATCGTGCTAAACGCATTTGCGAACCTGACCACCTAAAAAATTACACCTCGAGAAGGTATTACAAGCCAACGGTTACAAGTCCAGTGAAGTAAGGAGAGCTCTACGTTCGAAGAGGAAGACCGATGAACAAAACCATACAGAAGATGATATACTCGGTACAGCTTTCCTGCCCTATGTGAAGAAAGTAACGGACCGCATAGGCAGACTGTTAACAAAACATAGGGTTAGAACAATCTTTAAATCCACCCAACAACTCCGTAACATATTACGCTCAGTCAAAGATCCCCAGGACTGCATGTCTCTATTATAGCAGGAGTTTACAGAATTCCTTGCTCTTGCGGTTCCGTATACATAGGGAGAAGTTTCAATACTCGTATAAAAGAACACAAAAGGAACTGCTATCGAGGACATACAGATAAATCAGCAGTCGCCGATCACGCGCTGTCGGGACGCGGACACGACATGCGCTTTGAAGCAACAGATGTTCTCTTCGCCACCACACTCTACTACAAGAGACTCCAAATGGAAGCCATCGACATTTACAAACACAAAAACAATTTCAACAGAAAATAAGGTGAAAAATTAAACAGTACATGGTACCCAGCACTTCGGTACACCAAAACTCAGTTGCGGGCGAAACGTATGGACGAGTCTCCGTTAGACCACGGCCTACAAACCCGGAAACGTCAAATAATGTAGAAACCGGCCGTGAAAGCCTACATTGTATGTTAAAAAATATATTATTCATAATTTTGTTAATGTATTTACACTCTAGTCTAACATTAAAGCTGGTTCCTAATTTGAATCTGACCAATCACGTAACAGATGGGCGTGAATTACTTCGTTAAAAGAGTTGAGCTTATTCGCAACCAAGCATGCAAAAGAGTCGAGTGAAGTATGTTTTGTTTGGTATAATTTCATAAATGTTGATTTTCATAAAAATATGTTCCATTTAATGAAAACTCCAATATCATTGTTTGAACCAGAAAATTGTAGTTTTGCGTAAGAATATAGTATTTTTCGTATTCATTTGTTTAACTTTCTCGTATACGTTTTTAACGTTATCGTATTCGGAGTAATATACGTAGTATAAAGTTATGTAATGCTGCAGAAAATCGATTTTGAGATTTCAACGAAAATATACGTTTTGGATTCCCCTGATACCGAAAAAGTGTTTTTTTTTTCTTTTTTTTTCTTTTTTCTTTTTCTTCTTCTTCTTCTTCTTCTTCTTCTTCTTCTTCTTCTTCTTCTTCTTCTTCTTCTTCTTCTTCAAAACGTCCGTCCGTTTGTCAGTCTGGCGTATGTGAACAACACTAGCGCCTGAACTATCGTACGATTTTTTCCAAACTGAATATACCCCTCTCTCGATCTGCCGTGAGTCAATGCTCTGCGATTTTGAGAAACTTTCATTAATTTTTGGGGGTACTTTAGATGAAGACCTTTGTACATTTTCGAAATATTCTCAAAAATAGCTACAATTTTTTTATAAGAAGAAAGTATGAGTGATGGCATTGATACGGTTGCAAAGAAATTGAGAGGTGCAAAAATAGGAAGAAAGCAAAAGAAAAATCAGAATGGGAAAATGAGGTCATAAAGAAGACTCCTAAAAATTGCCTATTATTCACATCAGCAGTCAATCAAAAATCTTCCGCTGATAGGAATCTATCGACATCCATTCTTCGAACATAATACAAGCGGAACTGCCAGATAATACATCCAAACAGAAATTAGCGTCAACATAGAGATAATGACAGAAACTTATTACAAGTTCCAAACCACCCAGTACAGTGGAACATTGATGGTTTTAGAGAAATGGTGGCGAAAGATGGATTTAAGCAAAGTGATGACATAGAATTTTCTATCTCTAAAAGACAGATCAAATTCTATATTTATCAAAATCATATTTCTAAAAAAAATTGCAAATGGTGAAGTTGAAATGTTATGGTTAGTATATTCGCCATCTACAGAACACAGAGTGGTATTTGGGATCTTTTATTGCGGAGCCGCGGCAAAGGATCCCCCGGAATAAGATAGTAAAAAGTTCTCCTAAGCTAAATGACAAATGAGTAGTTACACTATAACTCTAAAATTAAAATAATCTTTTTGAATGTTTTCTTGGCCCCCGTCTCACCATTCACAGCCTCTACAACGTGAAACGTGTTTTATTACTTTTAATTTTTTCTCCAAATTAACATCTGATTGAAAAAATATGAAAAACAAGAAAATAATTTATACTATCAGAAAAATATTTCTCTTTCTCACTTCCACTTACGCAGTAGAGAGAATGTTATGTAATACTGCGCGAAAAAACGGCGAATTTCCGGGAGAAAAACTCTTTATTGCCCGGCTCTGAAAAGGAAACAATAAATAAATCTAGTTGCTAAATTTAGAGGGAAAAATCGTCTAACACGTGGTGTTGCTAGAATCTATATTTTGTGGGTCCTTGCGTTCAAAAAGCGATTGACGGGAAAATGTCCCGTATCCGTCTGTCCTTTCGTCAGGTATATGTGAACAACACTAGCTCCTAAACCATGCGTAGGATTTTTCCCAATTCGAGAAACCCCTTGTCGATCTGACCTGAGACGAAGCTCTGCGGTTTTGAAAAACATGCATTAATTTTGGGGGTACATTACATGAAGTCCCACACATTTCTAAAATTTTCTCAAAAATGACTCCAAATTTTTCTTTAAATTCCTTGCAATAATATAGAGTACAATACAGCTATAAAGGTGGCATAGGTGCAATTTTCACTGTTAACTCTGAATTTGGTGAAACAGCACAAACATGAAGTGGAATATTGAAGAAATGTCCTGAAAAGAATTGTAGAAACTGTGATTTTCTTTAGTATCACGAGGATTGTCCTTTTTGGCAAAAAAGATATTATTGGTACAAATGAAACTTATGCTGCATTTAGTTAGTATCCAAATTTGATCCGTGATGACTGGCATCTGTTCGGTAAGAAATAAAGGGCCTCATTTGTGAAATAAAAGGATTTAAAAATGGTAATTCGGAGGGAATTCTTCAATTGCCATAGAAATTGTCGATACAATATGGCGAGATTATTTTATGACCCTATTTACTGATGTCTGTAACTAATACAAATGGCGAACGATCGCCATTTGTTATTACAGACATCGTTACTTCATTGAAGCGCGTAAAAGAAATGTCTGAGATCGGGTCTTAAACAAGACACATTGAATGTAGTATCTCTGTTTATACACAGAAAATGACATTTAGGGACGCGTAGGGTTTGAAGACACTGTTAAAAATTTGCCGAGACTAGCGAGAAAATAAGATACCGTTTGACAACCAAATTTTCATGTACACTAAATGTTATTTTGACTTCAACATCCACATTTTTTGTAACAAAATATAAATAGTACAAAAATATAGAAATTATTTTATAACTAACTTATATTTTTCATTTATGGCTTGAGAATATTTGATGTTAAAATATCCAAATATATAATCAATTACTTAAAGGAATACTGTAATTGCATCGGTTCAAATATCATACAATTTTTATTTAAAATATTTAAAAATATTATAAAGCCACATAAAAGAGCGCCAAAACATTTGACAGCCAAGGGCGCACATAAGTCAAAGTCAGGCACTCCACATTCGCATTGACAAGAATGTTCGCAAACTGCTGGCCAACTGCAGCCATACTGGATTCCGCGAGACACGAAGCGACTTCCATCCAGAACGATCATCTTTACACAAAGAACTTATCAAATGTACGTTTTGAATAAACAAACCTAATATCAAATGAAAAAAATTCTCCAAATATCATAAACAATACATTGAATATCTCAATAATTGACTGAACTTTTGTACTTTCAAAAACAAGCGAAATTCATAGAATTACGTTGCAGCGAGTCAGGCGAAGACAGAATATGGGTATTTCCCTAAACACTCTCTCTGTTGCCACGCAGCGCTAGATGGTGCCACCCGTCTGTTGTACCGCCAAAAAGCCGCATATTCCGGTTAAATCGAAGGGCCAAATAATAAAACACTAAATCCAGTAATACAGCCAAGAACATGGTGCAATTCCTGGTAAGGCACCACAAAGCGAAGATAGCGCCAGATGGACGCTCTTTGGTTCAAAATGATTTCATATACATCGACATTGCTGCAATATATTGAATATTGAATGTCACTGAAAGGAAAACGTATATTACTGCGAAATTATGAGATCTTTTTCCATTTTCTTAGGGATGTGCAACCTAAGAACGAGCCGCCACTGCTGTGCGATTTGAATCCAAGTGCATCCGTCTCTCACAATGTGCAAGAGAATCTGGTTTGCCTGAATGCGGGCGCGTCAACTACCAAAGAAATTGTTCGCGTCAGTGAAGTGTGTTGTAATTGTTGTCTCCCTGGAGGTGGCCGTGCTCCTCCCTGCGGGAAAGTGAATGGGTGCCGGCCCACTAGTCAAATTATGGGACTTTTTTTCTCCAGGATCCAGTTCTCTCCTCTCATCGGGGCACCGTCCCATTATTAAGGGACAAGCTCCCCACATCAGTGTGTAAAGAGAGGAGGACAAGGGAAGAGACACGGAAGGATGGCGCGCGGTAGTGGTGAATTCTCCGATACACCGTGTATACATTATACCGCCGGTATACCTAGTAATTCGAAGTGTATAATAAATATTTCGTAAGTTTAATAATGCACTAAAAAGTTAATGGGATTTTGACAGCTTTAAAGCAGACGCGAAAAAAATAACTGTTTGCTACCGAGAGCCAGTCAGTGTGCCCGCAAGCACTATGAAGTGCATTAGAGTGAGAAGTTTCAAAAAGGTCTTAATGCTGTCCAGAGAAGTCGCTAGAATAGGCGAAGACACCGCATGCCAGCCGCGATAACCTAGGGCTTCTTATATTTCAAGGGCGGGGAGAGGGGAGGATGCGCGTCTGGACGGTCGGTAATCGGTAAGCACCGCAAATTTTACGGTGAAGTCCTTTCTTCTCTGGTCGTTCACCGAAATTTTACACCTTTTCTGAGTTTCGTATAATCGGTTAGCAATTACGGAAGTTATGGTTCGGTATAATCGGTATGCACAGCAAAATATTACGGTGAAGTCCTTTCTTCTCTGGTATCGGTATGCACCGCAAAATATTACAGTGAAGTCCTTTCTTCTCTGGTATCAGTATGCACAGCAAAATATTACGTGAAGTCCTTTCTTCTCTGGTATCAGTATAATCGGTATGCACCGCAAAATATTACAGTGAAGTCCTTTCTTCTCTGGTATCGGTATAATCGGTATGCACCGCAAAATATTACGGTGAAGTCCTTTCTTCTCTGGTATCGGTATGTATGCACCGCAAAATATTACGGTGAAGTCCTTTCTTCTCTGGTCGTTCGTAAGTTACACTTTTCTGAAGTTTCTGTGAAAATGGAGCGTGTTAGTAATTCAGAAGTTAGTGGTTTGTGTAATTGCCTCAGAACAATTATTAAGGACGGAATTTCATAGTACTGTGTTTTCAAAAAAGCTCAAAATAAAAGACAACGGTAGAGGTAGCTTCCATAAAGTGTGGTGTACTTCGACATAATGTTCAGGATTTGACACTGGCGCGCGGAACCTAGCCCATTTATTAGGGCACTGCTCCGGCATTGATCAGAGAAACCAATTCCGCTTTCTCACCGAACGTTAGATCTTCTTCAGACAGCGGCTCGATTGGACCCAGCTAGTGGCGAAAATCTCGTCGGGACTAACAACCATGGGACCTCCAAGTCAACGATGTCACAGAGACAACAGTGTTGCCACAGAGCTATTGCAGCTTGACCAGTATTCTGAGAGCCCTGGATCCTACAAAGAGCTTTTTTCAATATAGGGCAAGTGGGGGTAATGAGGGTCACTGTTTTTTTTAACATAAATCAGTACGAATTGTTCCTATGAACAAGTATGTGGGACATTCTTTGTCAAAACGGCCAAAAAAATGGAAGGTTCGGAAATCAAGCTAGTAATTATATTTTTGTATTCAGCATGATAAAAAAACAAGAAAAAAGTATTTTAGATATTTTTGGAACGTTATTTTTTATCTAAAAATACAATTTTTTAACAATCTTAAATTTTCCATGTTTGTTGCATTAAAAAATTCCTAGTTAAGTCTGTAATATAAAGTTTCATCTAATATTTTGTTAACACTATCTACTGATGTCAAGCAACAGAAAAATCGCACAACAAAAATTTTTGAAGATCACTGAAGGGTCATAGAGGGCATAAATGGTAAAAATCTTTAAAAATCAATTGTGAAAATACATGGTCTTTTTTCAATTTCCAGAAACCAAAATACTCCTAAATATTTGTACTTTATGCCAAAAAAATTTCATTCTTCGTTATTGAAAGAATTCAGACCTACAAGTATTTTTATTGACAATTTGTGATGAAAAGTTGTTGATAAATCTATTTCAATTTTTTGCTAATTTTTGAACATTCACATTAAATGGATTGAAACATTGGTCATACGTTACAGGACGACCCAGGGCCATTTTAATAGCATCAGGAGCTCTTGTGCATAGGTTAATCCCCCCCCCCGCCAATTTCGATGCTGAAATAAAAAAGAAAATCCTATTGATTTACATTGTATTTGGTAATTTTTTAAAATCTTTTGAAAGTATTTCTTAGAGTTTTAATTTAACATTATTCAATGTTGAAAACTTCATGCACATGGATGAATTTAACTTCTTCAAAATCATTAAATATTCAAATTTAATCAAAATATTTAAAATTTATTACAATTTTAATGATTGTCTGTCATATATTTATTGATAAAAAGATTCCAATTATTTATAGATAATCAAAATTTTCTTGGGAAAACAGACATATAATTCAATTATATTAATTTTATGCCACTTATTCTTTATTAACAATAATATTTATTTCTTACTTTTTTTGCCCTCCGATGAAAATTTTGTCTCTGCCTGACTGGGGCTTCTCTGTTAGGCTGTAGACCAGATACCATCTGTGTTCAATGCAATATTATGAACACAGTAGGTTTGTTAACGGAGTCCAAAAGAACAAAAAAATTTATTGACAATTCCACTTATTTTGGCAAAACTAAATTCTATTCTTGAAAAGATGAAGGCCAAAGGACATGCTCAGCAGATGGAAGTCTTGAGAGAATAAGGCTTAGCCAAATCAACAAAACATTGCATATTCAATTCAAAGATGTTTTATTTTACATTCAGGCCATCAGGTTTGGCCTTCCATCCGACCATGCAAATTCCACTACACTCCTATGGCCATCTAGTAGACATAGAATGTAGGTGTCTTGATGAAACAGGCAATTTCAATTTAGCTCAGACGCTTCTTCTAGGTTTGGGGATCTTTTACAGTAAATTACAGGAAAACTTCAACATGGAACAGTCAGCTTAGACTGACCCCTCTGACGGAAGCATGTACAGGTTTTTTTGGTCCATAGCTTCGATCAGGTTTGAATCTGCAAACTTCGGTATAACAGCCTAATATGCTAACCATTGCAACACTTTTGCTGCTTATGAGAACAATAAAAGTTAAGGAAAATTAAAATGACATTTTGGAAAACCTAGAATGATATCAGGCAAGAAAAAATGTAACATCCATTCTGATATCTTATTTTCTGTTTACAAATACAAATTTGACAACTTTCTCAATTCTGATGTATCACAAATTTATGAGACATGAATGGAAAAGAACAAAAAAAGCTTCTAAGATATAATAATACTTTCAGTACATTTAATTACCTTTATTTCTTACAAATGTACAAAACAATAATTAATAATTAAAATAAAATTCATTTGCTTGTGTCAGGAAATAACTGGGGATACAAATATCCTAGTTTTTTAATGTTCTTTTGGATGATGAAACGCAAAGAATCCGTGTATTGAGGTCCAGGAATGGCTAAAGTTGCATCACGCCACATCAGACCAGATGCATCCCGAGTAAACAGAGCAGGTGAAGGGACATTATCACGCATATAGTTCCATACACAATCTCGAAGAAGCTGCACCACCTGTTCAAAACAAAGAAAAGTATAAAAATATAAGTGCTACCTTCTAGTAAATACATCTATCAAGGCAAATAAATGAAATGTCAATACATATTAGCAAACATCAAAACTTGCTTGAAATATATAGTTTCAATACATCATCATTATCATTCTTTAGTGCTCATATACTTATAAAATACTATAAATGTGTGTGTATAAAATATACATAAATTTATATATTTTTTATACACACATGCATGCATGCACACATATCAATGGAAGTTACAAGTAACCATGGAAACATAATACAAATAAAATTATAAATACGATAATCCAATCAATTGCATATGGATAAAATACAGAGCAAAACAGTTGAAAAAAGAGTTTTTCAGACTATTCAACAAAGTACTGGAAGAAGAAATAACATCACCGGACTGGCAGGAAGATTTAGGACTTAAGTAAACAAATTGATGAGAACTGAATGAAACTCACAAAGGAAGAAATTAATTCATCAATATTACCTAATTGTACAATTACAAGATATTTTGATAAGACATAAAACAAGGTCGCCGTTGGTGCTAGCTGAATTCGTTTGCTACGCTCTATGAAGTCACAGAAGTTAAGCAAATTCGAGAATCACAGGTTCCTTGTTGGCTGACTGGCCAGGAAAACCCAGGATCTAACGGCGTTGAGCCCCTGACTGAAGGGATTAAAGGCACTGACTGCAACATGACGAGACTTGACAAATTTAGTAATTATTCAGTATAGTAATTACTCTGTAACAGGATTACTGCAGAAGAAAGCACTCAACACCCAACAAGGGTTAAGAGACACGTCGCATCAACAATGATCAACAAGGCATGACATTAGAAATACATAAAATAACATCCATATCGAAGTAAATGAATGGGTCAGAAGTATGGATGTTAAGAACGAGACGCAAACAAGCAGCATAAATGAGATATTTGAGTCATCTGCTAGAAATAACACAGAGAGATTCACAAAGAAATGAAGACATAAGACACAAATTAAAAGTCAAATGATCTTAGATGACTTACAAATTAAAGGAATCCCAAGAACAAGATTTCCTAGATAGGGACTACAAGGAAGAAGAAATATAAGACTCAAAATGACATGGGAGAAGCAGGAACAGTTAACAAGCTAAACCACCAAGTCAAATGCGAGCAGAAAAGGACAGCACTTGGAAATGAAACCAACTTCAAAATCAAATTGGAAATCGGAAAACTTCAATATAATTTTTAGATAACCATTTCTGATTGGCATTTGGTAAGAGACTGTAAGTACAGTCTATTTTTTCAGACAAAATTAAATCCCTCACTGTTAAAAAGCTAAAAAGACAATGTCAATTAATTTTATAATGCTTGGCTGAGAAAATTGAGAACCTTGGGCTCTGAAAACTAAAAGTACAGATTGAGAGTATACAAGAAATATCCTAAAGACAGGACTAAATATTTGAAATGTTCGTATTCATACCTCTTGTGGTAGTAAATGTGGAATCAATTCTCGCAATGAAGCAAGTGGTGGTGGTAAAAGTTGGCCCAAAGCTAAAAGTTCAAGGAGGCGAACTGTCGTAGAGCACAGTCCTGGGCTGGGCCCGGCACTTCTTCTGGCCGCCCACTGAGCCATGAGGGTGGCAGTAAGGGCACGCAGGAGCACAGAACAGTAACAGAGTGCAGGTCGATGTGATGCCACAAATGACAATAAAGCCCAGGTAATGGGTAACTCATCAAAACGTTGCCGAATACTGAGATCCCGCTCAACAGTCACTTTGCTGAATTCTTCCTCAGGCCAAGGTAATCCATTGTACATAATGTCAGGAGATAACAGTTCGACAAGCAGCAATGAAACATTGGTAACAGCATCCAGTGATGTGGGTAATGAATTTGGAGCACCTTGATCACCTGCAATCAGAATATTGCATAAGAACCATATGTATATATGAAAATAACTATTAAATTTTTTTATTAAACAGCCAAAATAACAAAAACAAATACTTTTCAAATATTTATAAGTAATAGTTGTAAGTGGCTTTTTGTTAACGTTAGTTTTTCATGAAACAAGATTTTTTGCCACATGCACAGAAGAAAGATTATGTGATGGGCCTACCTAAATAATATAATTTCTTACTAAGCATTTTGCCATCACGGAAGAAAAATTAAAAATGATCATAAGATATTCCATCACCGTGCAGCCCGAACATAATGAGCGGGAAAGTTCCAGAAAAACATCCGCTTGGATCTTTGTCTCTCCAAAACAACATTCTCAGGAAGATTCCACACGGAGCGGGAAGGTATTTAAAGGAACCTCCCAAACACCAGGCAGTTCCTGTCTGCAGTGTGTGACAACGCCCGTGTTGCAGTCACTCTTGCAAACAAGGACTACGGTGGCAGCCAGCAACAATGAGGTGCCTGCCGGAGAGTTGGAGGCGATGGTTAGGAGCAAAACGCTGTCATGAGTGCACTCGACATCCTTGTCATTGCTCCAATGCATTCTCTCTCCCGGCATTGAATTGAATTGAATTTGTCTTATTTTACGTGGCGAGACTCAGGCCATGAGGTCTGCTCGTCCGTCTGACCACACAAATTTCGTTACACTCCTTTCGCCAATCATGAGAGAAAGAAGGTATTACTTGGGCGACGAAACAGGCGATTTGAATTTAGCTCAGAGGCATCATTTAGGCTTGAGGATCTTTTACATGCAGTAAATGTACTAACATGGGACAGCCAGCTTTACTTCCCCTCCAAAGAAAGGCGTACGGAGGATTTTTTCGCCCTTAAAAATCCACGGCTTCGATCGGGTTTATAATAATAATAATTATAATAACAACAACAATAATAATAATAATATGTATTAATAATAACAACAATAAGATAATTTAAATATATGTCTATAATTTAAAAAGGAAAATGGAACAATAATAAAGCAATTAAACTGACACCAGACAATCAGTCACATTCTTTCATAGATCAGAAACAGGACTAAAAACCCACTAGATCTACCAGGAAACAGGAATGGGCAACATGCCTAGCAACCTGCAGTATATGATGATGATGATGATGATGATATCTCGGAGTACTTTATAAATGCTGTTGGGTATACTATTAATAAAACGGAATTTGTTATGAATAGGTGAATGGTCTGATGATGTTTTCAGGGAACACAAAGGCAACACCTTAAATGCTTTGGAAATTACTGATAAATTCAAGTTGCAAAGCAAGATATGAATTATATAATCATTTTCAAAGCCCAAAAAGATATTTACTAAGATTATTTCATAAACAGAAAAAGATGGAAGAGGAGAAAATGCTTTCTGTTATACTGCTGAATTATGAACACAAGTAGTAAAGATGGTTTTGGGCAACATTTGATTACAATTTGCGGGCAAGCTATTGGCTGAAATTTCTGGAAGCAGATCTATGTAGTGACAAATGGTCAATAAAATATAAATTACAAAGCAAATAGATTTCAGAAAAAAAAGTGGCATCTCTTTATGAGAATTTCTGCAAATTACGTTTCAAGCAATCTAAATCAATCAACAGTAAAATTGTTTGCTACTCACCAGCAGTAGGATTTGTGCAACAGGCTTTTATGACATCGATTAATAAACTAATATTTTCTGATATGTCCTCTTGCGGGATGGTGTTTGCAACTGACATATGGCGATACGGTCCATTACCAATAACACCCGCATGAAACATACTGGAATGACGATGGGCCAAAATTACACTGGTTCCCTAGAAGCAAAAGTAATATTGCAACCAATGTATATGAATATTTCTTAGTTTTATTAACTAGAATTTCTCTGTGAATAGAAGCTAAAATTCTTCAAGTTCCTTTATTTTATTTGATTATGAATACAGTTGTTTAAAAATTGATAAACATAAGACTAGTTTTTGAGGGGAAATAATGACATACTGACTGAACCCTTGCTCTTACAGTGCACAAAAGGAAGAATTGTAGAAAATTTACAAGAAAACCGTACAAAATAAATAAAATCAAAGCCGCCAAAATATTGTTTTAGGTCATTCAATTCTCATTCTCTAAGACAAGGGTCAACAACGAACAACAAGGGAGGTTTATGAATTCTGGAACACAATCACAATTTACTGTGAGCACATATTTCTGAAAATGTAATAGAAATATTTAATATTTACGAAGATCTAAATATGTGAATTGAAATGATCTATAGAACAAAAGCCTGATGTTCACCTTCATTTAAAAATGTAATGCATCTCTTATAATTATAATCACTTACTTGTTTTGTAGTAAGAGTAATGAAATTGGATTCGAATGATGAATGGACATTGCATTTATTAGCATCACTAATGTTTGCACTTAAAAACCCTGAAAGAGAACCCCTCGCTATCTTTAAATACTTTGCTAACTACAACCTCTTGGTGTAACTATAAACCCATGCTTACCCATGCCAAAGCAAGACAACCTTGAAGGATTTGTCACAACCAAACAATGAATTTAATAAATAACAGTACATAAGTGTATATTGTGTTATGGTTTAATGATCTTGTTAAAATTGAGTATGTATACTATAAAACCAGTAAATAATAGCATATGATAACACATAATAGCATGTGATATCCCACCGTTCATTTAAAGCAAAAATCATGAAATTTTGTTGGGTAGAAAGCTCAAATTTCTTTCTGAACAAAGACGCTTAGCGTTTTAAATATAAAGATCAAGTGAACATTAGTTACATAAGCCTTTTCTTTGAAATTGGTGGTCAAAAATAAATTAATCTTCAAATATTAATAAAAATATGGTAAGAAAAAACAATTATATACGAGACTAAAAAGTGTACATTTGAATTGTTTGTGCTGCAACTATATCCCACACGAGTGCATATCATGTACAATGATACTTCCTGGAAGTTCTCGTCCGTATTGTAAATGAACTAACTAATAAATTAAATTCCAATACAAAAAATCATTTTACATCCTACGTGGTATTTTTCATCTTTCTCCAAATAAACAATTACTGCATCCTGACTTCTATTTTAAACAGCAAACATTTTAATCCCAATTGTATATTTAGATGTAACCTCGATTTAGTCAGCTCATTAGATACATCAACTCCCTTTATTTTACCTGTTTATGGTTTTCATGAAGCAAACGAACTTCTGGAGGACGATCTTGAGAAATTTTCATGGTAGCACCAAACAAATGTGTAGGTGCATGAAACAAGGCACCTTCCAATAGTTCTCTAAGGGCTAGTGAACGAATTGCTGCTGAGTGAATGGCCAACTGAGTAAGCAGCCGACAACACACATTGGCACCTTTCAGTCGCACTACCCAATCTAGAAAGGAAAACAGGACAAACATCACAGATGGACAATATATAGTAAAAGCCCTATTTTACACTTTTCATGGGACCCAAGGGAAAATGGTATAAATCGCGGAAAGTGTAAATAAGAGGAAATTATTTTTTCTTTGAAACTATGAGTACAATATAATGTATTTAGATACATACAATCAATACGGATTATAATATGCTTTAATATGCAGTATTAGACGCACAATAAACAATATTACAAGGTCAGATAGAAATCTGATCAAAATTTACATTCAAAATCAAAGGCGTATTAACACCGAAGCATCGAGAATTTTCAATGTTCGCAACAACACTTCCACGAGTCCCCGCAATTCACTTCTGGTAACCTTTGACGGCACAACAATGTACTCATTGTTAGATGAAGGGAGGGAAATAGTATTGCTGCTGTAAGGCAAAAAGACCAACTTTACATTTTCCCAAACTCAATAAAATGTTTGTTTCCAGTAGTTTGTCATGATTTCCCACTAGTAATTTTTTAAAATTTATGAAATAATTAAAAGTGTTCATAACATGAATTTACAGTTAAAACGTACAGAGAATTCCATACTTTGATGTTTTGAGCTATTAAGGGGTGGGAAAAATTACATCTATTTTAGAATGAGAAAGTGTGAAATTGTGAAGGAGGATCACGTAAAATAAACTAAGGATTGTGAGGCTCCCTCTTTTAGGCCTGTCTCACATGAGCGATGCGTTGTGCTGATGCGCATCACCTAACACTGATGATCTCAGCTGCGCCAATGTCTGTGCACACGTCACATAACGTGCATCATAGATTCACAATATCTCATGCAAAACAGCACTCAAGTGCACTTGCCGACGCACATTGTGTTGGCAGCGACACACGTCACCAAGTGCGCTCATGTGCCTTTTCACATAAGTTACAGTGTTAATCTATCATGCCCGTTAAGTGACTCGTATGCACAGGCATCGACGCAGCTGGTGCCATCAGTTAGGTGACACGCGTCAATGCAATGCTCTTGTGACACACATTATATTTTACCAATGCATATTGGTCATTGTTTTCTATCTTTTTAAATACCTCTGTAATGTCATGAAATGAAAATTTGTATAGGCCTAGCGGCTCAATAATGATTTTCACCGTCTTTGAACCTTCTAATCTTCAGTAACATTTCATAACTCTTTACAATATCGCACCATTTCAAGTCATTCTGATATGGCCATTTTTAACATGACAAGGTGGTGGGAAAGTGCAGTAAGTGCCTCCAAGATTTCCCAGCAGATTGTCGAGCACACCTCTTCAATATTTAGTTTGATTACCCGGATTTACCCAGCAATGCAATTGCCATCTTGCTTTTGTATATTTCAACATGTTTAGGGCTGGGTGACACAGCACACCTCCAGTCCGAAAATCAATAACAACTATAATAATCATTTGGTAACATGTAGCTGCAGAAGCAGTGGTGAGCACTGAAATGAAACAAAGCTGGCAAAACGGCACGTGTTTGTCAAGCAATGACGTTTGCAAGTGTTTTGACACGTGATGCGCCTAAAGTAATACCGTACGTCAAGTTTGGTAAGTGCGCATCAGCAGAAATTTTTTTTAATAGTTGAATGACAATCTTGTGTAAAAATGTTTTCAAAAATTTCTAATTTTAATTTATTATTTTCTGTATCCTAAGCCATTTTTTCCACCTTAAAAAGATCAGACTGTAAATTGAAGAATCATTTAGATTTACTTAAAAGTACTTTATTAACCCTAACTTAAAAAAAACAAATTCTTCATAAATGTTTGTTAAAAATCAAGGGACATTTTGACACCTAAAATATAAAAAGAATATTTTTATAAACTAAACACATCCCATTGAAAACCCATGAATTTCTCAAACTTTTTGCAACATAATGCCCCTAACCCAATTTTAAATTTATATTCCTCACCTTTCTCTGACACGCAAAGGAAGAAATATGCTACAATTGCTTTTGTGAGACGAATCATGTGCTTTAACTTAGGTCCTGATAAGCGGCGATGGTTCTGACCAAGTATGTCCACTAAATCTAATGTTGAAGCCACAGCATGTGCAACAGCTGGCTCAGGAGGACATCGAAGAAGTTCAGAAGCTTCACGTAGGCAAGCACACACAGCATCTGATACAAGATGTGCTTCTAAAGCTCTTGGTCTTCTGCTAATTTCCCATCTACAACAAACGGCATTAGTGGAAATAAATTACATTCAAAATTAGAGATTATCTGAAAATCTAAAAGCACAGTTAATGTTAATGTTAATAGAGAGACTTGTTCCAAGTTTGGGCACTGTCACATATATACCTTTAATAAAATTGTATAAAAATAAGATTGTACTAAAGTTACTAAAGTAAATACACTACTTGCCCTTGTGGTACTACCTTGCTTGATACTGAAATTTCATTGAATGAAATGAATTGAAGAATGAGTTGACATCAAGAAATCAAAATGTAACCGACATGGATAGAAGCAATGAATGGTCCACAAGACCGAAGAGGTTGGAGAAAATTAACAAAGCAGGTGACCACAAAAAGAAAGATGGTGCGAAGAAAAGCCTAGCACAAAACTGCTGTGAGTAGCTGGGGACAGTGGCAGATCCAGGGGGTGGCCCGCACCCCCAAAAGTCCTAGAGCTTTTATTTGTTACCTTCTTTTATTTGGCAAAATTGATTTAAATATTTATGTTAGAATTATGAAACTATTTAAAAAATAATATTGTATAGTATCATATTTACACTAAAAAAATAATGTACGATACAAAAACAAATGTCAATCAAAATCTGTGATGGTCCCCTCCAAAATGATTGGCTGGATCCGACCCTGCCTATAGCACATTTACTACAATTATATCAATACATGCATATCAGATATTTTGCACTTTGGGTCTCACTTTTACTACAGCCCAGATGAAATATATTAAAATTTTGTAAAGATAAACTTACTTTAGCATACGTGCTAAGTTCAGCCAGAGTTGTTCTGATGCAACTTGACCAATACTATCATCTAAAATCAAGTCATTGTTTGCAGAGTTACGAATAGCTTGTTCCAATGCTTGAGCCAAATAGTTATTTTTGAAACTGTCACCACGCTCCTGTAATGACATGAAACAAAAATACAGGATAATATCCTATAAGTCATAAAGGGCACTATTATTCGATTCCTCAAATCCTATGTCAGTTAAGTCAATTGTCATGATATTAGAGTATGTGATAATTACGTAATACAACTTAATTATATTGGCACTAATTCAGACACACGATGCAACATCAATGTCTTAAAAATGGTTTCAATGTTTAAACATTGATGAATTAAACATGAACATGGTTTGATGTTTTTGTTTGATGTTTTTGTTTTTGATGTTTAGTCTGTTTAAGAGAAAGTTGCTTAATCGCAATTTTTTTATGCATGAAAATATGACAATCACTGATAATACCACTGTCAGTTCATGTTTTCGAACAGAGTAAACACTTTTTATTCTACCTTCATTGAACAGACTATATCTTCCCAGACTGATGTTTCTTACACCTTTCCTCATATCTCCCATGTGGAAAAGATGTCAATGAATGAGCAATAGACATAGGGTCGCCTCCTTTCTTCCTGCATCCAATGAAGAACTGAGAAAGCTCTGACCCCTTGAGATGACCCTGAGCACTCATGCTTTTAAATTTAGTTTTGTTCATTGCTCTTTGTTTTGTCAGTTAAACCTTATTGTACATTAATAATCAGTCACTGTCAAATTAAACTCTCTACTGCATGAATGTAAATGTTAGAGGTGACAAATTGGTTTTGAGGCATTTTTAATATTAATTTTTTAAATTAGAAACATCAAAGTTTTGTTTATGTCGTATTCTTAATTCTGACTGTAGATGAACTATATTGTGGCCTGTATATTACATTCACAAATTATTATTACTATACTACAATTTAAAGTGGCACTTCAAGGTCACAGGTGGGGTGGGTGGGGGGTGGGGGGGGGGGGGTGGGGTGGGGTGGGGTGGGGGGGGGTGGGGGGGGTGGGGTGGGGGGTGGGGTGGGGTGGGGTGGGGTGGGGTGGGGGGGAGTGAGGAGGGAGGAAGGGAGAGGAGAGAG
The DNA here is from genome assembly GCA_964035755.1 of Teleogryllus oceanicus. Lineage (NCBI taxonomy): Eukaryota > Metazoa > Arthropoda > Insecta > Orthoptera > Gryllidae > Teleogryllus > Teleogryllus oceanicus. The sequence continues at coordinate 183,235,413 of CAXIVR010000002.1, read as the reverse complement.
GAGAGGGAGGGAGGAGAGAGGAGAGGAGAGGAGAGAGAGAGAGGAGGAGAGAAGAGAAGGAGAGAGAGAGAGAGGAGAGGAGAGAGAGAGAGAGAAGAGAGAGGAGAGAAGGAGAGAGAGGAGGAAGAGAGGAGAGGAGGAAAGAAGGAGAGGGGAGGAGAAGAGAGGAGGAGAGAGGAGAGGAGAAGAGAAGGAGAGGAGAGAGGAGAAGAGAGAAGGAGAGAGGAGAGAGAGAAGAGAAGGAGAGAGGAGAGAGAAGAGAAGGAGAGAGGAGAAGAGGAGAGAGGGAGGGGATGGGGAGGGGAGGGGGACTCACTGTTATCAATGGGAGCTTCGTTAGTACTTAAATTGTTGGTATCAGAGCTCCTGATTGAATGACAATGTTCCCTCACCTTCCAGCTCATGACCTTGAAGTGCCACAATATTTAAATCAGCACATACTCAGAAATGCTAATTTTGAAAAGATACGAACATAATAAAACAAGACAGGCTGAAAAAAAGTAAGAAGGTTTTACCTTGTCTAAACTTGATGTGGAATATGCAGACGCACATACAGCATCAGTTACTAATCTCATTACAGCAGCCAAGTGCTCATCTTTGGTGGCTCTTTGAAGAAGAAACGCAACTGCATTCACTAGAACTGCAGGGCTGTGATGAGCCAACAATCCTGCAAAGATATGTTTAGTTCAGCACACATCTACGATGTACATTAAAAAAAAAAGTTATTTTATTTTTAATTATGGCCATGTTTGTGGTCTCTCTTGAATGAATGAAAGAAAGAAAATAAGAAAAAGAAAGGTGAAGAGAATAAATACACTCAGACAGTACACAGTCCATAAACATACCACTGTAGAATAATGCTGAAAAAATGTCAAACTTCTGGAATTTTTAAAAATTCAGAGCAAAGATTGAAAATAAAATCTATACCAGTGTTAATGTCCCAGGGGGGTTCATGTAAAGCACCCCCAAATTAAAGACATCTTTTCAAAGTCAAAGGACTTCGAGTCAAGCCGAATCGAATGGGGATTAATTGTTTTAGCAAAAGTCCTATGCATAGCTTAATCGCTAGTGTTGTTCTAAAATGGATGGTCTAAAAGCAAACAAACACTTTTCTGATAACAAGGGACCAAAAACGTTCACTTCCCTTGAAACATCAAAATTGATTTTTTGCCATCATTACTTAACTTTCTTTATATGCTGTGTATCACAACATATAAACCCCTGCATATGAAAACGTAAAACTGTGAAGCTGTTTTTGAAAATGTCCTAGTTGTTTTGTGTAACTCCAACAATTAAAAGATCAATTTCAAATTCAAAGGATCCCAAAATTTGCAGGCCTCACCAAATTTATTAGGGAACATCCTTTTGGGGAAAAATCGCGTAAACAGTTAAGCAGTACAGCTCTTTACATAAAAAAAATGTTCTGAAAACGGAAGCCCTTTTCTGTTTCAGGAAACCCAAAAATGTGCATTTCCATCAAAATCTTAATACTGATATTTGCAGCATTACACATCTCCCTGTACTATATGTACATCCTATACACTAGTACCCGAGAAAATGAAAACCCGATGCATGCGGATGCTAATTGCTGAAGAAAAGTACACAACAATTACTTTAATTTGGACAAATGTCAAGAGAATTATCTTAATAAAAATTTCTCTACTTAACTCTTTTTGAAGTATCTGAGGCAAACAAATAGTGGCAATGTGGAAAAAGGGTAAACATAGAAATACTGATAACATTTGTAGTGCATTAACAATTACAATTTAGATTATAACATATGTTGCATTCTCTTGAATGAAAGGCAAATAAGAAAATGAATCTCAATGCAGGAATAGAAAAAGCCCCTAACCCTCCACATTTTGCATATAATGAGACATACCGAACAATCGTACAGCAATCTGTACTCTCAGAAGATCAGAACTTAGAAGAAGAGGTTGTATGGAAGCAACATTTTGACGAATAGAATCCAACAACGGTATTGGGTAGGCACCTGGCCCTGCACTTCTCAACATTAAATCCAGTTCTTGCAACAATAGCTCTGAAACAAATAATTTCTATAATTATTAAACACTTCATTACAAATGAGAAGTTGATGCTTCTCACAAACTTTAAAGACAAACATTTGTAATGGAAATGTCTGTAATCCTCCAATTTATTTTACAAGTTAAGTGGTTCACAAAATTTTCTTGATACCAACAACCAAAACAGAGACAATGGGTGCTGGTCATGACAGGTCCATTACAAATTTAGGTCAAAAGAGAGAATTTAGCACATCCTTCGAGAAGAGTGTGGAAGGAGGGAGGTGAGGGTGGGAAGAGTAAGGAGATGATGGGAATGGGAGAAACCTTCCACACTTTTCTTATTGCAATTATGTACAGCAAAACCCCTTTATAAGAGACACCTGGGGGAATGGAATTTTGTCTCTTATAGGCGGGAACTCTTATATGTGGGAAATGGGTTTTTGACATATTTAATGAAATGTTACCATATTTTTTATGGATTAGTAAGATGTGTATGTTATTTTAAACTTGAGGAAACATTAATAACTTAAAACCAGATTCCATTTAGCCAGATCTTTTGAGTTTCAATGTACAACAAAATCTTGTTGTACTATAGAAGAGATAATACCTGATATTATTCTTTCTATATAAAATAACTCAATTTTCTGTTGCCCACCTCCACAAATTGTGCACGTGGCAGAAAATTGCTCCACTGCACCAAAAATAATAGAAATGTACGCATTGCAGCGTCTGCCTTGTTACCAAGAGACACAAAGCCTACAGAATGAGCTTTCCTCGAGAGAAATTTGCAGTCCCCTTACCCCCCTCCAGGTGACGCTGGTGTGCAAAATCCTACTCCAGTCTGTTTAAAGCACGTGCCCCAACCCTCACCAAGCTGACGAAATTCCTGAGTCACCTGGAGGAAAATTTCACGCTTTGTCTCTTAAAAGCGGGAAGGAACGCATGGCGGGCATAAAATCTTGTCTACAATAGGCGGGAATCTCTTATAACGGGGTCTCTTATATGCGGGAAATAAATACATTGTTTATATACAACTGACCTCGGGACTGTGAATTTTGTCTCCTATGTGCGGGATTCTCTTATAAAGGGGTCTCTTATATCGGGGTTTTACTGTACTATGTTTCATATATTGCTTACTACCCCTGCCCACTGAAAGATTCCCCTGCTAACCCCCCAAATTCTCTTAGTACCCTCCTCAGTAACTTCCCCCTTACTTGAGTGGCAAGAACTGCTTGTTTAAATGACTTCCTGGAATTGTACCATAATCTTAGTGACGGCTCCAGAGACAATTGGGGGGGGGGGATTCTTGAATGGGAATATGCAAGCAATCAGCCAATATAGTGTGTAAACATAGTGTTTTAATAGGTCATGGTAGAAGAAACATTCTTCTATCATGGAATAGGTTTTGTACACTACTGCACCCTGCTCACGAATAGGAGGAAATGTATGTGGAGATGGAGTTCAAAAACTCGTCAGTAGGTAGTTCTGGACATCCTGCAAGAAAACCTTTCCCTAGTACACAAGTCACAGAGCCCAGGTTGCACCTGCACACAGCTATTATTTGCAAGCTTCATGTTGCAATTTTCACAAGTCCAGAGCATTGAGCTTATGGCAACACCAAATTTTTGGCTACATTGTAAAAGGATACAGTTCTCAAACATCCCTAACCAATCAAGGAAAACGCAGGACATGAAATGCTGGGCTATTTGAATTCTGAAACCAGAGAATACTGTGGCGAACAACTACTTTAACATCAAATAATATACAAAAGGAAAGATAGATGTCTATTATTTACCCCTTGAACCTCCCTGCCGCAGCCACCACTGCATATTCTCTACTTCGACCAAAATTTATTTATTTATTTTTTTCCCCAGCAAGTTTCCAACAAAATGGTTATGAATTCACCCTCCCTCATACCTTTCTTATCAAGAAGTACACTATTTACAAAAATACTTTACTAAAAACATACCAAGAATTCTACGACTTGTTAAGGCAACATTTGAATGATATTTTGAGGCATCAACTGGTGAGGATGCATCTAGTAACAAATGTAACATTTGAGTTCCACCTTCTTCACAATTTCTGGCTAAATGCACTAATAGATCTTCTAATGCCTGGCGTCCACCGAAGTAAATGCACCAACCTGGTGCAAGTTCAGCTAATTGAGGCAACATATCCACATTCACTGAAACATGATCACAACATATTTTTAATATGACGCTCAGTATTTGATAATTTTATTTATCTATCTACAGCTATCTAAAGTACAAAGTGAATTTTAAGCTTACTACAATGAAAAAGATGAAAAATTGAAAAACAATGAAGAAAAACTGTAGAATAGTGAAAATGCTTATACAATTAGGTATAATGGTAATGGCATAATTTGGTTGGAAAAAAAATTTTTTAATTCTCATTAAAGTTACCGAATATGGTGACTAGAACAATAAAAATTGACAAAGTAAAAAGTCTCATACTAAAGTGGAGTATAATTTGGATGGCAAAATCAAAATTTTGAAATCATGCTAGGAAAAAATATTATTATTATTATTATTATTATTATTATTATTATTATTAAAAAAAATATTTTTCAAACTATCACCAAAATGTTTTTTCCTTACATGTTTGTAAAACATCCGATGACAGAGCATGAAGCAAAATACTTGATAGCGATCCCAGTTGTAGTAGAAAAGGCACTGTGGCACGTCGTTGAGCTTCTTCCCCAGGCTTAGGAGGTTGCAAACTCCACTGCACACATATAAACAAATAATTTTATTGTATGTTCTTTCATTTAAGAACTACATAACCGTTTCTGTTCAGTGGACAATACCTTGAAGAGATCCAGAAGAGCCAGCCGAATGCTAACTATGTGACTAGCTGCAAGATGGCCAAGGATGCCCACCACTGATAAAACCTTAGGAGACTGTTACAATATAACAAAAAGAAATAATGAGTTCATTAGTACATCAATTTATGAAAGCTTAAAGAATGTTGTAAGTCTAGTAGCTCAATGAAAGTCTAAGGACCGCAATGAATTTATATTAATAATTTTCCATTGAAAACAAATGAATTCTGATTACAATCAGATAAGAGAATTTACTTAAGCCTATTAAATATCAGTCAACAAGAAGAGTATGAAAAGGAAGTTGAACTACATTCATGGTAGAAGTAACTCAAGTAGATACACTCATAGTATAAATTTTTTAAAAACTTCTTACATATCTAATAGATTTACTTAATAATATCACTAAAATAATTATTTTCTGCACATTTCTTACACCGTATTGCTTTGAGAACATGTCAGATTAGACATAAAAGATGGAGACTATTAACTCCATGTGCACAAACAACAAAAAAATTGAAGGATAGATAATTTGATTGTTAAAGGCAATATTAATACTATTATATTAAAAGTATAATGGGCAGTTCTAATTTCAAAAGAAAAGTAGAAGTTGAAGGGAAATGGTTTAAACAGTTAATTTACCTTTGCTCCCTGTTCCATTGAACCATGTTGACAAAAATCTTTCAGACCACAAGATAGAACTCTTGTGATAACAGTTTGAGGAAAGCAACTTCCAACATGGGCTACAACCCAGTCAAAATGGGGACTGTGGGCTACACTTGTATCTGGAAGTTACATAGAACATATATTTAAATCTTCGATGTCAGAGCGCTTTTCATACTAACAAAGCAAGTAAATAAAATACCCACTTAATAATGCATTGATACAAGTTTCAGTGTTTGAATGCATTAAACATGAGAGACATTGTGTTGTAATGTCTATAAGAGTTCGTGTAGCTCGGCAAGACATCCACAGTTGCAAAGATTCATTCAAACCAGCACCTAGAGGAACTCGTGCTCTTCCCGCGTAACGACTAGATAATTCACCTATACAGAAAATGTCAGTTAAAAGTATTGGGGTGAGTATATCTTGTGATTAGGTCCAATAATTAATCAAAACAATTGATCAAAATCTAATTTGATTTATTACTGGATCTAAACTCAAGACACATCCCAAAGTGTAGTGTGCAAAGTCAAAAGAATTTAATATTCATATTTGTCAGTTAAATGTTTAAAAATTAATATTGTCAATATGTATGGTATATAACAAATTTGTATAATTTATATTAAAATCAAATTTATTAAATGATGAAATGAACAGCATAATTAAACAAAAAATATAAGAAAACTACTTTATACCTAGAAGCTCTAGAGACCATGTAGAAATTATTGGGGCCCAGGCTTCCGGATTGTTACTAACAAAATTACACAAGACACTATGAATTTCTGCAATTGTTGCCTCTTCATGGCCACCACTAGGATTGGCATCAGTCTGCAAAAGGTAAGACATTTGATCCATACATAATTATCAAATTTCAATCATTTCCATTACTAACCATTTCCATTTATTATTTGTCAAATATTACCTCAATTTGTGCCACATATTTTGAAACAGCAGAATCAAACAGAGTACAAAAGTACTCTAACACAGCATCCCTGGCTGCTGGTAAAGTCTTTAATAAGGAGAGAGCAGTGCGAGCAAGTTCTAAGGGATTTGTTTTGACAGCACGGGTAGCTCCAGCCACAAAAGTTCTTAATTCTGTCAAAAGATCCTGTGGTGGAACTGACTTAATAACACTGGTACTTGCCATTTTTATTTTGTTTACAATTATAGTGTCAAAATGCTCCTGCCGTAATTAAAATATAAGTCAAATAAGGCGGAATTTTATCTTCACATTCCTTTGCATATCACGTTCGGACGTAATATTATTTTTTTTTATCACTTGTCAAGCACATAACATACACTCCTAACCTGCAAAATGCATTGATAGCAACACATCCTGAAACAAATAACATCTAAGATTTAAAATATTATTATTTACACAATTATAACAAATAAACACAAAAACAGAACGGTCAATCTTTCCCGCAAGTCAACCGTGGTTCATCTTACTGGTAACATTGGCCACTATCCACGTCTATCATCTGCCCACCCATCACTCAACGCCTACTGTGCGCTGTCTGTGCGTGTTGCAGCCTTTGGTTGGGGCAACCCGAGCAACCTTTCTTTGGGGCAACCTGGTGGCAACAAGCAGCAACACGATTACTCTTCTCAGATGCTGTTGCCTACACCAGAGAGTATACTACACAGAGCTGCGTCCGGAGTATACGTAGGGTGCAAATTCATATGCACTAAAAATTATGAAAATATGTATGCGTATATGCCTTAAAAATAGAAAAATATGCACATAAAAAGAAAAATATGCACCGACAAAACGGCGTATTTTATTCTATAGTATTCGGCCGGTTTAGATGAATTTCCAGATTGTGCTGTGCGCCTGCCATCACACACCCGCTAACTCACATTATTAATGCATCATTTTGCACCGGAACTTTTCCAGATATTTTCAAAACAGCTAAGATTAAGCCGTTCTTCAAAAAAGGCAACAAAAATGAAATTCAAAATTATCGGCAAATTTCTCTTTTGTCAATTTTTTCAAAAATAAGAGATACTTTTTTACGTACGAATGGAAACCTTTCTCAGTGAACATAACGCGCTTTCAGATTGCCAACATAGATTTAGAAAATCAAAATCTATGGAAACTTTTCCTTCCTTAAAGATGTCACCTCATCAACGCATCAAAACGAAGCACCTATTGGATTATTTTTAGATCTTTCAAAAGCTTTTGACGTCATTGATCATAACATTTTACTTTTAAAATTACCTTTGTATGGAATCCGTGGTATTGCCCAAGATTGACTATGTTCTTACCTTAAACAACGATCTCATTGAGTAGAAATACCTTACTGAAATGATGGAACATTATGTAAACACCTTTTTGATTCTTTGTCAATTGCACGTGGAGTCCGCAGGGATAGATTTTAGGCCCTATTCTCTTCCTACTGTACGTAAACGTTATACCCTCGACGATTCGAAACGGAACTCTTTGCAGATAATACGAATATACTTTGCAATAACGGAACCACAAATAGTACAATATAGGTTTTTTAAAATGGTTCCGGAATAACAAATTAATAGTAAATGAAAAGAAAACAGTTTCAATGCAGTTTTTCATATCAAATAAACAATTCTGTACTCCATTGAAAACGGACGGTGTACGGACGGCTGATGTTAAGATAACAAAATTTTTAGGTCTCTTCCGGGTCATGGCCCGAAAGCTGAAGTACATTACTTGATACAGGCAAATTGTCTTTTAAAAAAAATTATACGAGTGGGGCAGAATGGACTCCCTAGTTTCAAACACTCACTGTAGAGCGCGCAGGTGGGTTACCGGAGTGGGGATAGTGGCGTTAGGTCGGGGAAACGATGCCATTTTCATTTCAGTAGTCGCCATGCAGTGGTCTGGTGAGCAAGAGGCTTTGTCATTGAAACGTTCTTTAAAAACAATGATCGTGTGGTGGAGACACAGAGGGCTTTTCGTATGCGGTTTGTTTTGGCTCATGATAAGGTTCCTTATTCTAAAACCATTAGGATATGGATTAATAGTGCACGGGCGACAGGATCTGCACTTCCTAAAAAAAAGCTGGGCGACCTAAAAGTGTGAGGACACCTGAAAACATCGTGGCAGTGAGAGCGTCCATTGAACAGTCTCCATCGCACTCTGCGCGTACACATGCTGCCCTTGTAATATCGTCCAGAACGGTAAGGCGAATTTTACACACTGACCTTCATTTACACTCCTACAAGATGATGGTCGTTCAAGAATTGAGTTCACAAGACTGGGTGAAACGTACAGATGCTTGTAATGCAATTTTAACCTCTGTGCAACCTGACGCTATTCTGTGGTCCACCGATGAAGCGCATTTTCACCTCTCCGGCACAGTAAATAAGCAAAATTTTCGTTACTTGGCGACTGCAAATCCTCGTGAACTCCACCAAAGAGCTCTTCATAGCCTTAAAGTGACAGTTTGGTGCGCCGTGTCCTGCATAGGCATAATTGGGCCTTACTTTTTTGAATCTCAAGGTCTACCTGTTACTGTTACCTCTGAGCGTTATTGTGACATGCTAGAGAACTTGTTTCAACCTAAATTGGAAGAGTATGGTCAGCAATATGACGCACAAGCCTTCAACGGGAGGGTGCTACGGCTCATACCGCCCTTCGTTCACGGCAAATCCTGCAGACTGTTTCCCGGCCGCCTGATCTCCTTACGTGGCGATGTTCCTTGGCCCCCTCGCTCCCCGGATTTGAGCGCATGCGATTTTTTTCTTTGGGGTTATCTCAAAGCTGAGGTTTACAAAGTTCGACTAAAGACCTTGGAAGCTCTTAAGGAGGCAATTACAGATGTCGTCGCTGGAATATCAGAAGATATGCTGAGAAGAGGTTTCGGAACCTTTTTTGAACGACTCAACATGTGCATCGCTCGCCAAGGTCGTCACCTGGATGAACTAATTTTCACAACCAAATGAGAATAAAATGGCATTGAATGTAGTTTTGGGAAATAAAAACGTTTTGAGATTATCTTTATTTGTTCTTTCACAATTCATCCTTCAAATCGGGGAGTCCATCTGCCCCCTTTACAATACAATGTAAACTAATTCATTAACTATGTTATTGTTTTTTAAGTAAATATTATTTTTTTTAGACGATCAGTATAGTCTCTGATTGTATAGAAACAGTTATACAGAAGAAAATATTTTTTAATTTTAATTAAATTTTTTTTTTTAAAAAAAAATATTTTATTATACTGACACTTGATGAACATGATTTCTACGTCGTGTGTTGTAACTATAAATATCGGTATTACATGAAAATATATTCCCACCGCTAAGTAAGCCAATTTTGACAAATACTACAGATTCGTCAATAAATAGGCAAGGCAAAGGTAAGATTCCAAGCTCAACGAAAAGAGGCTTGCAGGGATCTCGTGGATGGCATTTTTTCATTATTCCGATAATTTTCTTTTGCAATCAAAATGTCCGGGCACTAAAAGATGAACTTTCCCAGAATATGATGCCATATCTCAGGCGGGAATGTACATTTGCAAAATACATGCAAAGAGCTGCATGAAGGCTGACAGAATTAGAAAGAATTCTGAATGCATAACATGGTGAGCTTAATTAAGTGTTTAATTCTGTTATATGTACATTCCATTTGAGTTTTGATTGAATTGAGAAACCTAGAAATTTTGTTACCTTAACATCAACTAATTGCATATTATTCATTTTCATTGGAACATACGATTGCCGATTTGAAACGCAAAATTGCATTGAGACAGTTTCATTTCTAGGTTTGCGGAAAGATATTTTCACCGTAGTTCCTAGCTTTTTCTTAATTTCCCGTCGATTTGTTTTTATGTATAAATACGAGTGTATGTTATATTAGTGTTCGCATTTCCTTTATTTTATAAACGAGGATTCTCTTAGACCAAATTCTCGAGTAATTCGTCGAACGTAATTATTTTATTCATCTCAAGTTAAAGTTACAAGAAAATGGCCCAAATTCATACTTTGAATTCACTACTCGTATAAAAGCCGTTCGCAAACCAATTTAGTAAGGAAATGACATAACCACTAACCTGAACACAATCTGAAATCCACCATGTTTGCTTCTTTCCTACTGCTCTCTAATTGGTCTTCGGTAGCATTCCGACGTAAACTTAACATAAAAGCATTGTGAATGGTCTCGCTTAATAACGCATTCTAGGTTTCGCACTCACACCGGGAGAGAAGGCTCAGTGCATCAACAGATGTCACTGCAGTCTCTCTGACCGGAAGGTTCTAGGTTCGAGTCCCCATGGGGACAGAATTAACTTGTCAGCTAGGTCGAATTCAGTTGCTGTCTGGAGGAGAATTCTAGCTGTCGGGTGTTCTGATCGGTATTTTTCCGTGGTTTCTCCGATCAGCCAGGCGAATGTCGGAGCAGTACCTTAACAATCGGGCCACGGACCGCACGCCATCTTTCCTACATCTTCCTTGTCTTATCCTTTCCCCTCACACACTTACATTACGCTACACTACCACATATGCTGGGAGACCGGTCGGGAGCTTAGAGCTTGTCCCATCTGGGGGCGGTGCCCCGCTGGTGGGAGATACCTGGTTGGAGAAAACCCGCGCCGGATCTCGCCATTCAGCGGGGGAAGAACACCACCCCCACATCCAGAGAAATCACTATACTTACGGAACTAATGACCATAGTAGTTGACGCACCCGGAATCATAATCAAAGCACTCACGTCAATGGCGGCCACGCAGTAAGCATATACAAGGTGGACGCGTGTGGAATGCGCCACAGGGGGAAGAGGGGAGGGCCAAGCCCAAGGGTGCCATGTGTGGCGTCATGGAGAAAAACACACAGACATTTACAAGTATGTACAAGTTTATTTACATGTATGTACAATAACCAACTTCTGCTCCGAAACTACACACTTTTGAGTATTTCCCTGTGGATACCCCACATAGCTAGGGAGGCCCCGCCTTCTCTGACGCTACTCCCGCGCCACTACCGTGACCTCGTCACCCGTGCACTAGGCACAACACGCTCCAGCCTGGGCGTAAAGTTTTGCGCATCGCGTGAGGTTTCCAGAATTAAAACCCACCGTGTGAGCTCGTCGGTTCGATTTTATACCAGAGTGCAGCCGTCACGTGACCGTCCTAGGTGTAGGAGGGAGGCTCGCGTCTACCACGTGACCCTCCCGGTCAAGCTGGCGTCCCCTTTGTCTAAATGTATCCCAGCGCAGGGGTGCCCAGCTATTCATGCCCGCAGGTATGCGATACTTCCGCTCCTCCTCCCACCCACGGCCGCCAACGTGACGCTACACATGCTGGCGCCACATGTATCGCAAGAGCACGCAGTTGAGACCAATACACTCTCTGGTTGAGACAGTGGGGTGACGACGTGGCCCCAGCAGAAGAAAGCCATTGTTCCAGAAATCTGTTGTGTCGCTTCGCGAGGACGCCAGTGTGCGTGGCAGTACCATCCGCTCATCACAAGCTCATTTGCTCTTCACACAATGCACGCCACGTCATATAGAACGATTTTCCTAAGGATGAGCCAAAGTGACAGCTAGTGCTGGCAACATAACTGAAGGTGCTGTGGTCGTTGTGCCCTCGAGCCCATTAAGACTCCCTTCCTGCACTCGTTCGTTTGCACTTGGCTAAGTTGTAAATGGCTTCGACGCTTCCTTTCGCGATGTCCTCGTCCGACAAAATATCCGCGAGAATTAATTGAAATTAGGAAGTGCAGTGTTATGTGCTCTTCTGTAAAAATTCTTTTTTTCTGTAAACATTACTTTACATTTACTTTTTTGTGTGATAAATATGTTTATTTTAAAACCGAGACTTGAATGCAGATTCGTACCGGTGCACGTGTTCGGCTTAAAATCATTTTTCTTTCTATTTACATTCGTGGCAGTTTTCTTTAACTGATTGTGAGAGCATGTTAAGAGATTTTCCACTTACTTAATAAATTTAAATATTCCTCGGACTCACGTACGTGCATATACATTAGCGAAACTTTTAGGCTTCTGCATAGCGATGTTTTCACAGAAGCCATAAACACTTTACGAAGAGGCGTGGCTGAATAGTTGTTGCGGCAGAGGGATATTTCTCTGAATTACATGTGATGTTCACTTGTTTAGCGAACTGTCACTTTGGCTCATTCTTAAGAAAATCCTTTTATAGCACTTTGGCAGCCTTTGCCCTGGTCATTGCGTGAATACCAACCACATTGTTTTCTTCCAGAGGGAATTCGAGTTCTTGTATTAGTTCTACTCTGAGATAATTGCCAGTAATAGAGTGCATACAAAACAACAATACGAAATACGATGATCGGCTCCAGCACTTTGCAACAAACACTATTATTACGACACGTTTTACACTGGTTCACTTCATGATCTTTAGTTGTTATTGCTGCTACTGGTGGTCATGATAACGAAATAAAATTATTTTATTTCGAAAATTTCACTGGTGTATATCGCAATATCGAAAGATCTTCGCAATAAGAAATAAAATCGCAATAGGAAAAAGAAAAAAAAGTGCATTTAAGTCTGGGATTACGTTCGTGAGAGAATAATGATGTTAAATTTATGTGTTCAACACAGATGTAGCAATAATCGCTGTATAGACCCCTATGGATGATTCAGATTAAAATACAAAGGACGATTTTGAAGGAATGGCTATCGAGAGCCAGGAGCAAGTACAAACGAAATTATCATGATGGGGCTGCCCTGACTTAGAACGCACGAGCGACGCAAAGCCAATTGAAATTTCTTTAGTAAACGGTATTGGTGTAAACCTTGGGTATTAATTAATACCAGTGAAGAATGAAGTGAATCTGGCAGAATATTTGCGGTAGTACAATCTTGTGTATTCCTTTGGTTTGACACCAGCTAAGTTTGGAAAGACTCCGAGACTTTTGGTTTTAACTTTCTGGTTGTGAGAATGGAGTAAAGTACTTTGGACTTCTGGAATGCTGTGACCTGCTAAAGTACTTTCTGTATAATCACGTTGAAACCTGTGTTTGTGCAGCGTGCACATATTCTGAACATAACAAGCCCATCCCAGCTTTATAGTAATAGAAGCCATTTATCCGCTCTCCGACGTTCATTTGCATCCTGGAGGACAATGTTCCGTGATTATAAACTTGAGATATTTTAAAATAATGCGGATTTTTGGCTTCCCTTGATGTCTAGTTGCCCAATACAGTGTTTGTACATCTACGACTTTTTTGATGTTTAGAAATCTTTGGTTGAATTTTGTATTTTCTGTTCGTAATAAGGTGTAAAGTGGCAATTATTCTGAACATAATCATCGTAGCCCAAATCCATTGCATCGACTTTTGTAATAAAGACCATTTATCCTAAGTGGGATGTAAGCTTTACCACCCTAATTTTTGAAACCTTAATTCCGAAGGGGGGGTGCAAAAATGTTTTGGTGTCATTAATGAGCCCAAAGTAATGGCAAAAAATTCTTCAGTTTTGAGAATTGGGCTGGTTTTCAGTTTTTGTTTTCTAGTATAAATGAGTTTTAAAATTTTAAAAAGTTGCCCAAGGGACCCAAAATTCGTTTGTTTCGATGATGTAAAATTTTTCAGTTTGGAGAAAGACGAGTTCTGTTTTACACGCCAATTTTTTAACTTAATTTTGATTAATTGAGGCCTAATTTTTTTTGTGATATGTTAGCTCAAAATTATGGTGCCGGACTTCTTTAGCTTTGTGAATATGTGTTCAAGTTTTACCGACTTAGAAACGGCTACAGCAGTAAAATACTACTGCCACTGCCTCGCATCAACCCCCTCCCCACTACTATTACTATTACTACTACTACTTCTACTACTACTACTACTACTACTACTACTAATTCTACTACTATTACAACTACAACTGCTTACTTTACGTAAATTATCATGTTTGCTGACCTTGGCTATAAATGAACCAAGAGTAACTACGAAATCAAACTCGACAAAGTCACTGATACAAACGTATCTCGAGGTAAGAGGCATTCAATACTCATACCTAATCCTAATTTATCCTGACGTGTGAAGGTAATGTTAGATTGTAAAACAATGTGTTAAAAAGATTAACACATTATCCTTTTTCGCCCTAATGATCGGTGTTTCTACATTCTTATATTCTGATGAGTAATGACCAACCATTACCAACATGTAAATATAAACGTAACTCATGATAAGAAAAAAGAACATTAGATAGGGAGATCTTGGAAAGTAAGGATCTCGTGAGCTAGACTGCTAGCAACATTTCAAACAAATAGAATTTATGAAGTGACTTTATGAAGATTTATGAAGCCAATTTTTAAAGTACTCAAGACAGCAAGATTATATACAGTAAAAAAAAATTTTGATGACTGCAGTAATGTGTGCATTGAGCACTAAGAATTAAAACTGACAATAATTTATTGGCGATTTGTCAAACAAGATTTTAATAACATATAATATTTTAATATATATTATAAATAAATTATTATAAATAAATAATTATTATTAAAATATTTTCATAACACCAAACATTTAAAAGAAATGTGAACAGAATGAAATTTCTTCCAAAAATATTCCTTGCCGTTATTCTCTAATCTCATACATGTGGGCAAGAGAGTTCAAATGTCAAAACTCCTTTATTTATTTAATTAATGAAGAAGTGGGTTATTGGAATGGAAAATACAAGAAGGTGGAATATGAAGAAGAACGGTAGTGTGTTGTGAAGTATTGGCTTTGCGTATTAGCATTCGCATATCTTTTCATATAGAACAGATGGATAATCGGACTTGAGACAGGACAACGGACATGGAATGAATCCGGGACCCATAAATGTTTTATTTTCCCGGTTGTTTTGTTATGGTTACACGCCACTTTGAATTGGCGCGCAAATGAGCAGATTGCGCGCGCTCTATGGCGTGCCTTCAGCGTCAGCGGCGCGAACTGAACATGCACCACCGGACTTGCAGGCAAAGAGCGAGTCTGCGCCAAAGGGGTCGCCGTGTGTGTGTGTGTGTGTATGTATGTCTCTCTCTCTCTCTCTCTCTCTCTCTCTCTCTCTATATATATATATATATATATATATATATATATATATATATATATATTGAGATATACCAAAATTTTCCTCTCTCTACATTTATATCTGCTAAAGATCTTAGCGTCCGGCTTGCTGGGTCAATGGGTCACGATATATTATAATCCTTATTACCTCTATAATGGATTATAGGATCCGCGACTGCGTCCGGCTTGCTGGGTCAATGGGTCACTGACTATACAGCGCAGCTGGGAATCTGAAATAGAATGATTCTATTCCTAGTTCATTTCTGTTTGGATTGACTAAATGAAAGATCACTTTTTTCTAAAGAACAAAATTCAACAAAGTTTATTTTTACGGTTTTAGTAAACAATTTAGTGAATTTACAATTTTTTAGGCCTTTGATCAAGATATCTTTCAATTTACAATTTATACCGCGGTTAACTTATCTTTTCTTCGTTGATGTCCCTCGTAGACTTCTCAGTCGAAATATCTTGCGATCTTGCCGTAGTCCAAAGTTCCAAGAAATCCTCTTCTGCCCCTATCCAAGCTGGTCTCCAACTATCAAAATTATCAGTCCCGATTACGTCCTATGACATAGTCCCGAACTCGATTACCACTCCCGACAAAGTTCCAATTTATACATCAAATTGCTTCCAATAAAATATCTGCAACCTTCAATACTCGTTTTCCTCCCCAAAATCTTCCTGCATGATTCATCCCTCGAAGACTTCGTATTCAACTACCTTCATTTTTTTCATAACATTTGACCGTCCTTCTCTCACCC
Organism: Teleogryllus oceanicus; assembly: GCA_964035755.1. Classification (NCBI taxonomy): domain Eukaryota; kingdom Metazoa; phylum Arthropoda; class Insecta; order Orthoptera; family Gryllidae; genus Teleogryllus; species Teleogryllus oceanicus. The sequence continues at coordinate 183,219,118 of CAXIVR010000002.1, read as the reverse complement.
AGCCAATCCATACGTTTGTTATATTTTGGTGTATCTGACGTCTAAACTTCTTCGCCCAATCCAAATTTTCTACTTTCGGCACCAAGCCATCTCTTAATGCATTTAGAAAAACAAAACTACATTGTTTATTCACGGTCGTTCTAAGCTCTAGCTCTAGTGATATTTCGTAATGCATGTTCCACCATATTGTCTACAAATAAATGTTAGTTTATTTTAACGTGACATATCGGTATGTCACAATATATTATATATATATATATATATATATATATATATATATACACACACATACATGCATACATACATACATCACGGGCCGCTGCAAAGGGAATCAACCGTGAGGAGAGGTGAGAGGTGAGGTGAGGCGAGAGGTGAGGCGAAGAGGTGAGGCGACAGGTGAGGCGAGAGGAAGGGCGAGAGGAAGGGCGAGAGGAGAGGCGAGCGGAGAGGTGAGAGGAGAGGCGAGAGGAGAGGGAGAGGAGAGGAGAGAAGAGAGGAGAGGTGAGAGGAGAGGTGAGAGGAGAGGTGAGAGGAGAGGTGAGAGGAGAGGTGAGGTGAGAGGTGAGGTGAGAGGTAAGGTGAGAGGACAGGTGATGTGAAGCTCGCAAAAAAATGCTAACCAAAACAGAAAACGCTACTCCTTCAACAAGTGACGCCCTTGTGAGATCCTTCTTCTCGCTTATGTTTTCGCACCAAATAATCTCGTTCACAGAATTGTCACCAGAGTGTTTAGTAAAGCCTCAGGAAAGAGTTTACGTTATATCCAGCGCGAAATTGAAATCCACAAAGACGCAGAAGTCAAAATTAGTATGTACAGTATTTATAATATGTGTAGTTGGTACAAATATTTTCTATGTCGGGACTGAAGTGAATGGAAAATTGAACTTCATATAAAAATTAATACGTTTTTAAGCATCATACTTATAGTAGTAAGTATTAAATATAAAGTAATAAGTAATAAATATTTCATATAAATAAAAGTAACAAGACGAACAATTTGTTTGAAATATTGTTAGTTTATAAATCTGCGGCGCCGTGTGCTGCTGGTTTTTTGGTTGCATGATGATTGATTGTAAATGGAAATGTCAATAAATCATTAACGGAGGTTTTGGAACGCAGAAGAAATCTGAAAAAAGAAAAGGGTGGCTTATCAGAATGCATTAATGAGTGTGCCTTCTTCAGCGACGCGCGCCCGGACGGCCGTCGGTGCAGGTAGGTGTGCGCGTTGACATGGGCACTGTTGCATGTTTCGAAACAGAGAAAAAACAGCTCACAGGCTTCCAAATACCATAAAGCCTAGTAATATCAAAACCTGTTTTATTATTCTAGAAATATGTTCAATGCAGCCTATATATTGAAGGAGTAGCATTTTGGCTAGCATTTTTGTTTGCGGGCGAATACTAAATATTTACTCTTATTTGTGAGTTTCCTAGGTACAAATAATTGACTATTGAACGTGATTACGTAATTTTTCAACTAAGAAGTTGTGACTTCTGACACGGGTAATGCATTAATGAGTGTGCTTCCTTTAGCGGGCGGCCCTGGCAGCGCGCTAAGCAGGACAGCGGGTGCGACGACATGGACACTGTTGCATGTACCGGGACGAAGAGGAAAAAAATTAGCTTATGGGCTTCCAAGTGCCTTATAGTGTTTTTAGTTTAGTAATATCAAACCCGTTTCATGTCTCTACAAATATGATTAGTAGTCCGGTTAGATTCTCTATAAAATGTTATTCCTGAGTTTGTGTACGTTGCACAAGACTCAGAGCAATCTTCTAGGCAGACGCTCTGACGAAGACATTGTTGACGAAACGATAGTACAATCCGACTTCAAAGTCGTGTTTTGTTTGTACAGCTCAAGTAACATTCTCCAAATATGTTCAAAGCAGCCTAATCTCTCTATATAAAAATGTTATGTTGGTTTGTGTACGCTTCAAAAACTCAAAATTTCTGCACCGATTTATCTAAAATTTTGACACGATATACAATCCGCTTCAAAGATTGTTTTATCATTTTCGCGTCAGTACTACCGCAGTGGAACAGCTTTTTAACGGTCACTGACCAGCAACTGCACCATTTGCCGGAAGCGAGGGGAACATTCTGTCATACTAGCTAACGACAACTACAGTCACATGTGAAACAATACCTCTTTTACATTGTTTATTAACAAAAACGTCAATACAACAAAATAAATCAACGTTGGAAAGCTATTTTGCCATCTTCATACATTGGCTATTCACGTCACATGTAGGAATATGCTCAAGATGCAATGGCATCGGAGGGGAGGAGGGAAGGACGGAGAGGGAGAGAGAGGGAAATACGGGGAGAGAGGGAGAGGAGGGAGCACAGAGAGAGAGGCGGAGAGAGAGGGAGAGAGGCAGAGAGAGAGGGAGAGCGGAGAGAGAGGAGGGAAAGACAGGGAGAGAGGGAGACGGAGAAAGGGAGAGAGGGAGAGACGGAGAGAGAGGGGAGACGGGGAGAGAGGGGCAGAGAGAGAGAGGGAGAGACGGAAGGAGGGAGAAAGGAGAGGGGGAGACGGGGGGGAAAGGGGAGAAAGGAGAAAGGGGGAGATGAAGGGCAGAACAACGTCTGCCAGGTTCCACTAGAAGAGAATAAAGAAATCAGTCACAGTAGTGTGGCTCAAATATGGATTGAAATCAGTGATGGCGCGAGGCGCAATTTTAGCTGACTACAGTAAAATAGTTAAATTGTGCAAAGCAAAGTATATTAGATTCTCCATTTTATGCCATCGAGTTACTCATTCTTTGGCCGAAACTATACTTAAAGTACAGCAGGCAACAACATAGATTCAATATATTTTGTGAAACACAAACAAGCCAAAGTGCTCTTTTATTCGTTCGGCAGTATTGCCAACCTTACATCTAGTTGTTTACAAACGACCATTTTACGAATTCACTCAATTATTTTTTGAATACGGTCTCTGATTAGATGGGTGTCAGAAGAGTAGCGCAGCTGATTGTAATAGACGTAAATATCGTAAGGAAGAGGCGAACGCTCTGGGACTACACCCTCGTTCAACCGCTGGTCCTTCAGTATATTTTTTTTGTTATTGTTGTTGCTGTTGTTTCTTGAAGTAATTTACTGCATTCAACAGCCGCAATAATAAGGAATACCTTTTATTAAGTTTATGGTGATGAGTAATTTATTGGAGATTTTTTATATCGAAATACTTTCATCATATTTTTGAATAAGAATCCAAGTTTATTGAGTGTGGGTGAGGGGTCCTCATTCGGGCCGCTTGACTTCGGGGGCCCCGATGAGGTGCACTGATTGCTCTCGCCTACCTGGGCTTCTGTGTTGCAGGTAGAAGAGGAGTGTCAGGGTGGGAAGTGGGGGGAGAGCGGGGGTGGAGTTGAGAAGAGGAGTCAAAGTGGGGCAGGGGTGGGGAGGTGTCAGAGTGGAGGGACGAATGGAGGGAGAGCAGGTGGGGCGGGCAGAATAGTTTGGTCGTCAAAAGGGTGAGAGGTCAGGAAGAGGCGAGACGTTGAGAGTAAGATCGATGGTGGAACGGCAAGACAGGAATATACTTCATGAGGTCAGGAGTTGGTGCACGAGTGAGGTGAAAGTTGAGGCGGTTGGAAGATTTGGGAGAAAGACTGCGTCGAGGCAGGAGAGCGATGCTGTTCCAGACGCTGGGGCGAAACGTGGTGGGGAGGGACGTGGTAAGATGGATGGTCAGGCAAAGCAGTCAGGACGAAGTACCGTGCGAGTCGACGAGACAGCGGAAGGTGCAAGAGTGTGTGCAGGAAGACGGGGTGAGACACTCGGAAGTGAGGGGTAGTTTGGGGCGGGTGGGAAGAAGGGGCGAGAGAAGACAACGCAGTGCAGGCAGAGAGCGAGTTGAAGATGTGACTTTGATCGGCAGACGCGCAGAGGGGGCGGAGAATGGGCAGGCGAGGGGAGGAAGCGGTGGGATGAAGCGGGCGCAGAGGAGGCAGGAAAAGGGCGAGAGAAGCGGTCGGACAGTGCGGGTAAGTGGGTGCAGGAGGAGCGCGGATGAAGTGCGGAGGAGGGCAGTGGAAGAGAAGGCGGTGCAGACAGTGGCAGGTGAATGGTGGGAGGAGGTCGGTGAACTGGGAGAAGCGGTGAGGTGGGACGTGAGGAAGGGCGCGGGCGAAGAAGGGAAGCCAGGACGACGCAGGGAAGGGCGCGGGTGATGGGCGGGGCGAAGCAGGAGGTGAGGGTGGGAAGGGGTGCGAGGAAAGTGGGGCAGAGGGAGGGGGCAGGAGAAGTGGGGCAGGCAGAAGTGGGTGCGGCGAAGTGGGTGCAGGGCGAAGTGGTGGGGCGAAGTGGTGCGTAAGGAGTGCGGATGACGGAGAGAGGCGGAGTGGGCAGGCGAAGCTGGGTAAGAGTGGGTGAAGTGGGTGCGGGAAGGAGGCAGGATGAAGTGGTGAGTGAAGCGGGGAGGAGAAGGCGTGAAGGCAGGTGAATCGGGTGGAAGGAGGTGGGTGAATGGGGAAGCGGGTCGAAGGTGGGAGTGCAGGAAGGAGGCGCGGGCAATTAGGGTTAAGGGACAGGACGAGAGAGTGTGAGTGGGTGAGGGGTAAGTGGGGAAGTGGTGAGTGAAGTGGTGCGGCGAAGTGGGTGCGGCGAAGTGGGTGGGGCAGGTAGCAAGGGTGCAGGGCAAGTGGGGCGAAGTGGGTGAGTGAGGAGTGGGATGAAGGGGCGAAGGAGGAGAATGGCGAAGCGGGTGAGTGACGAGGCGTGAAGTGGGTGGAAGGGAGGCGCAGGTGAAGTGCGGTGTGAGGGGAAGGAGCGTGCAAGGAGGGAGTGACAGGTTGGGAAGGAGTGTGAACTGAGAAGGGTCGAGAGTGGACGTGGGAAGAGGGGCTAGGGTTGGAAGGGCGCAGGACGAGAGGGTGAGGGGGTAGTGGCGGGAAGCGGTGATGGGGGCGAAGTGGGTGCAGGGCAAGGGGTGCGGGGCGAAGTGGGTGCGGGGCGAAGTGGGTGCGGGGCGAAGTGGGTGCGGGGCGAAGTGGGCGCGTGGGAAGGCCCTGGCGAACGCAGTGGGGCGGCGCAGCGAGACGTGATGGCGCGCGTCATGAAGCGATAGCGACTGCGCCTACAACTATTAAGTCGCGCGCCACCGCTCCAGCCGCCGACACATCGCTCCTCAGGTGAGTCAAGCAGGCAGATCAGCTCACAGAGCATTGGAAGCTTTTTGAACTTAATCACTTTTTACACACTCGCCTCTTTGAACTTATATTTTACGATTTAATGTCAATAAAACAGAACGTTTCGGCAAAGCCCTGTACAGACACTGTCTTAATTTTATCAAAACAAGTACTAACGAAAAAGGCAATAAACTTTCATTTAATATCTAATTTTGTATTAATAGTTTATTAATTTGAATTCAACTTGAGGGTTGGAGGTATAAATCATGGCAACCAGTTTCTTAGTGCGAATTTTAAATCTACAAGAAAAATGGTAAGATTCAGATGGGAATCAACACCAGAAGCTGCTGTGGGATGTTTGAATAATGCCGATTGTGTTTTCTGTGTGTCAGAGACAAAGCAAGTAGCGATACAGAAATATTATCTTTGTGCTTTGTAATGATAATTATAAGAACAGCAAGTAATAATATATGTTGCAATAAACTCACAATGTAATATCGTAGAGTTTACTTCACGTTCCTAACGATACGAAAGGCGTCACGTACCATTCATTTCACCATGTGTAAATTTTGAAATACCATGTTTCAACATTGTCAATGCTCTGTCTCCAACGCAATAAATCCTTGATTTGTGCATTTCGACAAAAGACGGATCCGTTCTGTTTGGTGAGTATTCTAATACTTTCCGTTCTCAGCATTGGAGTTTCCTTCGTACAAACTATACTTTATCAATTTCGCATTGATTTAAAAAACGGTGGCTTTGTTGAAATCTGGGCGTTTTCCCCAATATCACATCATTCATTGTCTTCAGAAAGATTTCGTAGTACAGTGCTGTAACCGTTCTGCCATGCAGGGCGGTGTTATGTAGATTCTGCCATGCATGTGCCAGGCTATGCCATGTTCAGGCTTCTTTACTCTAGCTTAAATGTTGCTGTTCATCGCGCAAGGGATTTGGTAAGGTACGCAGTTATTTCCCAAGCCTTCCACAAGATCTCTGCAACATTCCCTGTCATTTATATTCCGTAAAAGGTAATTTTAATACAAGAACCGCAACACATCCGTTCTGCACGACTCTTTACTCCGCTGATTTCGCTCGCCTTCGCCCTGCGCACCGCTACTGCACAACGTGCCTCCATCAAGAGACTCGTACCACAAGTGTCATTCTTTCCACAACACAATGATTACACTGTTCGATAGTTACCAATGAGTTAAGCCCCAACCCTCCAAAGTGTACGTCGGTTGAACGTAGGATCTCGTTAGATATTACCTAGATATTAGTTGAGATATTACTAGGGGCATAATTTTGCTGGGCAACCCGAAAGGTTCTCTTGCATGAAATGAGTATTGTTTGAATTTCGGGCATCCTTCGCTTTCACCCAAAATTGAACCTGCAATCCTGGGTTAAGGAACTCAGTGCGCTAGTCTGGCTAGCTCTTACATTTCAACTTTGTTACAATATCCATATTACTAAAATCGAATGCGAGCAGAAATTGAAAGAAAACTATGCAGCCTCCGGCATAGAGAGGTAGAGAGAGGGGGCTATGGTTTCGCTAGATACCCTGAATCCCGGGCTAAATCCAAAAGCAATGAAACTGCCATTTTTTGCCCAAAACATATTAACTTTCCGGAAACGGATGGGTTGGGTCTGTGAGACCCACTAGGTAACAAAAACTTCAGCCAATCACACACTGATAGCACCAGCAGTCTGTTCGTCTCTATTTTTCTTTTATTATCAAATGTAACGTTTAGTGTGACAATTACTGCCGTATAGGTTGTGTACGTGATAATATGCGTAATTTGTTTCGTGCTGGGTCCCTCAGACCCAACTCATCCTTCCACTGTGTAACTGTAATCGGGTAGGTACGTATTCGTATTTTTAGAAATATTTCCTATTTCGATATAGATAATGTTATTTTTGTATAGCATTTCGTATAACTAAAGTCAAATTCAAATGTTATTTCAGAAATGAGTCAAACTTTCCTGTGGAAAGCCGAGGATTAGGGAGGCCTCATTGAACTCTTTCGATAAGAATATTAAATATATAATATATTAACAAAAATGCCTTCTTTTATAACTAACATAATGAAGTTCTCTTAACAATGAAAAAAAAATAAAATATTTGCTATGTAATGCGTATTTTTTAACCCGGGTCTCTCATACCCAGCCCATCCATTCGTGTTACATTTTTTCACCCATCCGTCGCTGGGTTAAATAGCAATTATTAATTTACCCAAATCATAAAGTATCTTGATGATTGAAGCAGGCGCGTACTAACACCTTTGTTCGACTAACAGCGAGGCTCGGTGAAGTAAAATTTGTTGAGATATCGAATAAATATAAAATAGCTAAATATTAAAATGGAAATGACGAATATGATTCTCAAATGAGAAAATACATTCTCTAGATACCTGCCTTTTGCAGAATCTGGATACCTACATTAAACGTATCGATACGAATATATGCACATATTACATCATTTAATGTGAAAATATATTTTTCGAAATACAAGACAATATTGTGTAATAGAAAAAGGAAATCCGATGGAACAGAAAATTTTAACATTTTTTTTTATATTCCGTGTTATTGATGCAAAATAAAATGTGTAGAAGTAGACCATCTATTTTTGATTCGCACATATGTAAATTCTCTAGGTGACAAAAGAAGTAAATTTGATTGCAATATATGTTTTTATAACTAAATATATTGTATATTTTAAAAAAATGTTTATGTGGTATATTTACAAGACTAAATCTTTGCATCCCCCGCAATTTGAATTATAATATTAATTTAAATACTTCAATATTTCAAATAATCAATATTTAAATATTAAAAAATCATAATGAATTCTTGAATTTTTGAGAATAAAGTTTCGTTTCTAAGGATATCATTTTATTTATTCATTTATTTATTTAACGTAAAAATAGTTATAAACCATGTGACGTACAATGTAGAGAAGGTCAAAAGTTGTGAACGTTATGTAGGAGCTACAATTGATTGGACAATGTTCGTCGAAGTATTAATGGGATTTCACAATTATTTTTTTATTTATATAAATATTTTAGTTGCCACTAAATGTTGATTCATATAACTTATATTATACTTGAGGGTTAATTCATTAAAGTTTTGATTAGTTAAAGTACATAAATACGAGATTGATTTATTTAAAAATGAATAAACACTACATAAAATGACATATTTCAAAATTCCAGAAAAATATGGACAAGATTTATTCATGACTCATGGTTCTTAGAATGTGTCTTAAACTCTTGGAAAACGTGAAAACTGTTCATTATCCGTGTGGAAACTAGATGTTTAGAGAGATCATCTATTGCTACATTACAGAACATAAAACACTAACCACATCTCTAAGACAGAAGTTCTCAATTTTTTTTAAATAAATATTTGCAGATTACGTCAGGTTTCTGTTTCCTCCCACAGCATTTAAATAGGCTTCTTAACTTTTTCCAAGTCTGAGCTCAATTTACATGCACATTTCTTGACTTCACTTAAGATTCTTAATCTATTTGCATACGGATTCATTTTTATTCTTATTAATTTCGAACGATTTTTTACTATTCTACAAGTAATTCTACACAGGTCACAAAAAATATCCTCAAAATGTGGTTTAACAGAACGAAGAGGTATTAGATAAGCTAAACGTTCGCATCTGTAATACATGTCTTCGGTATTTGCATTACAATACGGGAAAATTTGCACGTCATTCTTCTCTTTCTTTTTCCTCCCCCATTACAATACAACTGAATACTATGATAATTGCATTCATGCAGTAATTCTAATGTGAGTAATTTTGACCCAAACCGAACGATATTGTTTGGATTTTCGATCTATTAAGTACATCGCCGTTTGATTGCAGACCAAAGTAAGCAGGTAATTTATTCTTGTCATGTGTTATCATTTGTGACACATTCGATTATTCAGTTTATGAAGAATTGTCTGTGCATAACCGTTCAAATGCCCTAAAAATTTCAGGAAGAATAATTACAAAAGTTGCGAAGAGGAGAGACTTTTTTGTACTTATTACTTTCTCGTATACGTACGTATATACAGAGTAATATACGTAGTTTAGAGAAAGTTATATAATGCCGTGAAAAATAAATTTCGAGATTTCAACGGAAATACACATTTAGGTCCCCTGATATCGCAAAAGCGTTTTATTCAAAACGTCCGTCCGTCCGTCCGTCCGTCCGTCTGTCTGGTGTATCTGAACAACACTAGTGCCTGAACTATTCGTACGATATTTTTATAGGGGTATTTTCAAATGTACCCTGTACAATGACAAAACGCCATATTGCTCTATTCTTTTGTTTGTTCAAAAATTACAAAACTAATGTTATTTTTTTTCTCTCGGGTCAGTAATGTTTACATTACATACAATTTGTTTAATTATTGTATTTATGAGTACATGAGTTTTAAATATATTCGTATAATGTTTCTCGTAAATCAACATTTTCTGTTAAAATGATTTCAAAATTCCGCATTTTCAGAAATGCCAAATGCCATTTTCTGAAAAATGGCTCCAAATTGTTTCTTCAAACTATTCCAATGCTAATTGCACTGTTTAATATGACGTAAAGATTCTTTTGTATTCTTTTGTTTTTTTTTAAATTACACGAATGTAATTTTTGTAAATATCTCTCACGCCGATAGTATGCACTTTTCCACCGATTTGTACCCATTATTGCATTGGAAGGGCTTCAAATAAATGTAAATGAGTTTTTCGAAATCTCAATAGATTTCTGTGAAAAAGAGCTTCAAATTTCGCCTTTACAAAAATGCTTAATCACCATATTCTTAAGAACTGCTTCAACTTTTTTTATTAACTATTTAGGACGAGGTTTTACTATTCATTATTATTCTTGAAGTAATATTTCGGTTCTACTATTAGAAAACCGAAAAGAGAGCAAGTTAATGCCAATACACAATACAATCAATATTTTCAGTTTTTGATTGATTAGTGATTCCGGGCGCGTCAACTGTTAAGGTTATTAGTCCGGTAAGTATAGTGCAGGTTTTATCGCGAAACGTGGGGCTGATCTTTCCCTGCCAGACGGCTGGCGGGAGCGCTGGCCCAGTGCTGATCCAGCGCTGAATCTAGCGCTGACCTACCAATCAGCTTGCGAGTTTTTCCTTAATCAGGTATCTCCCATCAACGGGGCACCGCCCCAGTCGGGACAAGCTCTAAGTTCCAGACTGGTATCTGGACATTTGTAGAGCTGTAAGAGTAATGTAAGAGCAAGTGTATGTAAGATGAGAGAATTGCACGAAGACGAAGGAAAGATCGCGCGTACCGTGGCCAATTTGGTAGGGTACTGTTGCAGCGTTCATGCTGGTATGAACCTTAGAAATCACGGAAATCTATCGAAACAGTCGGCCGCGAGAATTCTCCTGCAGAAAGGGACTGAACTCGAGTTTTTCAGTTTTGAATAATTGATTGTAATTACGAGAGCGTCAACTACTAGGGTCATTAGTTCCGTAAGAGTAGTGCATGTTTTAGGTGGTAGGTGGCGGAGGTAATTCCCCCGCTGGATGGCGAGATGCGGTACCGACCGGCTATCGAGGTTTCTTTCTGTCAGGTATCTCCCACCAGCGGGGTACCAGCCCCATACGGGACAAGCTCTAAGTCCCCGACCGGTCTACCGGCATGTGTGGTAGTGTAGTGCATGTTAGTGTGTGTGTGTGTGTGTGTGTGTGTGTAAGGGGAGAGGATAGGACAAGGAAGCAAATATCACGCGCGGTCCGTGGCCCGCTAGTTAGGGTACTGTTCCGGCATTCACCAGATGAATCGGAGAAACCACGGAAAACTACCGATCAGAGCAATCAGTCGCTAGAATTCCCCTCCAGGCAGCGACTGAATTCGAGCTATCTGAAGAGCTAGTGTCAGAACTCCTGTCACTGTCGGAACTCGAACCTAGGACCTCCCGGTCAGAGGCACTGCAGTCCAGTTGATGCCCTGAGCCATCTTTCTCAGTTTCAGTTTTTGAGATGTGGTACAGTGAGGTCTTTCGTATTTTCTGTAACTACCGACCATTCTGCGGGGTCGTAGATGGACCCGTTTGTAGAACCTATCTGCCAGCAATATTTCGGTGTATCTGTGAATGATGTATTATCGGTAGGTATATTATACCACTTTCAAGCACATGTTATATAGATGAGGTGAAACTTTTATGATAGTACATAAATGGTAGCAAAATGTGTTGGAGCAGCACATTTCAACTTAAATCGAAAATATACTGACAATTTTATACATTTAATTTGATTAAAAATTAATTTAAAAGATTTTTCAGTTTATTTATAGACGCATTGTCGTCAAAGGCGACTGTTTCTTGACGTAGCAGTGTTCAATTGTAATTTGAATATTACAATATTTATAAGAACACTTACTGTAACAACACTTACAGTAACAGGAATATTTAGTGATACAAGGCATTATGGGTAACAATATGTAATGGGCCACAATAAGGATCATTTAAATAATTCCTTACATTTAGCAGAAACTTGATCTCAAAACAGAAACTTTACATTGAAGACTACAAAGAAAATATTAGATTAATGAATTTTAGACTGAATCTCTCTCCAAGCTTTAAAATGCCTCCAAGCTTTAAAATTCATCCACAATCGCCTTTTCAGATGATCTGAGAGCTTCACAGTTGGAACCAAACCTAAGGAGGTAACCTATTACGCGTTAGGATGAATTAGAGGAAAAAACAACATACGTGGGTGAAAACGAGATTTTCGGAATATAAAGGGAAAGCGAAGAAAATTAAAAACATCTAACTAGCATTCGAAAGAGGTTTCTGAGTTATGGATATACACGAACGTTTATAATTCCAGTGATTTTTTGGAAAAATCCTTTCCTAGTGAACAAAATTAAACGATTCTCCTATTTTTTGCCTATTCTTGTGAATTTATCATTCTTTCTCATTAGAAGTTTTGAATACAAGTTCCATATGAATATGATACTCTTCTTTAGGGAAAATACTGCCCTGAGGAATTTGCCGTGAGGTTCTTCGCCGCCATGGACACATTGGAACTTTTATGCTTCTTCGCAGCTCTTTACGCCGCCGGAGTCTTCGCACGTAAGTATATTTTCTCTGCAAATATTAAATAATTATTTAGTTTTACACTTTCAATTTATGTATTTAAAACACTCGAGGTTTTCAGTCAGAAAGATATTTAAATTTCAACGTAACCACAATACTCGATTTTTGCCTAAAATGAAAGGTAGTGGGCCTCAGAGTGATATTGCTTGCTGTTATTAACCAATGTTATACTATACACACTAAATTTTAATAAAATCATGAAATTAATATTTTTTTTCACTTTTCCCCATAGCACGTCATACGCAGTTTTTAACTGTTTTTTGACGTAAAATAAATAAATAAATAAATAAATAGTATGGACGAATAGGCATATCTGCCGTCATTTGTTCATTATGTCGTTTGCTTGTGTCAAGATCTCTTTCAAGTTCTTTTTCTAGCGCGAGCAAGTGTGTGAGAGTGTGTAGAGAAGCGAAGATAGCAAGTTTTTTAAAGTTCGAGTATGAGTGTTTTTAAATGCAAAGGTTAGTGCGTGTACACAAATGCATTGTCATGCAATCGTTTGTGTCTCCCTTTACATCCCTGATTTCAGACATTACAATTATGAGAGACACATTACGTTTTCGAATTAAGGTTGATAGCAGGATTTCACCCTAGAGCTCACTACAATATAAATATTCATATTTTGTTAAATATAAAACATTTTAATTTCATTTTCAGAAACTGTGTGCTGAGTGAATAAGGATTGAATTGGTTCAGGATTTGTAAACTCCTTATTTCATTTGTCTGGAGTAATAAATAAGGAAAAACATGAAGCAATATTGCGGGGTGATGGGAGGTCGATTTTCCTTACAATAAATATGTTGAACTTCTCTGTTTATCTTTGCTACAATTATTCCTTTTGTGCGATGAAATTTCCGTATGAGGGGACCCTAAAACGCGTATTTCCATTGAAATATCGAAATCAATTTTCTGCAGCATAACTTTGTCTATTCTACATATACGAAAAACTAAAACTGACAAGTGATGCAAATCAAGCCCGGCTTCCCTATTCATGTAAATGAATTTTTAAGTAATAAATGCTATTTATTTTTATTTCAGAGGAAGGAGACTGGGAATATGAAAATAATGGTAAGTACGTTTAATATAACGAATTGCTGCGGGCATATTAATAGCAAAGTTAGATCATTCATTTTATTTTTTAAATTGCAATCTGAATATCATTTTATTTGTCATACAAAGTGAACTGAAGTAGAGGCGGCTGATGTTTTCACTCACTTTCCTTATTTTGACCTTTGCGATTTCGACAAATCTGCTTTAAATTGCCGAACTCTAGGAATCATGAAAAACGTGGGACTGCTGAATTTGGAGTTTTAGAATTTGAAAAACTCCAAATCTCTTACTTCCCCCGGGTAGCTCATCAGCTCGCATTTCCTACTTGGCAAAATCTTTAGTACTTTTTAGAGCTAGCTGATATATGCATATATGATAAGTAGTATGCTATGATTCGAATTCATGGTCGACACATGGAATGGGAAAAGCCTTAAGTAACAAGTGGGTGCTTAAAATAAGTGGTCATTTATACAGAATGTCTCAAAATGAATGTTACAAACGTCTGGCATATTTTTTGACAACCAAATCTTAACTTTTATACTGACACGTCTACAGGTAAATATAACGTGTGTAGTTTTGGTTTATGAAATTCCCCACTACACATTCATTGGCTATTGCACATGCCGGGAGACCGGTCGGGCGCTTCGAGCTTGTCCCGGCGGGGGCGATGCCCCCCTGGTGGGGGAAAAACTCGTAAGTCGTCTTGTAGGTCGGCGCCAGATCTCGCCATCCAGTGGAGGAGAAACACCGCCACCTGCCGGAACAAAACATTCACTACACCACCGACAATAGCAATTGACGTGCCCGGAAGCATCAGTCAACCACAACATTCCCTTTAAGTGTCCACTTAAAGTGTCCGTCAGCGAGACGCCCAAGGGGAAAGACGCCGATGCGAGGCCGCGTGCGCAGGGACGGCGGCGTGGGGGCACGCGTACCCCGAGTGCGCGGGGGCGCAGCAGAGCCCCATCCCGCTGGCGCGAGGGGCAGCCTCGCTGTGGGAGCCGGCGGCGCAGCGCCAGGCGGGCTTCCGCCTGCACCTGCAGAACTACGGCGCCGCGCAGCGAGGGCTCTTCCTCAACGACGGCAAGTCGGGTGAGCCTTCAACCCCGCGCCTGAACAGTTATACTTGGGGTTTCGTAATGTGGCCGATGACATTAGGTCCATACACCTCCCGCCTTATAAAATGATTATTTTTAATTCATTCGCGAACTCCTTCTCAACGGCGCTCATGCCTCAGACACTGTTAAAAGATTCATTTTATAAGCCATTTTATAAGGTAAAAAACCAATTTTAATTCATTCGCGAACTCCTTCTCAACGGCGTCAGACACTGACTCGTTGTGTATACTTCGCGAATATTCATTCCCGCCTGAGATATGGCATAATATTCTGGGGAAATACATCTTATAGCTCCAGACTTTAGATTGCAAAAACGAATTGTACGAATAATAACCAAATCCCACCCACGTGATTCATGTAAGCCTCTCTTCATTAATCTAGGAATTCTACCATTACCGTGTCTTCTTATATACGAATCAGTGGTTTTTGTAAAAAATGACTTGCTCAAGGGCGGGAATATTTTTTCAGAAAATGCAGAAGTCTATTACTATAACACTCGACGTAGAAATCATATCCATCAGGGGACAGTATCAACAGCTCATTACAAACAATTCACATACAATACATGTACATTATTTTACAACACTTTGCCAGATGACATTAAACGATTAAATTCAATAGAAAAGTTTAAATCCCAAGTGAAATCGTTTCTGCTGCATAACTGTTTCTATACAATTAGAGACTATAAAACAACCTGTAACAACTATTGTACTACAACTTCCGGGTCAATGACCCCCATCTCGATCAGGTTTTTCGTCCAGTTTCCCTGATCCATTGAACAAATGCTGAGATGGCCCCTTGTTTTGCTTCTGGACATAAATGTAACTTCATTTTCTGTGCACGTCTTCTAGAATTCAGTGGGAAATACAATTATTCAAATTCTCGTTTCCATGTTGTCGCGGCAGGAAGTAATAAGAGCCAAAATTTATTGCTTATTTATCCTTGAAAATAGATTTTATTACATGGGATTTTTGTTTTTCTCCTTTCAAAATTTCAAAATTCAAAATTTATTGCTTGTTTATCCTTGAACATAGATTTTATTGCATGGGAGTTTTTTCTCCTTTCAAAAATTCAAAATTTAAGTAGTATATGACTAAGTG
This sequence comes from Teleogryllus oceanicus, assembly GCA_964035755.1. NCBI lineage: Eukaryota > Metazoa > Arthropoda > Insecta > Orthoptera > Gryllidae > Teleogryllus > Teleogryllus oceanicus. Next base: position 183,203,596 of record CAXIVR010000002.1, on the reverse strand, counting down.
TAGGGATCACAGAATTTTGAAAATGTGCACACAATTCACTTTTCCCCATAGCACGTCATACGCAGTTTTTAACTGTTTTTCTGACGTAAAATAAATAAATAAATAAGTAAATAGCTTGTCCTTTAATTAGGTTTTCGTAACGTGGCCGATGACATTAGGTCCATAAACCTCCCGCCTTATAAAACGAATCTTTTTAATTAATTCGCGAACGTCCTTCTCAACGGTGCTCATGGCCTCAGACGTGTGCTTATCACTGTTATAAAGATTCATTTTATAAGCCATCTTATAAGGTAAAAATAACCTAATGTCATTGGCCACGTTACGAAAATCCAAGTATAGGACAAGCTATTTGAGCAGACGCTGTGATTTCTCAGTAGGGATGGGTAATTATTAAATAATAATTGATTAATATCAAATCGACGATTTTTTCGATTAGATTAATATGCATCGATTAATCGTTCCGAACTATTCGATTAATAATAATGCATAAAATTGTTAATTTGTAAATTAATTAATAGTTTACTAGCATTTTAGAGGCATGGCACGATTTAATTAATAATATTCATTCCACACACGTACTCATGAGAAACGACTGTAACTCCGTTCAAAATGAGAATGGTCGTAGAATTTCAAGAAAAAGTAACATTAATAATTGTAATCTAACGATATACGTGGTTGAGGACGATTCTAGGAAAGCTGGTAAATCTATCTATTTTATGCTGAATATAATACCTTCACTATAATATTAGAAGATACATAGTAACTTTTTTTTTTTACTAACATGAAATTAATGGCTACGTTTGTGTCAATTTTTTAAGATAAACAGACGTTACTTAAGTTCAAAAGTACGCTTTTATATTTTGCTAGTTTGAAAATAATATTTGAATTAAAATAATCGAGCTTAAAATCGAAAAAATTAATCGATGTTTAAATCAATCGGTGTAAAACATCGATCACTTAATTCGGTGTAAAATATTGAAACATCGACCAGTTTTTCGATTTATCCTTTAAAATTATCGATTGTTGTACTACTAATCACGATTAAATCGCCCATCCCTGTCTCTCAGATGCGTCATTTCAATATCTAGCTTCACAAACTGTCTATTCAGTGCTTCAGGTACAAACACGCATTAAACATATTTGCTAACATCGAAAACATAAAATTTTATTGAACTACAATGTTTTCAATGACAAGAGCAAGGTATAGATTAAAAAGTTGTCTGTTATAAATTGTTGCAAAAGCACCGTGATGGCAACATGAAGCCTGTTGACACGAACTGAAAGCTACAAGATCTGAGAACAATAATAGAGAGGTTCTGAGAAGGACGGTGTTTTCAAAAATTTCTTTGCCGCTATAACAGCGGAAGAACAATTCAGCCATATGAGAAATCGACCGCGTGTGCGTCAGGGTTAACATTCTCAGGCTGCAGCCATTTTCGTCTTTTCAATAAGGAATCTCCTTCTAATAAGGAAATTCCAGATTTTTAAAGAAAATTATTCACACCACAAAGCTAAAAGTAAACAGCTTTTTAGAAGTGTCAATATTTTCAATTATAATTGAACAATTTTCCATTTTTCAACGAAAGTTATTTGTATTGTTAGTATTGCGTCTTGGTTGCAAACAGACTACGAAATATTATAGACAGCATAAGAACGATCTGGATTTCGGAAAAGAAGGTCCTGCCCAGACAATGTGTTTCCCCTCACGCAAATAGTTGAAAAGAGACGATAATATAATAGGAAGACATACATGTTTTTTATTGACTTTGACTACGAAGCATTTGGTAGCGTTAATAGAAGGAAATTGTAGAAAGTTATGAAGACAAGAGGTATATTACTCCACCTAATGAAAACTATTCGAAATATGTACTCAGGTATGCAGATTAGAGTAAGATTAAAATATGGATCTGTTAACAGGAAACCATAATTGAGGTCTTAGACAAGGGTGTTCTTTGTCACCGATACTTTTTAATTTATATCTCAGATAACAGATTGAAATCTAATTTTGTAGACGATTTTAAAGGGAATTCTTTTGTTAAAATTCTTATTTTTGCTGATGACCAAGTTATAGTTGCTGCTGACGAAGACAACTTACAGAGAGACATATACGAACTCCATAAAATAACAAATTCGTATAATTTTCAAATATCCACAAGTAAAACCAAAACCATGGCATTTCAAGGACTCCAGTTTCTGAGATACAAACTCGTTCTAGAAGATAGAATAATAGAACAAGTCAGCACTTTCAGACTTTTAGGATGTAATATATCTTATCTCGGTGAGGCAGATATGGGCAGGAAGACTGAAAATCTGATGTGTGGCATGATTAAAAGAATTCTCCGAGTTAGGAAGGATACATTGCTCAAGTTCTATAAAGTGATGGCAGTGCCCTGTGAATTAAATGATAGTGAAAACTGGACACTGAATCACAGAACACTGAATCAGCAGAATCCAAGCAGCAGAGTTAGATTTTTAAGATTCATTTCAGGACAACAAGAGACAGAATAGAAAACGAATGCATCAGGAGGACCCTTGGAATCTACAATCTGAATAATAAAATTGAAGAATATAGGAATAAATGGAAAGACCACATATTAAGAATGAATGATGAGCGCATCCCACAGCAAGTCCTATACTACACACCCAGAGGAAAAAGTAATATCGTAGACCTAGGAGAGGATAGATCGATCAAAGAGTCGCAACGGTTCAACCGGAAGAAGAAGAAGAAGAAGAAGAAGAAGAAGAAGAAGAAGAAGAAGAAGAAGAAGAAGAAGAAGAAGAAGAAGAAGAAGAGTATTGCGTCTTATTTTATTATTTTAACTTCCAGTCGCTTTTCAACATATTTAGTATCTAGTTTTATTGTCAACTTTTACTCGTAGTTTCGTTTTTATCTTTTAGTTTTCAGCTCTATCTTTTAGTTTTTAGTTTAAATATGAATATTTAATCTTTTTTATTTTTAGTATCAATTTCTGAAGACAAACAAAATTGGATTGTTAGCAAAGAGGAAACTAATAACATAACCTTTACAAATTTGGTATGATTCTTCCAAGGGATTATTAGCTTCTCAATATCAACAATTCTAAATCAACGAGAAACATTATTTCTTTGAAATAATGTTTTTTCCTGGGTAAATCTTAAATGTTGATATAATTAAAATGAAAATTGGGATTGATTTCAGTCGCTTTGATCTTCAACTACACTGACATGGATGCAGCTCCTCATTTGGTTATCTTGAAGAACGGATCGGTTGCCTCGTACACCCTTACTCGCCTGCACTTTCATTGGCCAAGCGAGCACTGGATTAATAATGAAAGGTATGCATTCCGAGAATGAAAAATAATTATATTCTCTCACCAACAAGTGTGCTGTGGTATAGTAAATAATTGAAGGACTCAGTAGAACAAGGGTAGCTCCTTCCTCTTCCACATTTGTTGTGAAATTGAATTATGAGCATTAAATATAACTTCAAATATTATTATTTTAGTGAAGTGTTATTAAAATCCATTATGGAGCTATATGCAAGTGTACTGTTTAAAAGCACTAAGTTGTATTCTGAAAGTTCTGGCATAATCCTTCCTATGTCAAAACGATGTCAATGTGGGATGGACCCTTGTTCTATTAGCACTTCAACTGATGGATCCTCTATGTAGTTGTAGTTGTTAGAAAAATATGTAAAAATACCTTGCACCAAACCAGCGTATTCTCTTCTCGAAAAATTGTGACAGGAATTTTATACTTCATCGTGTAATAAGAAACATGAAAAAGTAATTTGACAAAGTAGAATTATATGCAGTCTAGATATCAAATCCTAGAGGAAACCAAGTAAGAATTATGTCAATCCAAGAGCCTTGTCCAGAACAGTCAAATGCGCTTCCATAAGAGTCGTAAGCCACCCAGAATGTGTTTAAGTATATATACAAGGAATCAAAGAAAACAACTGATTATTGTTATGAATCAGTACGCAACATAAAGACATACAATGGAGATAAAATTTTAAGGCAGGTATTACGAAAATCGCTGACTTGATCTGGTAGAAAATTCAATGGATGTAACAGAAGTCCAAGACAAGTATTTAGTTGATCTATCACCTCAGTTGAAGTGAAGTCACGTCGACATTTCAAAAAAAAAATCATGAGAATAAGGTAACACTGTATGACGGGGTACCCCAAAATAACCGGAATAGCATTGCCGTGGGCAGAGCTTGTGTAGTACGCATTTCTGTCACTAAGCATGAGTAGCGCAACTCATTGCCAGTTCAGTGCCGCCTGTGTTGTCGACCTGGTTTGTTCTGTTCGTTTCTAATGATTTTTGCTAGCGCTGTTTTGTTTCTGTTCAGTTTTTTATGATGGAAAGTTTAAGTGAGCAAGCTGCAGCTGTGAAATTTTGTTTTCTACTAAAAACAATGCTGCTGAAACCGTTTTAATGTTGAAAACAGCTTACAAAGATGACGCTATGGGAAAAACTCAAGTGTACGACTCGTTTTCCTCGAGTTAAAAATGGTGACTGATGACAAACCTCGTTCTGGACGTCCATTAACTGCCCGAATCGACGAAAATGTTTAAAAAAATTCGAGAGCTTTTTACGAGTGTTCACAGACCGTCGACTAACAATTTATCAACTGTCAGAGATTAGTGGGTAACCTTGGAGCTCGGTTTAGAAAATTTTAACCAAAGATTTGGGGATGAAAAGGGTTTATTCATTTATGTTTTACGTAAAAAACAATTAAAAACTGTGTGTGACGTGCTATGGGCAGAAGTGAATTCTGTGCACGATTTAAAAAATTCTGTGATCCTTATTCTAAGCCATATACTACTTTAATTTTGAATACAGAAAGAAAATGAGAGTTTTTTGAAGGGTTGTTAACAAAAGTATTCGATCCAATGTAATAAAATCTATTTTCAAGGGTAAATCAGCCATAAATTTGGCTCTTATCACTCATCATGTCCTTCGTCAAGGAATAATACTTCCTGCCGCGACATGGAGAACGATAATTTGAATAACTACATTTTCCACTGAATTCTAGAAGACGTGCACAGATAATGAAGTTATATTTATGTCCACAAGCCAAACAGGGGGCCATCTGAGCATTTGCTGAAAGGATCAGGAAAAGTGGACGAAAAACCTAATCGACATAGGAGTCATTGACCCAGAAGCTGCGGTACAATACTTGTTACAGGTTGTTTAGAATTATACAGTTCAAATGGTAAATATTACATTAAGTATCACTGTTTAAATTAATGTTACTTTCCTTTTGATGCTCAGTGAAGTCTCTAACTGTAGAGAAACAGTTATGCAGCAGAAACGATTATACTTGGGATTTAAACTTTTCTATTTAATTAAATCGTTTAAAGTCATCTAACAAAGTGTTGAAAATAATGTACATATATTGTACGTGAATGTTTTGTAATGAACTGTTATTACTGTTACCTGATGAATATGATTACTAGGTCGAGAGTTATGGTTGTGGACATCCGCGTTTTCTGAAAATATATTCCCGTCCTTAAGCTAGTCCTTTTTGACAAAAACCACTGATTCGTAAATCAACAGACAAGGTAATGGTAAATTCCTAGTTTAATAAAGAGAGGCTAACAACAATGACATGGGTGGTTTTTGGTTATTATTCGTACAATTCTTTTTTGTAATCTAAACGTCTGGGAAATATAAGATGTATTTCTTCAGAATATTATGCCATATCTCAGGCAGGAATGAACATTTGCGAAATGTATATAACGAGTAGTATGAAGGTTGACTGAATTTGAAAGAAGTTTGAACGTGTTGAATAGTTATTTCTCAGTCACGACGAGTTAACGTTTTGCTTGGCCAGAAGGTTCATCACAATTATGATTATTGTGGCAGTCAGCATGTTTAAGTGATAAAGAAACACAAAAACTATTTTTTGTTCCAATATAGGATACAGATTACCTTCTTATAAAGTGCAACTGGTATTTTTATATCCTCTCCAATGTCCAGTGTTACATTCCATGGTCTCACTGCTTTCATTTGATATGTCTTTAATTGGAAAAAAGCATCTATGAAATTGCAGGAAATTCCTTCACTAAAACAAAATGGTGTGTTGCATAATGACTTAATTTTGGTTCAATTGATTTAATGAACGTTCATTTGAGGTTAGACTGAATTGAGACACCTAAAAATGTTGTTGCCTTAACATCAGTAAATGATGCACCGGTCATTTCCAATGGAGTACAGAATTGTTTATTTGATATGAAAAACTGCATTAAAACTGTTTTATTTTCATTCACTATTAGTTTGTTATTTCGAAACAAATTTGAAACATCAGATATTGCACTATTTACCGTTTCTTTATGGCAAAAATGTTCGTATCATCCGTTAAGAGAACTGTTCTTCCTTTTCGAATCGTCGAGGCATATCGTTTACGTATAGTAGGAAGAGAATAGGGCCTAAAATCGATCCCTGAGGACTCCACGTGCAATTGGCAAAGAGTCAGAAAGGTGTGTACATAATGCTCCATTATTCCAGTGACGTATTTCTACTCTGTGAGATCATTGTTTAAGATACGAACGTAACCAATCTAGGGCAATTCAACGGATTCCATTTGAATTTTTGGAGCTAAGTTTGATCTTTCACTGGTTCTTCCATCATGGCAATGCACCAGCATCACAAGAAAAGTAACATTAATTTTAACAATGATATATAATGCATTATTTACCATTTGGACTGTATAAATGAGCATAAACAACCTGTAACAACTATTGTACTACAGCTTCCGGGTCAATGACCCCCATCTCGATCAGGTTTTTTGTCCAGTTTCCCTGATCCATTGAGCAAATGCTGAGATGGCCCTTTGTTTTGCTTCTGGACATAAATGTAACTTCATTTTCTGTGCACGTCTTCTAGAATTCAGTGGGAAATACAATTATTCAAATTATTGTTTCCATGTTGTCGCGGCAGGAAGTAATAAGAGCCAAAATTTATTGCTTATTTATCCTTGAAAATAGATTTTATTACATGGGAGTTTTTTTTCTCCCTTTCAAAAATTAAAAATTTAAGTAGTATATGACTTAGTGTAGGGATCACAGAATTTCGAAAATATGCACACAATTCACTTTTCCCCATAGCACGTCATACGCAATTTTTAACTGTTTTTTGACGTAAAATAAATAAAATAAATTCTTCTTCACCAGCACACACGGCCAAATCTGTGAGCCAGTGTTTGGCTAAAAACGGCATGGTTTTGCTGCCCCACGCACTTGGCTCCAAGCGACTTCTTCCTATGTCGACGCATGAAAAGGATGATGAAATGTGAACTTGAAAATATGAGCAGGAACGTGACGTTGGGTATTTACAAGTAGTGAAGAATTAAATAGAATTAATTTATATGGAGTATTTAAAATAATTGAAAAATATTTTAAGTAAATAAATATTTTTATAAGAGGGCATTAGTGACACAGACAAAATAACTCAGTATCAAAGTCAAAATAGCATCGAAGGGGTGAATGAAAAATGAGAAACGAAATACAAACGAGTGCAAGATAAGCTTCTTGAAGTACAAAATTGGATGAGAATGATTCGTGACTTGCTAGGCAGCGGATGTTAGTCTGTGAACAGAAGTTTGTTAAAGTTTTAAATTAGAACGATTCGTGACTCGGCAAGCGGCGGATAATAGGTCGCAAGTATAATGACATTTTAATGAGTTAAAATTATTTGAAGAAAATGCGAAAATACAAATTCGCGGCGGACTAGATGCGGTATAATAGTAGCACAAATAATTTTCGGACGACCAAGTCTTGAACTGTAAGTGTTGATGCCCCGAATTTGAATTTGGACGATGGGAGCAGCGGTGACGACGTCCAGGACGGAGTTTCGGACGCATCGCCAAGTGTGCTCTTTTTCGAGGAAAAAGGGAAGTGCTCTAAAAACAAGAATTCTTAAAGATATTAAAAAGATAAATGTTCAAGGCCAAGAATGATAATTTAAAAATAATTTATGTTTAACTGACCAGAAGTAAAGTAATGATGGCCACCAAGCTCATAAGATAAGGTTGTCATTTGTTTCCATCATAACTAAAATAGATAAAAATAATAGGTCATTTGTTTGGAGAAAAATAGTAAAGGTAAATATGTCAGCGTTAACATAATTTAAAAAGAATTATTCTTGTTTAGCAGCATCAGAGATAAATATTTTATTCGTCACGAACCAGAAAGGAAAAGATATAATTAAAACAATCTTTACAGTCGGCATTTCACACGCTGCTGTACTTTAGTACAAAGATCAATTTTATTATTTTTAAATTGCATGGTAAGACAAACACCAAGTCAATTTCCCATAATCGTCTTCTATATTATTTCAGTAGTATACGTACTTTTTGTGGCTAGGCAACCAAACTTTATAAATAAGGTCTCTTAAAGAACGAGAATTTCACGGAGACGTGACGAATTGCATTTTGACTTAAAAATATGAAGAATTTGTTTAAAAAACATGTAAATATTCATGTCAAACGCAACCCGCAACACTCGGGCGTGTTTTTGAATCTATATCATTAAATAACTCCTAAATGAAGCGTTTTATTAAATAACTCCTAAACGAAGCGCATTAAAACTAGTATTTTGTGGCCAAAGACCTCTAAGAAATGTTCCTCGCATTGTAATCTGCGGGATAACATATTCTTACACATTTTATTACATTTTTGGTGGTTCGACGCTTCTATATTCTACCCGCCTGTTCAGCCTGTAGATCAGCAATTGGATGTAAATTAAACTAATTACTTGATTACGCGAATGATTTACCCTAGTGTTACTTCTTCTCGGTATTACCGTTAAATTAAAATAGTTTGTAATGACAAGGATGTATTTTATTATTGTCAATTAGAGGGAAACAGAACAAGTGATGGTTGATAACAATGTCTTGAAGAAAAAATATATTACAGGCTTAATATGGAAGTGGAAAAATAGGGAAGAGGTTGGGGCTTGACATCCGGGAGTTCTCGCACGAGTTCGCTAGTCAAAAAGATTATTACCAGCCGTGAACTCGTACGAACGGTTATTTTCAGGCTCACAAAGAAGAATGCAATGTATTCAGACCCTGAGAAGTTAGTATTGTTGCGCCCTATTGTGAAAAGCTGAGCTAACCCAAATTAAAATTAAATATAAACGTAATGATAAAGAATTATCAAGCAAATAAATTAGTAAATAATAAGGGGATGAAGGGAGTATTTCAATAAAGTGGGAATTTTCATAGCGGAGTTACACGTGTCATTCCCCCTGGATTTTAGGCAACGCCGTACGCACAGATGTGCGGTAGGTGACGTTTTCACGCAGCCAATGCGGTTTCGTGAACTTGCCGAACATCTGTGCAATGGGATTGACTTTGAGAAATCCAATGGTTGTGAAATGTCCACGTGCAATGTGCCTAACATATCCTATTGAACTTTGTTGTAGGCAATTTCACTGTATGTGTGCACTGGCAAAAAGATCCCTATCGACGCCTGTCAATTGTCCTTTTAAACATTTATTCTGACAGGGAACTTTCAACAGGTTGAGGTTCAAATCTGCTCTCATATTTTTTCTACAGATAAATATTCACTATTTCTGTGTGTTGTGAAAAAATAGCTGCCGTCTCGCACTAAAAGTTACTGAAAAAACAAGAAAGTTCCACACTTTTCACGACGCAAAACATCGTTTGCGTGAGATTTATGCAGCTCTACCTACAGTGAGAGAATATCCGCCGAGGGAACAAGCTCTCCTATGGAGGCCGAACTTCAATTAAGTGTAGCGAAACACAAGTAATGACATTGCATAAAATTACCACTGTCATAATAATTGCGAAACGATGATAAAAAAAAAATTCACAGATTTAGTATACCAGGTTACGATGTTCCCCGAAATGAAATACCTAGAAATTGTTAGACTTGACCGGTAGTAGAGATCTAGCGACAATAACAGCACAAAAGTCAGTCCTTCGCGGTCACACTGCTCGTTCTAGCAAGGGTTGCCTATGACGATAGCGAAAACAGAGGGGCCAATAGTGACCAAATTCTTTTTTTTTTTTCAATAACTTCCAGTGCGCAGCTATTTGTTTCACAGCATATATAAATAGTGAATATCTTTCAATATAAAAAATCAGGACAAATTTCTATCTGAACCTTTTGAATGGTCTCTTTGAGACACGTGTTCGAAACACGCAGGGGTATTAGAACAAGCGTTGACAACGTCTAAAGCAGATGGAGGGCTCGAATATAATAACGTTTTGCCAATGATCATGTGCCAGGAAATTTCATATAATTGAGTTAGGCGTGAAATTTCCCCCGGTGGGTAGGCAATTCATTGTGGATTCATGTTTGGCAAGTCACGTTCTGACGAAGTCAAAGAAATTTCGTGTATATGAAAAAAAAAAAAAAAAAAAACTAGTGAAGGATGCGTTACGTCATAATAAGGCTAAATTTTCAGGTGTATAACTTGATCATCAGTTTCCCGTCACAAGTTCACTGGTGAAAAAAGTTATCAGATTTCTCTTCCTACAAGTCCTAGGAGTTTGTAACATTTGTTCTGTGACCCACCGTTCTTTAGACAAAGCAAAAATGCATTGTAGCTTACGTAGATGCATTTAAAAATTTGCAGGTATTCTTCTCAACACTGAGGAGGATGTATGGCATTTTAGAAACGACACTTTCCTTAATTTCGGAAAAAATAGACAAGTTTGCCAAGCCGAGGAATTTCGCACTTCTAACTTCCGACTAACATGTTAGTTTCAATATCGTTTTTTGCTATCACATTTAATTATGCACAAAAAATATTATTTCGGAGGTTCTGTTTCACAACATGAAACTAAACCTCACTGACTGACGTACGCGATACTGCTCGTAAAGAAATGATAAGAGACCTTGACAATTCGAATCACCAAATTCCTGGTCTTCGTGCATTCTAATTAACTTTCCTTGTTTTGTTCCTGATAATTTATCTTATCTCCATATTTAAGTTTGGCTTTATCATGCTGCGTTATAGAAGGGGATTAAATCACAATCTCGATTTGATTTCCCCCCCAGATTTCCTTGATCTCTTCAACAAATGTAGAAATTGTTCCTTGCTTTGCTTCTGAACATTAAATGTATCTTCACAATCTGCGCACGTTTCCTTGAGCTCTCATTTTCATTGAGTGGGAAGGGTAATTGTTTCGTTAGCAGCACTGTCAAATTAAATTGTTTGTAGTTTGATTATAGATGAAAATAGTTTGGATTTCACGAAAAGAAAAATTTTTGCCATTAATCTTGCCAAAACTCTCGTTGCTACTTTTATTCATAATTCATTTAGAGAGGGGATAGGGATTTCAATAATCAAAGAAATGTCCACAAATTGTTGTCCCCTCTAACACGTCATGTACAGTATTTACATATTTTGACAACTGAGTATTTTATTACTTTACTAAATTAATTAATGTCCGCCACTTCAAAAGACGTAAAACTCTATTTTGATAAATATGCTGTAAAACACCCTTTTTCACACTGCTTTTTAAATTAAACAATATCTCTTTCTGTACTTTCTTCTCATTTTTACTTGCTCACAAACTACATTACGTAGAATAGAGAAAGACATGCAATACTGCAGCAAAAACTGCAATTCATTGACAGAAAAATCCGTATTATAGCTCCTTGACACCGAGAAAGTGAATATTGCTTGTTCCTATAAATACAGTAGCCATGTTATTTATTTATTTATTTATTTATTTATTTATTTATTTATTTATTTATTTTACGTCAGAAAAACAGTTAAAAACTGCGTATGATGTGCTATGGGGAAAAGTGAATTGTGTGCACATTTTCAAAATTCTGTGATCCCTACACTTACTCATATACTACTTAAATTTTGAATTTTTGAAAGGAGAAAAAACACAAACTCCCATGCAATAAAATCTATGTCAAGGATAAACAAGCAATAAATTTTGAATTTTGAAATTTTGAAAGGGAGAAAAAAAAAACAAAAAAACTCCCATGTAATGAAATCTATTGTCAAAGATAAATAAGCAATAAATTTTGGCTCTTATTACTTCCTGCCGCGACAACATGGAAACGATAATTTGAATAATTGTATTTCCACTGAATTCTAGAAGACGTACAGAAAATGAAGTTACATTTATGTCCAGAAGAAAACAAGGGGCCATCTCAGCATTTGCTCAATGGATCAGGGAAACTGGACGAAAACCTGATCGAGATGGGGGTCATTGACCCGGAAGCTGTAGTACAATAGTTGTTACAGGTTGTTTATACTCATTTATACAGTCCAAATGGTAAATAATGCATTATGTATCATTGTTAAAATTAATGTTACTTTTCTTGTTATGCTCAGTATAGTCTCTAATTGTATAGAAACAGTTATGCAGCAGAAACGATTTCGCTTTGGATTTAAACTTTTCTATTGAATTTAATCGTTTAATGTCATCTGGCAAAGTGTTGTAAAATAATGTACATGTATTGTATGTGAATTTTTTGTAATGAGCTGTTGATACTGTCCCCTGATGAATATGATTTCTACGTCGAGTGTTATAGTAATAGACTTCGGCATTTTCTGAAAAATATTCCCGACCTTGAGCAAGTCATTTTTTACAAAACCACTGATTCGTAAATAAAAAGACACGGTAATGGTAGAATTCCTAGATTAATGAAGAGAGGCTTACATGAATCACGTGGGTGGGATTTGGTTATTATTCGTACAATTCGTTTTTGTAATCTAAAAGTCTGGGAGCTATAAGATGTATTTCTCCAGAATATTATGCCATATCTCAGGCGGGAATGAACATTCGCGAAGTATACACAACGAGCAGTATGAAGGCTGACTGAATTTGCAAGAATTCTGAACGCATAGCATAAAGAACTTAATTGTGTGTTCAATTCATTTAAATGGACGTTCCATTTAAGGTTTGACTGAATTGAGAGACCTAAAAATTTTGTTGCCTTAACATCAGTCAATGGTACACTGTTCATTTTCAATGGAGCACAGAATTGTTTATTTGAAATGGAAAACTGCATTAAAACCGTTTTCTTTTCGTTTACTATTAATTTGTTATTTCGGAACCAATTTGAAACATCTGATATTGTACTATTTACTGTTTCTTTATTGCAAAGGATGTTCGTATCATCTGCAAAGAGAACCGTTCTTCCGTTTTGAATCGTCGAGGGCATATCGTTTACGTAAAGTAGGAACAGAATAGGGCCTAAAATCGATCCTTGAGGAACTCCACATGCAACGGGCAAAGAGTCGGAAAGGTGCGTACGTAATGTTCCATCATTCCAGTAAGGTATTTCAACTCTCTGAGATCGTTGTTTAAGGTACGAACATAACCAATCTAGAGCAATACCACGAATTCCATATGAAGGTAATTTGGAAAGTAACATGTCATGATCAATGACGTCAAAAGCTTTTGAAAGATCTAAAAATAATCCAATAGGTGCCTCGTTTTGATCTAATGATGAGGCGACATCTTTAAGAAAAGAAAATATAGCTGTTTCCGTTGATTTTGATTTTCTAAATCCATGTTGGCAATCTGAAAGCGCGTCGTGTTTAGTGAGAAAGGTTTCCATTCGTACGTAAAAAAGTCTCTCTAATATTTTTGAAAAAACTGATAGAAGAGAAATTAAAAGTAAATTATTTCTTCTAACATGTGTAGTCAGAATCCGCGTTTTGTGGGTCCTTAACACCGAGTAATTTGCAAACCGTCTGTTTACTGCAAAACGTCTGTAGTCTGTCCACCCATCCTTCCGTTCGTCTGTCCTTCCGGTGTGTGAATATCGCTAACGGCTAAACCCAAAGCACGATTTTCACCAATATTAATATTCCCAAATAAATCCGGCAGTTGTCGCAACACGAATATACAAATATATTATAAATATATTGAATCAAATATTTATATTATATATTTGAATTAAATAAGGTATTTTATATTGAACACGACATTTTAATTTTTGGGAGTACTTTACATGAAGCCTGAAGGGCATTTTCAATTTTTTCTCAAAAATGGTTTCAAATTTTTAATTCTATTTTTTAAACCTAAAACTCGTACAAAAATGTCGCAAGTTCGATTTTCGTTGAATTTTCTTAATTTTCGAAAATTCCAAAAATTTTAAATAGTTTCGACATTTTCTTACAACTACAATATTGAAGGTAGAGAATTTCCCTTCAAACGAAATCTTCCAAATTAGTTTTTTAACTCATGTCATATAATGTTTTGGGGGGAAAATAGTTGTTTTCGAAGAATTTTGAGTGAAATATGGTCAATGTTAAAAACAAGATTTTCTCAAAAATGGCAAGAAAGTTTTCTTTACACTTGTTCAATAGTTGATCTTAGTAGTTGAAGGTGAAGCAGGGAGCTTGCCATTGTAGAAATGTCTGTTTGTTTTTCTCCCGGCTTATAAAAATATAGGAATAAATATTATCAGTAAGAGCGAATTTTGATGACCTAAAACGTCGCCTAAAAATCGATTTTTAACAGAAATATCTCTTAAAATGTCATAAAAGCAATGAAAAATGGCGTAAAAATGTTATCAAAACCAGTTCGAATGAAATCTCAAGCTGTTGAGGAACAACATCCATCAAGTAACATATGATACTGATGTAATTGAGGCTCATTCCTTGTGTTATGTGAGCTCAGCCCGCAAAATTTGGTTTGCGTGTTTTTACCAGGATTTAGTTAACGCGAAATCGGCCGAACCGACAACGGCCTGATAGGCTTCACAGGAACCCTAGATGACGTACCACGGCCGACATTACAATTTCTGAGCAACGAAATCGAATAAGCTATACTACGAATAAAATTAGAATGTGATTGACATTTGAGTGTGGAGGGGGGCGGTGCTGCCGCGTACTGCGCCCTCTACCGCGTTCTCTCAACACTAATTTGACAAACAGAAGAAAGGAATGTTGAGAAACTCGTAATAAGTTTGTTCCTAACATGTTACATTTTTTGAAATATTTATATTTGTTTGCTTGTAACGTTTGTTCCCTAATTTTAGGTGACAACAATGTGCAAATGCCGAAGCTTCTGATTCGCTGTTGCCTAGGTTACGGCGCTAGCATCGTCACGTGACCACGGAATGTCAATCACATTCTAATTTTATTCAAGCCTTACTCAGGAATTCCATGTAGAACATTTGTTGATTCTAGTAAATATTATCTGAAGCAAGTACCATTAAAATGGTACTAAAATCAAAGAAATCAGAGAAAATGCATTAAAAATTACAGAAAAAGGTAAAAATGACTTATTAGTCAAAATCGACAAAAGATGCAGAAAATGACGTATAAAAATGGGCTATTTTCTTTTGTCATAACATTAAATGGATGTCTGGACTAAACGGCATTGTTCTAAAGTGAAAGAAATAAAATTACATTTCATTAATGTCCGCTCCGTAGTCATCAATATATTGCAGAGACCACTTCAATTCACAAAATATGTTTTAATGAATATACTATTGTTATAATTAATGCTACAATATTTAAGGGATAATTTATTTAATGGTACATACTTTAAGGGAATATTTTTTCTGGCTTTTTCGCGATTTTCAAAAGTCTGAAAAATGTTAATCTAAAATTCTAATTAAAATACTTCTCTTTAGAAATCAGCTACCTAAGGAGCGATATAAATATTGTGAATAATTAAAAAAAGTATTATAGAAAATTCTTAAAAAAGAAAATATTAAAAAAAATCATCCAAGAATAAACAACAACATAAAACAATTTTCAATGTCCAGAGAGGTAAGGAGATTAAGGAACTAAAAACAGATGACAAATTTTCTTTCAGACCTCAGACATTGTTTGAAACGTTTTACTCTATTTATTTTCCTGTGAAGGTTCTCTTACTAGACTCAAAGCTTTGAACAGTCAATATTGGTATGTAAGCGATATTTGCTGTTGGACAACTAAAAATTTTCCCTCGCAACAACAAAAAGCAAATTCTATTTAAAAGTATAATGATTATATTTTATATTTTTTGTCTTGTTTCGCGTGTTCTGTCGAAGGTTTGTAATACGCATACCGTCAAGAAGATGCAAGGGGAAGCAAGGGAATTCAAGGGATTATGTAAGGGAATGACGTCTGCTGTGATGAGATGATAATGAACGGAAACATGAGAACAAAACGGTACAAATACGGCAATTGAAGTATTTCCTTTCACAGACAATAGTTGCATAAAGATCGTTACGCGATTTTTCTGTTGCAAATTGTGATTAGAATAATCCACAATACCCTAAGTTCATAAATAACTGTTTAGCATATTTTTAAACGTTTATGTAACACAAATGTCTTGTTTTCTGGTTTTGTTTTGAGAATTCCAAACCAACGTCTCAATACAAATGCTGCGAAACAAAGGAAGTCGATGCGTTTTGTTTTGAGATATGTATTGTACTGAAATCAACAAACTCTTCTGCATACTGTGAACCATTCAGAAAATACTACCAGAGGCACAATGCGAAGACAATAAAAATACTTTACATCATGAAAGACACGTGACGCTCCCTCCACTTGAAACGAGCGTTGCGTTTACTATAGGAGGAGGACTCAGAATTCACTCTCTTCCGTAAATATATGCTCGAAAAACAAATTACACATTAATACAATGGATTTTGATAAACTAAACAAACTATTCACAACAAAATATTTTTATTTTATTTTATTTTACGTCAAAAACAGTTAAAACTAGGCGCAGGAGAGAGACAATATCAAGTGCAAGTAATTTTCATTTAGAATGAAACACGTAAATGGTTTTCACAAAAAGCAAGATAAACACAGGAATGAGGCCAAAATATATTACTTAAATTAAAGTATTTTTCTGTAATTTAAAAATAAGTAAAACAAGTTTATAAAAAGTTACATAAATCACATAAAAATCCTTTTACAATTTTTGTCTCTCTGTCCTGGCTAATATCAGGAATTGTCATTTTTGTTAAAACTTTCACTCGTACAACATTGAGTATATTTTTCGGGAATAATGCAAGTTGCTTATTTTGTCGATCACCTTTTATACAAGTAAAAATGAAAATATTTAATTTTGAAGGCTAGCTACTCGATGATTGCTCATCCGATTTTACTGATTTTTGAAACAAGCGAATCACTACCATTCTTAGGATGTTCTTTAAATAGTTTATTTTCCTTAATCGACAATTATATTCTTACTAAGGTATACGAAACCATTAAAAATAACATATTGAGGGTCATACACGCCGAAACTTCTAATTAATATTTCACATTTTTTATTAATATTTTTTAAAATTTTACAGCAGTGGCATGGATTTATAAAATACAGAGTGCCCCTGAATAAATATTACAAACTCTGAGAGCATGAACCGGGGTCCAAGGTTCTCACTTTTTGCCAATGATGATGAGGTGGGAAATTTCATGTAACGAATTATTTGCCCCCGAATAGGAAGGCAACCGATCGTGTTTTGGTTGTGAAACATCATGTTAGATGGAATCAGAACGTGACCTGCGTAACACCTACGCATGCTGGGTTGTCTGCAAATCGGGGAAAACTATCACATGAATAACTTCTTGAAATGAAATTTCCCACCACATGTTTGCAAGGAAAAAAATATCATCTTCGGTCCCCTACACGCATCAAGAGTTTGTAAAATGTATTCTGTGATTCTTTTGTGGAAATTCAAGCTAGTCTATTGTAAAAACAAGTGATGCTTCAGCAGCACATACTTTCTCACATTATCTGTAAGTGTTCCGTAATATTGTACCACTGTAACACATAAACAAGCAAAAGTGTTTTCAGCCAGCAAAAATTATTTTTCGCAGCAAGACTCGGACTGAAGTTCTCGAGTTAACTCGCCATCAACCATAGCACGACGTTACAGAAGAATGGTAAAATTTGACTTCCGGCTGACGCTTAAAAATGCAATTGCCTCAACCCAGTATTTCCAACACGCAATTTTTGCAATATTTGAAAATACGGAGAGTTCACCGAAAATGGGACTAGCACTATTTTATTCCGTTCCTTATTGCATGAGGAGAAAATTTAAAGGAAAGTTTGGAGTAATTTGAGAAAAAATGTTAAAAACTGCTTGCCTATATTCAAGTTTTAAGTGGTTATATCACAAATTCGGTTCAATTGGTTTATTTCTTATAAACTGATAAATATTGACAAGAAAAGAAATTAAAATGCTCTCGTGGCCCAGAGCAAAGTCGCTTGCCATTCACCAAGGACATCCGGGTTCGATTTCCGGACAATCTCATATGAAATTTGTTGCAACAAAACGAATTTACACGCTTCACAGGGGCTAGTCCAACCCATGTGAAACCACTTATCCTAATTCCGTGCCGCTGTGTAATGACGCAAGAGCGCGTGATCTAAGAGGCGCGTACGCGGAGACGCTACCTGGCGGTCCTATTGACTACCGACTTGACTGACATGAATGTTAATGTAGGATTACTCCTGTGCGTAGCGACACTTCACTTTATGTAAGTTCATGGAGGATTACTCCAAAAATATAAATCGCCCAATGCTCTTCTAGGGGCTGGGAGACGCGTTGCGTCTATGAAGACGCAAGAACTTAAAAAACAAGTAGAGGTGCTACAGAATGGCACAGACTTTCTTGTAGTAGAGTTTTCTAATTTCCTTGGTGAGGACTGGCACTGTACAGTCTTGACCCTCCTTCTTGCATGCTTACATCTATTGCGGCCCCAAAAAATCATTTTTTGAAATTTTCGCAACTTTTCGGTTTCCAAATAGTAGAACGTAAATTATATTTTAATTATATGATAGAAGGCTATAACGTCGTCCTAAATAGCAATTTTCACTGAAAAATGTGAAGCCGTTTTTAAGAAAATGGCAAATAAACATTACTATAAACGCGAAATTTGGAGCTATTTTTCACAGGAATCTATTGAGTTTTCGAAAAACTTCATGTAAGTAATTTGAAGAACTTGAAATTTAATAATATAAACAAATGGATGAAAATGTGCATATTAACGGCGTGAGAGATTAAAAGAATCACATTTGTGTAATGTTTTAAAAAGGAAAAGAATACACCAAAATGAACTTTACGTCGTATTAAACAGTGCAATTAGAACTATCCGTTGGAAAATATTGAATAAAAAATTGGAGCCATTTTTGAGAAAATCACGTTGAGCGTTTCTGAAAACGCATAAGGTGCGCTCATTTTAACAGAAAAATGTTGAGTTTTCGAGAAACGTTATTTAACATTATTTAAAACATATCTACTCATAAGTACATGATGTCAAGGGAACATCTACTCATAAGTTTATCGACTTGTGAGACAAGTCCAAATAATTACATTTTTGTAATTTTTAAAAAACAAAAGAATAGAGTAATATGGCATTTATGTCATCTTGTACAGTGCATTTAACACTATATATACCACAAATTTAAAAAAAATTTGGCCTTTAGAAAATCTTAGTTTTGTTATTTTTTAAAATTGTAAATATTTCATGACATTCACAAAACTACTAAAATTTTAAAAAAAATTAATGAACTTAATGAAAGAATATTTTGAGCAACAAATTTCTTTGAAAAATTTTTCAAATTTTCAAAGCTTCAACTAAAGCCAGATGGATAGGGGTTTCTTCAACTTGGAAAAGATTGTAGGTGTGGTTTAGACGCTAGGTTTGTTCACATACGACAGACGGACAAACGGACGAACGGACATTTTTCTTTCAATTGGTTTTTCAGCATCAAGGATCCATAAAATAAGGGATTCTGGCTACTCCAAGTGATAGGGATTTTTGTCTTAATTTAGCAACTGGATTTATCCACTTTCTTGTTTTCAGGGCCCGGTAATGAATTTTTTTCTGTCGAAAATTCGCCGGTTTTTCCGCGCAACATTACATAACTTTCTCTCACTATGTATATTACTCCGTACATACGTACGTATATGAGAATGTAAAAATGAGGAGGTAGTGACATGTACAAAGGTATTCAATAAATATGAAGCGACATTCCGACTGTGATGGATGTTACCGGAGGGGCGTGAAAAGTGCGAACCGTATTTACACTTGAAAGGAACTAATTTTTCAAGGAGTCACGTCCGAATGAAACAATTGATGACGCACAATGGGCAACGTGCACGTTACTACTGGAATGCCTGCCTGGGGGAGCCGATAGTGTCTGCCATACGGTCTAATGTTGAAGCGTTCCAGGTCCTTCTGGACAAGCGGATGTACTTCCGATGCGTTGAATTATGAGGAATTTGGATGTCCAGGAGACGTCATGTCTTAGGCACAGGTGCTAACGTTTAACCGCCATACTACGACCTTCCTCAGGGCGAAATGGGTCGGGGTCGACCTTCCTCAGGGCGAAATGCGGAATTTGGCACTAAGGAAGCTCGCAGAATAGCGGCGAACACGAAACGTTGGCATCCGTGCCTATTGTGCGTCCAAACATTTGATTGCAGTACAGCGCTTATGGAGAACAGCGTTGCCATTTCTCAGAAGCGTTTACATGTAACACTTGCCTTGTTGGATACTCGTATTGACATGCAATTTTGTCACCTTCTACGTAATGTAATAAGCACATTTCAAAGTCCATAAATATTATTTTATATTTGCTATGAAGCATTGCAAGTTGTGGTTTTGTGACAATTAGTATTCAGAATTTCATGACCTGCTACCTGTCGAAGCGCGGAAATCTCCGTATGCCATCACTATCTGCCTTTCTGTCTTCAGGGTCTCAGTTGCCTCGAAGGGCATGCAGGGTGTAACAAACGGATGTTTACATGGCAGATTTGGAAAGATGAGGAGGTCGAACACACATGCGTGAATAATCCAATTAAAATTATTACAAGGATATGAGTTCCTAAAAATGTTATCTAAAAAAGGGACAAATAAATAAATACATTTCTCTTTTACGTAGAAATACAATTTTGTCAGAAATGGGTTATAATAAAAAGGGTTAGAGCATAGTGTAACAATGTCATCAAGTGCACCGCGCGTTTAATTTTCAGCTTTCTTAAAAATAGCGTTGATTTACACGGTATTCACACAAGTGACGTCGGTAGAATGATTATGAGTGCGTGTTACGAGGCCATTGAAACTAAAAAGAGACCGATATGGCCTTTGCAATCAGTCGTGAAAGAACGAACACGCTAGAAAAATGATACCTGTATATGATATCTCTCATCGGCATCTCAAGGTTTCGCCAGGCGACTGTGAGGTGAGAGTCACGGAAAACAAAGTTATTTTTACTACATTCGTTTTAATAAGTAAGACGGGATTTCGGCAGGGTGTTTCAACCTTTGTTCAGATCTTACGTAGTATCTACACGCCTGAATAAATTAGAACTTGAACGAAAATAACTTCAAAATATTTTAAATATATGAGTTAATATTAAAAATTAAAGATTAAAAAAGCATTGAATTATTATTTGTATAAAACAGACCTTTAATTGTTAATTAAATCTGAAATATGAACATAAAAACAAGTCCAACTTAATGTGGAACACTGTTTGGCCATGAAATACTAATGAGACTTGTTTTGCAAGAATAATGACAACGATATGAAGATCAATGTTACAATTTTCGGTCTCAAGTCATTTTGTATATCCAATTTATTCACATTTTTTAAATGTAAAATAAATGGAAAATGTCCATTCACAAAGGTGAGACTTGATGAAAATCAGATTCTGCAAGACCTAGTGTGAACAATGCGTAATAATCTTTTTCAACATCCAGCGAAAATTTGCCACATCTTTGCATTTTAAAACAAATTTTAAGACAGAATTTCTGGTTGAATGGCTTTGGAATTAATATTGTTAACTGGAAAACGTCTGATTCAATTTTAGATATGTTTATAAGTATTTGACTGTGATATTCAAAAATAAATGTTCTATTTTTCCTTTCACGTCACCAGTTGAGAATCGATGAGAAGTATTCAAGATCACAGAACATGAGCAGTTTGTTCTGAGCGCACGAAACATTGTTTTTATTATCGTCTAACTCAAGAACCATGTTTCATACAGAAGTGTGGTTGGTCTCATATCATAATTTGGACTTCCTTTGTGAATGAATTATTGACGTATGGAGGCAAGAAGTAAGAAGATCAGCTAACTATACTATTCAATACCATTATCAAGACACGCAGAATACCATCAGAATGGAAAACCAGCACGACGATACCAATCTTTAAAAAAGGACGAAGAACAACCCAGAGAACTATAGAGGTATTATTTCAATAAATATCTCAAAAATTGTTTTCAAAGGTTATATTAGAAAAATACTACCATTTCTGCAGACGAATGAAGAACAACAAGGATTTCGACCTAATTGATCAACAACAGATGCCATATTTGTGATCCGCCAAGTAGTCGAAAAGGTGATTGAATTTAACGTCCCTGCCTTCATGTGCTTCGTGGCGTTCAATCGCGTAAGATTACAATACGTGTTAAGTATTTTGAGAGAGAAGAATATTCCAGAAACATTCATAAAAATAATTGAAGACATGATTACGTATATCTTCATGAAAGTGCAAGTCGGAAATATGGTAACAGACGAAATCATTTGTGCCGCTGGTGTGAGACATGGTGATTCTATCAGTGCTGTGGATTTTAATCTGATAATGGACAAGATAATAGGCAGCGTGAAAGAAATGCCGGGACGTGAAATGGGAAGTAAAAGAATCCAAATATTATGCTATGCAGATGATGCAGTACTATTGGCAAATTCAGGAGACGATATACAAAGACGTTTTCTTTCTTTCTTTCTTTATTTCTTTATTAAAACTCTATTTAAACTATTTATTTATTGTATTTATTTATTTACTTTTTTATTTACACTACTATTACTATACGCGACTTAAATTTTGAATACAGAAAGAAAATGAGAGTTTTTTTAAAGGATTGTTAACAAATATTCGCTTCGATGTAATAAAATCTATTTTCAAGGATAATTCAGAAATAAATTTGGGCTCTTATCCCTCATCGTGTCCTTCGTCAAGGAATAATTCTTCCTGCCGCGGCAACATGGAGAATGATAATTTGAATAACTATATTTCCCATTGAATTCTAAAAGACGTGCATAGATAATGAAGTTACATTTAAGTCCAGAAGCAAAACAAGAGGCCATCTCAGCATTTGTGTTACTCGTTACAGGTTTAGAATTATACAGTCCAAATGGTAAATAATACATTAAATATTATTATTTAAAATTAATGTTACTTTCCTTTGGATAGTATAGTATAGTCTCTAATTGTATAGAAACAGTAATTCACCAGAAACGATTTTACTTGGGATTTAAACTTTTCTATCGACTTTAATCGTTTAATGTCATCTGGCAACGTGCTGTAAAATAATGTAGATGTATTGCATGTGCATTTTTTGTAATTAGCTGTTGGTATTGTAACCTGATGAATATGATTACTAGGTCGAGTGTTATAGTTAATGACATCGGCGTTTTCTGAAAATATATCCCTGCCCTTAAGAAAGAGATTTTTGACAAAAACCACTGATTCCTAAATCAATAGGTAAGGTAGTGGTAAAATTCCTAGTTTAATGATGAGAGGTTTATAAGAATCACGTGGGTGGGATTCGGTTATTATTCGCACAATTCTTTTTTGTAATCTAAAGGTCTGGGAGCAATAAGATGTATTTCCCCAGAATATTATGCCATACATCAGGCGGAAATGAACATTCGCGAAATATACACAAAGATTTAAAAATTATATGAAAATGGAGTATTAATGAATATATTTTAAAATGTTTCAAGGGAATCATGTAAAGAATCCTCAGAATTGAAAGAATCCTTTTCGAAATCGCAAGACTATGAGTCCGACCAGAAACAATGCACAATTTCGGTATCAGGGGGCTCCAAAAGGCTATTTGTGTTTATATTTCAGAATATATTTTCCCCAGCATTAAATATCTCCTGTGCGAGAACTCTCGCATATTAAATTCCACCCTCTCCCCTCTCCTTCCATTTTCATAATAGGAGGGAAATTTGCTAAAGAAAAGTGGTACTTCGGTTTAAAAAGTGTAAAGGTAACTTCCAATATGTTTACAGAATATCAAATAAAAATAGAAACCATCAAATTAATGTTTGAAAACAAATTTTGAATAAAGACTTTTTCAGTATTATAAAAAAATTCACACTTCCTTAAAATTTATCTTTGAAGTGATTACAGTATCGTCCTAAACATTTAGCTTCTCACTTTCCTTAACTATTAGAAAAGGTTTTTACTCTTGAGATACTACGTAAAGTTGGCCATGCGAAAATACAGCATTGAGGAAGTACTACCCTACTCTTTGGAATATAATTTACCTTTATGACCGAAATGAAAGGTACAGGCTATTCAATCGCCTAGAATATCAAGAAATTAGTTTAATTTCACATACAGTTGCAGATTCTGTACGTTCTCCGAATAGGTGGGGTGGTATCAAGAATCGTCGGGCCACCAGAATGTAAGAATATCCAAGAAACTCTCATCCTATAGATTATGGTGCGAAGAACCTTTCTATAAAGCCTTTGACCCCAAAATGCCAGATTTTAATTTCCAGAGTTTAACAACTCCATTTTGGAGTTATTAAACTAAATACATTTTAAAAATCCTGCCAGAGTATTGCGGGTTGCATTTAACATTCATGTTTAGATGCCTTTTCTTTAAAAAAGTTCTGAAGGATTTGTTGAAGTCAAAGTGCATTTCGCCACGTCTCCGTGAAATTCTCCACCTTTAGAAACCTCGTTTATAAAAAACTGGTTGTATGTGAGAGCCCCAAAATTCATCTGCAATACTGAAATAAAATAGAGGATTTTGTATAATGTATATAATAAAACATGAGGTGATGTAGCAGTATCCTTGCCCCATTAATGGGGCGGTACTTTTTATTATAAATTTAGAGGTATTAGAACTTCATTTCAACGAAATTTTAACATGAAGTGATTGAGATTGGCAATATGTAATACACTAACTGTCGAGACCCGCTTTATTTGTTTCTGTCTCCAATGTACGTCAAAGATCACGATTTTACGATGTTATGGGTTCAAATAAAAGATGAGTCCTTCTCCTTGACTTATTTTTTGAATATTATGATAATATCACTTCATCACCTTCTCATATACATTCTCGACACATCTATACAAGAAAATTGCAAAAATCATCTGAGTGAGAAAAATAAAAGTATCAACCCCAATAATGGGGCGGTGGGAATTATTGGTTAGGGGTTTATTTATTTTGTTGATATTATAATACAGCTAATTATGACTCATTATTGTAAATATTCTTAATTTTTGGGTTTATTTACAATAATTGGTCACACGTGAGTAACATAACGCTACTTTTCTTGACTTTCAGTCTTAAGGTACACGAAATTGCATCGATAATTGAAGACAACGATGATTTATTGAGCGGAAATGTACAACCCTCTGAGAATCATTTGTTGTCAGATGGTGATGGTGAACTCGATAAGAAAGCTGCTGTATATAATTTGAACGGCAATCATTCGTTACAGAGTTATTTGCAAGAAAACTTGATAATGACACTGGCTGTGACATAGATGTTGAAATAGGTACAAAAGGGGATATCTGCGAAACAAATGACTGTACAGATAATACAAAGGAAAAGGTACATTTACCGTCTGTTAGGATGTTATCAAATGTTTGTCTAGTGCACTTCTGAATTATGCTGGAAACCGGAACGGTTCAGTGATGATTATACTCCAGTAGAGCACTTTCAAACATTTTATGATAAGGGGAGTAACAGACACACAAAAGGAGGATTGCAGAGACAGTCCGATTAGGTGGAACGAACTAACTTAGATACGTTGTGCATTATGTCGCAAAAACATCACAAGAAACTGCAAAAAATGTGATGTGAGATGTCATGTTAATTATTTAGAATCTTTTCATTACCCATAATGACAAATAAAATATTTTTATATTCATTTTTCTTTGTATGTTACAATACTTAATATGTAACTTCATAAAAAAATATAATGTTGATACGGGACTATTTTTTTCAAATATTTAGTCACAGTTAACACCTAACCTTTTAATCCCACCGCCCCGATAATGTTTTGTCCACAAGCGGCATGTTTTGTCCACAAGCCTAACAGCAATGACCGAATATTGATAAAAACACATATTTCACTTTATAATTATAAACAAATGTAATAATAAGTGAGTAATTTTTAAAATAAATAATTGTGGGATTAAATGGGTTAGTATAAATTCCATCGAACATTAATTAATCTAAGCAATTTGATTCCTGCAATGTTTGCATGTTTCTTTAGCACACTTCAAAATATTCCCCTCTGCTTGCTCTTGCTGTGGGCCGATCTTATACACCAAGTACAGTTTTTAATTGTTCGTAGCCGTGTAGAGATAACATATCACGATTTCCTAAAAAAATGTATATGCGAAAAGAAATAGAAAATAAAATACTGCAGAAAGGCGACAAATCAGCACTGTATCTGTAACACTGTTCTTCAATACATCTGTCTGCTTGATAATAAATGCAATTGGCTTACATATAACATTTAAATATTTTACTAACATGCTTAAAATAGCATTTGCAGTCCTGAATGTACTACGAGAAAAGTCCTCCTACTTTTCTTGCAAATGCTTCAACTTGTTTTGTGCAAATTTTCTTGCTAATGCTATATCTTGAATTAACATGCTGACTTGAAAATTTGAATCCCTGATAATAACGAAAATACTGACACATGTAAAACACAAACCGAACCAGTTGATCTCGGTTTCGCAGAGCACTTTAGTCTTGGCCTCCTTCACTATTATACGAGAGCGAGATATCACTTGCCTTAAAATGATCCGATTTTCTTCCATTCGGTGCGCAGGGAAATTATCGTTCACCGGTCAGGAATCTTTAATATTATATTGTTTTTATTGCCAAACGTAACAAGGCACTCTTCACTACTCCCTGTACAGAATCGTCCATTCTTCGCCAACATTGTTTCTCTCTTTTGACAAAGAACATAAAAAGATGTAAGATGTCTTTCTCTCCCCTCTCTCTCTCTCCCCTTTCTGCTCTCTATCTCTCCTCTTTCTCCTCTCTCACTACTCTTTCTCCTCTGTCTCTCCTCTCTCTCTGTGTTTGAATTAGTTCACAGTTTTCAGTGTCAGTGCCTGATATAGTATAAGTATCTGTAAGCGCCGGTCCAGCAAAAATAAAATATATTATCTAATAATATTTAATTCTGTAGATTGCAATGTGAGGAATGTTTCTTTGAGGCCTCACAAATAAGTTTTAAGGTTCTAGAATGCTTCGTTTAGGAGTTATTTAACTATGCAGATTTGGACAATCTTGTCGTGGGTTGCGGTTTTTCAGCAGTTTTTTAAAATATCGTTAACTTTTTTAAAGACAATTTGGAATCCGTCACTTCTACATAAAATTATATTTCTTTAGAGACCTCATTTATAAAGATTGGTTGCGTGTGAGAGCCGAAAAAGGTATGTATACCACTGAAATAATATATGAGACAATAATGACTCATCAACGTTACCCACGCAGTAATCACAATAATAACAGTCTGAAAAAATATGTAAATACATCCCATTGCAGTAATAGTAAATAAATGTGTGAACTCAATTAAGAGGAAGTACTACCAATACTTATAACAGCACAAGTATGATCAACAAATCTAAAAAAAAAAATATCTCTAAAAAGAACCCAAAAATTATCATTCGAAAAGCCCAATGTGTCTCCGGAGACATGTATAATGTTTGCACAAAGTTAAATCATAGTTCTAGGGTGGGGTCAGATATGTCAGAATTGGCCTCACACTCAGTTAACTAGACTAATTATCTCTGACAGAGATTAATGATAATTTAATAGTAGAAATAATATTTATTTTACAGATACCCCTTGGAAATGCACTTGGTTCATAAAGACTACAGTAACAGTACTTTGGTGTTGAGCATCTTATTCACAACTGTAAGTATAAACGACAAAACCGTGGTTCGACAAAATTCTAAGTTCTATTATAAATAAAATTTCAAATTTGTGATTATTAACTTCTTTTGCATTTCATGCATTTGGTTGTTGTACGTTCCCACTTTTTAATACTTTCTTCCTACGTGTTTCTAAATCACATACCTTCTTCCTCCTGGTTCATTGCAGCTTTGGGGTAGGATTGATTCAGTTTTTGAAGCGATTGTCATAAATTATGCGTGCCATGTAAGAACACTAACCCTGCACAAACACTTTATTTTTTTAATTTTTTAAAAATGTATTATACAAACATGCGTTCGGATCTCTAGGACGCCAGGAGTGTTATTTTGCAACATAACCTGGCGATACGACAACCGTCATCCTGGAACGGTATTAATGCTATCATTATTGATCCCGTGGCAACACTCCGCACTTTGTAAATCAATATTATAAAAGTCACAATCTCTTTCTACAAGACCCAATTTCGCACGACCAGATCTTCAACCAAGCGGTACATAATTTAGGCCAGGTTCTGCGTATGTGTAAAAATAAATTCTAATATTACTACCCGATACTAACAGAACGATTTAGACCCATGTGAATATCACTATCAAATAGTAACTTAAGATTTATTAGAATTCTACGCCCGCGCCATGAAGCGGGTGTACCCAGCTTCGAAAATTGTAATTGAGGGTCTCACGAGTGATTGTTTTGTAGGATATGTAGTGAACATACCCATCCTGGTTTTAGCGATCTAGAACAGAACTGCTTAAGTGCAAGATTTCGGGCCAAAATGCACGCGGACGACCGCATGACATTACCCTCTTAGTAGACTAGATTCCTTTAAAGCTCCCACAGACCGGCGCGGAATATTCGTAGCGGGTGCGGCGAGGAAAGTTCCGCGCTAGCCGCGGCAGCGTAATTCGCGGGACCGTTCACACCGGAGCGTCAATTATATATAAGTCAGCGTTTGGTGGCAGTTTTCATTCGATAAAGAAGAGGCGCTCGTTGCTACGCATGCAGGAAATGGAATTGCAGAGTTTTGCTCTTCCAACGTTTTCTGAGCACAAGAGTACGTTTACATACAACATTTTCTGAGTACTTTTTTCTTATTTATTTACGATTTTTCCTGAAATCGTTAATATCTCTTTAGAAAACGTAGAACAGAGATCCACGATTTTGAAAGGAGAAAGTACGGAGAATTTCACACTTTGATGCCACAAAGGATGAGAAACGCTTTTAATTTACTACAATGACCAGTGCCTGTTTTCTTGAAATTTTGCATGTGATCAGAGAAGACAAGAAAATCTGACACTCAATAATCATGAAACTATCTCACCTGAGGAACAACTTTCTATCTCACACACACACACACACACACACACACACACACGCGCGCGCACTGAGAGATATATGATACAATTATAAATCTATTGAAACTTTTCATTAGTAAAATGTACAAAATTTAAAAATAATTAAATTACTGAAGACAATTAGAAGTAAAAATACTTCTAACCGTTTTGTCGTGTCAGATTCATTGGCAAGCTGAAAATATTCGAGATCTGACAAGTCTTTGCCTTAGTTTCCACAGCGAAACTGGAGTGGCAGCGGAAAAAATGCGTCCGACCGCGAATGGAAATCCGCAGCGAATGAAACGCTGCCAATCTGCTGCCTCGCCGCTCGCTTGCCGCGCGGTTCTGAACGTGCTCGAAAGCCAACACGAGACGCGAAATTTCCGCTTCCAACATTCCACGTAGGCAGCGGATGTTCCGCACCGGTCTGTGCGATCCTTTACTTTTCCTTTCCCCTCTATCATGAAAGCGAACAGCATTTTCCCTTCCCTTCCCTCACCCTATCCTAAGACTGAGTTGTGAAGCAGCGGGCCACGACGGTTGCTTTCAGATAAACGAGACACGCCAAGCGAGCCGCCCATTTGAGCAGCCCTGATCTAGACCAAAGTGTTTCTATTTTTAAATGTATCTTCTTCTTGTTCGGCAGTTTTGCCTTTCAGGGGTTTGTACAATTTTATTTTTATACATAACATGTGGGCATACAACCTCTCACTCTTGTATCTTACTACTAGCTTATGTACAGAATTTCATACTTATATTTCTAATACATACATCTAAACAATTTCACATACAATACACAAATTTTGCAATATATTATACATTCTTCAATCTAGATACATTTATAAATGCATTCAGAAATTTTCATTATATTGCGATGAAAATTTACATATTTTACATACATTATTGTAGTGATTTTCTACGGAGGTTTTAACATGTCCTTGGGATATCGTGAGCGCATTCTCTTGGGATGTTTAATGTTTTCCCCATTGTGAATTTTATACTGCAAGGAGAAGAAGGGAGAAGTGTACAAAAATTGTCACATTTTTCTTAAATGTTCATTTAGGGGTTCTATTTGAAGTTCCCTTTGAATATGGAAGAGTTTCTGAGTTATCCGAATAAAGGCTGGAAGTGTATTGCGGGTTTGCATCTGCTTCGAGTGGTACGAAATTTGAAATTTGAAATTTATCCTTTTTTTTTCGAAATGATGACGAGAGATGAACGAATCCTCTAGAGGGAGGTACCGTTAACACTTATCTTGAAAATGCTACCGCACACGAGTGTATTGTTTCTATCATTTAGCTGATGAAGGGATAATAAATATCAAGTGGTTTAAGTACACTAGCTGGACCCGTGTGAACATTCCCTAGCTTGTAAATAATTGATTTAAAAAAGAAAATAGCTTCGTAATGAAACCTACTTTCGAAAGGACATCCCTTGAACTGTCCCAAACATTCCAATCCTTCAACTGTTAAAGCTTTATAGGCTCCTCTTCATCAATTAAATTTCAAATAGATTTCGAGACTGAACTCGATTCTGTCCACACATGCATGCGAGAACAAAGTTCTTAGAAGAGATAATTCTTAAAAAGTGTAAAAACATTTAAAATGGCCTGATTTTGAAGAAGACTTCTTGAAGGAACACAATTCGGCATCCACTTGTCCCCTGCATATTCCTCACATTCTCCTCGAATCTTTTTAGCATGTTTCCTGTTGATTTACCATTATATTTCTCACCTGTTTTACACATGTACCTCTGCTGAATGTTAGAGAGTGTGTTAGTGTGTGCAAAGTGAACGAAAGGACCAAGGATGAGGAAGGGAAGATCTCGCGTGGTGTGGTGAGGCGACGCCGTCTTGCGCCCCTCACCGCCCGCCCTCCGCTCGGGCCGCGCTGGCCCCGGTCTGGCGACCAGATGTCCAGGCCGCCTGTTCCCCCCCCCCCGCACCCCTGTGGGTGCCCACCAACTAAGGCACCGCCAGCCCCGCTGACGCCGTGGATGGACTGGCCCGGCGGTATATAAGACCGGGCCCGGCCTAAGAAGTGGTCGCTCGTTTCCCGCTCTTCGTGAGTGCGGTAGTGATCGACGGCGTCCCGCTCTACGGTTGCCTTCGGGTTTGACCGAGTCGGGAATCGACGCCGTGCCGAACCGAGCGACCCAACCGAGCGACCCGTTGCCAGCCCCCATCTGCTTTCGCCGCCGCCTGCGCCGTCCCTTGTGGCCGCCGCATACGCCGCCGCCGCCTTGAGGCCGCTGGATTTGCCGCCGCTACCTGCCACCCTTCCCCACCCTCCTCATGGCTGCGTAGCCTCTGTTAGGGCAACGTACTTGCAAAGGAACTTACAATAAACCATTTTGTATATAACCAACACCGAGTTCATCTTTCTCCCGATACTCACTCTCTCCCATCATGTCATCACGACAGTGGTAAGTGGACCGACTTGTTGCCGTCCCCCATTCGCGTTGTTTTGATCCGAGAAACCACGGAAAACTAGCGACGAGAGCAGCCGTCCGCTAGACTTCTCCCACAGAAAGCAGAAGAATTCGACTTACGTATGCAACTAGTGTCGAAAACCGCGACCGTCGAGACTGGAACCCTAGGACCTCCCGGTCGGACGCACTGCGGAGGCAACGGTTATTGTTCTGAGCGAGCAGTAGGGGGTGTTGGAGATGTTAGTATTTGTTGCGTCTTACAACTTAACGTAACGCGTCTCCAAACCCCTTACGGGGCGTTGAGCGCTTTGCGCTGGGGAGTAATCCTGCATTAACTAGCGCGGCAGTAATCTCCATTACCTTTCAGTCATGTCACGCCACATTGCAGTCAGTTGTCAAGAGGACCACCAGGTAGCATCTCCGCGTATGCGCCTCTTACTACGCGCTCCTGCGTCACTACCCAGTGGCCAGAATTGGGAAGGAATAAGGGATGGGTAGGGTTTAGGACACTTCACTTTGATTTGTGGGTGATGTGACGTCCTGAGTCCACCATTAAATGCTTCCTCGTTCTTTCTCTATTCATGCGCAGCAATGCGGCGTGCCGAACGAGGGGATGCAGACGGTGGCGGCAGCAGCGAGGCAGGTGAAACAGTCAGGTGACACGGTGCCAGTCATGGATTTCGCCCCGGTGAGACTGCTTCCGCCTTTTCTGCAACGGGACTGCGGCTACTACATGTTCACGGGCTCCCTCACGACGCCGCCATGCACTCAGGGCGTGTTGTGGCTGGTGCACGAGGTACCACTCTGCATCGGACGGAAGCAGGTGCGTTTTCGACTTCGTCTCTCTGGAGTTCGTTTGCTAAGGAATAAATTTTTTATAACTTCATTTTCTGTGCACGTCTTCTAGAATTCAGTGGGAAATACAATTATTCAAGTTATTGTTTCTATGTTGTCGCGGGGAAGTGTTATTCCGAAGGACAACATGGATAAGAACCCAAAATTTATTGTTATTTATCCTTGAAAATAGACTTTATTACATGGGAGCTTTTTTCTTCAAAATTCAAGTAGTATATGACTTAGTGTAGGGATCATAGAATTTTGAAAATGTGCACACAATTCACTTTTCCCCATAGCACGTCATACGCGTTTTAATTTTTTTACGTAAAATAAATAAAAAATAAATAAGGGATAGGTGGTTGACTGTTCTGTCCAAAGTATATTTAGACATTCAAGTCTCGAAAATGTGGGACGGTCTTGTCGAAGTTAAATGTGATGTTAATTGTCTTGGATGATGGTGACATGAATATCAGAAGTTGTAGTAGCAATTCAATCTTTTAATCACACATTATTAATGTAATTATCAGATTCCAATTCACTAATTTTAACCTTATTTGACTCTTCCAAAAAATATCACTTTTTACTTTTCTTCTGTTATATCCAGTATATAGGAATAGTATTTAAATAGGCTAAAAATATCGAAATCCAGATTTCTACTATAAGGTTGGTCGGGAGGGACGAATATATTGCTTCCTACAATGTCTGTATGGATGGATGTGCGTAAAGAGTGAATGTGAAGCAGATTAAAATCTTTCGTTACGCTACCTCCCTACCGCTAGGCGTCGCAATTGACGATAAAAATGAAATGCGTTATTTCATACCTGCCTTCTTGGATTTTGTAGCCACATTAACCTTTGGGCGACATGGTCAAATTAATTTGTAATTTCGTTTTTTGAACTTGCTATAAACATTCGTGTTTTAAACACACTTCATACTACCTACGACCCGTTTTCATCGACATCTCCACGACGACATAACGGTATGACTCGTCGTTTTCTAAACATTAGCAAACTGATGAACAATATAATGTATGAACCAAATTGATTGAGTGATTATTTCTTGTGTTGAGCGCGTCAATTGCTATGGCCGTTATTCACGAAAGTGTAGTGCATGTTTTATAACGGGAAATGCAAATTTCTCCCCGCTGGATGGTGAGATTCGGCGCCGACCTACATGCGATTTTTTTCCTGATCCAGCTATCCCCCACTAGCGAGTAACCATCCCAGCCGGAAAAAGCTCTAAGCTACCGACTGATATCCCGGCAAGTATGGTAGTGTAGTGCATGAAAGTGTAAGTGTGAATAGGTAAGGGGAGATGTTAGGCTTAGGAAAAGGAAGGAAAGATTGTGCGCGGTCCTTTTGTCAGAGTGCTGGCTCCGGCCTTCGATTGATGTTGGCGGAGAAGCCATGGAAAACTACCAATACGGCCGCTAGAATTATCCTCCAGACAGCGGCTGAATTCGAGCTAGCTAGTGTTCGAATGAAATCGAGCTAGGGGCCACAATGGGAACTTAAACCCTAGGATCTCCTGGTCAGAGGCACTGGTGACATCTATGAATGTATGTATGAACAAATGACATGTATGAACATGTTTGCTACCCATTCTCGAAGACAATAACGCTATTATGACGTTATTTTAAATTAGGTGCTACAGTAGCACACACTTTCTCGCACTATTGCTAACGTTGGCGGTTTTCAAAAATTCTGGGAGTTCAACGAAAATAGGATTGAACCATTTTTATAAGCGTCATTTTCTTAATTCTAGGAGAAAATTGAAATCATTTTTGAAAAAAAAAATTTTTTAAATTCCATTTATTGCAAGCAAAATTACTCGAAAACTATTCGTATTTTCGAAAAGGTCAATACGACCTCATTTATAGATCTAATTTTGAAAAACCGATTGTATTACGAAAACATCTTTATCTTAATCGTGTAAACCAAAAATTGAGCCCGTCCGTCTTTTTGTGAACAACGCTAGCGGCTAAACTGTAAGCAAGATTTTGACTAAACTTGATATCCCTCAAAAGACCTCACTGATGTCACAGCCACTTCAATTTGAAATGGGTATTTTACTTTTGGAGGTACTTTACCATGAAGCCTCAATATTTTCAAAATGTATTAAAAAGTGGCTCCAAACCTGTGTCGCTGCAGACACAACGGTAATGCAACTCGCTCATCGCTCGCTCGCTCGCTCGAGTTTTCGAGAAACTTTATTTGACATTGCTCATACATGCTTTAAATAATGTAAAATAAAGGTTCTCGAAAACAACAGTTTAAAAAAAAATGAGCACAAAATTCTGCATTTTCAGAAAAGCTCAAACACCATTTTCTCAAAAATGGCTACAATTTTTTCTTCAATTTTTTTCAATAGATAGTGCTAATTGCACAGTTTATTACGACGTAAAGTTAATTTGGTGTATTCGTTTGTTTCTTTTCTTCAAAAATTACTCAAATGTATTTTTTTAAATACCTTTCACGCCGTCAATATGGATATTTTCTTCGATTTGTGTGTATTATTCTATTTGAGTGAAAGCGCTTCAAATGACTTCAAATAAGGTTTTTTGAAAACTCAATAAATACCTGTGAAAAAGAGCTTCAAAGTTCACATTCACAGTAATGTTTAATCGCCATTTGCTTGAAAACGGATTAGAATTTTTCAATGAAAACAGCTATTTAGGAAGAGGTTTTACGTTTCGTTAATATCCGTAAAATAATATTTTGGTTGCACTATAAGGACACCGAAAAGTTGAGAATATGTATAAAAAGGACGTTAGGCGACGATAGATGGCAGCTAGCAAGAGTATAGGGGAAGTTCGTAAAGCCAGTATTCTCCAAAGAAATTAGAAAACTTTACAAGAAAGTCTGTGCCATTCTGTAGCACCTCTAATATTATTTGTGAACGTTTATTAGTTTGCAAGATCTTCTCAGCGTTTGTGTTTTTCTTCTTCTTTTCTATAGATGATAAAATACTTGTGCAAATGCAGGTTCTTAACATATTTTTAAACCTGGAAGAAAAAATGCAACAAGACATACTAAGTGAATATTTACTTTAATTATTTCTCCCGAAAAGTAGTAAGGTAGATTGTATTATATTTGCATACACACACACACACACACACGCGGGCGGGCGCAGACACACACATTATATATATATATATATATATATATATATATATATATATATATATATATATATATTGAAATAAAGTTAATATATTAATAATTTATTTATTTTAATTTTGACTCCATCTTCGGCTTTCTAATATTATTTGATATTATTCCAACGTAATCCGTTCCGAATTTGTATAAATGGCGCCAGGAAAAGATTACGCTAATACTATCATACAAGTTAACCTTCAACTCTAATTATAAATAAATTAGTTTCCGGCTACCTGGGTCGATGGGTTTCATAGAAATAATCACTATTGTATGCTAATAGATGATTATCCGATCTGCCATCTATACAGAGTGGTCGAGGAATCTGAAAAGCAAATATACTTCTATCTTGCTACTTCGTTACTAGAATTGGCTCAATGAGAATCATGTATTCATTTCACAAAACATGGAAATTTATTAAACAATTTTGGTACTTGATAATTCTACACAATATGAAAAAAAACCTTGGTCATGACCTGTTCCAACCTTGTAATGTAGTATTCGTCTTCGCGCACTCTTGGACGAAGGTGTCTCGTTGTACCATCTTCATTCTTCTCCGACGTCGCTGTCCTCAGGTCCAGATACCATCTTCTCTCTTCTTTTCTTGCAGAAGCACACTTCAATCACCGTTCATCACTGTTTCCGAAGTTAATAAAGTCTAAGTCGTCGCCAATTTACGAATTCCAAGTTCATCCCACGCGTATGCTGAATACTCAACGATCAACAAACTATCTGCTGTTAGCATTCCAGTCCAGTTACTGATAAGTTCGCCTAAGCCCTCAATGTCCTTCTAACTCGTTCACTTGAAATATTTTAAGTTTTACTGTCCCCACATAGCATTCAAATTCAAAGTTCTACCAATATCTACTCCCCAGTAGATGCTTACAAGTCCCAAAATACTCCTAACATTACTTGTGCACGATCCGTTCAACACCACTGCATCAGTCAGAATGAATGCCTATCATATTCTTTCAACCCTTCAAAAACTCGGTCCATCTTTTTCGATTGTTTATTTACAGACAAGACTTGATGTACTTCCGTGCCAAGCCAATCCCTAAATTTCTTACAAAATAAACTAGCCGTCTCCGCGATTGTCACTGCATGAAGATTGTGGACCTTGACGACGGCTCGCTTACCGTTGCTATGATGGCATATTCACTTATATTTATCCCTATAATGCTTCTCCTGAATTTTATCAAGAAAGGTTTACACAGTAAATGAAAAATCGTTCATTTTAATTACATATTAAAGTGAATATTTCAGAATTTTTGGGTCACAAATGCATATTTTTAAAAGCATATTTCAAAATATTTTAGGGCAAAAAATCCTCTCCCTGCTCATTAGTTCGGCATATTTTGATCTTGGGAGGTGGCGATGATCTTTCCCCGCTTGATGGCGAGTTCCAGCGCCAATGTACCTGTCGTCTGTGGGGTTCCCCATAAGTATCTCCCACCAGCGGGGTACCGCGCCAGCCTGGACAAGCTCTAAGCTTGGTATCCATGGTAGAGTAGTGCATGTGCGTATAAGGGGAGAGTATATGACAAAGAAGAGGAAGGAAAGATCCCGCGAAGTCCGTGGCCCGCTTGTTAAGCTACTTCTCCGGCATTCGTCTGGTGTTGATCGGCCACAGAATTCTCCTCAAGACAGCAGCTGAATTTGATATAGCTGAGAAGCAAATGTTAAAATTCCTGCCACCATCGGGACAGGAAAACTAGGACCTTCCTGGTCAGAGGCCCTGCAGTTACATGAGTTGATGCACTGAACCATCTATAAACCTTATCAATGTAACACGGTGCATACGGTGAGTTTCAAATGGGAAAGAATGAAGAATTGTCGCAGAAACTGCACTATAAAAGACTTAGGAATTACGTTGGCATTCGTCACTCAACACGCCACGCCGTTTTCGCACCTAGGGGTCCGCTGTTGCTTCGATTTTTTCTCGTGGTGCGCTCTGGTGCCGGAACCATGAACTAGCAATACTAATTTAAAATTAAATGAAAAAATGTATGTTGTAAAATATGTTGACAGACTTTGTAGGCCTATATACTCATGCAGTGTTATTATTTATAGAGAAACTATCAACGCAAGATTTTCAAATGAGGTAATATGGGGCAAGTGCGGATTAAAATTTACCATGTTTGACTTAATTCTAGTTTCAAAAATTAAGATTTTTACAGTCACTTATCTTATTTTTTCAAATGTTATTGTAACAATTTTGTTTTAAAATATATTATTACATTCAAATTCATGTTTTAACCACATCTATTTTAGATTAATAATTCAATTTGGTTCGCCTAAAGATAGGGGCTGCTCCGTATGTTCATAAGCGATCACTGGAGGCTTCATTATTCAAGAACTAGCACTGATGGTGCAATCGCAAATTAGTTTGTTTTGAAATTATTTTAGTGTTCCCATCGTAAAAAGTTTAAAACTGTCTAAGATAGATCTTTTACTGTCATTAAAGTCATTATAAAAGTGGGTAAAAACTTAATGTAATCAAATATCTTAGCGCCAAAACTATTTTATCAAAACATTTTTATTTAACATATTTTCTTAGGTGCAGTGTAGTACGCCCTTGCATGACAAGAATGGTTATTAATTTTTATTTATTTATTTACTCAAAAACAGTCAAAACCTGTATGTGACGTATGGGGGAGAAAATCAACTGCGGACGCTTTCTAGAATTTCAACTTACTTCCATGGTTTGCACTTACATCCATGACCATGCTTTTTCCGGGGCAATTGATCATCACTGCTTAAAAACAACTAGAAAATTGTTAAGGAAATGTAAATGGCGAAATATCGGAAACAATCCACAGATTCTCTTGCCGCGATATTTTTTAAAATGTGTGGTGGTGTGTGAATTCTAATACGCTGGACAGTAAAACTGAAAGATCCAGTACAATCAAGGAATTGAAACAATAATCTGTAGTAGTTATGTTTCACCACCACGAATCGTGTGGCTTTTTTTATGTAAGATCAGTGTTTCCAACTTAAGCTCCATTAAGGGTCGCTTTTATTTGTTAATGTATTAGATTTAAAGGGGCGATTATATACTTATCCTACATTACAATGCCTAATTCCGACACTATTTGTAATAATCAGGCCTTTCTGCCCGGCTATTTGTTGTTGTTTAAAACCCAGTCTCTAACTATGTTTCTGTGATGTTTTCACAGTTGGAGGCGTTCCACAACTTGCAGAAAGCGGACGGCGGTCTCCTGGCGGTTAACGCACGTCCTCTGCAAGCTGTCAACGGCCGCCGAGTGCGCTATTTACCCTGTCAGCGCTAAATTGGGCCGTATCGCACTACTAGACTAGATATGCAGGATACGCGCTCACCATGTTACACAGAAACAAACAAGGAGATCTTAGAGAAGAGTGAAAATCACGTGGTCAGTCAGTCGCTGTGAAAAACTCGTTGTTTGTTCTGAATTGTAGTCGTTGTGTTTTTTCTTAGTCATATTTTAATTCAATTATAATAAATATTACAATCTATTTCAAGATTCACAATAGTATTTCAAATACTTCCTAAATAAAGCTGACGATTCTATTGACTGACTAATTATTCCCCTCCTAATGCTACATGCGGTTGTGACCCATTTTGCCCAATCCATAATTCTAAATTCCCTACTTTCAACTTTTCATAACATTTTTTTTGCGAAACAATTTTTCCAAAACCTATTTTCCCAAATTCTATAATTATCGAACAGTAATCTAGAATAATTAGTGTGACTGCTTCTACTTTCTCATATACCTAGCACAGAGAAAATACTGTAACGTTACGGAAAATCTATCTCAGGATTTTGACGATGATACACGTTTTGGGGTCCCTCGATACCGAAAAAGTGTTTCTTCATAGCGTCTGTTTGTTTGTGAACGAGTCCTGCATATAATATAAACCATGCATACAATGTTACCCCAAATTAATGTTTCTCGATCAATCTGACCGGGCTCGAGGTTCTGCGGATTTGAAAGGAATCATTTAATTTTTTTGGTGGGGGGTACCTGAAGCCCGTGGGATGTTTAAACATTTTCGCAAAATTCACTTTTATGGATAAATTTGCGTGAGAAGAAAGTTGTTTTCTATGTATAAAAACTTGACTAAAATTCCGGTAAAGAATTCGACAGTCTTTGCCAATAAGGGTGTCAAAGGTCCTCCACGCCTCACGTTTATATCCAAGAATTTTCCAGAAGTTCTTCCAAACACCCCTGCACGTCCAACAAAAAAGTATGCCAATTAAAATTCTAAAATTGAAGACATGGAGAATGTATATTGCTATTTTCCAGAAAAATGTGATGAGGTTTATGATGAGAACTTGTTACATTGGCAAACTATTACTGATTAAACATCATGTGGCAACATTTTTCTTCCAAAAGTGAAAACTCTAAATTTTCATTTAATATTTTATATTTAAATCCGTTATTTTAATTGATATTTACGAGGAATTTCAATAAAACATACAAAATCAGAAATACTCAATATGACAACTCTCATTATTAAAAATCGCAAGCGGTGTGGGGTTTTTTATGTACTCATCAACAAAGAGAGATTCAGACGTAGTTTCATAGTTAATAATGTTGCATGTTTCACTTCCATGCGGTCATTTTCAGCGTAATCTGTGACCGCTGGGGACCAGGTAAAGAATGTACGACGTAGAGTTGGGAAGAAAAATTGTTCTTCTCCCTGCCCTCCAGACGCCACAGATTGCAGGACAGATGGCCGTAATCAGACCGAAAACACATCTATACCATAAAAGAACAATGATGAGGCTACATCAGAGTTTTCTATCAACTTCCAGTGTTTATATAGAGGAACCTGAGAAAGTCGATTTCAACATTTGTTTTGTTGGGGAAATGTAGTAACATCTCTTTACTTTCAGGAAAAAAGGTAAATGTCTTTACAAACAGCATTTCCCAGTACGTCTTAGGGCGGTATACAACCCCTACATCATGAGATATTGAAATATTATCCCCATCTAGACTGTGTAGTTTTAGCTCTGTTAGCCGTGAGCTTGTGTAACTGCAGTGCTACTCCCGGATGCTGATTTGCCCCCGTTAACTCGGGGCTAGGCAACATGGGCTCACGAGCTTCTCAAGTCTCAAATGAGAGGACATGAAATAACAGGAGTCAAGAGGGCTCGTAGGAGGAGGACGTGGAGGCCTCTATAATCAGACAAATCCCGGGAGAGCCGCACTTGGGCCATGCACCGGTCTCAGCGGGAAGGGAGGATGTTTGGGAAATGGGGATCTTGAGAAAAGTATAATTCCACATGAGGAATGACTTTTTACGCTAGGGAGAGAGAGAGAGAGAGAGAGAGAGAGAGAGAGAGAGAGAGAGAGAGAGAGAGAGAGAGACAGACAGACAGACAGAGACAGAGGCAGAGACACGGAGAGACAGACAGAGGCAGAGAGAGGGAGATACATATAAAGAGATTACATAAAAAGGTACCGAATACATACGAATACTCGCGACCTACAGCAGCGCGATAGCTCGCGATTCAAAGAGTATTCTGTTTAGTTCTGGGTGAGAGGCCTCGTTAATAAGCGAAAGAGAAATCCCAAAGAGAGACTATAAAATATAAAAACCATCACAGGTTAGGGGATTAACGAATAAAGATATGACCACAATGATTTGTCTTGCTGCGCGAATGCTTTGAAACACTTTACTTGAAAATTCAATTTCTAAATTATGTCGTTCCGCCAGTATAAAATAAAAGATAGAACAAACAAAGAGAACATAATAAGAACAATGCAACACGATATAATCTCTCCCATTCGTATTTCCGCGCAATCTTGACTTGTAACTTGCGAGACGCGTCGGCAATACGAAAAAAGTCAAAAGAGAACGGCCTAAGGACCTGTAGATAACACAAAATGTAACTTAACACACGCGCGAGACATCTCGGAAATACGAGAAAAAACAAGAGAAAAAGAGTCGAATTAAACGAACCAAGGATATGTAGATAACACAAAATGTAATTTAACACTCGCGCGACACGTGTCGGCAATACGAAAGAAGAGTCAAAAGAGAACGACCTAAGGACCTGTAGATAACACAAAATGTAACTTAACACACGCGCGAGACATGTCGGAAATACGAGAAAAAAACAAGAGAAAAAGAGTCAAATAAAACGAACCAAGAACATGTAGATAACACAAAATGTAATTTATGTAACACTCGCGCGACACGTGTCGGCAATACGAAAGAAGAGATAAAAGAGAACAAACTAAGGACCTGTAGATAACACGTGGTGAGAATTAAATTGACACTCAAATTGAAATCATATTGTGGCTCAAAATGTCCTTGTTTTGCGAACGGAAAACAAAAAGATCAAATAAACTAAATATTTGCATGATTATACGTGGGTGGCTCGGAAAGTCTTAGATGTCCGGGAGCGCTGGGGCACACTGGGGTAAACTATAATTGATGTTTATTGGAATTTCTTTGGTAAAATACATAGCTTTTTTACTGGACTTGTGGTTGTGCCTGAAGCGGTTTTGACCTGCACTGTTCGAACCTGGCCCGATACGTCCGGGAGACACTGAGAAACTACTCCAATTGTCCACAGTGGGGGCGGAGAATCTTCAATTAAAATGACTAGGTCACCTTTTTTCAAATCTGGAGAAACAGACTTCCATTTTGTCCGCCTTGTAGAGAAATAAGACAGTTTCTAGTCCAGAATTTTTGAATAACGTTCAATTGTTTTTTCACTGTGTGATATCGAAGGGGTGTCGCAAACTCTTGCTTTGATTCTTGATCAAAAGCCAATGAGTTGAGAGCGTGTCCATAAATTAAATTATTTGGCGTTATTATGAAGGCCTATGTAACGTTGTTAGAACAAGCGACCAAAGGCCGTGAGTTTAAAATATGTTCT
This sequence comes from Teleogryllus oceanicus, assembly GCA_964035755.1. Lineage (NCBI taxonomy): Eukaryota > Metazoa > Arthropoda > Insecta > Orthoptera > Gryllidae > Teleogryllus > Teleogryllus oceanicus. The sequence goes on along the minus strand of CAXIVR010000002.1, from coordinate 183,161,093 downwards.
ACTTGTGTTAACAAAGTATGGAGTTCAGAAAGCGAAATGGAATTCTGTCCAAGAGAGCGTTTTAATGAAATTTCAAGGAGCCTACGGCTGCCTCAGCCAGTCCATTTCTAAATGGTGAACGAGGGGGACAAAACTGCTATTCTATTCCGTGTACTGCAAGAAAGGTTTTGAGAACCGAGTGCTCCTTATGAGTACTGAAAATCTTGGATAGTTCGGCCAACTGACTTTTTGCCTTCACAAAGGTTCTGGATTATCACTATAAATAATTTGGGGGTAGCCCCTTCGATACTCGAATATCTTTAAAACAACTATAAATTCGTTAATGGTTAAGTTTTCCATTACGTCAAGATGAACAGTTTTGTAGCATGAGACACGAATACCATAATCCTTAATTTACTACGCGCCCTGCGCCTACCCATGACTGGTTTAGTCAGGTAACTGAGGTAAACTCCCATGATTTTGAGTGCGTAATTCTAGATACAGGAAGTGCACTCATTATTTGGGAGGCTGGTTTGGCCCGACATCTAAAGCAGGGCAAGCAATGGTGAATTACACTATTCAGCAGTCTTCGAATTGAGGGAATCCAGAATCGATTTCTAGCAATCGTCACTATTAGCTTGACATGCAGCATGTAAATAAGTCAAATGAATCATAGAAATGAGAAGTCTCGTAAACGCATGTGCTCGAGGGAGAATAGTTTGATGTTTGGCTTCGTGGGGCATGAGCGAATGTCCCAATCTTCCTCCCACTCGAATGATGCCATCCGTGTCTAGAAACGGATGACGATTCAAGAGGTTTGAATTTTTAGCAATCTCTCTTTTATTGGACAGTGCGCCAAATACTAGCAGAAAAGGAGTCTTTCTGAATTGGCTTTGCAATTAATGGAAGAGCATTTCGTAGCTCATTTGTAGTGAGAGAGCCGGCTCTCTTTGGCAATATTAAAGTTATCGATCTACACTGATAGATAAATCGTAGGCAATACGCTGTTATCCTCAGCAATTTATGATAAGAGTTGAACTTTTTGGTAAGTTCTGATACAAAACATTCTTCCTCGATACAAGGCGTGGTGAGAAAGGTTTGTGAATCAAATAGTAATTGTACGTTACCATCTTCAGCGACCTCGGGCAGAGAATTCCACTGAGATGTCGGCTGGGTTATCATTTCTGGACCATGAAACCATCTGTCTTTAGTAGCCAGACTTCTGGCAGTCATTCCCCGTGATATGGGATCTGCAACATTGTCTCTAGAAGAAATGTGTAACCAATCCTGGACCTGGGAAAACTGTCTAATTAAGGCAAGTCTATTAGAAATGAAGGCATCTGATTTATTTGGACCACGTTTTATCCAATGCAACACTGTAGTACTGTCTGTAAAGAAGTACATAGATTTGACATTACAAACTAGAGACACAGCCTTGTAAACTTTTGTCATAAATTTGGCCAGCAAGACTGCGCCGCATAATTCAAGACGAGGAATAGTTCAGCGGTGTATACTGTTGGCTAACGAGGCTACCGGCGGTAGACCGAAAAAATACGAGAATAAAAATCTGACAAGATATTTATATTAAAAATAATTATAGGCCACTTTTTCAGAGACATACATTTTTCCCAATTCCATATAATCTGTTCTATTGAGATGTGAATTAAATCGCTCGCAAGTGGGTGCATCAATCCTCTAAAGAGGCGGCAACGCCGAAGAAACCGCAGGCACTGAGCGGCATCCACACAGCGTGTGTTCGTTGCATAACTCACTTCACCTTCCTACCGGTATAGAACGATTTTCCTAAGGATGAGCCAAAGTGACAGTTCGCGAAAACAAGTGAACATCACATGTATTTCAGAGAAGTATCCCTCCGCTGAGACAGCTGTTCAGCCACGCCTCTTCGTAAAGTGTTAGGTTATGGCTCCTGTGAAAACAACCCTATGCAGAAGTCTAAGAGTTTCGCTGAGGTATGTGCTCGTACATGAGTCCGGGAAATATTTAAATTAAATTACGTATGTGGAAAATCTCTTAACATGCTCTCACAATCAGTAAAAGAAAACTGCCACGAATGTAAATAGAAAGAAAAATTATTTTAAGCCGGAAACACGTGCACTGGTACGCATCTCGCATTCAAGTCTCGGTTTTAAAATAAACAATATTTATGACACTAAAAGTAAATTCAATGTAATGTATAAAGTAAAAAATAATTTTTGCAAAAGAGCACGTTACACTGCACTTCCTAATATAAATTATTTCTCGCAGCGCACTATATTTTTGTCGGACAAGGACACCTCAAAAGGAAGTGTCGAAACTATTTACAAGTTAGCCACCTGCAAACGAACGAATGCGAGAAAGGGAGTCTAATGGGCTCAAAGACACAACGACCACAGAACCTTCAGTTATGTTGCCAGCACTAGCTGTCATTTTGGCTCATCCTTAGGAAAATCGCTCTATAAGATAGGGCCAGCCAAGGGCTCACTCAGGTTGCCGATTTCCCGAGCGGTTTCTTGACACGCTCAGAGCAGTTTGAAGGCAGTGAACAGTAAACGGAGAGAGTAAATTAGAAGTGCGCTTTTGTGCACGACACACGCGATTGGTGGTGGTACAAATACATACTATACTTTTGTGTTTTGTGTTTGTAAGTGTTAAAATTGCAACATATTAAGTATGTGATAGCGTCAAAAGTTAACTATTTTCAGATATTTGCTCAGATATTTTGAAAAAATGTCACAGCAAACTTCGGGAAGTTTTTTTTAATTTGTTGCGTCGTTGTTGACGCAACGCGTCTCTTAACACTTGTTGGGCGTTGAGCGCTTTTGTTGCAGTAATCCTCCGTTACCAAGTAATTACTATCATTACTTTACTGTTGTTGTGTAATTACTAATTACTGTGTTTGTCGAGTCTCGTCACGTCGGAGTCAGTCAGTGCCTTTTATCCCTTGGGCCAGGAGCTCGACGCCGTTAGATCCCGGGGTTCCTGGCCGGTCACCCAACCACGAGTCTCGAATTCGCTTAACCTTCGTGACTTCACGGAGCGTAGTAAACGAATTCGGCCAACGCCGCCGGCTCCCTCAAGCTCGGTCAATTGGTTCTTATGAAATAATTGTTGCTACTTACTCCGCAACCAATTACTCAGGCCATCCATACGGAGTGGCAATGAATCTGAAAATAATTCTAAAATGTCTACTCAAAGATTGCATGTAATGGCAAACAAGAATCAGCTTTCTTTCAAACTATGAATTATAATTTATTATGCGTACCAAAATTATTAACTATCATCAATTATTACAATTTATCGTTAGGTCATGACCATTTTCTCGTTCTTGCAGTAACAGCGTTATAGAATCTTTTATCCTTTCTTGCCTCTTCGCGCGCACGTCGCTCTATGTTGCCACGTAGAGTAGACCAGTCTTCCTTCTTGTCGAAGTCCACGATGATCAACGACAAAGTCGAAACTTCCTCTAAACACTTCACAAACACTGCCTATTTTCTTTATCTTGCGCCTCAGGTGGGCACCTATTTCAAACTGATTACTTTCCCAGGTCGGAATAATATGGCAATTCACAATTCACTGGTAAAATTTCTAAGTCAAATCCACTTCAGTTTACTCAAGAAAATATTACAATTCCGAGTTTGCAATGGTACAACACGTAAATTTTACAAGTTCCTGTTGCGCACCTAATTCGGAAATATTCAAAGTTCAAGTTGAATCTTCACTCTCACGAAATATCACAAGTCCCGATTTTATAATTAACCTCAAGAAAAACCGAACAAGCGATCCGCTCACCACCACGACACGAGTCGGAATGCCCTAATTCCAAATCTGATCCACCCTTCAAAGCTCGCTGTTTTCTCTCTATTTTTTTCGCGCTGCTATTGTGCACCTACCGTGTTTACCTTACAGCTCTCCCGGTTACTACGGTGTCGTCTGCGTATCTACACCATAGAAACCCACGTCTCAGGACGAACTCGCGTTGCTACGGTGTCATCTGCGTATCTGCATCATGGAAACCCACGTCTTTTGCAATATCTACAACATTTTGACCTTTATTTGCCTATACAAAACGTCTGTCATTTTTAATGTCACTATACACACACACACACATGAAAAGCATGAGGTCAGCGGTAGCCCAGGGCACAAAAGCAGTATAGGCCACTGGAGTAGTTGTGTCAGCTAATAGCTGTGCAAGTTTTGATTTCGATGCTATCAGAGAAATTGCCCGCCCTTCCTGAGAATTTTGCCGACTACATATACACAACAACCATATGCCCTTTGTGAAGCATCTGCGAATCCTGTTAGGGTTATACTAGTCACCTCTCGGAGTGCCTCCTTTCACTTTTCCTAGAGGAAAAATGAGCTTTGTCAATAAAGGTACTTCTGAGAGTGAAACTTCCCACAGATGTCACAAAGTCTGGATCTAGATTGACATCCCAGTCCAGCTTACGTTCCCATAATAACTATAAAAAATTTTTAAAGCTTATTGTCACAAGTGCGACTAGGCCCAAGTGGTCATAAAGCGATGCTGTTATATGTAACACCTTTCTCTTGGTCCAATCGCCGTAGTTGGCCAACGGTGGAGTATGAATACTGTGGGTTAGATGCAAGGTGTCATTTTCTGTAATTTTCAAGTATTTTTGTAGAATAATCTGAACCTAATACGACGAGTTCCTCTGCAGGGGTTCTCCAATCAAGGAATTTATCATAGAATAAGCATTGCTTCTAATCTTTCTCAATTTAAAATGAGTTTCTAAGAGCAGATCTGATATTTGTTTAAACAATTGAGTTGCTACAATTTCAGAATCGGCTCCGTGGTAAGTCATCTACATAGAATACGTTGGCAATGGCACGGGGTGCTTTTCGAAAAGTAGCTTCATTATTAATAGCAATTTGTTTCAAACATTGTTTATTTATTTAGTCAAAAACTGTATCTGGCGTATGGGGGAGAAAATCTCCTGCGCACGCTTTCTTGAGATTCAGAATCTCTTCCCAACAAATTAACTACTAATAATTGAAAGATGAAATAATAATAATAATTAATAATAATAATAATAATAAATTAAAAAGCGAGAGATTAACATTTCAAAACAAGTAGATATTTTCGTTGCCGAATTATAGAAAACTTATTTGTAACGGTAAACGAACGAACAGATTTGATTTTTCTCTATTGCTAACAAACAGAAACTCACCCTAAGCTCTACTACCACTACAAGCAGAGGGAAAGCTCAACACAACGTGCGCACAGTGAAGCTACATTTACGTCCAGAAGCAAATCAAGGGGACATTCCAGCATTTGCTCAATGGATCAGGGAAACTGGACAAAAACCCGATTGAGATGGGGGTTATTGACCCGAAGCTGAAGTACATTACTTGTTACAGGCATTTAAGTCATTTAAAAAAATATACAATGCAAATGTAAACTAACTCATTCTACTATATCATTGTTTTATTAAAGTAAACAATTTTTTTTAGATTTTCAGATCAGTATAGTTTCTAATTGTATAGAATCAGTTTTGCAGCAGAAAATATTTTACTTTTAATTTTTGTATGTGGATTTCTTGTAGTGAGCTGTTGATACTGACACTTGATGAACATGTCGAGTGTTGTAACTGTAAATATCAGTATAACATGAAAATAAGTTCCCACCGTTAAGTAAGTCAGTTTTGATAAATACTACGTTGCATTGCCAAGAAAGTTGAGGAAGCAAGGCCAAAGGTGACAGTTTTTAATTTGAAACTTTTTAGAGACGCTGAAGAGTGCTCTCTCCATAAAATTTTCTGGTAATTAGTATGTTCATCTAATCGAACCATATCGACACATTTTCTCTACATCAGCAGAAAGGCACATTTAAAAACTCTAAATCTTTAGAGAATATCAATTAATTCAGGCTGAATAGTGGACCCAGACCAGAGAATATCATTTAACCTTTAAACAACAAGGCTGTGTCATATATCACACCTACCGCATTTCTTCGCACCCATGCGTGTCATTTTACGTAGGTTGTGGCTCTACCCCTTAATTACCCTCCTAGCAATTATTTAACTGTAGTCTGTAGAAGTTTTGTCGCTCTCCGTTCACTCAATAATCGGTAGTGTTAAGACTAAGTTAGCGTGTGTCATGTGTGACACGGTCTTTTTGTTTGCATTACAAATTTTGCAGACTATCTAAAAATAAATTCGCGTTTTCTATCGGAAGAAGAAATTCGAAATTAACTTCTGACTAGTATCAATTCCTGGTGCCAATTGAAACGTGAAGTCAAATAATTTGTGCAGGTCTCGCGAATTAGCCAAAGAACTGACCATAACCTAATCTCATCCTTGTGGTCACAAACAGAAAGAACAAAACTGAAATCCCCCAACAGCTTTTGAATGCAAAGCGTCCTGTTCGATCATCATTTGTGTATGAACCTGACATAATGTTGGTTTTATGCACAATATATCACATGCAGAACGTAATTTAATACCATCCATGCACTCTACAGGTTATATTGATCCCGAGATGGAAAAATCTGAGATAATTTTATTTTATAATATGACCAAAGGCGGAGTAGATGTGTTTTATAAATTGTGCCACTCAAAAGCAACAACTCGTAAAACCAAACGTTGACCAATGAATGTTTAGGTATCAAAGACCTAGTATTCCCTTTCACAAAACCACACATAGGGAAGAGAATGATGAACAAATCCATTCCAAAAATCCTTCGAAGCGAAATTACAACCATGCTGAGGAAAAAGGAAATTCTACAATCCAACAAACCTGGTCCATCAGAAAGGCCATGGAAATGTACTTTCTGCCATGACAAAAAAAATCGACGAGGCATAGATACTTTTTATTTTTCCTGCAAATAAATTTTATTTATGTAAACTTTTTTTGACTTTTTTTGTTTATTGGCATAATATATAGCCTTCGAAATGTGATGGGACATGCGTTTGATGATTAGAAACGATTAATCCATTGAAATACCAAAGATATGTAATATGTATCATATATGACAAAGCCTTGCCAGAATTATCACTCAGATAAGCCTTGTTGTTTCAAGGTTAATCTGTGCCCAGATGTGGTTTTCACTGATTCATGAAACACAATTCTCAATTTCGTAGTGAGTGACCTAGGATTTTTACCAAAAGTGCGGACTGTAATTACTTATTTCACTCCTTGATTCATGGCATTCTTCTGTGTGATGTGCCAACACCCATTATCACATATTTAATGCATCTCTATGAACCGGAACTTTTCCAGATATTTTCAAAACAGCTATGATTAAGCCGCTCTTTAAAAAGGGCAACAGAAATGAAATTCAAAATTATCGGCCAATTACTGTTTGGTCAGTTATTTTAAAAATTTCAGAGAGACTTTTTTTCGTACGAATGAAAACCTTTCTCAGGAAACACGACGTGCTTTCAGATTGTCAACATGGATTTAGAAAACCAAAATCTACGGAAACAGCCATATTTTCTTTTCTTAAATATGTCGCCTCATCATTGGATCGCAGGAAAGCACCTACTGGATTATTTTTAGATCTTTCAAAAGATTTTGACATCATTGATCACGACATTTTACTTCAAAATTACCTTCGTATGGAATCCGTGGTAAGCCCTAGACTGGTTATGTTCGTACCTTAAACAGCGATCTCATTGAGTAGAAATACCTTACTTGAATGATGAAACAATATGTACACATCTTTATGGCTCTTTGCCAATTGCACGTGGAGTCCCTCAGGGATCGATTTTAGGCCCTACTCTCTTCCAACTATACGTAAACGATATACTCTTGACGATTCGAAACGGAAGAACAGTTCTCTTTGAGGATGATACGAACATTCTTTGCAATAAAGAAACCGTAAATAGTACAATATCAGATGTTTCAAATTAGTTCCGTAATAACAAATTGATAGTAAATGAAAAAAAAAGGTTTTAATGCAGTTTGCCATTTCAAATGAACAATTCTGTACTCCATTGATAAAGATCCGTGTATCATTGATGATAAGGCAACAAAATTTTAAGTCTCTCAATTAAGTTAAACCTCAAATGGAACGACCATTTTAAACGAATTGAACACAAAATGAAGTTCATTATCTACCGTTCAGAATTCTTTAAATTCAGCCAGCTTTATACAGCTTGTTGTGTATATTTGCGAATGTTCATTCCCGCCGAGATATGGCATAATATTCTGGGGAAATACATCTTATAGATTTCAGACTTTTAGATTACAAAAAAGAATTGTATGATTAATAACCAAATCCCACCCATGTGATTCTTATAAGCCTCTCTTTATTAATCTAGGAATTTTACCATTACCTTGTCTGTTGATTTACAAGTCAGTGTTTTTTGTCAAAAAAGAATTGATTAAGGGCGGGAATATATTTTCAGAAAACGAAACTATAACACTCGGCCTAGTTATCATATTCATCAGGTAATAGTATCAACAATTCATTAGAAAAAAAATCATATACAATATAGGTACATTATTTTACAACTCTTCGCACCAAACATTAAACGACTGAATTCTATAGAAAATTTTAAATCCCATGTAAAATCGTTTCCGCTGCATAACTGTTTCTATACAATTAGAGACTACACTGAGCATCAAAAGGAAGTAACATTAATTTTAACAGTGATATTTAATGTATTATTTACCATTTGGCCTGTATAATTCTAAACAACCTGTAACAGGTATAGTATCGCAGCTTTTGGGTCAATGACTCCTATCTCGATCAGGTTTTTTGTCAAGTTTCCCTGACCCTTTATGCAAATGCGCCGCTATCCGAATTCGTTTGTTACGCTCCGTGAAGTTACGAAGGTTAATCGAATTCCAGACTCGCGGGTTCTTGGTTGGGTGACCGGCCAGGAACCCCGGGATCTAACGGCGTTGAGCCCCTGGCCGAAGGGATAAAAGACACTGACTGATTGCGACGTGACGAGACTTGACTAGTATAGTAATTACTGAGTAACGGAGGATTACTCCAAAGAATGCGCTCAACGCCCAACAAGGGGTAAAGAGACGCGTTGCGTCAACAACGACGCAACAAATTAAAAAATTTAAAAAAAATTTGAGAGGCCCCTTGTTTTGCTTCTGGACATAAATGTAACTTCGTTTTCTGTGCACGTCTTCTAGAATTCAGTGGGAAATATAGTTATTCAAATTATCGTTTCCATGTTGTCTCAGCAGGAAGTATTATACCTTGACGAAGGACATGAGAGGTAAGAGACAAAATTTATTTCTGATTTATCCTTGAAAATATATTTTATTACATCGGAGCGAATATTTTGATAACATTCCTTGCAAAAACGCTCATTTTCTTTCTGTATTCAAAATTTAAGTAGTGTATGGCTTAGGGTAGGGAATCATAGAATTTTGGAAATGTGACAATTCACTTCTTCCAATGGCACGTCACACTCCGTTTTTAATTGTTTTTGACGTAAAAATAAATAAATAAAGTTCAAATGGTGTTGAAAAGACTGCATCGATGTCGCATCAAAAGATCATAACTGAATTTCTTGGTAACAGAAAAGCTAAGATCTATGAATAATTATTTTTCAAACCCTTTCACAATATTATAAAGCTCTGGGATGTAACATGTCCCTTAAAATAGATTTTTTGGATTCACATTTAGACTTCTTTCCTGAAAATCTCGGTGCTGTGAGCTACTAACATGGTGAGCGATTCCACCGAGATATTGCAACAATGGAGAAACGTTTAGGGAAACTGGAATCGAAATATGCTTGTGAACTCTTACTGGACACTAAAAAAAGATGTTCCTAAAGCGAAATATAGTAAATAACAGTTCAAAACGGTATTTTGATTGAGATTATTTCATGTAAGTAAAGTAAATAAATCTAATCACTTTAGAATGCAATAGCGTTTTTAAATGCATAATATGAAGAAACATTCTATTCCATTTAACAGATAAACAGTAAAGTTTTGTCGACCAGTGTAATCAATTAATGAATCTGATTCATACCATACGCTCATTTTCTTTCTGTATTCAAAATTCATGTATTATATGGCTTAGGGTAGGGATCACAGAATATTTGAAAACGTGCATAAAATTCATTTCTCCCCATAGCACGTCACACAGAGCTTTTAATTGTTTTTGACGTAAAATAAATAAATAAATAAATAAATAAATAAATTGGAATGATTGAAGGCGTTGTTATTGTCAACAATAGTATTTATTCACAAATAGCAGCTTTCGATGGCTTAGCCATCATCATCATTTCTGCGTCTGGGAGCCACGAACGGACTGCTGATGATGGCTAACCATCGGAACTGCTACTTCGAAATACAATACTATTTATAATATGATATACCTAATATTCAATTATAAATGTCAACTACACCTCAGCACTGAATCAAATAAATAAATACCAGGCGAGTGCCGGGGCGCTAACAAATAGGCTTCGGTCCACGCGCGATCTTCCATTCTTCATTCTTTAACACTCTCTCTCGCCTTGCATTCACACACACAAAACACACACACACACACACACACACACACACACACAAACTTACACTTACATCAGTCACTACTACACATGTTGGAAGCCTAGAGCTTGTCACGGATGAAACGGTGCCCTGCTAGGGAACATAATTGAAGGGTGGAAAAAACCGAAACCGATGTATCGGTCGGCGCTAACCTCACTTTTAACAGGGAGGGAACACTGCAATTACCCGGGATATATCATGCCCTACGCCCTACACTAACGAATGCGCCATGTAGTCGAAGCGTCTGAAAGAAGTCCTCACTGTCTCACTTGTACTTCTGTAATACAACGCTCAAAATACTTCAATTTCCTTTCTTCAGGATGAGTCGGTAGACTTGCGTCATAGACAATCTTGTAACCTGACATGACTCGCGGGCAGAGCAGAGTGTAAGTGTATTGATGTCAAATGCTGATTAACGTCATTGTTGTGACAGTTCTGATAAAATTGACAAATAATATGTCAAAAACATAACAATAGCAGTTTCGAAATTTCAGGATAAGCAATTCGGCGTGAAGCAATACAGGGCACCATCGCCTTCTGTCAGGTAATGATTATGAATTGTTAAAGACAAACAACAGGCGATAATGAAGTATAAATATGCAGCAAGCACTGTCCGCACACGAGATACATGGTGTACAACTCTGACACCTAGGGCGTCAAAGTCTGCCTAGGTAAGTATGTATGCTGGCGCAATAATAACTATACGACTATAACTATATAACTATATGTTAGTTGTACGCAAAACAAAGGTATTTGGCAGTCAAACTTTTCTTCCGGTCTGAAGGGCCGTGGTCCATTGGAAAACATATTTCCAGACGTTTCGTCCGCAACTACGAGACCGAGACTATATCGCTACTGAAGATGTCTGCCGTAGTTTATTTATTTAGTCAAAAACTGTATGTGACGTATGGGGGAGAAAATCATCTGCGCACGCTTTCTTGAGTTTCAGAATCCCTTCCCAACAATTTAACTATTAATAGTTTAAAGATGAATAATAATAATAATAATAATAATAATAATAATAATAATAATAAAACAACAAATTTTTTTGTCAACCTATTTTCGTTGCCAAATTATAGAAAACTTATTTTTAACGGTAAAGGAACAAACAGATTTGATTTTTCTGTATTGTTAACAAAATAGAAACTCACCCTAAGCTCTACTACCACTACAAGCAGAGAGAAAGCTCAACAAAACGTGCGCATAGTGAAGCTGCATTTACGTCCAGAAGCAAATCAAGGGGCCATCTCAGCATTTGCTCAATGGATCAGGGAAACTGGACAAAAACCCGATCGAGATGGGGGTTAGTATAGGACTGAGTATAGGGTTGAGTATAGGACTCGGCGTCTCCCGGTCAGCCAAGTAGCTACCGACTCCGACCGCGGAGGCCTTCGGTCTCATTAGACGTTAATACGTTTCTTAAGCCTAGAACACCTGAAATATCTAATATCAATGCTGTCTAAACGAAGGAGAGAGCCTGCAAAACATTGCGCTCATATAATGAGAGTTTCCTGTATTGCAGTTTCAACATTACATCACCATGGGCAATTGGGAAGTCTCCATACATTTGTTGATTACGTTCTTCTGCATTGCACGTAAGTTGTTGCGAGAACGAACGCGAATCTAGACTTCTTTAGGCAATATAACATTAATAGATTCATATTTCTATTACATTATTTTTGCTATAATATTTTTTAAAAATATTTTTGTTAAAAATGTAAATGCAGTATACGTAATTGATTGCTTACAGGCGTCATTTTCCTTTTTCCAGTGTAGGGTCTTGAATACTTTTATCTAATAAATTATTTATAATTTGTGTAGCTATAATGCATGCATTTCAATTGGTTTACCAACTAGAGCATGAATACTTACTTTTGGAATACAATAATTTCACAACCAGCAAATACGCAGTTGTTTCGTTTTATATAGTGAATCGCGTAAGTCAGTGGTGATTGGTGTGAGAGTATATAATCAGGAACACACTAATGTAATTTTTTAACACGTAATAAGTATAACAGATTTAAAAAATGTGCGCCTAGTTCGTATATTCATATGCGATTCGAATTTAAACAATTGGTTTTTGTAAACACTGCATTCTTTACAAAATTTTTCTCCTTTATTTCATATTATATACTCAGAAAGGGCCTTCAATCTGATTGAGATCGAGTAAAATATATCTTTCTGCACAATTATTACTTATATTTTTTTCGTGAAGTTTAATTATTCCCTGATAAAATAAAACAAACCTTCATGAAGGGAATATATTGCCCACAAAAAGTCATATCAAGAGAGGGCACAAATTGTTTTACAAAATAAATAAATAAAATAAAAAATGAGCCTTTTTTACATTACTCGATACTATCGAGTCGATAGTTTAGTATTGTTTCCACAATAACTTATTTCTAGTTGAATGGGCTCAAGATGAGTATCCGTTTAAAGGTTAGAAAAGATGCTCTAGTTTCCTATACTATAATTTCATGTCGAAACCTAAACGTGTTTTCTATTAAAAGAGGTGCCCGATCAAGAGAGATTTACCTCTGTTACCTCTAAGAGATGTTTTGTGCGGTGTCAGAAGTGATGAAAATCACTAATTAAATGTCAGCGGACATATTCTTAGTCCAAAGGTGAACATATTGAGAGTTACGTAATCAAATCATCACCGAAGAAATCCATGCCGGGTCCAAGAATCTGCAACGAAAGATAACAATATAATATTATGTCGTTTGTTATTGTTATAGTGACAGCAGGTGACTGGAGCTATAAAGACGCAGGTAAGTGTTTCAAACATTTCAAATATCATTCAAATTACAATTTCAGTGTAATTGTGTCTAAATTACCCGAATACAAAGCATTAAATGACGTTTATGAATTCCTTCCGGGTCTCATGTATTTCAATTGAAGACCTCGGGGCAATAACATGCCATGCCGCTATACGACGTTTTGAGAAAAAGGAAAGTAAAGGTTTCCATATCATAAATATAAAAAAAAATTCCATATAAAAGGAAAGCAAAGTAAAACATTTCCATACATAAGATCAAGAACATTAATTTATGAATTATATTGCCATCTTGCGGTGAATCTTTAAAATAAAAACACAATATCGAGAGACATCTATGGGGCGCCGAAATTGCACTCATATCTCAATTTCATCAGAAATGTGGCATTGCATATTCCTGGCACAAGGTCTTCGACTGAAAACATGGAATGGAAATTATACCTTTCCTTATGTTTCATTGATACACTTTACACTGACTACACATATGTTACCGACATCAAATGTTCATGTCGATGAACATTGAGAAACAAAAACTATTACAACAGTAAAATATATTTTATGTAACTTGATTTTTCGGCATATTTACGTAAATGAGTCATTGGCATACGACTGAAATGTTGACGGAGGGGTGACGATAGGCGTCGAGCCCGGCATTTTGAAATGTATGCACCAAAGAATCTTTCGTACGTTTGTTTGTACTAATTCATGGAAAATTACAAGTGTATACTCTTGAGATCATTATCAATTATTAAAATGATAACAATGCGAGGTGGTAGACATGTTGATTCATGTCACTCAGTCATTTATTTGCCATACGCGTTTGCGTACTGCAAAGCGACAGTTTCCAATCAGCAGACAACTAGTTTCCATGCACAAGAGACAGAATACCGGTATGCTGCAAGAACAGTAACACCTATATACTACGTACCCGATTTCTCAGAATATCATGAAATCAGATATAGGGGTTGAAACTATAAAATTTCAAAATTAGATTAAAGACTACGATTGGAATTATTAAATACTTTAAGAGAGGCGCTATCTAGATTTCTTTGGAAGCAGGCGGACGGAAAGTTCTATATATTGTCTTCCAAACTGTTTCGGGTTGAAATGAGTATCCTGTAAAGGTCCTGTGTTTCCAGTTCGTTTTAGTGGTCGAGGTGGCATCACAATTAAAGTTACTTTAGGTTGAGATTTCATCCAATAGCAACATAACCATTTTAAACAACATATATATGTGGTATGGAATTTTCGTCCTGTTCTTGAATTAAAACAAAGTACAGATATAAACATTATTCCGTATCATGAATCATTACGACAGTGTTACCCATTTCTTCCAACTTCCATGAACGTTGATAGTGAATAGCGAAAATAATCACGATAAAATTTCACATTCCAGTAGTGATTATGACAACAAAATCCATTTTATTCTTCTTTTATCTATTTTTTATTCTGTATCTATTTGACTATAAAATCTATCTACTTTTATTGATAATTACATTGTTTTCCTTACATACTTAACTGTTCAAATGAAGCACATAATTAAACAACTTTCGTATACAATTGTTCAAAACAATTAAGCATTCACAAAAATATAATTTTGTAGTTGGACTGGGTGATTTGTTAATTTTAAAATGCGAATCTCTATAATTTCAGAATTAGCCAGTTAATGTTCTTTTTGTATTGAAACATACCCCTAACTGCTACAATTATTGGGCGATTCGATCCAGTGCTTTTATAAAAACACAGCAAAACAAATCTTTCAGTTCTATCTTCTGTTTATAGCAAGAAAATAGACAAAGTCCGGTATCGTTTGTGAACCGCATACATTCATAAGTTCAAGAATGATTCGAGTTCACTCGCGAAAAACTATATAAAACTTAAATCAAAGTTCACTCCCTAAGTCCGATTCCCCCAAATTTTTACAAGCCCAACATGAAATTAATTCGCGAGCGAACTGCTCACCGTCACGACATGCGACCGAATGAATTTTATCCTCCCTTTTAAAACCCACAATGCCTGACCTTTCTTTTATTTCGACAAAATGCCCAAACTTCCGTTTTAATAATCAGTCGACGCTTCTTCAACCAATCCACAAATCTCTTATATTTCCTCCTACTCACGCCGTCACCTCCACGGTCAGATGAATGTTTGTTTATCCTGACAAGAACCACGACGTCGTTACTAAGGCGCCATATTGCCTATTATTTGCCCTAACCATTTCGCCCATTTACGACAAATATTCTGTAATAAAACATGTCCCCATATTGGTATGTCACAGTATAAAATGGGTGGATAGGGTACAAAGTGGGAAATAGCTATGAATAGTACTGCGCACTTTAGATTGATGAAAGGCACATTAGCCAACATAGGATGGAAAGTAGGCATGGACACTTTAATTGTGATTAGTACAACAATAAATTTTAAACGATTGATTGATTGAGTTTAAGGGCGCTTCAACGGCTAAGGTCATTTGCGCCCGTGTCAAATTATTTTAAGACCAATGTACAATTTTAAACGATTAATCGAAAAATTGAAATCTATTAGTTTTTACACCGATTAATTTACACATCCATTAATTTTTCCTATTTTAATCTCGATTATTTTAATTCAAATACTGATTTTCAAGACTAGCAAAATTTAATATCTACTTTCGAAGTTTTCGTTTAGCTTTCGTATGTTAAGTTTTTTCGTCGTGTCTACTTTCGAAGTTTAGTAACGTCTCTTCATCTCTCTTCAACTGCAAAATTTAATTGACACAAACATAGCCATTAATTTCAAATTAGTGAAAGTCGCTATGTATGTTTTAATATTTTAGAGAAGGCATTATATTTAGTATGAATTAAGAGACAGATTTGCCAGTTTTCTTAGAATCGTCCTCTACCAAGTACATTGTTGGATTGCAATTATTGATGACACTTTCCTGAAATTCTCCAACCATTTTTTTAAAACGGAGTTACAGTCGTTTCTATTGAGTGCGTATGTGAAATGAATACTATTAAGAAAATTGTACCGGGCTTCTGAAAAGCTAGTAAACGATTAATTAATTTACAAATTAAAAATTAACGATTTTATGCATTATTTAAAACATGTGAAAAATTAATCGAATATATAAGACTAATCGATTAATTCGGAACGATTAAGCAATGCATATTAATCTAATAAAAAAATAGAGGTGCTACAGAATGGCACAGACTTTCTCGTACTATTTTTTTCGAATTTCCTTGGTGCGGCCTGGCTTTAAGTCTTGCAACATTCTTTGACCAACTGCCATCTACGTCGCCCAAAGTTTTTTTTTTTTAATTTCTCAACTTTTTCCTTTCCTAGTTGTACAACCGAATTATTACTTCAAGAATATTAAAGAAGCGTAGAAACTGGTCGTAAATTGAAGTTTTCATTGAGAAATTCGTAGCCGTTTTTGAGAAAATGGCGATTAAGCTTACTGTAAAGCGAAATTTGAACTCTTTTTCTTGGAAATTTATTGAGTGTTCGATACAGTTAATTTAGTCATTTGAAGCATTCTACTTATAAATGTAATAATGCATACAAATTGAAGGAAATGCCAATATTAACGGCGTGAGGGGTATTTAAAAAATACATTTGTGTAATTTTTGAAAAAACAAAGATTGCCCCAAAATGAACTTTACGTCATATTAAACAGTGCACTATCAATTAGAAACATTTGAAGAAAAAAATTTGGAGCTATTTTTGAGAAAATAGAATTTATGTGGTTCTGAAAATGTGGAATTTTGCCTCTAATGTAAATATTACCGACGTAAAGACCGATCAAAAAAATTACATTGTTGTAAATTTTGAAAAAAACAATGAATAGAGAAATATGGCGTTTACGTCACCGAATATGGTGCATTGCTTACTAACTCTTTCAAAAATTTAAAGAAAAAATTTGGAGCAGTTTTTGAGAAAATCTTGCTTTTGCATGTTTTTTTAATTACAAATATTTCACGCTATATTGAACGAATACTACTAGGATTTTCGAAAAAATGTACATGACTTTAGATACAACTATTTATGACAACAAATTTCGTTTTAAAGGAAAAATTCTGTTCAATTATATAGTTATAGGAAGACGCCGGAAAAATTTCAAATTTTGCAATTTTCGAAACTTAGAGTTAAACCGTGAATATCGAACCTATGCCACCTTTATGAGCATATTTTACTGTATTCTTAGAAGAACTTAAAAAAAAAAATTAGGAGTCGTTTTTGACAAGTTTTGAAAATGGTCCGGGGGCTTCATGTAAAGTACCCTCAAATTTCAAAGAATGTGTTTCAAAATTTCAAAGCTTCAACTAGAGCCAGATGCACAAGGGTTCCTTCAATTTGGAAAAAATCCTATGCAAGTTTTAGGCGCTAGTAGTGTTCACAGACGGACTGACAGACGGAGGAACTGACGTTTTGAGAAAAAAAATCGATTTTCCACAGCATTACATAACTTTCTCTATACTACGTATATTACTCCGTATATACTATGTATACGAGAAAGTAAAATTTTCGCTAAGGCAACCGCTGAGGTGTGAGACGGTGCGTTGTCTTGGTGAAACAGGATTTTCTTTTTCTGCAAATGTGGCCGTTTTTCCGCAAGTTATGTCTTCAGCTTGTCAAGTAATAATGCGTAGTATGCTCCTGTAATGCTTTTTTTCTTTTAGAAGATAATCTATAAGAAGGACCTCATGGCTATCCAAAAACACGGTCGCCATTACTTTCCCATGCGACAAAACAGTTTTTGCTTTTTTTGGTGCCGGTTCCTCCTTGCAGTCCATTGTTTGGACTTTTTTTTATTTCGGGCGCATAATGGTGAATCCAAGTTTCATCTACAGTAAATAATCGGATTTATTGCGCCTAAACTGAGCTAACAGAGCGTTGGAAATGTTCATTCCAACACATTTTTGGTCCAATGTGAACAAACGCGGCACCTAACACGTGGAGAGCTTTCTCATATCTAAATGTTGATTTAATATGTAACAAACACTTTTTTTGACATGTTCATAACGTCTGCTATCTCTCTCACTTTAATTCGTCGGTCGTCTAGCACCATTTGGTGAACTTTGACGATGTTTTTGTGGGTAGTTGCAGTTCTTGGACGTCCCGAACGTTCATAGTCTCCCAAGCTCTTACGGTCACGTTTAAATTCAACTGCCCAAAATTTCACTGTGGTTAATGATGGTGCAGAGTCCCCATGCACAGAATCCAACTCATATTTGATTTGCGTAGGCGTATTGTCTTTCAAAAACAAATATTTAATGACAGCTCTGTACTAGATTGGTCCATTTTCATAAAAACACACATCAACTCACTCAAACGACTGTTACATAACAGCGCGTCCAAAATGGCTGAAACTTTGGTGAGTAACTCAAGATATGAACAACCATTAACTAGCTGTTATTTACGAGTGCCGCCATTTCTGCGTTGAGGTCGGAAACGTTTCAGATCACCTTCGTAGTAAACTTGGATGTAATGAACTTTCGATAGTAGTGAACTGAAGTTACTCGTCCCATTCCTCACACAGAACAAGTAAGCACTAGGAGATTCTGTTATGTTCAGAATAATTGCACGCTTTTCACAAACACAGATTTATTACAATAAACCACAGAAAGTACATTGGTCACAATTCCAGAATCCAGAAGAGTATACCATGTCACAAGCCAAAATCTAAAACCAAAAGTCCGGGAGATGTACCAAAAAAACTAGCTATTTCAAACCAAGAAATAAACCAGAATGAACCAAAATTACTGCCGGGCCTACACTTACTTCTACACAGTATAATCTCCTCACTCAAGTTTACTCAATACACGGTTACTAGCGTTCTGTCTCTCTGGCTGGCGGCACCCGCTTTGAAAGCGGGCGGCGCTGCAGACTCGCTGCGCCGCTCCTGGCTTTCCGGCCAGCCTTCCTTCTACGCTCGGGCTGTGCCTTTTCCGCTTCGCCGCCTCTGCCGACTTCCTCGGTCGCCGCTGAACGCTGCCACCTTGGCGCGCTCTTCAAACGTGGTTATACAGTCGCAACAGATTCGGTTATAGAAAGCATAGTAAATAAATTTCGGAAAAGAATCCCTTCGGTTTCGCGAATTCATGTGTCTACATTTTTTAGAGAAGTCATATTTGCGACCTTCTTGTATATGAAAAATATTGATGAACAGTTCTACTAACAGAAATACTCTTCAATGACAGTTCTGCCCAGTGCGAAGATTGTGGACGCGGACCACACGTTGAAATGAAGAAATAAAGGAAGTCATCTTCGTCAACTTAATATCTCTTCCTTTATTTCTTCATATAATGACGTCAGCAACAACGCATTATAATTCCCACAATTCACAAGTTGAAAACTAGCGAAATCCGATGTAGCAAAGACGCTGTCAAAGAGCCTTCCAGACCGGAAAAAAAGACTTTGTTGAAAGTACAAAAATGAATATAGTGGTTCAGTAGGGCAAGAAGCATGGAAGGGGGTTAAGACTGCACTATGATACTCGTATTTGCTATCTGAATAATGTAGAATAAAGTATCGAGGAAGAACGACGTTATTGCAATTTTGAATTAGCGGTGATTGAATATTTTACTGTCCCCCTGAAATAATAAAGCCAGTCTCAGAAAAAACTTATTTTATTTTGATATCATTGGATATAGTGAAACTCTGATGTAATGAACAAGAAATGTTAGTTTCTGGAGGTTCATTGTAATCGGAGTTGACTACGTTAAGATGGCGAGAGTTATGTGACAAACAGGGACCAAACGGCTTCGGGGAAATTTCTAAAAATACTGAGAGGCAAGGTGTGTAGTTCACAGATCTAGACCGGGAGCGTTAGCTCAGTGCATCAACTAATGTCACTGCAGCGCCTCTGGCCGGGAGGTCCTAGGTACGAGTCCTGACAGCGGCAGGATTTTCGACACTATCTTTTCAGCTAGGTCGAATTCAGTCGCTGTCTGGAGGAGAATTCTAGCGGTCGGCTGCTCTGATCGGTAGTTTTATATGGTTTCTCCGTTCAACACCAGTACCCTAATAGGATCAGTTCCCTAACAAACGGGCCACAAACTGTGCGCGATCTTTCCTTCCTGTTCCTTGTCCTATCCTCACCCCTTACACACACACCTACACTAACATGCACTACACTACCACACATGCCGGGAGACCGGTTGGGAGCTTGTCCCGGTTGGGGGGTGCCCCGCTTGGGGAAAACCCCGGGAGCCGACGTCAGAGCCGGATCTGGCCATCCAGCGGGGGACGACCACCGCCACCTCCCAAGCAAAATCACGCACTTCACTTACTGGATTAATGGCCATAGTAGTTGACGCGCCCGGAATCATTAACAATCAACCAATCAATCAATCAATCACAGATCCACTATGTCTACTTACATGAAACCCCCTAACCCTATTATATTTCTCGGATGACGCTTCTTTGCGCACTTTCGAGTACGGCAACAAGGCTACCACCTCCACGAGTCGCACAAAACAACCTTACGTCTGAACAACGTGTAACTTCCAACGAATTTTTATGCCAAAGAATCCTTCAAATTATTCCAACTAATTCATGTCATCGATCTTTGACCCTTCGTGCACCACTGTCGCAGAACGGCACACGGACTGAATACGTACATTGATTCCATCGACGGATGAGATTGAACGTTACTGGCTAAAACGAAAGAGTCTTATTGATGTTATTCTAAAATTCAAACATTTAGACGTGGGTGATATGCTCCCTATGGCTCAATATGGTACAAGCTAGTTGTTTATGGGAATGTTGGAAGAGAGTTGTTCAGGGATGTTGGAAGAGAGTTGTTTAGGAATGTTGGAAGAGACCTATTTTCTTTCGTTAACGAAGTAATGAATCGAAATATTTATAAATATTGTTCAAATGTGACAATAGTGATAATTAATTTTAAAGTTATTGTATCCCTGAACTGCATAAATTAAAATTCAGTGTCGAACGTTTATTACAAAACACTAGCAAGCAGATTACATTCAAGAGTCTAAATTTTAGGCTTGTTTGCACTTTCGTGAAGGCGATGTCAATACTCGTAGGACAACCCCCCCCCCAACTCCCCGCTCTTATATTCGCCCTTACATGCACTGTCCACACACTGAACACACTCTAGAATGACATTTCACGTTGGGATGACATTCAATTCAAATGGCAGGCTCACTCCACGCTGCACTTTAATGCTCTGCACTGCGGAAACGGCAGTCATTTATTTGTTAGAACAAAAGTTATTGGTATTATATTATTTACTGACAATCTTATTACAATTTGCACTGTTGAATCAATATTTAAATTTTATCTATGTTGTAGTCATTGATGAACATTTTTAACAAATAAATAAAATAATTAAAACAATTTACAATTTTTCAAACGACGTTACAGGGAATGGCAGTCCCCACGTTCAAGTTATCTAAAAATAATAATCACAAAAATTGGCACATGTAAGATTAATACCAGAATGATTTAAATGTACAAACCTAAAAAGTGTGCCTGTAAACCCACTTACTTTACGGTTGTTAAAATGAGTCGTGCTATACGTTATAATATATTGTTCTATTCAAGTATGCATTTAGTCCAAACACATGATGTGTCGTTTTTAATTCCAACGGAAAGGCTGATCATGAGTCGTTAGTCCAACGAAAGGTTGTGTCCAAGTCAGGAGTCGTAGGGGAAAGGGAGTAGGTGAGATGGGGGCAAGAAGAGAATGAAGAAAATATCTAAGAAAATACTAGAAAGAAGAAATATTTTGTAAGGGTGTTGAAATTAAGATAATTGGTTTTGAATATTGTATATTTGGTTTGGAACAATGCATTAGAAATATTTAATTTATGGAGAAATATTTATTTATCATAGCGATAGCATTGATATTAATCTCCGGTACCTTTACAGTTCATTTGCCCCCTTGTTTCTTGTCTAATACGATCTGTCCTTCGCAATCGCTCACTGACAAACTTTAAAGTGCACCTTTCACGTTTCAGATAAGTGGGGAGATGATTACCCATCCTGCAAAGAGACGAATAAATATCAGAGTCCTATTCGTCTGCTTAACTTTTTTCTTGACAAGTGGGATCATACCGTAACTCAAAAAGGTATAAAAAACCAAATTGAAGGAATGGTAGTCAACAATGGAAAATTTTGTAAGTACTTGTTTTCATACTTGAAATATGATGTGGAAAAAAAATTTAATGTCAAAAATTCAAAGTTATATTAACGAGGAAAATTCTTAAAAAACTGAACACACAGGCACAATCGACATCATGAGTGAGAATGCTGGACTATTTTGATGACACCAATGAAAATACAATAAATAAATATAAATGTTTGTCACAGTGCAGTGTACAAAAATATACATGAAATTTTGGTCCATAAATATGTATATGGTGATTTTGAACTCTGTCGCCAAACTTCGGGAGTTGACAGCTAGCAGAAAGAGGATTGTAATAAACATATTTTCCATAAAAGCACGTCAGGAACAAAACAATTCTTATTTATTAGAACATTTCATTCATGTTCACTGGGCTACTATGCCAAAAATGAAGCACTTTGTGTCACCTTTGTCTGGCTTCAAAAGTACGACTGTCTCCTCAGTGAGTCACTTCATGGGTATGCAAGGTTTTGAATTCACTTTCAAAATTAAAACAGAAAATAACTCTGCATTTCCAGGCGTACGCTCTTCGGGCGAGTATTTGCCTCTTTCACTTCCACCTAGAACTGATGTCCCAGAGATTTTCGGTAGAGTTTAGGATCACCAGAGTTCAAAAGCAAAGCGTTCCTTAAAAATTTTTTTTCGTTTTGTTAACTAAATATGCTCATTAAGTACATGAAAAATCATTAATTATCTCCAAGTTAATAGCATGCGTGCAATTAAAATTCAAATGCGCAATTACAACGACACACTTACCAATCAGAATTCAGAAATGGAGCCAAATCGTGTAATTAAGAAAATATAACCATGATATTTGCAGTTGGCCATGAAACAAAAACTCTTTATCACATGCTACGCACCTACAACAATTACATATGCGCAACGAATGAATAAATCTAAATTGGGGATGTGAACGTTAAGCTAGCTGACTTGTGGAACAACATTAAATATTTAACGTGAATAAATTAAATGTTTTACATTTATGATTATGAATGTAAACAATGTAAACGTCAGTTGTGTTTGACACAGTTTTGCTCGTTCATTTCTGAACTGATAGAGGTGACTACGTTATTTACTTTTCGTGGGAAGCAATGTTTCCTTACTTGTTCTAATATGACATCTTATGATATTTTATTCGCAATATGTTTGGTACCATTTTTTTACCATATTTTCCATTTGCAAATATTTCGTCGAAACAAAAATATTGCAAGGCCCACTAAAATAGATCTTTTTCAGAAGCAATACTACGTCTTGAAATGCATACATCGGTTGGAAAAGATGGGCTTGAATTTTTTAAAATTTGAATTGTTCGTAAATGGAAACAAAAAATATTGAACCAAACATTGTATAAAGGGTATAATTGCACTCATAGTATATCAGAAAACTCGCTATTGTCGCCTTTTTCTTGAATATACCAGTCATGCAATTATACACCTCTTTATACACTCGTTTCGTTAATTACTATAATTTCTTATGTGAGAGTTAAAATAAAGTGTATTTGTTGCAGTGGAAATGTTGATCGACCTAAAACCTAAGAATCCCACACCGAGTGTGATGCTTAGGATCGGAGATGAGCTGAGTGAATATTTTATAAATGGCATTCAGTTCCACTGGCCAGCCGAGCACATGATTAATGGAAATAGGTGAGCATGTTCTAATAAAAATTAAGCGAAGAACACTTTTAATTGAAACACTTACGTTGGTTTAAATTTAGAACCACTAAGTTTCCTGTTATACTCAGAAGTTCATTTAAACTGACTATGAGTAATTTAAATACAAATTTTCCTTCAAAAAATTGGATGTTTACATTTAAAATTTGAAAGTGCACCTCCACTCGCGCTATCCAGCGGACAGGAGCGGGCTGGGCAATGCGAACAATCTTGAAAATTTTAACATTACTATTGGAAATTTGTTTTCGTACTGTGATGTATCGGACGGCAGTCGTTATTTGTTTATCTAGGGCGTGAAGTAGATGTTTTAGCCCCGAGGGCGACTTTCAAAATCGAGGGTCCTCGGCCCGACGGGTTTGGAAGTCGCCATCTAGTAACGCGCGTGGTGCAAATAAAACTTTAGGTTTACTAGTTCGTTGGTGAAATGAGAAATCGAAATATTTTATAACTTCCCTTGCGTCTAAAGTGAAAAAAAGCATTGTAATCGTCATTTGTCAAAATGACATCAGACAAGCAAAAACAGTATCTGGTATTGCATAAGCGTTGTTGGACTGATTTGCTTGTAAAAATGAAAGAATATTGTGAAGTTCTTGCGGAAATTCTCACAAAAGTTAACAAAGCAACGAACAGTCTTCTCTAGTAAAATCTCGAAAAATATGGGCAAATGTTTTTGATGTTTTTGAGTTATATAGTGAGTAGTATAGTGAGTAGAGGGTGAATTGCGCTGATGAAACGTTTTTTTTAGGTTATTTGCCACTATTGCCAAAAGTTATTGAGAATATTTCATAATAAAAAATAACTGAGAGCGGTTAATTCCGATACCGTGTCACCGATCTCCATAAAAGTTGGCACATCTACGTGTTTTCGCCCAGAAGGCTTATGTGCTGTGTTGAGGATAAAGGCATCAACATTTTTTCTCACATCGTAATGAGATCTTCTTGAGCATTTTATTAGATTTTTGCTTGTCTGGCGCTTCTCAATATTTTCTCCCCTGCTCAAAGACGTGCAGAATCTGAAAGTCAATGTGAATGAGGGGGACCGACAGAGTAAGAGACAGAGAGATAGACTGAGACAGAGAGAGAGAGAGAGAGAGAGAGAGAGAGAAGAGAAGAGACATGGAGAGTGGGAGACCAATAGAGAGAAAGAGAGAGAGAGACGGGAGAAGGAAGGAGAAAGATGGGCATGAAGGGCACAACGTCTGTCGAGTTCCGCTAGTTACTACTCGAAAGATGGACCCGGAGGGTAAACTCTTTAAGTGAAACATAGGCTTTCAACAATAAAATTCATTAACAACTTGTTAAGAAATACGATTGTTATAATCCTATTTTCTTCAGAATCTCACAACCCCCACCTTCATAAGTCTTTCCCTTTCCTCGCCACTTTATAGACCGTGCAATCCTTGCGATCACTCATAAACAATACAGGCGTTGTAGCCTACTCGGCACATCTCGTTTGACTCTCTTCCGCACAGCAACTCCCTTCGCCGCCGTTGACTTTCAAACTCTCACTGGCCTTCATGCCGCACCTATCGGCCAGCACCGCCAACCAACTAGTGCAGCCAACCTCGGCGTAAGATACGCGCAATCCCACACCACTAGAACTACAGCTACTGAAGAAGCATACATGTCTCTTAAAAAGGTTATACCTAACAGTGAAATATGAGTGACTGATAGCAAGTTTAAATTCAGAGGGAACATTTCAAAATTGCATGTTTCGTATCAATTCACCCAAATAACGAGATATTTTTACTCATTTGAGCATACCGGGAGCGGTAGCTCAGTGCAACATGTCACTGCAGCGCCTCTGACCGGGAGGTCCTAGGTTCGAGTCCTGACGGCGGCAGGATTTTCGACACTAGCTTTTCAGCTAGGTCGAATTTACTCGCTGTCTGGAGGAGAATTCTAGCGGCCGGCTGCTCTGATCGGTAGTTTTCCGTGGTTTCTCCGATCAACACCAGGCGAATGCCGGAGCAGTACCCTACCAAACGGGCCACGGACCGCGCGCGATCTATCTTCCTTGTCCTATCCTCTCTGCGCACACACACACACACACACACACACACACACACACACACACACACTTACACTAATATGCACTACACTACCACATATTCCGGGAGACCGGTCGGGAGCTTCGAACTTGTCCCGGCTGGGGCGGTGCCTCGCTGGTGGGAGAGTCCTGATTAGGGAGAAACCCCACTAGCCGACGGTAGGTCGGCGCCGGATCTCGCCATTCAGCGGGGGAAGATCACCGCCATCTCCCGAGAAAAAAACATGCACTACACTAACGGGACTAATGACCAAAGCAGTTGACGCGTCCGGAAACACAAAAAAAACAATCAATCAATCAATCATTTGAGCATGATGCTATTTATTTATTATATTTGCTAGTATCTTAACTTCAATATATCGAATTAATAAAAATGCATTTGTACTGTTGGTATTAGAGTGGGCCATAAAGTATTCAAAAGGTCCGCACGGGCAAATAATAAGAAAGGCCCGCATGGATATTAACAATACCGTTTCACATTTTGTTTCAGTTCAGTAAACACACAGCAAAGAACTAGTATACCATAAAAAGAATAAAAACCTAATAGGAAAAGAAGTTTAGCGAGTTTGACGGATGTTATTAGCCGACGCAACCATTTAGAACATAAAATTAAAGTTGTATCAACATTAAAATCGCAGTTTTGAACAAGTGAAATAAAATACTATGGTCCGAACTACTTATATTTAACCAGTTATATTAAAACAATTGAAGACCTTAGAACAGTATCAAGATACGTCACACCAAGCCTACTGCTATTCGTAAAAGTTAATATTTCTATTATGGTGGACGTGTATCTACTTACTACATACGTCTTCTTCATATTTATGAAGGACGAGGGGAAGTAATAAGATAAGACGCACTTCCACCAAATCGAGATATTACCGTCTGCGAATGGCGGGAGACTTCTTGTCATTGGAATGGCATATATTGTTACTGCAACAATCCTTTAAATTTTTTCTATAACTTCTTGAAGGCGTGGGTTTTCAAAATTGCCTTGTGGGAGAGATACAAAAAGTTAAAGTCCAAAATTTTGATTGCGATTTCCAACTTTGTGTGACTTGAACAAAACATTTTAACAGTTGGGCAATCTTGGGGAATCCTTGGAATAAAAGATGGCGTGTAAAAATTTCAAAATTCGCGAGTGGAGTTGCTTGTCACTTTTAAGTTCAAAATTTAATTTATGATTTACGGCTTTGTGTGACTTGGGCCATACTTTTTAACTGCTCTTTGAACTCGGGCTTATCGTGGCATAATTCTTGATGGCATGCACGAAATTTCGAAATTGCTATATCGGGAAGCATCATTCAGTTTAAGTTGGATTTGCTATTTCTGGTTTTGTATGACTTGTGCAATACGTTTTAGAGGTTAGACTTGGACTAAACGATGGTGTGTTAAAAACGGATTTGTGAGACTTGGACAATACTTTTAAAAGAGTTGGGCAAACTTGGGCAACATTTTGGGGTATGTCATGCTGCACGAAAAGTTATGTCATGCTTCACGAAAACACGGCGAATTTTCGGTAGAAAAACTCTTATTACAGGGCCCTGGTAACAAAAAAGTGGAAAAATCCATTTGCTTAATTTGGACACAAATTCTCTAACACTTGGTGTATCCAGAATCCTTGTTTAATGGGCGGAAAAATACGGAAAAATCTATTGACAGCAA
The DNA here is from genome assembly GCA_964035755.1 of Teleogryllus oceanicus. Lineage (NCBI taxonomy): Eukaryota > Metazoa > Arthropoda > Insecta > Orthoptera > Gryllidae > Teleogryllus > Teleogryllus oceanicus. Next base: position 183,133,336 of record CAXIVR010000002.1, on the reverse strand, counting down.
GACGTCTGTCGTCTTCTGAACAACGCACGGCTAAACCGTTCAGCCATTTCTCAAAATTGATATTCCATAATCGATCTGGCTGATGTCGCGCCCCTTGAAACCGGTGTTTTAATTTTGTGGGGTGCTTTACATGAAGCTCCTGAAATATTTTCAAAATTTAAAAAAAGTTGGCACCATCTATTTTGATTAAATTTTGTTGTTGGATAGTGTAAAGAACGTCTAAGAGAATGACGAAGGACTCATGTTGGTTAAAACCCTGATTTTTCGAAAATTGAAAAAAATCAACATTTTTTCGGCGCTTCCTATAACTACAATTACGAAGATAAAATTGTTTTTCTTAATAAATGTGAGGGTGCCAACTTCACGCACCTGCAAGAGCGCCATTAGAGAAATTATTACTATTATTATTTCTCTACTTCACGGCTAAAGATGTGTTGAATATAAAATTTACTCTGGGTTGCAACCAGCTTCCTAAGGAGTATCGGTGTCACTACAATACTTTGCTCAAAATGTCGGCTGTTCCCAATAAAGGAAGGCCCTTCACTTCTCAATCTTTTGATTGACCTGGGAGTTCAGCCAAATTCTTCACAAAGTTTGCGGAAAAAATCCCAGAGCTCCGATATTTATTGGGACTATCTGTGTTATACGCCCTACATCAAAAAATTTCTTCTTCTTTCCCTGTTCCGGCCCCATAACACAATCTCTGTTGTGGACGGCCAATGTCCCTTCTTCCCCGTGGTCTGTACAGAAAGACATGTCAGGGATCCTTTCGTGAGACATTCTTCTTACGTGCTGAACCCACCGTGATCTGTATTCATTTATTTTTCATTGATAGAAAATATGTTAAGTTCCTGTCTTATATCTTCGTTTTTTATTTTATCCATTAGGGTGCAGCGTTTACTCTCCGGAGGAATTTCATTTCCGAGGCTTGTATCTTCATTTTATCTTGTTTTCTTATTGTCCATGATTCACACCCGTAAAGCAGTTGTGGTACTGCCATGACATCATAAAATTTTAACAGGGTCTTTTTTCTGTCTTATTCGAGGTATTTTTTATTGTTCAATTGGAAATTTTGTTTTCATATCTTTGAACTATTGAAGACAATATGGTTTGCATATTCTATTTAGCTGGTACAAGGACTTTTGCAGACTTATTTCGTTCTCTTCTGTAATTATATAATCATCAGCATACAGAAGTGATTGTAGAGTTGTATTTAGATTTATCCAAATACTTGGTTTATATAAACTTTTCCATTCTCTTAGAATGTTATCAATACAAATATTAAACTAAGTTGGGGAGAAGCTACACCCTTGTCTTACACCTCTGTTTACTTCTAACTCTTCTAACATTTTGTTCCCAACTTGTAAATTAATACTTGTTTTGTGATAGAGGGATTTAATGACTTCTATCAAGTGGAAAGGATAGCCCCTTTTCGAATAATCTGCCAGAGAAGTTCACGATTAACTCTTTCAAACGCTTCCTCATAATCTCTAAAAGCTATGTGAGTCTCTAAATTGAACTCTTTTCTCTAAATTGATCTCTTATTTATTATTTGTTTTATGGTAAACACATTGACTGTGCACGATCTTCCTGCGTGAAACCACGTTGTTCTTCCAATAACAGTGAATATGAGATTGTTGTGAGCCGTGTATTTATTATTTTTGTGTAAACTTTATAAGCATTCATCAACAAGCTTATTTCTCTGTAATTCTGTGGCAGGTTTCTATTTCCTTTCTTAAAAAGAGATATGAGTTTTGCTTCTTCCATGATCAGTTATTGGGCATTGTCTCCAACAATTATTAAATAGTCTGTTCTTCAGTTCTTCACCTCCATATTTTTGCAGTTCTGAATTGATCTACCCGAGGAGCTTTTCTATTTTTCATGCTTCACTGTACATCTTCACCGATTATGGTTGGGTCATATAGATCTTTGTAATATTGTATCCAGTCGTGTTTCTTCATTACATTTAATTCTGCTTTTTTCCTTTTCCTCTGATTTTAAGTCTTTCATGATCTTGTAAGCCAGATTCTGCCTACCATGGTCAGTTTCAATTGTGCTGATGAAAAGGTCCCATGATTCTTGGTGAGCTTTTTCAGTAATTCTTTTCGTGGTTACTTTTACGTATGTGGTTTTCTTTCCTCTCGTGTTGTTTTCTGAAGTAATTGGTTTTTATTGGTTGTGCAGCAATCTCGTTGCAGATTTTCAGGCCTTTCCTTTTTCTGTGTTTATTTCTCTTTCCAATGGCTTCATATGATGCTGTGTTTATATTTTCAATATTGCTCCACTATGCGTTAATGTCATCTTATAAAGGTGTATGTCCATTTATTTGTTTGAAGAGATTTCTTATGCTTTCTTCTCTTAAGAGATGGACTTTGTAAATATCTCTGCTATAATTCCCCGTTTTTATTCTGTTTTGTCATAATTTTCTTCCATCGGGCTATAATTGAGATCTTTGAGAATACTAAATACTGATCGAATGATATCACTGCCTCTGTAAACATGAATATTTCTGTTTGAGAGCTAATTTTCTGTTCGCTATAACAATCTATCAGCGATCTTGTGGTGTAATTGCTCCAGGTAAATTTATTTATATCCTTTTTCCTGAAGAAGGTATTCATTATTTTAAAGTCATTAATGGTATCAAATTCCCTAATTTCCCTTTCGCGGAATTGTGATTCGACAGAGCTGCTGTCTTACGGCTTGATCACAAACCACCATGCGTACTAACCCCACATGGGGGGGGTGCTCCTTCAACCTTTTTCTGTCCATTAGAGACTTTGCCCTTGGACATGGGTTACAGCTGTTTGTGCGGAGGTCGTCTTCGCCGGGAATGCCACTGAGATCCTCTTCTGGAGTACTTCTTCGTCTGGTCCCTCTCCTTCGACCTGTCCGGCAAGGGAGTCCCGACCAGTAGCTACGCTACCGTCGACATAGCTCTCAGGGTCGTGGGGTACTCAAGCTCCACCACCGTCAAGGCCATGTACTCCCTAGGTGGAGAAAATTTCAAACACTTACATTTAGGACTTTTCTCTACCTCCTTCGTTACGATGTTTTGATCATGGCGCTACGATCTACAAGTAGACACATACTTTTCTCATAATCGTGGATAACAATTTCAGGTTTGGATTTGTTGGTCGTACAACATTGTACGGAGTCCAACAGAAGTCACCGGTTTTGATGAGTGTTGATACCACTTAGTAACTTGTGTTCGGAACTTCGAGAGCGTTACACAAGCCAATGGAGATAACCATACACTCAATCGTGTCTTCTCAAGATTTGGTCTTTTCTGGAATTGGGCAAGCTCGGATGATATGATCAATGGTTTCTACTTGTTCCTTGCAAATGCGGTATTTATCATGGCACTTTTTGAGACCCGCTTTATCATAATGTATTCTCAACGCCAGTTCTGAGCAGTTATTAAAACTGCTTCAGATTCTGGCTTCATTCTTCCCCTTTTAAGCCACAAAATGATTGTTCTTAATTAATTTTCACTTTTCATATATTATCTTTTTATATATTGTACAAGGAATGATTTGTCTCTGCACTAATGTTTTCTTTAACATTTTTCGTGTCTCACACTTAATGTTAAGTAACATCAGAGGTTCATTTACTCCAGGTTGCAACAAGCTAAGGAGCAGATGTAGGGACTGTCCGTGCCTCTACAATACTTTGCGTAAAATGTGGGCTGTTCCAAATAATGCAAGGTCTTGCACTTTCCAGTCTTTTGAATGACCTGGGAGTTTAGCCAAGTTCTTCGACAAATTTTGAGCTCTGAGAACAAATCTCAGAGCTCCGATGACTCTCGGTACGACCTGTGCTTTTACGCACCATATTCGACTGATCTCGATTTCCAAACTCTTGTATTTAAGACGTTTCTCTACCTCTTTGGTTACGACGTTTTGATTGCAAGGCACAGCGACATCTACAAATAGACACGATTTTTTCTCCAAATCCCGGATAACAATACCCGGTTTGTTTGCCGCTGTCGTGCATTCCATTTGAATTTGTTGGTCGTGCAATATTGTAAGTAGTCCAACAGATGTCACCGGTTTTGGTGAGTCTCCGTACCACTTGAGGCATGTGTTTGGAACTTCGAAGTCGGTAGAGATTTGCCAGTGGAGGTAATTACACACACAGTCGTGTCTTTTCAAGTATTCGGTTTTTGCTAAAATGGGACAAGCTAAGACATTACGATCAATGGTTTCTACTTGTTCCTAGCAAATGCGGCATTTATCAGCTTGGGAAATTTCGGAACAACTTTATAATAATGTCTTCTTATTTTATTTATTCTTCACAATTTTTAATGGTCGGTATGTCAACCACTCACAGGGGTGATGGCCAGTTGAGTGGTTGCTTTATTGAAGATTCAGATGAATTGTAACAATACGGCATTTAGTCAAGATAAATGCCTTCTGCATAATGTATATACTCCTGTGCATCCAAGCGAAGACACTCTAGTGCTCGAAGTGTTATTTTCGGGACTACTCCTGTGGCCGACAGTGTTGGCTCAATTTTTCCCAACCCAAGAATTGGGATTAAAAAACATTTAAAAAAGCCAATAAAACCCACAAAAACAGCACTGTAAAAATATGAACACATTTTCGTTGAAATATATCAATATCAGAATATTTGTTTATAAAATAATGTAATACATACATGTTTGACATCGCATATATTATTTTAACATATTTTGAACACAAATTATAAACTTTTTCATTTAAAATATAATCTATGAATCAATATTTTAATTAAGATAAAAACTGAATTAAACTGTTGTAGGCGTTCTCAGGTGCTTGTAAACTTTGACCAATTTCTCCACTTTTTCTTTTCCCAAATTATTACGTTTTTTTACCAAACAAGTTGAAAAAGTCGCTCGATCGCTGCAGAACTTGCTGGACAATTTGAAATGCTAATCATGAAGGAAAAGAACTCAGCAGGACTTTTGTCAAATTTCGAGAATTTCGATTGCATCAGTAACCAGTATTTTGCTGGCATAAACTGTTTTCTGACAGAATCAGAAAACATTGATGACGGGTAATAGTCGTTGTCTTCGATTCTGAACGCCATAACAAAGGGCAGCCAATCAGCATTTATCTCAAGAATCCAGTTTTCAGCTGTCTTCCTGTTCTTGAGTCAGACGCTTCCCCTGGAATCGTGGATCCATTAAATTCGCAAAGAAATGACAAGGTTGTAATGCGTTAGTCATACGTTTTGTATTATATTTTCATGATATATTAAATCGGCATTCCCAAGCATGTCCAACCACAGTTCTACAGATTCTACTAAATTGGATGAGTCCGCTTGCATCTTATCGAGTACGCGTCCAATTTCAGATAACTGTCTATAAAGGTTTGTAGCTTCCCTGAGAATGGATACATTTTGCAAAATTATTGAATATTGACAGGTACTTCATCTCCATTTTCAATGAGAATTTCAACGTATTTACTGTAATTCTCAGTAAATGTTCGTTAACATTCATTGTATGAATTCCATCGGGTAGCATTTGGAATTTGCGGCATACAACCTTCCTTTTAGTTCAACCACCCATGTGGTTGATGATGATTTCGAAAGTAGTTCTGAACTTCCACAATGTGTTTTGTTGATGAGGTTGGTATGATTTCCTCCTGCAGCAAAGTGATATAATGAGCCGAGCATCCATATGTGATAAGACGAGGATTATCTTTGGTCCACAATTCGCACACGGCAAATACTTCTTTTCCGTAACACTCCGAACACTTAATTATTGACTTTTGCATTACATCACAGCAATAATCGGCTGTCTTCTTGTGTGCCTCACAATCTTCAGCATTCAATAAAAAAGTTTTTTGTCCCGTGTGAATGCAAGTTGCCAAAATTGGGTCGTTTTTGATGCTGGACCAACCATCTTGAAGTAAAGTAATGCTGGACGATTTATTTGCAACAGCACTGTCCATTTTCTCTTCGACAGCCTTTGCAGCTTTATCCAATAATGGGCCACCTATTTTTTTCGATCCGGGCCCGTGTAACCTGTTCGTAATGCGTTCAGCATTTCAGCGTATTCTGGACTTGACGCAGCATTGAATGAAATATTGTTGCTAAAAAATAATTTCGCAATGCAATAGTCCAGTTTTTCTTTTTACACATTCGTTGTTTTCACGACGAATTCACCGAGTGACTACTGTCTCCTTTTGACCCTTTGATCTCCATCGACTGAAGACCCCGCTGCAGACGATGGCTACTGAAGAATCAACTTGTGGATTTGTTTTGCTGCACATTTCGAGATGACCTCTAATTCTTTCAATTTTAGCACTAATTTCAATGTCACAATATTTGCATGTAACCCTGGTCGAATTTTCCGTTTCAAGTACATCTCTTTTTCTTTCAGCGCCGAATGGCATCGTGTAATTCAAAACACTCTTCTAGAGAACTATAAAAATACATTATTGCATTGTCACCATGAATAATATAACTAAATGTGGATATATACAATAAAAAATCTTAGTACTTTTTAAATTGAACATAACGTAAATGGAACAAAAATATTGTATGGAACAAAAACATTTCATTTAATAATAAGTATTTCAATTTTATTTAAAACAATTGCGTAGCTCAAATTGCAAATTATCATTATTCTGGTTTTGAAGTTCAGAACCTGCTAAACCGAAAACGCTAATAGTGTATTTGAGCACTAACATCTTTTAATAATAAAATAGAACAGACAATTCAGGCGACATAAGTAAAGCCATTGTTGTTGTTTGAAAATGTTTGTGCTCGAATACACTATGAAAAATCGTGTCCAAATCGATTTACATGTGGAACAGTAATGTTTCAACCCGTCAAAATGTAAATGATTTTAAACGTACCTTGAATGAGTAATTATCATAATTTAGTTTGTACATTTACGGAAGACAAAAATACATTATATATTTGAGTAGTTTAAATATATGTTCCACTGAACTGTGACTTCATGGGAGAGATCGGTATATTTCTGGATCTTTTCTTGATGTTTTGCCGATATATTGTGAGTGTTGGGTGGAATTTTGATGGTTTCATCAATGTATGTTATATCGGGTCTATTCCCCGATTGTCTGTAGTGATAATGGACATCCATTAGAAAGTGTGCCACTACTTTCAAGCACGTTCTGAGGAGCATATTTATAATAGGGCGAGGAAGTGGCGAGTAAGCCCGTTTTCATTGCCAATAATTGGTGGACCTGCTTCGCCACTTCATCATGCCTCTTTTTATATTCCAACTGTGCGTAACCGCTACATCCACTTGTCATGTGTTGGATAGTTTCGCTAGCGGCCTCACATTTTCTACATGTGTCGGAATGGATGGTAAAATCTCTCAGAATGTTTATGTATTGATAATGGCTATCAACCGGTAGACATGGTGCCACGTTTCGAGCATTCTGGACCTTCCATAGGCGCAGTACTGAGCCTGAGAAGGTCGCAGAATCGACGCGTTGCACTTCTGTGCCTCTGCGCATCAGTTAATCATGACTCCGCGCGAAGCCTACCTCTCAATGTTATGTAGTTCAAAGGTGGCATCACTTGGACCTGGATAGCTATCATGAAGGCTTCTGTCTCCATAAAGAGATCCCCATGCTGGAGCCATGCATGCGACGCAGAGAGGTCGACTTCTGGTTGCTCAGCTCATAGGGGTACCTTCCGTGCAGTGCTTTCCCTTTTCATGAGGATATCTTCTCTTCGGTTTCAAGGGCTGAATGAGCAGGTGGATCAGCCCTTTTCAAGTTCAGAAAACTATAGTTATTATCAACTGCTCTCACTGTTTGCTGAAATCACCCGCAATGATCGAGGAAGTATCTTCTGAGTGATGCAATTTGAGATGTGTAGATTCATTAGATGTACAACACATCGCCCTCCTTCTGATCTTGGAAGGGTAAAACGTTCAATACTTGATTGGGGATGTTTTCGGTGTTGAGTCATAGCGGTTCGAATTGTTCTCCGGAGGTTGTCGAGGTCGGTATTTCTCTATTTAATAATGCCAAAGGAGTATGTCAGCACTGGAATGACATATGAATTAATGGCCTGCACAAGATTTCCAGCAGAGAGTTGAGTTTTTCTGAGTACATGCAATCGTTTACACACTTAAGTTGTTAGTATGTTCTTAGTGGCAGTGTGTGATTCGGAGCGACTGTTGAAAACCCAGGTATTTGTAAGCTTCATGGGGTTCCATGAAGGTAATCTCTGGTTCATTGTCATTTTCCAGATTTGTAACTTGCATATGAAATGAATGGTATTCATTCTCCTGCACTTATCCAAACCGAATTTCATCTTGATGTCGTCACTGAATTTCACCGTCACGCTAATTAGTTGCCGCATATGATTCTCAGTGTCTGCATAAAGCTTCAGATCATCCATACAAAGAAGATGCGAGAAACGAAGAATGATTGAGTTACCTTTTTTAAGAGCGATGCCATAATTAGATGCATTTAGTAGAGTAGACGAGGTTTCAAGCAGAACAATAAAGGACTTAAAGAGTCACCCTGGAAAATCCCTCGGCGGATATGTAAGGTATGTCTGGACGGATTGTTTTCTATTAGAGAAATCAATTTTTGTATTCCATCGACACATCACCGTTTTCGAGAACTTTTGGACAAACGGGTGGACCTTGTATACATCCAAATATTGAAAGATCCAAGAATGGTGTCGAATGATTTAATATGATCTATGTAGCATTGCTACAGGTTTCTTTGTTTTTCAAGCACTTGCCCCATAATTACAGTCTACATAGATTATTATTATTATTATTATTATTATTATTATTATTATTATTATTATTATTACGCCTCTAGGATGCCTGATGGGCAGCGTAGGACTTCCCGTTGTGTGGTCCCGGCTTCGATTCCCAGTCGAGCTAAAAATAGAATTTACCTTTCCCTTAAAAATCGTCTCAGTTCCTGTAGTTGTGTAACCTCAGGCAGGCATAGTTAGCTAGTTATGGTGAAGGGGATACGTCATATTCTCTTACCCCCCACATGATTCTCTCATTCCCCAAGAGTGGGAATTGAACTAGGCCTAGTCATGGAGAACACCGTTAGCAAGCCGACAAAGTTGGACAAACGAACCAAGTTCCCCAATACATACTGTGACATACCTACATGTCACACGTTTATTTAATATTTGTCTAAATGGGGTAAATATACAAGGATAAACAAATAGATATATGGCGCCCTAGCAGCGGCAGCCGATTTGTTGTCAAGGTCATTTAACTTCATTCTAGCATTGGACCTGAGGGCCCGGCTAGCTGATCAAGTAAACAATTTAGGGATTGATTGAGAAAGCAATGACAGTCTAGGGCATAACTAGTTGATTATGTAATCAATTTAGGGATTGGCCAGGAGAACACTGAGAGTCTATTAACGACGGAAGTGCGTCGAATGTTTCTGGTGAAAAAAAAACAGAAGAAAGAAATAGGCCGAGTCTTGAAGGGCGGAACAGATAGATAATTTTCACATTCTGACATATGTCGTGGTGCTGTGCGGGTCGCTCGCGGATGATTAATTTTGTGAGATTTTGGCTTGTAAATTTTTCTTGAGAGTGAACAGTTATCGGACTTTGAGTAATTCTTGAGTGCGACTAACGGAAATTAGAATTTTCTGGAGATGAAATAACGTGATGGATTTCGAATAATTTGCTGTGTAAGAATGTGTGCTGTGTAACTTGTAATTTTCGTGTGTGAGCTAATAATTTCAGACTGATAGAATTTATAAGATCTACAACAAGTTGGGACACAGAATATTTTTGCGATGTGCGGAAATTAGAATTTGAATGAATTTGTACGCAACAGGACTTGGAATAATTCTGAGTAAATAATAGTTTGCTGAACTTTAACATTCTTGTCGCGTAAAGGGTTTGGAAATTAAATTAAAAGTTACTAAAATTTGTGCAAGAGCAGGAGAGAAGAATCTGGTACTTGGACTTTGGAATTCTCGTCACCGAGAAGAAGAAAATGATTCTTCGTGGCGCCCTCGTTCAAGTGCGCGCGAAAACGGGTACTGCAGGATAAGGTTCGAAAGAGCTCATGACCAGAAGAACATTCTTTATTTGTTACAAATTTTTCAAGTCATATTTTTGCCTGTCATTGAGAATAAACCATAAGTTTCTTTTAAAATAGAACAAACGATTTTCATTTGGGCAATTCCAGCTAATAAGTAGCTAGACAATATATGTTTTCAGATTCCTCGCCACTCTGTATAGATGGCAGATCGGATAATCGGCTATTAGTAGGTAATAGCGATTATTTCTAACGAAACCCATCGACCCAGCTAGAGGGATATTGATTTTATTTAGATAACGGTTGAATCATTAATTTTAATAATATTAACGCAACCTTTTTGGCGCCCATGTTTAAAACATAAATTCGGAACGGGTTACATCGAAAAGCTCAGTAACTTTATAAGCAGTTTGTGTGTGGGCATTGTTTCAATACATTATCATTATTATTACAATATTTGTTTCAGTTCTGATTTGGAGGTGCAAATGCATTACAAACTTTTCGGTACAGACGAAATTTTAATTGTGAGCAATGTTTATCAGGTCAGTAAGATGCCAAGTTGAAATATTCTTCGTTCACAATAATCATCGATTTTAAGGAACTTATTTACATTTTTTGAAAGGCAAGAAATAGCAACTGGACTTTGTGTTGACTGTGCAGGTATGTGCCGAAAGTGAATGGACTGGGATGGAAAAGATGGAAGACATTCTAAACGAGTTTTCGAAGGCACCTGAAACTGCGGACATGAAATTCAGTCTAGTGGAATTTTCGAACTTTGATAGTGGTTTCTACGTATACAACGGATCGCTCACTACACCGCCATGCACTGTTGGAGTTACTTGGATTGTTTACGACGAAGCATTGTGTATTAGTGAAGACGAGGTATGTAAATAAATATCTTCCTGACGTTTTCTATCTCTGCAATGAAAACAATGACACTAATTGCCAAAAGGAGACCATTTAATACAGAATTTTATGTTGAAAACAAGTTCACATCGATAGGAGGTTATCTTCTTCCCATATCTTCAATCCACTTCTCCTCATAGCACCTCACACACAAAGTTTTTCACTGTTTTTGGCGTCAAAAAAATCAATAAATCTTCAGATCCTCAAGGTTATGGGCTAATAATGCGTTATAATGTAAAATGATGTACTGACTCTACGTGTTTCATGTATATAATGTGCGTTGAAGCCAGTATTACTATCATAAGTACCAGCATATATTACTATGATGGTAATATTGGGTATTCCCAAACATTTAATATGAAAATTACGTCATTTACTGAACTTAATAAAGCTAACTGATATTTTTTGTATTTCTTACAGCTTGCAGCTTTTAAAAATCTAAAAGACAGTGATGGAGAAAATATTCCACCAAACAATAGACCCGCAGTTTCAGAGGGGGGCCAGAAGATTTATTACACTCCCTGGTAAAATGAATTGATAGAGTAAACAATGAATATGCTATTCAATGTAAAAATTAAGATGCAAAAATAAAGATGATTTGTATTGAATATATTGAATATTGATTTGAATGAATGATTTGAATATTGACTGAATACTGATTGAATTTATCATAAGAAGTAAAATTTAGAGGTTAGAAAAAAATAGTCGCAGAGACTCTTCAAAAGAATATTTGATATTCAGTTGTTAGAAAAGTTTCAAATTAGATACAAATTACATATATACAATTAGACATATTATTACACATACATATATACAATTAGATATAAATACAATTTAGATACAAAATCTTAAAATAAATTATAATTCTTATGTGCCGGCAGATTCGGAACAGTGATCTGTATGAAGAGAAAGAGAACACAACATTATTCCTGTCTTTTATTGACACATTCATACATTGAGTAAATTTAACGGCACGCATTATAATTAGAATAACTTTTCCTTTTAGAGAGTATGAGCAGCACTTAATTGAAATGATTCAAGGCGTTGTCATTGCCAACAGTACTGTTTACTTCAATAAAAGCAGCTTTCGATGGCTTAGCCATCGTCATCAGTTTTCTGCTAAGCCATCGAAAGCTGGTCTTACTGAAATAAACAGTACTGTTGGCAATGACAACGCCATGAATCATTTCAATTCAGTTCTTGTTTCATTTCAATTCATCCTTCAATCATTTCAATTGTGTAGCAGCCAACGACAATTCACCGCTAAACCAATACAATGACAAGCACTGACACTTGAACGGCCACCCGTGCCCTAAAGACAGGGATAAAAGTAACTGACAGGGTTTATTTTAAGGAATGAGAGAATTTAGTGTTTCCGGAGCGTCATGGCCCGTGAGTGTAGCCCTAGCTGTAGCCAGGAAGTGCCCGGACCTACGCACGGCTTACGGGTATCCTCCCGTCCCCACAATAACTCTCAGCGACCCACAGTCCCAGTCGGGGACGCGATCGGGAACAGAAAGGAAGTTGAAAGATGGACATCTCAGGCAGGCGTTCACAGCACGACGGGAATGCGAAACTTGAAAGGAACGGAAACGGGAAGAATGGTCAACATTTTCCTTGCCCTGGAACGGAAAGCCTCTCGTCCAATAAAAGTACAGCAAATGGCGGCGAAGCTTTCAGCTGATCGAGCGCGAGACGGATCTGCAGCGGAATTGAGAGTGTAGTGTGTTTTTGAGGTCATACTGCGTGGATATGCGAGACTAGGGTTTGAGGCGGGTTTTGTTAGTAACTGTTTACTGTATCAAGGAGGGGAAAGGTAGACCATCGGTCAAGAAATGTTGCGCGAGTAATACTTCTCAGAATATTAACAAATTACTATCACAATCACTCATGTACTGTTTGTCTACCTAAGATCCGTCCTCATAATCTTATAGTTATATCCTATTTTGCTCAGGAGAGAGACAACCACCCCCCTCCCGAATTCACTTATCCCGTCTTTCAATGGCACCACTTCGATATGCACTCTTTTCCCAGTCTCCATACTTCCTTTGGGGTTTTGCAGTATTTCATTCTCAGTTCAATAATGTGTTTTGTATATTCTCCGTTGTCCCCCTCCCCCAGTGTAACCAAATACAAATATTTGACTTCTTCCTATTATAAACTAAATTTGTACCATTTTATACTATAACTTACTCAATGAACTACAACAATGTGTAAGCAAAATACTATGAAACTTAATAAGGTAACGATTAATATATTCACTACTAGAAATTGCACAAGAATAGTCAAGTACATACAATTATCGGGGTTAAAAATGAATTTTTAAAAAATGATACCAACAAAATATTTCTTTATCTTTATTTTCTGTTGATTTCATAACTATATGTCGATTGGTTATGGAATTATGAAGGAAAGTATCTGACAGTGCAGGCGACATTACCACAACTCCATGCTCATCTATCATTTTGTTCTCATTTTTATCTTATAATCTTCTTTTGAGACATAAATTTCTCTTACTAGTGTGTTGTATGTTTGAACTAGGAATTTCTCATACTTTCTGTAATTCTTTTGTATTTTCGTTATCATTCCGCTTCACAGATACTCTCATTACGACGCTTCTTATTAAGAAAATGCAATAAGAGCAAATGTGTGTTCAAGATATCAAACTAGCTGTGCGGACCGTGTAGTTCACAAGAGTTCAGTAGATGGGAAATCAATGCATTCGCTTTGCCCTAAAGGATCAGATGACATGACAGAAAATTTAAATGCAAATGCAAAATGCAAATTCCATTCCAAAATTTGGAAAGTGTACCCAAAAACGTGCGTTTTTAGAAAAAGAATTCTAGAAATTGGCATAAAAATAGGATAATTAATTTTAGAAATGTTGGTACGGGAGGAAGAAAAAAGTAATAGAAAGGCAGCGAGCACCATCAGAACATTACTTTATTAAATGCTTGAAGAATTAGTATGCCCGAATAGTGTACTCGTCTTAGAGAAAAGCAATAAAAGCAAGAAAAAGGCTCATAATGGATATTGAAGCACAGAAAAAGGAAGTTATCTTATGCCCCAGGATAGTTTTAAGTAACACTTTATTATAATGTATTATAGAATGAGTTAAAAATTTTAACACCGGTTTTCGCAAAATGTCCATTTTTGAAATGGTTTCCCTGATAACTTTTTTCTAATTCATAAATCTTCTTCAAATTTTCAAGAAACGTTATATGTAGGAAACAAATAATATTTACTAGATTGAAATCTCTACATAGAAAATTGTAGAAGTTACAAATTTTTAACTATTTAAAAAAGGGTAATATTCCGAGTATATTTCCCAAACTGATTTTGACATTAGATAAAACTACGGTAGGGATGACATCATCACGAACATCAAATGAACAGTATCAAGAGAGAAAATTTGGATTTCATCCGAGAAATCAACGTTGTGCGCGAACAACGTAGTAGGCCATGAAATTTAATTATTGGTCGCACAAAATTACAATGATTGTAAACAGGAAAAATAAGATCAGATCGTTTATGAACTCATTTATAAAGTGTAACAAGTTTTTAATAAATGTTAATTTAATTTAATTGAATTGACCAATTCCGTGATCCACACCCCACAATTTATTAACGGTCGTGAATTCTACAATGGTCAATAAAAGTTAAGTTATTATTTTTAAAAAAGCTGATAATGTGTAGCAATTTGCCATCAATTCAAATAACCAGTTTTAGTCAACAGAACTCCCAGGAATCACAATTCTGTATAGAATTTCACGTCCACATCCGACAGGTAAGAAGGTAACATGTTGTATGTCGAAACCCATAATCAAAAGTAGAAATAGAATCAAGACAATAACATTTCAGAACCAGGCAAATTTATGAGCATATAGAAATGTCTGTTTCCCGTTGTGATAATCCAAGAACCCAAACCAGCATCTAGTGTTGGAATATGGCATTGCTTTCAGACTCGGAAGTCAAAGAATACACGTTGTTAGGACAACGGATCAACAACATTTAATGTTACATGCTTGATGATCACGTGGTGCAAATGGACACGGCCCCGAATACATAGGTGCAGAAGGTATGAAGAGGGCGTTGGATGGTCGTGATCTTTAGAAAAGACGCATGGATTCATTCTCTAAAAGATTATTACCACGACCACGCGTAAGCGGTTGGTGAGGTGCGGTCAGATTTTCAGTATAGGCTCGGTACTAGGTAAATGATAGTGAACCGAGAAGTTATGTTTAGTTTCAAGATTGAGAGCTTGGTCTTGTGTAAATTGTGATGTTAAATTGCAATTAGGAATTTTATTAGTGTGATAGTTGAAAGTGTGAATTAAATATACATTAAGGGTAGCTCCGTAGATGGAAGAATTTTCCAATACGTAGCTGAAAATAGTCGCGAGTAGATGTTTCATACGAAACACAGATCGGGAAAGTCAAGACCACGTATTAAATATATAGGAATAATAATTCCAATTACAGCAATCGTTGAGGACATTCTGAAACATTTTTTATTTAGAAAAAGACGCGAAAATTGGTACACTAAGGATTCCATGGACAATATTCTGCCAGTCAGCCGAGAAGCCAGCGATCAGGATTACGAACGTTAGCTTACGAACTATAGTCAAACCCGTACGGTGTTTTTAATGTTTCAAAGTGAAAAGTAATTCTCATCAGAAGGAAAGAACTGTAATATACGGGAATAACTGTTAAATTTTTATTGTTGAAAAAGGCTGATAATTTCTAATAGTTGCCATCAATCTAATAACTGATTTTAATCAATAGAACTTCTAAATTTATCACAAATGGCAGCCCAACGTGAGGCAAGAAACGGTGCATTTCTGGAAGTTCATTTTTAATTTATGTGCAATTAACAGCAATAATTTTAAGAAATTGTCAGCCATCTTATTAAATTAATGAGTAACATTTTATTAGTTTTGATTTAGAAATTACGCCATTTAAGTTTGTTGTTCGGCCCCACAGCAGAGCAGAAAGTTCATATATAATCTTAGTGCTTGTAAGTTTATTTTATTTGCTTCGCGGAGTCCGTTGATTGGGGCAATGCTTACGGCGACCCGCGTCGTTGCGCACTGTCGACGGGAGCGGATTCCAAGAAGTGACAACGGCAGTCGCGGCTCGCCGTTATCTAAATGAGGAAGGCTACAAATGCATTGTATTATATTGCATGTATTGTATTTCTACACTTAATCTTTTCACATACACGCATAACACAGAAGCGCTACTACAATATTGGGAAAACTAGTTGATGCTTAATGCTACTCGCTGAGCTGCATAGTAACGCTATCTGATGAGTAGGCCCTTATTCAGACCCTATACCCCACCCTTGAAGGCTGCCTGGCCGCAGCCTTCGTCCGCTGGTAAGCCTGTGCAGTGAATGCATGACGTCACGCCTCGTCGTTTTACACAGACCTTATGGCGGAATGAAGTGGGAGCCTAACGCTTTTTCTTCCTTGTCAACAGCTTCAAAAGCGTTGCGGACGACCGTTATCGAACTCATAAACAAAAATATGGATATGATTGTTACATACTGTAACTCAGAAAGCCATTATTAATAAATAAATACATTTATAAATATATTTTTAAATTTCTTTTGGGGATGATTTCTATAGGAGAGGCTCCGCCGTACAGCCTTTAATGACGAGCAGCGCCTGGACAACGGCTATAACCGATATAAACGAACCTTTGTTCTGGAAGGTTCCAGAACAAATTCAAATGTTCAGTAATGATTTGCTGGGGCCTAAGACCCACTCTTATGCGCTCTCTCATCCAAATCTCTTCACCCTTCAGTCACTGAGTAAAAATGTTAGTCGACACAGAATCTATTGCGGGCAGCACGTAAGCGCCCTCGGCTCCTTATAGCGCTCCTACACGTAAAATCGTTGAAGTCTCGTGTAGAGCGATTAGCCAGTACCGAGCATCAAATTAGTATTATTAACAGTGTGACACTATTTCAAGAGCAATTATGGGAACTGCCACGAGTTGTAACGAATGTCTGTTGACTCCGTGTAGCACTCTTACACGTAAAATCGTTGAGGTCTCGTGTAGAGCGATTAGCCTTCCAAATTTCAATTAAGTTTGTAATTCCTTATTAACTGTACCTGTGTAAACTAATAAGAAACCAAATATAAACTGTGCAAAGAGAAACCACGACTTTATTGACAAATGGACCTTACCGCTAAATTTCCTTGAACTGAACTATCGAACGGAGCGGTCCGGAATGCACAAAAAACAATGGTCTTCAACGAAGACAACAGTTGAATTATGTAGTGACGGAAGTTGAACGATTACGAGAATTTACCGGAAAGCAGGACGCTAGATTAAATGATATCAAACTTAAAGTTGATAATGCTAATATAGTCATTGAAAGAAAAGTATAGGAGGAATTCAAATTAATAATAGAATCTGTTGGTAGTCAATTCGGAATTGAGACAGGGGAATTTAAGAGAAAAAATTAGATTTAGAGAAAGACATTGACAGACATTGACACACGCTAGCAGAAATGTAAATATGTCAACCCCGGTAGTAAACTTACCAGGAAGATTTAAGATTCTATGGCGATGGAAAGGAGCGACCTTATTCTTTTTGTCTAAGAGTGAAAGTTATGTTTTTGTTAACAATATTCTGGATAGATTATAACTGAATTACTTAGAGCACGTTATGTCATCCAAAGCTTTGCACTGGCTTACTTTCCTAATTCCAAATGTCACAAATTTCGACTAGTGGAAGATAAAATTTTTAAAAAGATATTGGAATGAGGACTCCGGAATGCACAAAAAACAACATCAAATGCAGTCCCTTCCCCTTCATGTTACAAAAACCGAGACCGTTCACTTTTTGTAATGTGACAAATAAAGGGATGGATGAGTATAATATCAATTAATGGGGGAACGATTCCGTAAACGTTGGAGAGGAAACTATGTGCGAGTTCGCAACGCGAAAAATCGCTGCGTTGAAGGCATGTGGATAAGTTAGACATGCAGGAGATATCATTATCATCCGACAACTACCACCTAATATACAGAATTTATCGTGGAAGAATGTGCCGGAGATGTCTGAGGATTTAGTGGAACGGTTAAGACTCGACAAAACATTTAGTATTGAAGGTAACAAAATCAGCTCCAACATAATGCCGAATTGGAAAGTAGATACACAAACTCAAGGCAAACGAGTAGACGAAAGGGAAGAGGGGGGAAACAGTACTCAAACACACGGTTCGACAGAAACGCGAACTGTCAGCAAGAAAATGGCAAAAGCAGAGGGAATTATGAACGAAAATTTAAAGAACGCAAACGGGAGGAGTATGTTGAAATCAACGCCAATATTCAAGGAAAACTAAATGAGTTCGAAATAGTGGGTGCTATTTTCAGACGAATGAAATGATAACATAGTTACAATTTTGACATTTGAAAGTATTAATATTTCGGAGGATGACTTATTGAAGGAAGAGACGGAACGTCAAATGAAGCAGAGCACATGTCTAGTTTCGAAAGGGTTATATAAAAATGTGGTCGGCTGATACGGGAAAAGATCGAAATTGAGGAACTGTCTACAAGAAAATTGGATATTCGCGTAACAAATGGAAAACGAGTGGAAGTAAAAAGCCGACAAGTATGGTGGAATTTGAAGTGCAAGGGTCCACGGTTAAGTTTCCAGCAATTGCAGTAAAAGGATTGGTCCGAACGATCATGATTGGCGTAGACGGTTTAAAAATGTACGATGCTGTAGTCAATATAGATAACATGAGTATAAGGTTACGGAATGACATTGGACATGAATACTGTTCAAAGGTCAAAAGCCAAGCGGACTAATTGATGTACATTTGTGACGGCTGAACAAATTGACGAACCTCTACATCTATTCCACGCGGCGGCTAAAATACGATTGACGGAAACTGACAAAATTGTGAGCAGCCAGCAAATATTTTGTTGGAAAAAAAGATTGTAAGAATCTAGCAAAAGGGTATTAATGCCAGTTAAAATTAACAAACGACATACCGTTTCAATGCAAGCTATATCCGGTTTCACATACGTATAGACCCGAAGTCAGAAAGCAAATAGCGAATGTGCTCCAAGACGGTATTATAATAAAATCAATGTCTCCGTATGAGAGCCTGATAGTCGTCGTCCAGAAGAAGAAGAATGTAATAAGGTTTTCTTAAGATGGTCAAAAATTAGATATCAGAACTATTCCTCGATACAAAGCGCCACCAAAATTGGATGACGAAGGGCAATGGCATAAGGAAAATGTAGAACAATGTACAGAAAGTGGCTCAAAAAGAAAGAAGAAGCAGAAACAATTTCTCAAAAAGGTGTACGTGATCGGTGACAATGTATTAGTCAAAATCCCGCCAACGTCTTCACCAGATGAGACATTATTTTGCAAGTTCTTCCCTCTTCACAAAGGCCCATATAAAATGAAAAAACCGGGAGCGGTAGCTCAGTGCATTAACTGATGTCACTGCAGTGCCTCTGAGCAGGAAGTCCTAGGTTCGAGTCCTGACGGCGGTAGGATTTTCGACACTAGCTTTTCAGCTAGGTCAAATTTACTCGCTGGCTGAAGGAGAATTTTAGCGGTACTCTGATCTGATGTAGTCTTCGGTGGTTTCTCCGATCAACACCAGGCGAATGCCCTAACAAATGGGCTACGGACCGCGCGCGATCTGTCCTTACTCTTCCTTGTCATATCCTCTCCCCCTTACACACACACTTACACTAACATGCACTACACTACCACATATTCCGGGAGATCGGTCGGGAACTTAGTGTTAAATTTAAAAACTGCATTTCTCATGATTCAGCCGAGAAGCCAGCCCGTCCATCATTTGAAGACCTTTACTTTATAAAATTTATGTCTAGGCTTTAGTTTTTAAATTTAAATTATAAGTACTCCATGTAACCTATCTTTTTAAGTACTTAGAAAATAAGATCTGGTGGCTAAAAGCCCCAATATGTGAATCTATGGCCATAGAACAACGTAAAAGATGTTATTGGATGGTACAATCAGTTGTTGGATTCAATAATGTGGTAAACAATCAAAATTAATAATTAATGTCACAATTTATCAGTTTTAAAAACAGGTGTATGCTCATTATAGGGAAACCAGCCATACAATTCGCTACCACTAAGAAAATCTCAGATTTATAACTTTATTGGGATTGAATGATACCTCTGACTGCCTTTGAAAAGGTAGAAAAAGCCATCTTTTAGGCAAAACAAAAATTTCTGTGTACAGTATAAGTTTCCACAAGCGACCGCTAGAGTGCACCGCTAGAGTGCAATAACCACTAACGCCTGTGTATAGGCAATTTGCTTGATGTACATGTTTTGTTTTTTGCCTATTTACAAGGCGCTATAAATATTCCTTGTAAAAGCAATGAGCATATAGCTGCTTGAATATCGATTGGTACTGTGTCACGCTCCAGTGACGTCTGGTGGCAACCCCCACCACTTTTCAGATGCTATAAAAGGCGGCGCTCCGCCCGGCATTTTTGCCACTCGCCTCGGGAACGTATTAGCAACAACTTCTTGCCCGGGACGGGTGCGCCGATTTGATTGTTTTGGTTCTCTGTTTTGAGATCCGTGTCTTCATAGAAATAGTAATTTTTGGTAGTGGCATTAGGCCACACATTGATGGAATTGGATTGATTATCTATGCTATGTTAATATGTATGTCTATGTTGTAAGTTGATATCGCCTTTTGTTAAGTGTCATCTTTTTCTTCTGTATGGTTACGGTGCGAAAGCACAAAATTGTAAATGGTGCGAGAGCACAAATTGTTCGTTGCTAGGAACTCGTGTCGAGCTTGAACAGCGGTGACTTCCTTGCGAGAGCTACGTAGGGCGTAATGGCGGCGTAGTCTCAATGATATGTAGTCTGCACGATTGCTAATTGTTTTGTTGATTGTTGCAGCAACCGCTCCACGTCTTTAGTAAGACGATTACTTTGCGTTGGACCTCTGGAGCCAATACGTGACGGAAGTCGGGCCCGTACGGCAGTGGCCGTGGTCTATTGTGTTCTTCCGTTCTTTGGCCCCGTGAGCGACAAACAAGGTTGCCCGGGCAGCAAGCCGCAGTTGGCACAAATGTGTACAAACGGCTTTCAGGAAAATGTGGCACTTTAGTTATGGTATTGATAAGTCTATTAGTAATCAATGAAATTCCATCAAATTACGTTAAGTTTATAATGAAAGCGCGATCTTGAATGGTTATTACATTATTTATAATGTTTTAAAGTGTTATTCGCAGATTTTGCAGCTTATAACTCAATTTGTTTATGTTTTTGTATTTGAAAGGCTTCTATCTAGGAGTCTTTGTCAAGTTTTATTGTACGTCAGCCATTTTTTCGCCCTAAAGTGGGTACTTTGGTGTTTTGGCTTTTGACGTGTATTATTCTGTATAAACTTGTTATGTAAAGGTGAAATGGCCTTTTCAATCATTTTCAAATGCACATTTTGATTGTTGACTCTTGTAAATTTTCGTAATTCAGTGTGATTCCTCTTGCAGCCTATTGAGCTTCAAAGAGGAATATTTGTATAAGTTATATTCATAATAAATTGTTGTTGAAGTTGAATTTGGATTGTGTTTCCACTGTAGACCCCTCTGTTGACTCTCACTTGGGAATTTGTTTGAACCTTGTGCCTTTCCTATTGAAAATAACACTACTTAGTCCTTTTCCTCGGAATTTTTGTGTTAATTCCGTTTAACCCCATTAGGCCCTTCTGTGGTCATTGTTGATTTTGTTGCTGTTTATTCAGCTGGCGACCGTGAAAAATGTTTGATTTGTAACACTTAGAACTTGTGCCGACTGGGGGCGGTGCCCCGCTGGTGGAAGAGTCCTGGTTAGGGGGAAACCCCGCTAGCCGACGGTACGTCGGCGCCGGATCTTGCCATGCAGGAGGGGAAGATCACCGTCACCTCACGAAAAAACCTGCACTACACTTACGGGACTAATGACCTAAGCTGTTGACGCACTCGGAATCACCAACCCATCAATCCAACGATAGATGCTGATTTTATCATTAAAAACTACACCCAGAGTTCTTGGGTTATCACAACGGGAAATAGAAATTTCTATCTAGTGCGAAGGAAACAGAAAAAGATTAGGGCTCAAGTAAAGAGAGAGACGAGTAGCAATTTGGACAGAATAGGAGCGTGGAACAATTACACGAAACCTGTAAAAAGAGTAAGGGAACTATTCAGATAGACATGAATGGAGATAAAGTTACAGAACGAGAACGGGTATCAAACCAAGATATCTTAGAGTTTTTAGGTTTACTCGAAATTAAATAAAGTGAAAAACTTCAAAAACCCTTGTCACCTGAATTATTGCGGAATAAGAAAACCAATAAATTCTTCGGATTGTTTTTCGAATTTTGATAGAGACATCGGAAACAGGTTGCCAAAACCCATCTTGCCGGTAAGTTCCGGGCGAAAATATCATAACATTTGAATTTCTTTGCAGAGTTAAATAACGAAGTTGTAGATAGGCTTCCAGAGCCATGTTGCCAATAATTTCTTCGCCAGAGCATAATAATAGTTGACGAGATGGATGACGAGAGTGAAACACTATAAAGTTTTATGTTTTTTATAGTGTATTTTTAAGTGCGGGCCGAAGAGAAATCGAAGTCAAAGAGAAACTTGTGAATGTTGTATTGTAACCTCTCCTCAGGTTTTTTATTAATTATTCATGGATTCGGGGCTCTTTATCAATGAAGATTTTGTAAAAACAAACACAAATCATAGTCACAGAACATTTATAATTGGACGTTTTCTTTAACATTTACCAACATACAGAATGTCAATCCACAAACAACGATAAAAAAACACACAAGCATTACACAATAAAAAAACACATATCCCCAAAACAACACAAACAAGTTTCACTCAATTTTAAACAAAGCTTTGTTTGCTTCTGAAGACAAACATTTGTCCATTTGTAGTTTCTTTATGACTACCGCAAGAACTGAACACTAGCACTAATTAGATTTCAAAAGAAACTAAAGAATGATATGATAGTAAAGTAATATTCACTCATATTATCACATTCCTAATAACTCTATAAACTGGTGTATAAGTATAAAAACACTAGCTGAATTATTATTTCTTTAGGTGCAGAATAATTGCAGGTTATTTTTCTGAAATGATTCAAATTACATCCCACCTTGATCTAAATGGAACAAAACCTTAGAAACTGTTCTTTTCAATGTTACAACACAAAGAATTTTAAATCAGTAAATAAACTCCACATAACAAACACATGTAATACTCTCTGAGATCAACATGAACACATTCTTGACAATTTAAAGTGTTTAAATGTTAGACTAAATACATATAGGTAACCGGTTAAAAGTCTTTAGAATTATACAAGTAAAAAAATGAAGCATAAATGTAAATGTCTCATTCCCAAATACACTGAATTTTACTCAATGCCTAATTTGCAAAACTTAATAATCACATAGTAAATACAATAACACTCTTTAATACCCTCGTTTTATTCAGAAGGAACTGGTTCGTTACGCACATTATTACAGATCACATGTTCCACGTGCCATTGCCCAAGCGGAAAAACAGTTTGTAAATGTTAGCTTCTATTTACGAAACTTTCATGCAATCTGTCTTCTTTTAAACGAGTCCATTGAATGTTTATGATACTATTTAACAGAAACTGTATTTTCTACCACAATGCATTCTATAAACCGAAGCACTGATCACAATCTCTATTGAAGTAACAAAATATACAGTACAAATACCTTGCAATCCGTCTTCTTCGTAGAACCTGTCTCTTGAACGTTTATGATTTTTAAAGAAACTGTATTTTCTAACACAAACATTTACGCTTTAGAAAACCTTTCTACTTTAAACACTTTCTCGAATCCAACAAGAACGTTTCAACCCAACCGTCGTGCCTCTTGGCGTCCCCCCGACTTGAGAAGGGAGAACCCCCTCCCTACCTCCGATACACCCCTCCTTCATGGAATAAACTGGTGTCGTCTAAGCGGCAGCGGCGGCGCCAAATTCGTTTGTTGAACATGCGACAGTATAGCACAGTTTCCGATGGACAATTACTTGACAGTAGTCAATGTGTTCAGGAATTGTGCCCGCGTTTTTATATGAATGTTTTTGAATGTGTATACGCAAGGCTCAGTTGTGGGACAGCCCCGTCCTAGTTGCTGGAAGGCGGTTCCAAGTTGATTAGAAGGCCGCTCCAGATGATGAGACGTTTGGCTGATCAAATACGCGGAGCATTCAGAAAAGTGAACGCGCGGGACAGACAGTACAAGCGGAAACGCTGACAGTGATGATTCAGCAGAGGCCCCGTACGTAGCGCTCCACGCCGACCCAGTTGCGGCGACGGCTAGCAGGATTCAGTACGGAGAAGTTATGAGCCAAATAAAGGTTAGACCGTTTCGGTGGCGAATACATCGATCAGGGTTGATGCAAAGGATGCTGCCGAGATATTCGTCGATGACAAGATAGATGCCAATGTTTCTTCTTGATTGTCAATATATGTTTGCAAATAAAAGTATCCAAAGTTTTTAATGACAATCATTTATTTCAGCAATTGCACAACGTTTCGTAACTAGTTTTGTTACATCATCAGGTGCTTAGTGAGGGAACTACTATCCCATTGAATTACCTCTGCAGTAGAACCATCGAGGAAACATTACGAAATTAACTCACTCAGTTGATATCACATACCTAACAGTTACAAATATACACTCTATTCCAAGGAATTGAATTCCTTGGAATGGAGTGTCTGTTTGTAACTGTTAGGTATGTGAATGAATTCACTTGTAATTCTTTGCTCTTCAATAAATTTGACAAAGTATTATTAACAAATTCCCCCTCATTGTAAGATTTCACAAACTTGATCTTATGATTAGTTTAGTTTTTTCTTCTAGTTATAAAATTAAATCTTCTAAAACCACAGCATTTTTTTTGCTTCATAAACTCCACAAAATATCTCTCAGCATGCTAATCCACTATCATCAACAAATATTTGTTTCTTCCTAATAACATTATGAGCATTGGCCAATTTGTGGTCTCTCTAGAATGACTGAAGCATTTTTTGAGTCTACATTTTTTAAAAAGCAACCTTCTAAAGGTTTCGTAGCAAACAGATATCATGTTGTTTATTTTCAATCTTATAGTTTTCGAGTCCTCGAACCATTGAACATTTATCTCATTTTTGCAAAATAACCGCGATAATAGCAACATTATCTTCTGTGTCGCAGATTATTGACATCTTATTTGTATGTAAAATATGTCTCGGTATCGTAGAATGTTCCTGTTTGTTTACTTTTATCTTGACAATTTTCACTCATTACATTATTTTTTTCACCTTCATGTTAAAGCTTGAAGTTATCTCCAACTATATCCTCTAGCAATAAGAAAATTTATTTCTATATTTTAGAATTTTTCTTACCTAACACAATCTTTGTACATTTCTTCACTACACTTGACACTGACAGTCGTTTTGAAATGACGTTCGGCACGTGTAGCATCCATTCAATATTCACATTGATAACTTCACTTAACCCCAAGGCCTAATATCTAACGAAAATTGTAAAGACTGAACTAATCTTTCTTTCAGAATTAGGAGTGGCAACATCTTGGCCATTTTCTTGCTTCATATAATTCATTTATTGAGATCATATGCGTCGTACATCCCGAACCATATCCTTATCCATAACCAAGAAAAACTTTTTCGTTTATTTTAAGTCGCATCAACAACCTATGTTATTATCGACGCCATTGGTTGCAGTAATAATAGATTGTAAGGATCTGTACATCAATCACGCCCTTATATTTAGACTCAATACTACATTATTTCACACATTAAAGCAAAAGATACAACAGTACATAGGGATATAATTAGCATGATAAAAATTACATGTAATTCAGCGGAGGCGTCCGGATCAAGAGAGGCAGAGATCAGCCTGTCGATATTCCCCGTAGGGAAACCCTCATCCGCCGACTCCCCCGCTTCGCGTCTACCTGTCGCCTGGGCTACTCACGGGGCTACGAACATGCTCCACGCCTGAGGGCATCGAACCCGCAGCCGAGAAGGATGCCGCTGGAGCAAACTTTGGGTTCGCCGGCGATCATTTTACCCTCTCCGATATGATCACCCATCATCTCTCATTTTTTGTAATTCTAGTAATTTTTAGGCTCAATCAATTCATGTCCAATTACATTCTATTTCAATCACGCCGTATGATGTCTCACCAGCCGAATTTCCCTCCCCAAATTTTCAGAGGAGCCAAGCAAGACTGTAACCAAGCAGAGGGAGGTAAGTTGGGGTCTGAATTGGCAATTCATGAGGTATTACAGAAAAATGTAGTAAATAATATTCCTAAGTGACTTTGCATCAGGGTAAGTGAATCATTATCTTCGTTGTTGCACATATTTCGCATTTCAGTGATGTGCATGCACAATTCCCAACAATGACAAAACCTCTTGTTTTTAACCCATTTCTGTTTTCCGTTAAAATCTCGAAATCGATTTTCCGCAGAGTTACATCGCTTTCTTTTTTTTACTACTATATTACTAATGTGTTTTTGCTGTGTATAAAAGAACAAAGAACTCCAAAGAGGCCGAAACAGACTAATCTCTTTAAGTGTGTCCAATTCGAGTAGGTCTGTTCGAGGAAACAACAGAGAGAAGGTATATTGTGATGTAGCACATCTATCCTAAGGGATGAAGACCCCGGCGATTTCGAAATATTGACTGACCCACATAAATAAAGATAGAAATAAACAAGACATGACGACAAAAATGGATTTTTTCAGGGGGCATTTATAACGGCTACGCAAGTGCTCTTATGTTCTTGGTAGTTTAAATACTTGAATTCCAACGCACGTCCCATACATAGGCCAATGAAATGCGTTGTGTTGTCGTAACGTAGAATAAAGATTTTGTTGAATTAGAGGACAAGGATTGCGTAGTGTCAGAGTAGAAAGGGAAGGGGACGGACGAGGCATCGTGGTAGCCCGAGGATACAGAGAAGCATCACTTCCTCACACACTTACTTAGCGACTGTTTTACTTCTGTGTTTGATATTCAATTCACTTATGCGAGTTACGAGGCAACGCTGATGCCGGCAGCACCGCAATACAATATGTTGCGCTAGCTTGATCTCTAATATAGCTTCACGATGCGCACGTTTTTTCACGCCCTCCTTTTGCATGCAGTGGCAGGAGTAGAGCTGAGGGTAAGCTACTAGATTGGTAGCAATGCAGAAAAATCAAATATGCAGTTGGTTTACGGTTGCAAATAGGTTTTCTGTAACTCGGGAACGGAAATGACTAGTTTTTCAAATGTTGCTAATCTCACACTTTTAAAAATTTTATTTTTATTTTTATACTTATAATTATTATTTTAACTTTCATTTATCTTTCAACTATTTATAGTTAAAATGTAGGAATGGGATTCTGGTACTCAAGAAAACGTTCGGAGATAATCTTCTCCAACATAAATCATATCCAATTTTTACAATTTTTTTGACCAACTAAATCAAAATCTAACTGTTATTTCATACGAGTTGCTACTTGGAGTTGACAATATTACGCTCTTATGAACATTTTTCGGAACTATTGGTTACACTGCGGAAATACTTGGCTACACGAGTGCGATAACTTGCAAACGATGCACCCAATATCTGGTGAGATCGATTAATAAAGTGCTGAGCGGACTGGCCTCTATGTTTTGGAACTGTCGTGGTGCCATCAGCTAAAAAAGGACGGGCGTTGAGGACGAAGGCGCTGACGTTAAACTCAATGGGCGCGATGTAATCGGAAATCAGGGGGGCGAGAGGGTCTCCATTCATCTCTCTCTCTCTCTCTCTCTCTCCCTCTTATATATATATATATATATATATATATATATATATATATACACACACACATCCCAGCTGGCAATCGGGAGAAGAAAATAATGAGGATGCATGTATGCTTACGGTAACGACGTACGTATGTGAGAAAATAAAAAATAATTTGAAAAGAACATTACAGAAGAATAAGACTTAGCCCTCTCTGAGGGGAACTACTTCCGCAATTGATAGTTTGATGGTGGATGTAGCCAACTACATCTCTGGAGCTGTGGACTGCACGGAGCAAGAAATTCGAACCATTGACTGGAAAACCATAAAGCTGTTCACAAGACAGGTTTTCGCCCACTAGAAAGGTAATATAACATTGTTCTTTATTCTATGTGATTCCATTAGAAAGGTAATATGTTAATAGGTATATATAGATAAAAAGGTTCTTTACCCTATGTACCGGGAGCGGTAGTTCAGTGCATCGACTGATGTCACTGCAGCGCCTCTAACCGGGAGGTCCTAGGTTCGAGTCCTGACGGCAGAAGGATTTTCGGCACTAGCTTTTCAGCTCGTCGCTGTCTGGACGAGAATTCTAGCGGCCGGCTGCTCTGATCGGTAGTTTTCCGTGGTTTCTCCGATCAACACCAGGCGAATGCCGGAGCAGTACCCTACCAAACGGGCCACGCACCGCGCGCGATCTCTCCTTCCTCTTCCTTATCCTATCCTGTCCCCTTACACACACACTTACCCTAACATGCACTACACTACTACATATTCCGGGAGACCGGTCGGGAGCTTAAAGCTTGTCCCGGCTGGGACTTGTCCCGGTGGGAGAGTCCTGGTTAGGGGGAAACCCCGCTAATCGACGGTAGGTCGGCGCCGGATCTCGCCATCCAGCGGTGGAAGATCACCGCCATCTCTCGAGAAAAAACATGCAGTAGACTAACCGGACTAATGACCAAAGCAGTTGACGCGCCAGGAAACACGAAAAATCAATCAATTACCCTATGTGATACGAACAGAAAGAACGGGAAGATTCATTTGGACACAATGCAATAGTAGGCATGTAAAATTATGCGGACATTCCTCACGATGACTCACTTATGAAGCTGATCATTTAATCTGGCCGAAGGATTGGGGATAATAGGTATAGTAAATATAAGATATACTGCGTAGAAATTACACCACATTTCTCCACCTGGTCACAGAAATGTGACGTGTAATGTCAAAGAGACTCTTAAGGGCAAAATACTAAAGGCTGTTTGAATAGTTGTCGGTAGCACCAATTGTTGGAGCAACCAAACGTATACCGGAATATCCGAGTTCGATTGATGGCTGAGGCTGTCAATTCTTTGAACAGTCAAACTTCAGATAATATCAAATGTGTGAAATAATTTGAGAAACTAGGTGTCTGAAGCAGTTTTCTCATCATGTGAAAATAACATATACTTTATTATTACCAAAATACAATTCTTGTAGCTATCATTAACCTTTTGTTGGCGCACGTGGGTCCAGTAGACCAATTGCATTTTAAGAACACAATATCTTGCCGAGTTATAGGTGTACCTTTACGAGATTTGACTACATCTTGTGTTGAACGATTCGCTTACAAGGTTACCACCAGATAAGCTGGAGTGTGCTTCCGAAAAATCGCGCGCCTAAAGAAAGTTTAAGATCTAAAATCTCTCAATGGATCGTTAGGTTCCCCAGTTGCGAACTGCATCAAGATGAGCACGTTGGTGAATACGCAAGCAGCTGCGCCCAGCAACACAGTTCTGTCCAGCGGAAGCACACCAGATGCGTTCAGCTGCAAGCGCTCGTGCAGCATCTGCAACGACATTTGTTGCAGAGCAAGGGTTGTCTTGCACGAATCCGGCCGCGAACTCTGCATCTGTTGCATAAAACACAATATCAGCGCCTTCTGATGTACAAGATATATTCTTTTCATGTTTTTGTTGGTAAAGAAAAAAAATTTATTAGCATGTTGTTACAGGAAATATACATTTACTTTATATACTTTCCTCGTCAAAATATATCTACAATTTACACCCACTAATTCATTCTAAGTAAGCTCCTCTAAAGAAAAATTCCAATGTACCTAGTCTTCACAATTTCGTTCTATTATACGTTTGAGATCAATTTACGTACAAATAGTTGTATATAGTAGTGATTGGAATTTTTATGAGATTTTCTCGGGAAGGTACATCCCTTTCAAATTAAATTTGTTAGAAATAATAACCGACAATAAGTTTCTGAGCTCACAATCAGTATTAAATATCCTGTATTTCACGACCATCTGTAGTATAATCCATCATGTTTTTCAAGAGTTTGGTCCATAAAATTAAGACAATATTATCTCAGTTTGTCGACGTTTCGGAATTTTTTTTTCAATACTAGGGCTAAATAATCAACAACACGGTTAGAACTGGTTCGTTAGACATTGCTGTTAACAGATGTGATATACATGTTTGTTAATAATTAGTGTTATCATTGTTCTAACCGTGTTGTTGATGTATTTAGTCCTGATGATGGAAAAATAAACTCCGAAACTTCGACAAACTGAGATAATATTATAGACTAAAATAATAACTTGAAGTTTATGGACCAAATACCATTTTAAAACGGACCAAATTACAACATGGTGCAATCAGTATTAAAGATAAGTTCTATACTTGATTGGCAATGAAGTAAAAACAAAACAAGTTTGGCATTAAATATTTCGTGAATTGATTATTCACATTATAAGGCCTTCTTTTCCCGAGAGACAAGGGCAGTGCTAATAGAGTCGAAATTTTGCTGGTCCATAATATCGAAAAATTGGTTTCTGGCAAATTGTGTGTCTATCGGTATGTCGGTTCGTGAACAACCCTAACAAATAAACCATACGGATGGTTTACAACAAAAAGTATTCCGCAATTGATCTGCCTGATATCGCAGCTCCGTAGATTTGTAGCATATATTTTGATTCTTAGGGTACTTTCCTATGGTCTCAGAAAAATGCTCAAACTTTTCTCCCAAATGGATTCCAACATTTCCTTTAATTTTGTTTCTCAGAAACAGCAAACGACACCTATAAAAATGGGGCACGTCTTATTTTCGTTGAACTTTCAGAATTTTCGAAAATGCCAAAAGTTTTAACATTTTACGGCGCATTCGGATTATCACAATACTGAAGATAGATATTATATTCTTAATTAATTTTGTTAATTATTCAGATAGAATTTAGCGAGGTCGTGTACAGATTTTTTTAACTTATGAGTTCTTTTTGGATAATTTTACAAAATTAATCAATTTTATGTTAATTTGCCTCCGGCAGATTTCATTTGATCAGGTCAAATAATTTTGTCTTAATAATCCGTTGTCATTCTCGAATAACGAAACATTTAGTCTTATTGTGAAACAAACCTGTAAGCGCACTATTAGTCGATGCACTAATTGGCTGGTTTTCTGTGCATGTTCCATCATGCTGTGGCTTTTCACTGACATCCATATCAGCTGCGCTACGCTATGCAGAGGCATAATGACGTTCACAACCAAGTGAACCCTGGAGTTAGTCGCAATCAAGTTAAAAATTGAAATCAGCATGAACACCCAGCAAACTACTCCCACGTGGATTTGGAGGAATTGTGTCAACAACGGAACTCCCAGTTGCATCCCAATAGAGGAGCAGATTTCGTGTAAAGTTGTAAAAGCTTCAGCAAATCTGTTTACTTGATATGTCGTTATAACTGGAAATATTAGACTAGAAGGAACATTCTCAAATAACAGAACCTTACGGGAAGAGACATCACTGTATTTAATTGTAAGACGAGAATTCAGTTCCATAATTCGATGTTTTAATAATATTATCACTGAAACGAACTGAATAATAAATATGTCGGATAAAAAATTTGCAAGGAAGAATGGAAACATTTGATATACCGGAGACGCGGTTATTTCTAATATGAAGATCGAACCAAAACTCACTGATAAAATTACAACCAATAGCATTGTATTTCGTCGGATTTTTCGGTGGACATGATACTCTTGTATTCCCAATATTTTATCCACGCTGTAAAGCTTATCAAAGTAGATTCGCAACCAATCGCCTCCATTCAAACATGAAGAAGCCAGTGCAACTATCGCAGCAACCTCTTGTACAATGACTACAACAAAACTACTGACGTGCGAAGGATGTAAAGGTGTACGTAGAAATATTTTTGTGCAGAATCGAAGGTTCCAAACAACTAGCCCTGCAAAACACAGTAGGAGGCTAAACGAGTACACCCTCCAAAACAGACTAGGGCGAGGACGGTGGCCTCGTGTCAAGGTCACTGGCGCCAGACCCAAAGGACGCGACACACGCATCAGTGCTGCTAACGCCCACGCGGCTCCTTCTTCCTCTTTCCTTACTTCAGAATTCATCTTCAACAGACCTGCCTTCTTGAACAACCGCATCTGAAGCAGAAATTACAGAAGAAAGATACAAAAATTGATTTACATTAAAAGTGACACAAAGAAAATACCAGTGGCGGCTTGTACGATGGTGCCAGTGTGTCAAAAAAAAAAAAAAAAACGTTTTCACCACAAATGTGTGTATAAAATATCATTTCTTAAAAATATTTTGCTGTTATTATCTAGTTATAGTAATTCATCTGAACGAGCGTTTAGTTCTTCGATGCTCTATCAACACACTCTTCAAACGCCCAGGGTGGAGTGCTGTCTGCCGAAGTCAGAAGCAAATTCGAGACATCGCGGGTTCCAGGTTGGGAGGGTGATCGATTAGAAACCCCGGGATCTAACGGCGCCGAGGCCAATTGACCTTTACGGGACATGTGATGGCTAAATACTAATATAAAATTTCTATTAATACGCATACAATGATTGATTTTTTCGTGTTTCCGGGCGCGTCAACAGCTTCGGTCATTAGTCCCGTTAGTGTAGTGCACGTTTTTTCTCGGGAGATGGCGGTGATCTTCCCCCGCTGGATGGCGAGATCCGGCGCCGACCTACCGTCGGCTAGTGGGGTTTCCCCCTAACCAGAACTCTCCCACCAGCGAGGCACCGCCCCAGCCGGGACTAGCACTAAGCTCCCGACCGGTCTCCCGGGATATGTGGTAGTGTAGTGCATGTTAGTGTGTGTGTGTGTATGGGGAGAGGATAGGACAAGGAAGAGGAAGGACAGATCGCTCGCGGTCCGTGGCCCGTTTTGTAGGGTACTGCTCCGGCATTCGCGTGGTGTTGATCGGAGACACCACGGAAAACTACCGATCAGAACCGCTGGCCTCTAGAATTCTCCTCCGCACAGCTGAAACACACAGCTGAAAAGCTAGTGTCGAAAATTCTGCCGCCGTCAGGACTCGAACCTAGGACCTCCCGGTCAGAAGCGCTGCAGTGACATCAGTTGATGCACTGAGCTACCGCTACCGATAATACGCATACACTTCCGCTGTTGAATCACTAGCGGAACCTCACAGATCATGGAGCGCGCCGTATGCAGAGCAGAAGACATTCTCGCATAATCCAGAGTGTCGGTTATTATTTGACTCAGTGTATAATCGAAAATCCTTGGCGGCGACGTCAAATGTATTCCGTGACCAAACACGCCACAAAGCGAGGACCCTAAGAGGCACATGCGACGCAACACTTCGTAAACAAACGCGAAATATCGCCAAGACAAGTGACACGTAATTGTTTTGAAATTCTTAGTTTTGGCAAACAGAATCTAACATGTGAAGGCACCCTAATTGTTCCATTTTCATTGACCAGAATTAGTGAATGCTGTTTAGTTTCATTGACCAGAAATCACAAGTTGCCACCTACATCGCTTTTCCAACAAATGCTTCACGACTTATTTCGATACCCTATCAATTACCATTTTTATTAATATTGTGAAATTTCAAAAATAATTACATCCATATTGTTACGTTAACAACACATCATTACAATATCCAATATTTTCATCTCACAAGACGAAGACGAGGAATAGTTTCGGTATTCTATGGATCCGTGTATACTTATTTTACAATATCAACATTTGCTCAAAGTAGCACAATAAAGACCCAACACTCGCGTTCTGAGGAAGCAGCATGCTGTCTCATTGCGAGTTAGAAACTCCGAAGCTGTCGGTGATTTTATCATGGGTTTATGTTGAAGATCATAGTTTGCTCAATCTTTGTTTCATACAGAGCGGCGTAGGCCGGTGTTTGCTAGAAACATTTAAAACACTAAGGGTTTCGTTTAGAAAGTAATTTGAGCATTCTAGTCAACCAAATTTCGGAAGTGTTGCTTTAAATGAAAGATAGTGATCCCTAGATGTACGAATTATCGTATCGTATTATCGCCAGCTGTAATTAACCGATTTTTGTAGTAGAAGCATTTAGTTTTAAAAACATCTTTAAATTATAATGAATGCTTATCTCACGTCATTTGCTCATTTCATCCGTTTCTTGTGTGATTGGCAATCGACCTATTGAAAGCTATTGACATTTCGATGCTTAGCGCGAGCAAGTATGTGTAATTGTGAGGATGCAGTTAGCAAAGCAAAGTTGGAAAATTTTTAGGTTCAAAGATTGTCTATTTTTAACTGCAAAGATTAGTGAATGTTATATGAACGAAATATCCACAATTGTTTGAAACATGTTTCCCTTTTAGAAAATATATGATTACAATTATATTTGACTCACTATGTTTTTAAATTAAATGAATAGCAGAATTTTGTAATATTGTCCTCTGCAATACACGTGTTAAAATGTTGGTTAAAAAATACTTCCATTCACTTCTAGAACTCATTATTATATAATTCACTTATAGAATTCACTTCTCCTCATAGCACGTCATACACAGATTTTAACTGTTTTTGATGTAAAATAAATAAATGAAATTCATTTTCAGTAACATGTTTAACTCTGTGTTTATGGTGAAAACTGTGTGGTTCTAGAATTTGTAAACCCCCCTCCTTTCAGTAGTCTAAGAGAAGTACTGAACGACATTAAACATGAAACAGTATAGGACGGGGAGACGATTTTCCGTGTTGTACTTTTCTGTTGAAACTTTCCATTGTTCTTACTTTTGTGAGATACAATCGTAAGATTTCAGGTAGTTTTAATTATTTTGCCACTAGTATCTACTCGTCA
This sequence comes from Teleogryllus oceanicus, assembly GCA_964035755.1. NCBI lineage: Eukaryota > Metazoa > Arthropoda > Insecta > Orthoptera > Gryllidae > Teleogryllus > Teleogryllus oceanicus. Next base: position 183,098,478 of record CAXIVR010000002.1, on the reverse strand, counting down.
TTAATGATCAATATAACATAATGGACAACATAACATACTTTTAATTTTATATTCAAACTAGATTACACATTACCTCAACTGTAGGTGATGTAAAATTTATGAAAACTTTCGAATTTGGATTGATGGAAGATTAATTCTTCGGTATATGTACATAGTACGTATTAGGTGTACAGGTTTAACAATTCTGTCGATTGGTCCACCTTCGAAAATGAACACATTAAACTATTAATATTTCCATTTTAAGAAAAACGATAATACTAATACATTTCACTTCATGAAATTGGTCATGTCATAATTCAAAATTCTTGAAGTCCCTGCGTCTACGAAGGAAATTAATGGCGCCTGTGCAATCAATTAGTGGACTGCCACATAGCTTGTCAGTCAGCAATAACATCAACACAAACTTACGCAGGAGATTAAAAAAGTAAAACAAATGCACATAACAACGGCAATAAAGAAATAGGGAGTCGTTGAAACGAAAAGAAAATAATTAATTATAAAAGAACGAAATGATCACATTAGCAAAGGAGGGAGTATAGTAATAAGAATAGCAAGGGTCAAGAAACCAAAGGAAGCTAGCCGACCACATGAAAGTTGACAGGGCGAGGCGATAATGGTAAAGTAAGAATTAATGTGAATTCCTCATGATGTATGAGGTGTTTAGATGAAAATAACAATATGTGAAGTTTCATACAATGTGATAAAGAAACGAACGACACAAACCAGTGTGCGGGTGAATTATCTCTGCCATTTGTTGTCGTTATTGAAATCACTTGTAAAACCAGTGTTGCCACAACAGCACATATTTTTTCGGATTATTTCTAACTTTTGCAATTTTCGAAAATTCAAAAAGTTAATCGAATATGAGACATGTGCCATTTTTTTAAGGTTTCCTGTTCTCTCTTTGAAAAATATTTTAAGACAAAATTTGGAGCATTTAAAAAAATGTTTTGCTTATAAATTTTATTGAGATTAAGCTAAAAGGATGCAAAAACTACTCATTTAAAAAAATTAATAACCTTTCTTAAAGATCTGAGTTTCGAAAGACATTTCATTCAAGATAAAAGTCACTATTATTCAAAGTTGTATTTTTGCAGTGGCTATTATTTTGCAATTTTTAAAAATATAGTTTTCAAAAAATGGGAACAGCACCAAATTTTTTCCGTTGTGTGATACACAAGTGGAGATAATTTTAAGAAAAAATTGGAGGAGATTTGAGAAAACAATTGTTTAAAATTGCCTTACTCTGACGGAAAATGACGCGAAAACTACTGGCATTTTCAAAAAGTTGTACATGACCTTATTTAAAGAAACAACATATTTTATAAATAAAGGAAAGCACATCTATCTGGAATATTGTAGTTGTAAGACTACTTCGGAAAACTTTTGAACCGTTGCAATTTTCGAAAATACGAAGTGTTTCGAATAGTGAACGAAAATGCAATCTGTGCTATTTTTGGAGTTTCCAAACGGAAACTACCGATCATCTGGCTTCAGTTGAAGCTTTGAGATTTTGAAAAACATTCTTTAAAATTTGGGCTAATTTACATGTAGCCCCCAGATATTTTCAAAATTTTCTCAAAAACGGGTCCAAACGTTTTCTTTAAATTTCTTAAATGAATAGAGTAAAATACACTTAAAAAGATGGCATGGCATAGGTCCGACTTTCCCACTTTACTCTGAATTTTCGAAAATTGCAAAAGTTTTGATTTTTCGGCGTATTCCTACAACTACAGAATTGAAGACCGAGATTTTCCCTTCAAATGAAATTTGTTGTCCATAAGTAGTTCTTTGATTAAAGTCGTGTAGATTTTTTTTGAGATTTTTTAGTAGTTTTCATGGAATAGTGCGTGCAAGATTTGTAATTTTAAAAAACAACAAAAACTAGATTTTCTCAGAATTGGATCCACATTTTTTCTTTAAATTTTTAATAGGGTTAGTACCAAACGAACCCTATACGATGACACTAACGTCATATTCCTCTATTCTTTTTTTTTAAAAAAAATTACTAAAAAATGTACTACTACGTATATTACTCTGTATACGTAAGTATACGAGAAAGTAAAAAGTTGATTGCTTTGAAAATGTTCAAAATCACTTGAAACTTATGTTCTGCCAGTTTTAATTAATATCTGTCAAAGTGTGTAGCAGTTTTAATAACTGAATTTGACAATTTGACTTCCTTCCTTTCAATGTAGAATATCAATGATAATGCAAATAAATCTCGTCAGTCTGCACAAAAAAACTTTGCAATTTGCATACAAAGTAAGTTATCCAGGTATGTGCGATCATGAAACTTTTAAAGTTTTTTTTTTTTTTTGGCAATTCAGTAAACCCATAAATATTTATCATAATGCTTTTTCCATGATTTCACCTACTTCTGTTTTTTTCAATTTTTCTCTTAACATTACCAGATATTTCGTTTGTTAAACTTGCAATGTGCAGTGAAACTATCCCAAAGGCTTTGACATAATGTACTGTTCCACTAAATAAACAGTTTTATAAACCCATAAACAGGGTTGTCGTATCAAATTTCCTTCAACAACTCTGTTTATTTATTGTGAAAAATAGTACATATAAACATTCAATTAATTAATGTTTTCATAAATCATGCAACCATGCTTAGTATTAGTTTTAACTTCCTATGAGACTCATGGGCAGAGGGCTATTGCAGCCTCTCCCCCACCTCGAAGCCAATGATGCATATTAAAAACTGTAGCTTTTAATAATTTTCCATGTTAACAAGTCATTGAATTAATCAATTTTCATTATAAAAATTAACTGTAAGTCAGCACTAAAAATACATTTTATATTCAACTTAAATTAAAAATTCTTTATGAAAAAGGTCCACAAGTCAACTGGACAATATTCATGTAACCCCCACAGTGCTTTGTAACATAACACAATTGTCTTTGAAATAAGATATTAACCCAAATTGTTACCCTTGCAGAGACCACTTTCCGGGAATTATCGGTGCAATTGATTGCACACACATTAAAATTGCGTGCCCATCAAGGGAGTAGACAGAACGATTTTGTAATCGTTATGTTCTTACTCTATTAACTGCCAGGTATTTGATAATTCTTTTCAAACATTCCTAAGTTCTTGTAATTAGTAAATATGCTTCAAAATAAATGTATTGAATTTCAGGTTGTCTGCGACCATGAAATGAAAATTACAAATATTGTCACAAGATTGTCAGGCTCCACACATAACAGTCGGATCTTCCGCATCTCCACAATAAAGGATGTGCTTGAGAGTGGTGCATACTATGCCCACCTTATTGGCGACAGTGGGTATGCATGTACCCGCTACCTTCTGACCCCAGTTCTTCATGAAAGGACTGCGGCAGAAGGTATATATAATGTTGCTCATAAACGAGCTAGAAACATTATTGAGAGGGTTTTTGGAAGCTGGAAGAGGAGATTTCCATGCCTTCAAACCCCTCTCAGAGTTAAACTAGTGACTGTGCAACGCATTATTGTGGCAACTGCAGTACTACACAATATTGCTATAATGAGGAGGGAGGCAGAATTTAATGACATCATGGAGGAAGAAGAAGAGAATAATGTGGAAAATGTCAGGGATGACGAACAGGGTGTGGTGTGGAGGAGAACAATAATTGAAAATCATTTTTCATAATAAAACTTAATTTATTAAATGAAACAGTGTTTTTTTATTTCCTATAGACAAATCTTGGGATTTATTGTGAAGTATCCTGAAAAATAAAAGTACAATTAGTACCAGAATAGAAAGTAAAAAAATTTCAAAAAGTGAAGGAATGAAGATTTATTCATAAACATTTTCCAGTTATTAGTAAAATGGCTTGCTTATACAAAATATTAGGATTTGTTTTGATCCAAAAAAAACAACAGAACAGTTATTTCCTACAGAAAAACAAATTGTACACTTCAAGCCTCAATGATCTTACTTTCATGCAACCTTTATCACACTGCTATTTTTAATCCTACATAAAGACTACTAATTGAATGGATACTTTTCCACATATAAAAATAATAACTCATTGTCATGAGACAGATGACTCTCATCTTACATTTACACTGTTCTGAAAAATTTATAGGATTGGACAATTTTCTTCCTATCAGATCAACTTCATTGTATTCCATTGGGTAAAATTTCATTTCATTGTTTTGGTTGGTTATAATGTGCCTTACAATTCATTATAATTCTAAATTAATTATAACATGTCACTTAAGAGTTCCTTCTGAAATGAATCATTAATCATGGTGGCGACACATTTCCTGGAACAAATTTTTCTGACTTTTCCTAATTTTCCTTGTGTTCCTAATAAGGTTTGGAATTTCAAACCGTTGGAAGAAAATATTGAAGGTGGTGTGATACTAATCGGCCAGCTCTCTGATTAGGTGCGAGAATATCCTCTCGCAAAATAAAAACCGAGTAAAAAATGTAAGTTGTCATGCTGCACAAATGCTTTCAAGGAATAACATCTAGTTTTATGAGCCTCTCAAACTTTTTCCTGAATTCTAATGTTTCTTCTACAAATTCCCTGATTTTTGCAGTAAGTGGCCACGCAGTTAATATAATTTTATAACTTAATCTAATTGGAATGCTTTGAAAATATGTTTTGCATTAATTTTGCCAATATTTATACGTAACTATATATCAAAACTAGATTGTTCACATTTTAATACTGTAAAAAACCTAACTCAAGCAATTCCTGCAGAACAATTATACCATAGGTAAATATATATGAAAATTGAAGCGCTTGCACTAACTGAATGAAGATGTAAGTTGTAATAGATTCATATTCTTAACTTTTTATCAATGTATAATTTTATCTTCATAGAGTACATCACTTGCAACTAAAGTATCCATTATAAATAGTTTGAAGTTCACACCTTAACTGGGTTAATTTTGCACATGCATAGGGACAGTTCTAGTATTTTACCTCTTCTTTGCCTTATTCCTTTGTAGTGTTTCCATGATGGGTATTTCTTCTACTTCAATTACCTCCAGCAATTCCTCTCTTCTTTCTTCACTAGGACCTTCCTATAAAATTAACCGAACATCTTAAATATTTGTGAGAAGAAAACAATCCCACAACTTGTGTAAAGCTTACCTGAAATGGTAGCACATCGTCATCAAATGGGTCTTTCAAAGGACCATATGCATTCCCAATTAATCTCGCTACAACCTTATTTTTAAAGGCAGGTTTACTAGGCCCGCCACCAGTCTTCTGCGACAACTTTTTGTAGTTGTCTTGTGCAGACTTTGCTTCGTCTTTCTTAAAAAGGCCTACACAGAAATGTTGCATTAAGATGTGGTCATTATATGATTACTGTAGTTAGCAATTTAAAGATACACAATGCTATATTAAAAATTTCTTTCATTTACAGAATTACCAAGTCACATTTGAGCGAAAATTATATACAACGCGAAAGTTGGAAATACGCCAACAAATTACCTTTCAATTGCTGTGCTTCGTATGGCGGTTTCCCTGCGTTGGAGGCATTAAACTCCTCCGTAATTTTCGCCCACGCATCCGCCTACTGTTTTACGATAGCGGCAGAGTATCCTGAATCTACTAGGACATGATATTTAATAATGCACTTGGCAAACACCAATCGGTACTCCGAGGTGTAACGAACTGCAGTCATCTACACAAATTACATAATTTAATTATATTATGAAAGAATTGGCATATATACGCATTGAATTAGCATAACGATACATGAATCTTAAAAAATATTCCTATTGGTCTTACCTTGCTACTGCGGAGATAAATACAAAGCACAACTGAGCTCTTCGGCTGCACACAAGCAAATGAGATGAGCCACGCTGTGTTGATGTAAACATTCGCACGTGGTTCCGAGAAACAAAACACTAGCGCCTTGCGTCGTCGAGAACGCGGCGTTGCCAAATAAATTTCGTTCGGAAGGAGGCCTGAGCCGAGGCTGGTACAGTCTCGATTCAGGCGACGACGCGCGTCTTGGCAACCCAAATCGAGCCGTCGCCTGAGCCATGGCTTCCAGGCCCGGGTTTTCAGAGAGTGTCTCAGACATCGTTTTAGCAATCGACCCTTAATTTCCGTTACATTACATTTTATCTCGTTACGTGCTTCTTATATCGCACCTCACTTTACATTAAATAATAATCATAAATAATCATAATCATAAATGAATAATGACTAAAACTGACTTTTTTGTGCACGCGCCTTATACAAAGGAGTTGCAAGCTTGACTATACGTATCACATGATTTAGATACCATTTGATATCATGAATGAGCATTTTTTTCATAATTAGATAACTTTTACAATGTTGTAAAATAAAAGTACCTACAGAATGTCCCAATTAACAAAATGATTTTGTTTTCTTACGTGTAGTATTTATATTGAGACAATTATTAGTAAACACGTATGTCTCTTTTCACACAGTCTCAATTTTTTGGTAACATAATAGTTTAATGGAAAAGAGGTATCGAGGTTATCTTAGACGAAAGGAGATCGTATCTCTTTTCGTATGGAAATTTAGTAAGAATCGTTTTTGAGAAAATTTCTTTTGTGCATTTCGGAAACTGTTCCATTTTTAAGTCTGTCAACTTGCCTTTTCCCCTTACCAGATTTGCTGAGAGCGTGGGGTCTATGTACATACGCCTGCGTTCTTTCCCTTCGTTTAGCGGGTAAGTGGTCTGCATGGAAGGGTACGGTTCGATAGCAGCAAAGGGCAGCTAGCTTGGGGCAGCCATTTTAGCTGGTCTGTTAACTTCGCTTTGGACGGTGGCTGTACATATCCACTTTGTGGTCTGCTGGGACGTCAGCTCTAAGCACTTTAGGCGGTATGTGGGCATCGTGTTACTCATAATTAGAGGGAGGATTTTGATGACCTCAAACATCGCCAAAATTGATCAATAAAATGCTCGTAAAATGATTTAAAAATGCCCTAAAAGAAAAATTACGTAAAAAGTCTTATCAAAACCAGTTCGGATGAATAATTCCAACTGTTGGATATGTTACTGATGTAATGGAAGCTTTTTCCATTCGTTCGAGTGTACTCAGCTTGCAAATTTTTGGTTTGGAGTGTTCTTCACCAGGGAATCTGTTTCAGTTATCCCGAAATCGGCCGAACAGGCAGTGGCGCTGTTATACATAACAAGAATTACACACCCACAGCTGCTGTCAAAACAATTTCTGAGCGAAGAAATTGAATGAAATACTGAATAATTCTGTGAAGAACATTTGTTGCATCTCGTAAATATTATTTGAAGCAAGTACCATTAAAAATGACATTAAAATCGACGAAATCAGCAAAAAATGCATTAAAAATGACGGGGAAAGGTAAAAAATGACTTATGAATCGAAAAAAAAAAAAAAAAAAATCGTTTCCTTTTTCAAAAAATGAATTGCTTACAAAGACTTTTAAAAAAAAAAAAAATACATTTCTTAAAACCACATAAAAAAGAAAACAAAATAAAAAAGGTTACGTGAATCCGCCCCTACTCATAATGCGTACTGCGTATTCCCTTGTGATAGCAGCCGCACCATCACGTCGCCCCTACCACATACAACACACACTTTGGATGGTACCTGTGCTCGGGAGGGTGCTGAGAGAGCGGTGAGGGCGTCACTCAATGGTCTTGGCGGGTCGCCGCCAGGGGCAGTGATAGTACCTATTGCGTCTGACCATTCACTGCTTGACCACTAGGTAGCAGCAGGGGCGCTGGCGCCATATGTGGTAGGTGCACAGTACACTACTCGATGGCCTTGGCAGGTCGCTGCCAGGGGCACTGATAGTACCCGTTGCGACTGACCATTCGCTGCTTGACCACTAGATGGCAGCAGAGGCGCTGGCGCCGCATGTGGTTGGTGCAGTATCTGTACTTGTCCACCACTCGATGGCCTTGGAGGGTGCGCCGCCAGGTGCACTGATATTACCCGTTCCATGCTGCAATGACACGGGTGAGCTACTCCGGCGCACCGATTTTTGCTTGTCCTGCGCAGCACCAGTTTGCGTCACGAACCACGTGACCACATCGCGAGTACTTCGTTTGAAAAGCCAGGCCAGACACGCCGCTGTGGCATGTCAAGCGAGAAGTGTTGAGAAACATTTTGAAAGTTGCATAAAGTGATAATTTTCAACGGTGACCATGCTAAATTGACAGGAAGGTGTAGTTGAAAGAAAAGATGCTACATTAAAAAAATGCTTCTTGTTTCTGTTTCAATGACTTGTAGCAATATGATAATTTTAGTATGCTGCATTTAAAATCTCACTTAATATTCTGACCCAAACTGGTGAATGAAGTTCATTGGCTGAAGGTGAAAAGGAGTGCAAGAACTCTCGCATGTTAAATTTCATCCTCTCCCCTATCATCCCTTTTCCATATTAAAGGGAGCGGTTGTTAATGAAACGTGTTTATTTGTTTAAAATTCTAAAAAGATAACTTCCAATGTAGATATAGAATTTAAAATTAAAATAAAGAACAATGAAATTTATGTTTGAAACAAATTTTGAAAAAAGGTCAACCCACCTGAAGGTGAAGGTGAAATGAGATCGAATAAACAAGGTTAAACAATTATTTCTTTTAAATATTATATTGGTCTTTAAAATCAACCACGCCAGGAAAAATAAACAATATTCTGAAAGAAATATAGGCCTATGATTTCATCAAATTTCATTTTTAATTCATGTTTTCAAAAACAAATTTCCTCTTGAACTGCCCAGTTTATAAATGTAAATTGACTTAAATGAGCAGAGTTTGAAATATGAGAGATGGGCGTTAAAAACGGACAAAAAGATTTTGAAAAAAAAAAATGAAATGAGCGTTTAGTAATTAGCAGATATGATGTGGTACCATACCAAGTGCATGAGTACTGTAAGTTAGATCACAAACTTTTCAAAGAAACAAGAATGTCATTACTTACATTCGATAAATAAACGGATGCACTATTCACATAAAAAGCAATCTTCATCAGTATCAAGCAATTAATAATTCTAATTGTTGATCCGAGAGTATTTAGGTTTATTTGCATAATCTTGAATCAATGATCATACAAATAAACCTCAAACCACTGGGGTTTGGCGCAAACCACGGTGTACACAGAAAGCATACATATGAGTTGGAGAAATCTAAACCATCTAAGAGTAACTTCACAAAGATTGCATCCAGCGCCGAGTAATATAGTTGGTATTGGATAATATCAATAAGCGCGGGACCAGCAAAAATGTAATCAAATGTCCAAAGGTAGCCTTTCCTGTGGATTATGGTATGTGAAACGTTTCTTTGAAAATTTTAAGTTTTTTAAGGCCCTAGAACGCTTCGTTTAGGAGTTTTTTAACTATATAGATGTTGACAACGCTATCGTATGTTGCGGGTGCATTTGAAATGAATATTCAATGTGTTTTTTCAATATATACTTCTCATTTTTAAAGTCAAAATGCAATTCGCCCGTTAAATTCTCTTTCTTTAGAGACCACATTTATAAAGATTGGTTGCCTGTGAGAGCCGCAAAAGGTATGTGTACTACTGAAATAATATAGGACGATAGAGTTCGTGTCGTTTTGTAATAAATTGCAATGTTCCCAAATGGGAAACTCCGGGCATGAATGGGTGTATGTTGTTGTAGAGAGGTCCCTACAACAACATGCACCCATTCATGCTCGGAGTTTCCGGAGTGTATCAGATCATGTAAGTTGAAACAGCCATTGCTATTGAATGGGAAAATGACTATGAGTTCTTGCTTTGGATGTTTCTTATTTTTTTTTATTTATTTTTACGTAAAAAAAACAGTTAAAACTGCGTATGACGTGCTATGGGGAAAAGTGAATTGTGTGCACATTTTCAAAATTCTGTGATCCCTACACTAAGTCATATACTGCTTGAATTCTGAAAAAAAATCTCCCATGTAATAAAATCTATTTTCAAGGATAAATAAGCAATAAATTTTGGGCTCTTATCCATGTTGTCCTTCGGAATAGTAATTCCTGCCGCGACAACATGGAAACGATAACTTGAATAATTGTATTTCCCACTGAATTCTAGAAGACGAGCACAGAAAATGAAGTTACATTTATGTCCAGAAGCAACACAAGGGGCCATCTCAGCATTTGCTCAATGGATCAGGGAAACAGGACAAAAAACCTGACCGAGATGGGGGTCATTGACCCAGAAGCTGCGATACAATACTTGTTGCATATTGTTTAGAATTATACAGTCCAATGGTAAATAATACATTAAATATCACTGTTAAAATTAATGTTACTTTCCTTGTGATGCTCAGTATAGTCTCTAATTGTATAGAAACAGTTATGCAGCAGAAACGATTTCACTTGGGATTTAAACTTTTCTATTGAATTGAATCGTTTAATGTCATCTGGCAAAGTGTAAAATAATGTACATGTATTGTATGTGAATTTTTTGTAATGAGCTGTTAATATTGTCACCTGATGAATATGATTTCTACGTTGAGTGTTATAGTAATAGACATCGGCATTTTCTGAAAATATATTCCCGTCCTTAAGCAAGTCATTTTTGACAAAAACCGCTGATTCGTAAATCAACAGACAAGGTAATGATAAAATTCCTAGAATAATGAAGAGTGGCTTACATGAATCACGTGGGTGGGATTTGGTTATTATTCGTACAATTCTTTTTTGTAATCTAAAAGTCTGGGAGCTATAAGATGTACTTCCCCAGAATATTATGCCATATCTCAGGTTTCTTATGAAGAAATGAGAGTCTTCATCGCTATTCTTATTCTATCAAGATACATTCCAGTGTCAAGGTGGAGGATGTTGTAGGAACAAGAAACGGAGTCAATGAAATTGTAAGTGTCGCAAGGCGGAGAAACAGATTTGAATTGTTAAAAGGTACGCTCATTGGGCACAGAATTCCCACCTTGAGTCAAGCGACAAGTTTGCTAAACTGTCGCCCTTGATAAACCTTTCGAATGAAAGATTGCATGCACGACAAGTAGAAAAGTTGTGAGTGGATGAAAGCATGATTCCATATTATGGGAGGCATAGTTAGAGCAGTTCATAAAATTGTGGGAATTCTGATTTGGTGTTGTTGACGTTCTTATAAGAACAAATAAAAGAGGTCATATAATATATGTCAGATAATATGTTGACGAAGATGACCTCTTTTATTTCTTCAGTTCACAAAAGGAAAACCGATTCGATTCGGCTACAAGATGTGGTGCATACAAGTGATCCCAATGGATACCTTACCCAGTTCCATGCTTTCACGGGAAAGGACAAAGACAGACCTAAGAACATTGTATTGGGCGAATATGTTGTAACAAAACTGATTAGTAATTTTCCTCCGGCGCCTTACAAACTTTATGCGTATCGTTTTTTCTACCTCATTAGTTGGGCTAATAAAATAAAGGACCGAGGCATCTGGTACACTGAAACTATAATGGCCAAGAGAATTGGAAAGTGTCCTCTGATTGAGAAAGCAAAAACGGAGAAGCTACCAAAAGGTACGTACGATTATCGCACTGACACTAACCCTAAAATGCTAGTTATTGAGTGGAACGTCAACCGGGCTGTCCATATCATCACTGCATGAGATCCGGTTGAGCCAGTAGAAAATGTCATGCGGTTTTCACGGAAACAGATCAAAAAAGGTTCAGTTACTCAGCCGAACAGCCTCACGTATCATGTCACAACAAGAATATGAGAGATGTACATAGAATTGACGAAAATGTTTCAAATTCTCGAGTATCCTTCAAGTCAAAGAAGTGGCGGTGGCCAATCTTTGTATTCTGTATTTTGCAGTTCAAAACGCTTGCCAGTTGTACAGGAAAGGAAATATTGACAACAAGCGATGGTGAAACGGTTAGCGTATCGGACTGTTATACCCAAGTTTGCGGGTTCAAACCCGATCGAAGCCGTGGATGTTTAAGGGCGAAAAAATCCTTCGTACGCCTTCCTTTCGGAGGGGAAGTAAAGCCGGCTGTCCCATGTTAGTAGATTTACTGCATGTAAAAGATCCTCAAGCCTAAATGATGCATCTGAGCTAAATTCAAATTGCCTGTTTCGTCGCCCAAGTAATACCTTCTTTCTCCCACGGTTGGTGAAAGGAGCGTAGCGGAAATTGCGTGGTCAGGCGGAAGAACAGGCCTCAAGGTCTGAGTCTCGCCACGTAAAATAAGGCACATTCAATTCAAGGCACATTCAATATATGGATCAATTGGCTTTTAGGCGAAAATTTGTTGCGACACCTGCAAAAGTACGCCTCTGCAGTTTCTTCCGGAGTGCGCCATAAGTCATCAAAACAACTGCAAAACATAACCATTCTTTTCATTAGGTACGACTGCCTGGATCATTGGAGAATCAATGCCGTGAAGCAAAACGGTTGCGCTTTGTACAAGAAAAACGCAAGAAAATATTGCGAGAAATGCCAGATTGTAATACATTAAAACTGCTTTAAAGCTTTTCATAAGCCTTAGAAAAAAGTTCTGCAACTTACTATAGATAAATTTTACATGGGAATAAGTTCCAGTTTTTCATTTACATAGCAAATATGTTATAGAGATCTTCTGTAATTATTTTTTATTTTGGGAAATTTTTATTGAATACTTTTATTAATAAAACTATTCAAAATACATGATGTGAGTTTTTTTATTAAACGTACCGTATTACACAAGAACTTACTATACTTGTTAAGGTAGAGTACTGAAGTCCGTTTTTTTTTACGAAAGCGTCATGCACCCATTCGAGCCCGATGTTCCCATTCGAGCCAGATGAACAGCTATTGGAACACGGAGAAAAAAATTTTTCCCCATTCATTGGTAATTACTTACATGCGATATTACAAGAAATTCATACAATACATAAAAATTCAAGAAATTATAAACTCGGGCAAAAACGGGTTAATGTTATGAAATAAGTAATCTCATTAGATAAGTATTATGACGCATTACGATTTTCGGCCTCCAATTGTATCAATTTTTTAAAACTAGTATAAAATGTTTTGTTACTTGCCAAAATCATCTTTAATTTCAATTCTTTATTCCAGTCTCACGCGTAAGTTAGTTTGGGTGAAGGTAAATGGTAAATGCACTAGTCCGCAGGATTAAATCCACCATTATTGCATTACATTTTACGTTATTCGTTGAGCGACTATCAGGGCAAGCTAGCGACCTGATGGTGGTGGGCATTCCGCATCATAGTATGTTCCCCCGTATATATGTAACAAATAACTCGTTTATGAGTACGCATAAGTTTTCCTTGAAGTAAAAGGAATTGTTTTTTTGTTGTTTTTTCTGAAATGCGGTTTCACATTTTTTCTTAATTTATTCCCTCAGATATAGCGAAAGCCGCTCAAATCTGGCACGGGACCCATTTTCGTTGAGCTTTCAATGTTCGAAAATTGCAAAACTTACAATTAATGCGAGAAGGCATGTATTGTTGTAGCACCACTAGTTCTTGTCTGCACCGGTGTATCAGCCACAAAATGCATGACCCCAATGGGCCATATGCACAATCGTACCCCGCTATCTCGTTTGTTTTAATGACCAAGTCCAGCGAGATAGAATATAAGTAATTTAAATACAACTTTTTGTGGAGTGGTAATAATATATAATGTTGATAACGACTGATTCTGCGCGTTGCCCGAAGTGGTTTCTCCTCCCACCGACAAACGTATCACCCACACTGCGTGCGTTCCACACGACTTAACCTTTAACTGTGCTGGTTGGTTTGGTTTGGTTTGATTTGGTTTTTTCGTGTTTCCGGGCGCGTCAACTGCTTTGGTCGTTAGTCCCGTTAGTGTAGTGCATGTTTGTTTCTCGGGAGACGGCGGTGGTCTTCCCCAGCTGCATGGCGAGATCCGGCGCCGACCTACCGTCGGTTAGTGGGGTTTCCCTCTGACCAGGACTCTCCCACCAGCGGGCACCGCCCCAGCCAGGACAAGCTCTAAGCTCCCGACCGATCTCCCGGAATGTGTGGTAGTGTAGTGCATGTTAGTGTAAGTGTGTGTGTGTGTGTAAGGGGAGAGGATATGGCAAGGAAGAGGAAGTAAAGATCGCGAGTGGTCCGTGGCCTGTTTGTTAGGGTCCTGCTCCGGCATTCGCCTGGTGTTGATCGGAGAAACCACGGAAAACTACCGATCAGAGTAGCTGGTCGCTAGAATTCTTCTGCAGACAGCGACTGAATTCGACCAAGCTGAAAAGCTAGTGTCGAAAATCCTGCCGCCATCAGGACTCGAACCTAGGACCTCCCGGTCAGAGGCGCTGCAGTGACATCAGTTGATGCACTGAGCTACCGCTCCCGGTTTAATTGTGCTGGTGAAAAATACTAACGTAACTGTGCTGGTGGGGTCTGAGAGACCCATGACAGGAAATAATTTGCTAAACGCAATATTTTTCAACGAAAAGTATATTTAATGCAATACAACATGATAAGTGAATTTCGGCAAAAGTAAAGAAATTAAATATAAGCAGAAAAACCATCAATATTGATAAACGCACAAGACAAAACGAAATTTTTAGAATCTATGGAATTTCCGAAGCAGAATACTCGAAACAAAGTTTGGGTGTTGTAAAACAAATTTGGGGCAGTTAATGCAAAGATGTTTTGTCTTTCTGTCAGCGCCGCGACGATAATCTTTCTTATTTTCTTTGGAACTACTCAGTGTAGTCTAACCACGGGTTGATCCCGAAACTTGTTACTAATGTCCAACAACAACGTCTTTGTCGGTGATTGTCGACATTTCAACTGCACAGTTGTAATTAAAATAAAAAATGAACTCTTTTAATGTACACATTGTATTTCCTCTCCATATTCTAATAAACGACGTTGCTAAATACTCAATTACATAAGAAATCAAGTATTAAAAAAACATACGTAACTATGCTAGTGGGTCTAGGATACCCGGAATCGTTCAAATCGACTTCATCACTGCACAAACGTAACGTGAAGATGGCGTTAGTTCACAAACCTCACGATTTGAAAGGAATACACAAGTGCTGAGAAAGTATTTAAAATTTAAATTTTTAAAAATATAATGTTGGGTCTCACAGACCAGTTCACTTAAAGGCTAAAACACAAATCCTGTTCGCGATATACCCTCCTGTTGTTCTCCTCAGTGTACTCAAATATCATTCCGGGCAGTCAGAGAGGTAAAGGTAATTGAAAGGGTAGAAAGGAACTATTATAATATTTTGGACAACGTGTTGTAGAAGCAACTACACGTCTTCTAGAATTGAGTGTGAAATACAATTATTCAAATTATAGTTTCCATGTTGTCGCGGCAGGAAGTATTATTCCGAAGGACAACATGGATAAGAGCCAAAATTTATTACCTTTTTATCCTTGAAAATAGATTTATTGCATGGGAGCTTTCTTCCCCCTCAAAGTTTAAGTAGTATATGACAGTGTAGGGATCACAGAATTTTGAAAATGTGCATACAATTCACTTTTCCCCATAGCACGTCATATGCAGTTTTAACTGTTTTTGACGTAAAATAAATAACTAAATAAATAAATAAACCACATTTAATAAATCTGCCCCTTACGAGGATCGTTGCAACATCGAATAGATTATTTGTTGAACCGACTGCTAACATCTTTAGACTTGAAATGAAAAAACCGCAACCTAATATTATAAAATAATAAAATACATTATTATTGTTATTATTAATGATAATATTAATATCCTCTGTTAGTACAGATGTAATCAGGAAGGCCACTATAATAATTACTACCCCAAATTACATGGTGCAATATTTGCTATGGCTAAATATTACTTCAGGAACGAATAGATAACATATATGAAGAAACAAGTGAGATAAGAACACAATGCAACAACCAGTAACCGTTTGCGCGCATATCGAAATGCACTTGTCTCCAGGCCGGTAGGAGTACGACAGCTGACTGTCAAAATGTCAAACGTACGCTAACGTGATAAAGTTCAATAAGGTATCGGCTTCATAAATACCCTTGAAAACCATTTTTTCCGCATTTTTATTGGTATATTTTTGGATTTCATTTAATCTTCATACATGTATTTCATGTTTTATGTATTTCTTACTAATAGCTAATAAATAAAATCAAATGAAAAGAGAACAACTGTTTACTCATGTTCCGCAAACCACATTCTAGTCTTTACTACTCCGGGCAGAATTCTCACCTTACATCTCTTTATACCCACGAGTGTTTCTTTTACTCAAATGTGTATAAGCTAAAGAAGATCAAAAAGAGACTTAAGTGCACTAACAGATAAAACTAGTGGTGCTACATATGCACATACGTTCTCGCGATATTGTAAATGGCTACATAATATTACTAGCTGAACCCATGCGATTACACCGCACAGAAAAGCTGAGGAATAGTTACCGCAGAAAATACTGTAGCGTCGCGCATTGCTTCCTTGGAGCCGGCCGGGAAAACCGTCCTCCCCATGCTTAATCCGGATGCGGGGTTGGGGGCGGTTGGCATGCGCTGTACACGCTGACGCGCGCCGAGCTGAAGACGCGCTGAATAGGCCAGGGGGATGGGGCAAGAAACTCTCCAAAAATAACTATAGAGAAAGGTTAGTGCGAATCGTGGTGTCGCAAGAATCCTAGAGGAGGCTGGCCGTCGAACCTTCCTGACGCCCGCCGGCATGGGAGCGCCGAGGGGAGGGGGCGAGCCTCCGGGTACTTACATCAACTGCGCCCACGAGGGATATGTAGAGGGTCGACAGGCCGAGTGATATCTCCAGTGCTATCCAAGCACGCGGTCTTCGAGGCGAAGACCGGTTTGGCATCAGGCCATGTTGTAACGATAGTTAGGGACTCTGTGTTCGGCAGCTTCGCATCACGCGTTGCTAGCCTGCTTTAAAGCAGTGGTACTGGGCTGGGCCTAGTACCTAGGGACCCCTAGATCGTCCCTAGGGACGGTCGTGGGGGTTTCGTGACTAAGGGATTGGAAAGGTTGCCGGAGGTTATTTTGTAAATTATTGTGTAAATATAGCTATATCTTTCTTTTAGAAACAGTCGTCTGTGTTATTTATTTCCACTACGTCACAATACTGTATTTCCATGAATTTACACATGATTTATATCATCTTTTATCATTCTCGATGCTTTGCACCGGGAGCGGTAGCTCAGTGCATCAACTGATGTCACTGCAGCGCCTCTGACCGGGAGGTCCTAGGTTCAAATCCTGACGGCGGCAGGATTTTCGACACAAGCTTTTCAGCTAGGTCGAATTCAGTCGCTGTTTGGAGGAGAATTCTAGAGGCCGGCTGCTCTGTTCGGTAGTTTTCCGTTGTTTCTCCGATCAGCACCAGGCGAATGCCGGAGCAGTACCCTACCAAACGCGCCACTGACCGCGCGCGATCTGTCCTTCCTCTTCCTTGTCCTATCCTCTCCTCTTACACACACACACACACACACTTACACTAACATGCACTACACTACCACATATTCCGGGAGACCGGTCGGGAGCTTAGAGCTTGTCCCGGCTGGGGCGGTGCCCGGCTGGTGGGAGGGTCCTGGTTAGGGGGAAACCCCACTAGCCGACGGCAGGTCGGCGCCGGATCTTGCCATCCAGGGGGAGGTCACCGCCATCTCCCGAGAAAAGAACATGCACTACACTAACGGGACTAATGACCAAAGCAGTTCACGCGTCCGGAAACACGAAAAAATCAATCAAGCAATGCTTTGCTGCGTCTGGGATCCCATCGCATTGTCAGTTCACGTTAGCTGCGCACGCTTTCTTGAGCCTTCGTTTCGCTAGTTGCATGAGGAATAGGGAATTTGGTTATTTTGACAAAAGCTTTTATATATTCGTAGTTCGCTTTTTGACTCAAAATAGTTTCTATTACACGGGAGCGAACATTTCTGGTTATTTCATTTTGTGTACATTTTGTTAAATCAACTAATATTGACAAAGGAATAGGGGAAGGTGTTCCGGGGCTCAAGAAAACGTTCGCTTATAATACATCAAATCAATAACATCACCCAACATATTCACCAATACATCGTACCTGCCAATGGAATGTAACTAATACTAAGCAAATAGTCACAGATATTGCACATGTGATGATGTACATCCGCAATTTGAACAACACCCTCCTGTGAATATTTTAAATAATTATTTGAATGTAATTTGAAATGCACTATGAGTAATAATTACAAAGCAAGATACATCGATATATTGCATAACGTTCTGTAGATAATTGAGGAACCATGGTGGAAATACACGGGTGAGTTCCTCCGGTGCGCCGCGGCGCACCGATTTTAGCTGGTTCTGCGCATCACCAGTTTGCGTCACGAACCACGTGACCACAGCACGGGCACTTCGTTTGAAAAGCCAGACCAGACGCCGGCCGCCATGTTGCATGCAGAGCAAGCGCGAAACAATCGAGAAACATTTCATAACACAAACATATACAATACTAATACACCATTAACAAACTACTTGAGAAACATTTTGTAGTGGTACAAAATACCAATTTTCAACGTAACTAAACAAAAATAACATGATGAAGATGTACAAGATGCAATATTTAAAAGAAATGGTTCATAAATATGTTTTAATGTTTTGTAACGAGGTGATAATTTTCGTATCTGGCTGGATTTAAAATTCCCGCTAATAGTGACGCAAACTGGTGTCTGAAGTTCATTTTCTGAAGTCGGATACGATGTGCAAGAGCACATCGTATGTAATGTAACTTCATTTTCTGTCTTCTAGAATTCAGTGGGAAATACAATTATTAAAATTATCGTTTCCATGTGGTCGCGCCAGGAAGTATTATTCTGAAGGACAACATGGATAAGAGCCAAAATTTATTGCCTTTTTATCCTTGAAAATAGATTTTATTACATGGGAGTTTTTTTCTCTTTTTTTCTCTCTTTCAAAATTCAAAATTTAAGTAGTATATGACTTAGTGTAGGGATCACAGAATTTTGAAATTGTGCACACAATTCACTTTTCCCCATATCACGTCATACGCAGTTTTTAACTGTTTTTTGACGTAAAATAAATAAATAAAAAATAAATAAATGTGCAAGAGCCCACCCCCACCCCCACGAGGAACCCACCCATGTATTTACACCGACGATGACACCACACGTTCTCTAAGCAAGTCCTTGCACGACCGTTCTGCCTGATGCTTCCCTCCAACTTGCGAAAATGCGCATGACGCCATCTTCCCTTTCTAGCCGCGCATTTCAGACAAGGCAAATTTTGTAACTTTTTAGTAATAAAAGAAAGCTGCGATTTATTCAATATATAATTTCCTATACTACTAATTTTCTCTCCATATCTTGTACCTCTCTTGTTAAAAACCGTTCGCTGGGCGCTGATTAGGAGGCACTTCAAAATCGGACTAGCTGAATCCGTGCGATTACATCGCACAAAAGGAGAGCTGTAGAAACATTTCTACAGAAAATACTGCATTTCCATGAATAAATGCACGTTTTATATTTAATAAAATCTTTACACATATATACATGGATATTGTTTTGGAGTACAACAGCAAATCCTCACCTTATCGTAATGACAGATTTGTTTATTGTCGTTACTGAAATTTTTATGTAAAGGAACATGTGTCTAACACATGTTCCTTTACATAACAATTATATCACATGTTCCATCACAAGGAACATGTGATATAACATCACAGGTCATTTATTGACCGTACCAAAACCTAAAAAAAAAATGCCGTGAGATGGCTGTAAATTCGCCCAATAAGAAAAATTCAATTCACCAAGCGGGAAATTTGAATTTGCACTAAAATAATTGAATTTGAAGTTCTTTTTTTGAGGCAGTGACCCTATAAAATGCTTGATTTGGTTTATTTTTTGTTTGTGAACATTGTAATTAATAATTAACGTAAAATCTGATTATTTTTGTAATAAGTTATATCTTAATATTTAAAAATTAGTTATAACTATTCTTATGACTACGGCAGATAGGAGAATTTCTTTAAGGGAAAAAGTAATTATTTTCAAATGAGATCATTTTATTTATCACATTGAAATGTATTTTTTTTAGATTAATAGTTAAAAGTGAACGCAAGATGCACTGGTAGGGTCCAACACCCTACTTTTAAAATCCTCTTTTTGTTCCCATTTTTTATTGTAATGTTTAAATACTTCTTCCTGTTTCCTATTGTCACTCTCCTTGCTTCTCTTAAATATCCGCAGTTAAGAAGATTACAACAGAAATGCTTACATATGCATGCTTATTTCCTATATGCTTACATATGCATGCTGAAAGAAAAATGCTGTATTTGATGATACAAAAGACGACTCATTTTAACCGGCGCGGCGTTTTCTAAATTTAACTGTAATTACTGTCAATGTTATATTATATACTCATGTTGTGCACCACAAAGACGCTATGACTTTTAGGACACATCCTATGTTCGAGGGTTCAAAAACAGACATTTCTCAAAGTAAATTTGAATGAATTAACGAATTATTAATTAAATATAATGTGTAGAAAAAAAGACTAAAAAAAGTGATACTCACTATCAACGTCGTCGTAGTTTTTTGAAAATTTCGTCGTAATATGAAAATCCGTCCAAAATCGCACATAATAAGATGCATTTCCGCCCATTGGGCGATATTCCGCGGGGTCAATATATGTCTCGCGAAAGAGAGAAAGAGTTGTTTTCCAGTAGTTCCATTTCCTACGTAGAACGAGCGGTATACCTGGTAACACTGTTCCGGTACCACGGAAACAAAATAGGAAAAACATTAAGAAACTAGACGGGCTACAGAATGGCACAGACTTTATCGCATCAAGTTTTCTAATTTCCTTGAAGTGAACTGGCTTTAAGGCCTTGCTCCATTCTCTCGCCAGCTGCCATCTATAGTCACCGAAACTTTTCTAGATATTTTCTGAACTTCTCGGTTTCTTAATAGTAGAACCGAAATATGACTTCAAGTATATTAAAGAAGACTAAAATCTCGTCCAAAATAAAAATTGTCTTGAAAATTTTGAAGCAGTTTTTAAGAAATTGGCGACTAAGCATTACTATTAAATTGGAAATTTGAAGCTCTTTTTAATCTATTGATTTTTCGAAAACCTTCATTGAAAGTCATTTGAAGCACTTCCACTCACAAATGAAATAATGTATACAAATCGATGGAAATGTACGTATTAATGACGAGAGAGATATTTAAAAAATTACATTTGTGTAATTTTGGAAAGAAAAAAAAGAATACACCAAAATGAACATTACGTCATATTAACAGTGCTTCTACAATTATACGTTGAAAATGTTTGACAAAAAATTGAGGTGCCATTTTTGAGAAAATGGTGTTTGAGCGTTTCTGAAAATGCGGAATTTTGAGCTCAGTTTTATAGAGAACTGTTGTGAAAATGAACTCAAAATTCCGCAATTTCAGAAAAGCTCAAATTCTATTTTCTCAAAAAATGGTTACAAATTTTTTCTTAAAACTTTTCCAACGATACTGCTAAATTGTACAGTTTAATATGACGTAAAGTGCTTTAAATGACTTCAAATGAAGTTTTCCGAAAACTCAATAGATTCTTGTAAAAAAGTTCCAAATTTCGTATTTACAGTAACTCTTAAACACCTTCTCTTAAAAATAGCTCTAACTTTTTCCATTAAAAATGCCATTTAGGACGAGGTTTTACTTCTTTAATATTCTTAAAGTAACATTTCAGGTCTACTATTAAGAAATCGAAAAGTTGAAAATTTTTTTAAAAAAATGTACTTTGGGTGGCGGTAGATGGCTGCTGGCAAGAAAATGAGGCAATACCGAAAAGTCAGTCAACACCAATAAAATTAGAAAACTATACCATACAAGAAAGTCTGTGAAATTCTGTAGCACCATTAGTTAGTTATATTTGTCGCTGAAAAAATTCAAACTTTTGCTATTTTTGAAAATTTAGAGTAAACCGTGAAAATAGGACCTATACCACCTTTCTCAGTCTACTTCACTCAATTCTTACAAGAACTTTAAAGAAAAAATTTGGAGTTGTTTTTGAGAAAATTTTGAAGGTGTCCTGGGGGGCTCCATGCAAAGTACCCCAACATTTTAAAGAATGTTTTTCAAATTTCAAAGCTTCAACTAGAGCCAGATGGACAGGGGTTTCTTCAATTTGGAAAAGATCGTACGTGTGGTTTGGGCGCTAGTAGTGTTCACAGACGGACGGATAGGCGGACGGACAGACAGACGGACAGACGGACGGCCGGCCGGACAGACGGACGGACGAGACAGACGGACGAGACAGACGGACGACAGACGGACGACAGACGGACGACAGACGAGACAGAGACAGACGGGCGGACGACAGACGGACAGACGACGGACGGACAGACGGACGACGGCAGACAGACGACAGACGGACAGACGGACGGACAGACGGACGGACAGACGAGACGGACAGACAGACGGACGGACAGACGGACGGACAGACGACGCGAGACAGACAGACGGACGAGACGGACGGACAGACGACGGACAGACGGACGGACGAGACAGACGACAGACGACAGAGAGACGAGACGAAGACAACGACAGGACGGACGGACGGACGGACGACGGACGGACGGACGACGGACGGAAGAAACCGACTTTGATGTCTTAAACTCCAGTGACTATTTCAGTTGAAATCTCGAAATCGATTTTCTCCAGCATTACATAACTTTCTCTATGCTACTCAAAATTAAATAATTTTCCACTTAACTGAATCATTTTTACGAACGTAATAAAATTATAATTAAAAACGATAAAATTACATCATAAACCCTATTTATTTCCTTTTATAATCATATCATTTATATGAAGCTAGTGCTACCATTGTTACTGTTAATAAGTATGATGATTATTAAATTATGATATGAGTATTATAACTATTTCTATTAAATTAATAATTATTTTTCGGGCGCGTTCCGCACCGAAAATTATGTAAATAAGCTTTGATAGTACTTACATTGAAATACTATCAGCTCACTACTTACAGCGTAGTCTTCACACTTGCACATTTTCAGCTTACAACAAAATAAAATAACATATACTTCATCTGTTTTATTAATGTTAGTATTATCAAATCAATATCATTAACCAGCATGTTATCAATAAATTTTACCTTTCAGTTCAAAATTACAAACATTCCGTATTCCAATTATAGATTAGTTATCTGAAAAAACAAGCAAGACATATGTCCCTTTACATACAAATTTCAGTGATGACATTAAATAACTCAGTCATTGCGATAAAATAGCGATATTATAGCCAAAACAATATCTACGTACGTGTAAAAGTAAATATAAAACGGGAATGTTCATGGAAATGCAATAGTACTTTCTGTGATAACTTTTCTTACAGCTCTCCTCCTGTGCGATGTAATTGCACGGGTTCAGCTAGTATTTTCTAGGGTTTCACGGGTTCAGCTAGTAGGTTCATTAAAGACTTACAATTAGTGATAATCGTAATTTCGCCGGTATAACTATTACAATCGTTTTCACAACGCAACACGTTCCAAAGCAAGAACTCGCTCGGCCATCTCACTCTTCCTTCCCTCTAATTTGCAAAGATGCACATGACGCCATCTTCCTTTTCACTCAAGCCGCGTATTTCAACAACGCAATTTCGTACCATTTTATTAATAAAGGAAAGTTGGAATCTATTCAATATTCAATTTTGTCCACTCCTTTTTTTAAAACTTTTTTGGTATGTCATTTGTTTAAAAACGTTCAATGGGAGCTGATTAGGGAGGACTCAAAATTGTCTCTTTACAGCTTTAATATATATATGGTAAGATGATAATTTCTGTCTTACACTTCAACTACGATTTGAAAAATTCGTAAACGAACGAAGCGTGAGAAATAATTTTTTTTAAAATTCAAACGTTTAAACGAAAATAGCTTTCTGCCCTTCAATTCAGAATATTCACCTTCTACATAAATGTACCGATTCGTGATGCGTATTTTACCAGTAAATAAATCTATTAGTTTATTTCAGGGAATTTTCGACAGACTTCCGGAGAATTTGGCCGGCGCCACTGACCGAATTAATTTACTACACTCCGTGAAGTCATGGAGTCTAGTAAACAAATACAGTAATTAATCAGTAACGAAGAATTACTCCAGAAAAAAAAGCGCTCAACGCCCAAGGCTTAAAGAGTCGCGTTGCGTCAACAATTACGCAACAAATAAAAAATCTTATTGTCAGGTCCTGGAAAAAGGGGATACACACTGCTTCTATATAGTAAATTACTTTCACTAACACGTGGTGTAAACAGAATTCATGTTTGTAGGTCCTTGATACCGAAAAATCGATTGACGGCAAATCGTCTGTCTGTCCATCTGTGGACAACGGTAGCGTCTAAACCCTGCAGCCGATATTCTCCAAAACTGATATTCACCAAATGATCTAACCGAACTCGAGACTTTGGGAGTTTCAACCGGATATTTTGATTTTTGAGAGTTTTCTACACTTTCTCAAAAATTGCACGAAATTTTTTGATTAAATTTTGTCCTGGGATAGCGTAAAAGGGCATAAAAGAATGGAGCCGGCTGGTAGATATCCCTGATTCGAAAATTGCCATGTGCAATTTTTTGCGGTGTCTTACTACAACTACAATATTGAAGAGAGAGATTCTTTTCCTCAATAAAATGTTCCTTATAAACCAATAAGAATGTTGTGTTCAATTCTTAAAAATATGAGTAGCTTTGGTTTAATTTTGGGCAATTTTTTCTCTCAAAAACTGTTCCAATTTTTTCTGTAACTTTCTCCTCGTGTGTATCAAGGGGCGGGAAAATGGCGCTATCGCCATTTTTTCGTACCTATTTTCAGAGAACTCTCAGTATTTTCGAAAACTGCAACAAGTTAACATTTGTTGGTTTTTTAAACGTCCATCCTGTGAACAACACTAGCGCTTAAACTAATCGTAGGATTTTTCTAAACTGAATTTTACGAGTATTGTGTCTCAATTGTCGATGAATTGTGAAGTAATGTAAATGGTGATTACTTCATGTTCAGGGAAACTCCTGCATTTAAAACCAGAATAACTAAATGAAAACAACGTGATCAACAGCATCATCGGCATTATGAAGTTTGCCCACTTGCAAGTCGATTTCAAAACTTCACGAACCTAGAGAAAGTGAGATCCCTTATGAATCAGGTGTGGATTTCATGGACGTTCGGAGAGCCCCGTGGAAAATGCAAAAGTTATTACTTGGGTACTCGACTCTTACCTACGAATGGATGAATGTGATTCATATGATCGATATATCGATATTAAAAGTTTACAGCCAGGAATGTCAATGGGGTTTCTGGGTGTTAAAAGTTCATGGTAAACATTGTTCTGGAGTGGTTTTAGAAACACGTGCACAAAACTTGGGAATTTCATCACCGAAAATCTATTGAAAAACTATTTTCTAGGCTATTTTTCAAAGAATGAATGACGTGTGAAATCTGATATTTTTAGTTCCTTACAAAAGTGTCAGAAGTTGACATGAGTTATCACAGCTTTACACGATATTCTATACGGAAGAAGAGGACAGAAGAGTGATTGGCAAAGTAAAAATGTCAAACGATCGAATCCGCTGATACGAACATTTGCATAAATACACCGTACAACTCACATTTCTTTATACAACATTACGAGTTTAAGCAGGTAAGTGCACCAACTGCAGGAAAAATCTATATTTATATTCAATTTTAGGAAGATTATTTGGAGTAATGCTTGTAGTATGCAGAAAGTTATGTATTGCTGCGGCAAAAATTGGCGATTTTTCGACACAAAAACTTTTCTTAATAGTAGCACCGAAATATGACTTCAAGAATATTAAAGAAGAGTAAAAAAAATCGTATTGTGGGGCACTGATAGAAAAAAGTAGATAAAACCTTTTCTAATATGTGGTACGTTACTCTCTCTGACACGGTATGTAGTCAGACTATAGAAATTGTGGGACCTTGATACCGCAAAAGTGTTTTTCTTTTTCAAAACGTCCGTCCGACCGCCCGTCCAACCGACCGCCTCCAACCGACCGTCCGCCAACCGACCGTCCGTCCGACCGTCCGTCCGTCCGTCCGTCCGTCCGTCCGTCCGTCCGTCCGTCCGTCCGTCCGTCCGTCCGTCCGTCCGTCCATCTGTGAACACCACTACCGCGTAATCCATACCTAGGATTTCTTCCAAAACGGATATTCCCCGGTCGATCTAGCTTGACTCGAAGCTTTCCGACATTGAAAAAACATTCATTCATTTTTAAGGGTACTTTACTTGAAATCCCTGCAAAGGTTCCCATGATACAAAAAAAAAAAAAAGTTTCTTCAACACGTCTGTCCGTTTGAAAAAGTCTCTATCGTCAAATATGTAGTATAAAGAGGTCAAAAATATTCAAACTTTTTTAATTTTCGAAAATACAGAGTAAACGCTAAAAATTGGACCTCCCCGCAATACGTGTATTTTAATCTGTTCTTACAAGCCATTCAAAGAAAAAATTAGAAGCCATTTTCGAAAAAATTGTGAAACTGTCCCTACGGCTTCATGTAAAGAACTTCCAAAATTCTAAAGAATGTTTTTCAAAATCGCAGTGCCTGGAGTCGAGCCAGATTGATTGGGGAATACCCATTTTGGAAAAATTCCTAAGTATGGTTTAGACGCCAGTAGTATTTACAGACGGACGGAAATATGAAAATTGCCATTTAGGACGATTTTTTTACTCTTCTTTAATATTCTTGAAGTCATATTTCGGTGCTACTATTAAGAAACCGAAAAGATGAGAAAATGTCGGTAGATGACGGTAGATGGCAGCTGGCCATAGAATGGAGCAAGACCTTAAAGCCAATCCACACCAAGGAAATTAGAAAAATTGGCTACGAAGAAGTATGTGCCATTCTGTTGCATCTTTAGTTTTCTTTAATTTTTCTCCTAAATAGAGAAAACTACGCTTATAAAAATTGCGTATATCCAATTTTTCGTTAAAATGTGTTTGATTTCAAAAATTGTAACAGTTATAATATTTTTCTCAAAATTTAAAAAATTAAATTCCATTTTCGCATAAACGTTCACGAAAACTACTTATATTGCCTAAAAATTGAACATAACCTTGATCAATATATCTTTAAAAAATAGATTTCATTAAGGAAAAAATAGCTATCTTCAATATTGTAATCGTAGCAAAACATCCCCTAAAAAATTACACTTTAGAAATTTTCGAAAAATCAGATACTTAACCCTCCAGCGAGCGCGCTGTTGCACGGATGCTTAATTTTTGCTTCTCACGTATTTTAACGGAACAGTTCGGAGCCGAGCACGGGAAGTATTGCAACAGGAGATTGTCAGTCATCGAATAGAGTTAGAATGATCTCTGCGAACAAAGCGATAGCGATTTCCTGCCGCCCATTAGAGTTTGTGCCCCTCGAACGTTAAAGCACTATCGATCTTCAGCGCATGCGTATTTCAATTCGCATCACTTTATTGCATCTACGCATGCACAGAAGATCGAGTCAGTTGTCAGAATGAAGTCAGTTGTGAAGAGGACCGCCAGGTAGCATCACCGCGTATGCGCATCTTACTACGCGCTCCTGCAGCACTACCCAACGGCCAGAATTGGGAAGGAGCAAGGGATAGGGTAGGGTTTAGGACACTCCACGGGGGTTGGTCTAGCCCTTGTGAAGCAGCCAAAATCGTTTTGTTGGAACAAATTTCACATGAGATTCGACGGGAATCGAACCCGGACCTCAGTGGTGAAAAGCTAGCGACTTCGCTATGTGCCACGAGCGCGACTTATCGCATCCTAGGCTTTCCGTTGCACTCCGTGACACGCGCGCCCGCTCCAGTGAGTCACCGTGAAGGCCGCTCCACAATAGCCCGCGAACGGGAACGGGAACGTGAAGGCGATGGCGGGAAAAGGAACGGGAGGTACGTGCGCTTCACAATAAATGCCAACGGGAAGTGGCAACAGCGCTATGAATCAGTAGCGGCAAAAAAGAGAACTAAGAGAAACAGTTGCCGTAACCACAGCACTTCTCGCTATGCTACTGTGTTACTGTTTGTATTGCGATCTGTCTGATGTGTTTGCGTGAGCTGCTATAAATAAAAAATACTTTAACGAAAGAATATTAATTTAAAAAATATAACTATAAGAACAAAGAATGCCAACACTACTACGAACTTACGAAAAATGCAACTATGAGAAACTAAAATTTTGTCAATAAACAAACAGCTCCAATTTACTTTAACGAAACATTTTTAAAAAAATTGTGGGAAATTTTAATTCTAAGTATTAATATGAATAGAAAAAATATTGTACTATAAATACTAAAAAAAACTCAACAGTGACTAAGAAAACCCGCCTCAAACCTCAACCTCGCAAATCCACGCACTAACCTCAATATCGCACTACACTCTCAATTCCTCTTCAGACCAGTGTCACCTGTCGCGCGCAGTTCGCGCGCTCGACCAGCTGGAAGCTTCGCCGCCATTCCTGCACTTTCATTGGTCGAGAGGCTTCGCGTTCCCGGGACGAGATAATGTTGACCATCCTTCCCGTTCCCGCTCCCGTCAAGCTTCGCGTTCCCGTCGTGTTGCGAACGCCTGCCTGATATCTCCATCTTTTAACTTTCTTTACGTTCTCGTTCCTCGGGCTATTGTGGAGCGGCCTTGACTCTGAAACCCGTGTGGCGGCTCTGGCCAAGCAGAAATATAGGAGCCCTTTCTGACTGTCAAATTCTTCGGATGATCTTTTGTGAGAATAACTTCACATTTATAAAAGCCAACAGATTCACAAGTTAATATGGACATATCACAAGTCGATGACATAATATGACATAATATATCACAAGTTAATATCGTAAATCAGTTTTTCGTAAGCTTCTGACGCTTTTTTTGGAGGTATACTATTTCTTTGATGACGATGATGATGATATAATAATAATAATAATATAATAAATAATAACAAACGACAATTTCTAAATAAGCTTTCTTTGTCAAAACTGTTATTTTTTTATTTATTTATTCTCCTTCAAAAACAGTTGAAATCTGTGTGTGACGTGCATTGACAAGTGAATTCTGTGCACGTTTTCAGAATTCTGTGATCCCTACACTAAGCCATGTACTACTTGAATTTTGAAAACAGAAAAAATAGAGTTTTTTGCAAGGATTGTTAACAAAGTATTCGTTCCGATGTAATAAAAACTATTTTCAAGGGTAAATCAGCAATAAATTTGGGCTCTTATCTCTCATCACATCTTTCGTCAAGGGATAATACTTCCTGTCGCGACATTGAGAACGATAATTTTTTAATAACTATATTTCACACTGAATTCTAGAAGACGTACACAGATAATGAAGATACATTTATGTCCATAAGCAAAACACGGGGCCATCTCAGTATTTTTGCTCAAAGGATCAGGGAAACGACGAAAAACCTGATCGAGATGGGGGTCATTGACCCAGAAGCTGCGGTACAAGACTTGTTACAGGTTGTTTAGAATAATACAGTCCAAATGGTAAATAATACATTAAATATCACTGTTAAAATTAATGACTTTTTGATGCTCAGTGTAATCTCTAATTGTATAGAAACAGTTATGCAGCAGAAACGATTTCACTTTCGATTTAAACTTTTCTATCGAATTTAATCGTTGAATGTCATCTGGCAAAGTATTGAAAAGTAACGTACATGTTTTGTATGTGATTTTTTTGTAATGAGCTGTTTTTACCGTTACCTGATGAATATGATTACTATACGTCGAGTGCTATACTTATAAACATCAGCGTTTTCTGAAAATATATTCCCGCCCAAGAAAAAGTCATTTTTGACTGAAAACTGAATTTGAATGAATTTGAATTTAAAATATACTGATCGTGTTTCATGATTTTAGCCTGACTTATGACTTTTCTCAACAATGATTTGTATTTTACAAAGTAGGGGTGGAAATCTTGAGATACGTTATGATGTTTAGAAATAAATGAAAGAATTCCCTTGTTTGTACATGATGTTCTAATCCTTGAGTTATCCGAGAATAGTTTGTCCGTGAAATATTTCTTTTTGAAGAGGAAAGCAAGTGTTAAAATGAAATAAAGCGTTGAAAAAAAATTATTATATTTATCGTTTGTATCAACGGTATTATAAACAGTGTTCCATGACTCCGCATCAAGTAATCAATGAATAATTTTATTTTACATTCAGTAAATAATCTATTCATACGGAAATTATTTATTGTGTCAGTGTTCGCATTTCTTATAATGGTAAGAATTTTAGCATCGTGGTCACTGTATTCTAAATCTATCGTTTCAACTTTATATCGAGTAGTAGTTTTGTTAATTATAATTTGCCTTCATTGAATTTGTGTGATTCGTACATTTATTGTAACATCTAAACTGAAAGAACTAATTAAATTGAGAAACTGTTTTCTCTCGCAAATTCGACCAGAAAATCAATGTTAAAATCTCCGCTTACAATGGATTCAAAAAAGTGATTGCTGACTTTATAAAGTGTTATCTACAGTTTTTCTAAGAATAAATTATAATCTGCAGCTCTCTTTGTTAGAGGCCTGTAGATGCATAGTAATCTTTTTAGCAAAGGAAGATGTACAACAGAAATGTCGAAAACATTTTCAATGGAATACATATTTAATTCCGTCAAGAAGATAGAATCGATATTATTTCTAAAGTAAATACAAAAATCCCGATACGTAGAACCTTTATGCGACTCCCTCCTCCTCCCTCCCTCCCTCTCTCTCTCTCCCTTCTTCGGCACAATTAGACATTTTTTGTCAAACTCGTAAGGTTAGAAGAACAAAAATTCCCCCACTTCCTTTGGATCTGCGTACGTTTCTGAGTCTGTTTAACAAACATGAGATCAAAGCAGAGAATCAAACAGAAAACACAAAATGGTGAAGATGAAGAATTCGGCAACACTCCGGTATCATATGTGTAAGCAATTCCTTTGCAAACAGCACGTAACATGAGCTTATCACAGTCCCAACACATTTTAATACAGTAAAGAGCATATTTTGTATCAGAAACCGGGAGCGGTGGCTCAGTGAATCAACTGATGTCACTCAGTGCCTCTGACCGGAAGGTCCTAGGTTCGAGTCCGGACGGCGGCAGGATTTTCGACACTAGCTTTTCAGGTAGGTCGAATTCAGTCGCTGTCTGGAGGAGAATTCTAGCGGCTGGCTGCTTTGATCGGTAGTTTTCCCTTGGTTTCTCTGATCAACACCAAGCAAATGCCGGAGCAGTACCCTAGCAAATGGGCCATGGATCTCGCGCCATCTTTCCTTTCTCTTCCTTATCCTATCCTCACCCCTTACGTACACGCACGCACGCACGCACGCACGCACGCACACACACACACACACACACACACTAATATGCACTACACTACCACGCATACCGGTTGATCGGTGGGGCACTTAGAACTTGTTCCAGGGGCGGTGACCCGCTGATGGGAGATACCGGGTTGGGGAAAAGACCGCTAGTCGACGGTAGGTTGGCGCCAGATCTAGCCATCTAGTGGAGGAAGATCACCGCCACCTCCCGATGAAAAAAGCATGCATTACACTTACGAGACTAATGACCTCGGAAGTTGATGCGCCCAGAATCACAATCAGCCAGTCATTGATGTCAGAAGAGTTAACGATTTGTAATTACGTGCATGATTTTTAAAAGGTTATTACTAGTTAAAATAAAGAAATTCTTAAAGTTACAAGATACAGTTATTCTAAATGAGTTAAATAATATCATTCTATAGTTACATGATCAGAAATTTAGTCCATATGCACGTAAACTCGAAAAATCGCCGTGTTACACGGAGTGCAACCTGGGACCTGGACCTTTCTCTTAAGCGTCCATTACGCAAACCGTGGAAAGAGTTTAATCGAAACATTTTGATAATATTTTGAAATGTTGTGAGTTTGCGAGAATGTTTTTGAGGTATCGTGTAAAGTATCCTCAAAAATCAAAGTAGGCGTTTGTAACTCCCAAAGCCTGGATATCTTGTAGATTCCTCGATGAATATCAACTTTTGAGAAAATCGCATGAACGGATAGGCGCTAGCGTTGATCACAGACAAACAGTCAGACATTTTGCCGTCAATCGATATTTGGGTATCAAGGACCCACAGAACCTGAATTCTAGCTACACGAAGTGTTAGAGGAAGTAATTTACTACACATAGAAACAGTTTATCCACGATTTTCCTGAATATGTCTCCGAAATTTTGGGGTAAAATTTGGAATCGTACAACAAAAAGGACGTTTGATGTAATAGCCCCGTATTTTCGTTGGAAAACCTGAGTTTTCGAAAATTGCAAATGTTCAAATTGTGTTCGGCGTCTTCTGACAATTACAATATTGAAGTATTGAAGATAGATATCTTTTTCAGAATGAAATTGGTATTTTAAATACCAATCTTGAAATAAGTTTCATGTTCTACAATTTATCAAAAATATGAATAGTTTTCACGTAATTGTGTGTGAAATATAGACTGTTTTAAAATTCTTAAACGATTTTCTTTTCTCAAAACTATTCCGATTTTTTTCTTTAAAATTTCTCCTCGAATGTATCAAAGGATGGTAAAAAAGTAGAGCTACTCGCATTTCCAGCAAACTTTCTGTATTCTCAAAAATTGAACAATGTTAACATTTCAAAAATACAAAATTCAGATGGAGATTCGTGCCTAAAAAAATTGTTGAAAAATCTGCTCTTTATAAATTTACAATTGATTGAAAAACAGACCGTTTTTGCGTTATCAAAACATTGAAAGAACATTAAACACAAGACAGTTAATTCAATGTCAGTATATAATCTTTCTACAAACATATATGACAATGTTATATCTAAATTAAAATAGAATAAAATTTCAGATTTAATATTTGGTTCTGTTTGGCTTTTACAATTTTAATGATGAACTTATGTTTAGATCTGTTATTTTCCCATTCCACCTCTTGTCTTTTACTGTCTTTCATTTTTAAAATTGAAATCAATAACGTCTAATTTTACGTAGCTTTTTAACGTTGTTTTTGATGGTACTAATTTGACTTGATTCTGCAATGGTGGGCGGGCCAGCTTGATATGAGGCTGATCGTTGGCCGTTTTTCTTTGGGTGAAGATGACTGGTAAAAAAATTGCTTTTGCAGAACTTAGTGCCAAAGTTAGTAACGAAATAGTTAAAAACTTTGGCACTAGGTCGGTTTCATTCTGCTGGGGTGGGCGGGCCTGCTTGATATCAAGCTTAGCCCGCCAGCCCCTTCTTTGTGGTGTAGATTGGTTTTGCGATAGTAAATTAGTTATAAAATAGTTAAAAATTCTTGTACTAGTTTGGTTTGATTCTGCTATGGTGGGCGGGCCACCTTGATGGACCTCGTTAATTAAGGCGCGTCAAACTCATTATTAACGCAACGCTTATTAACGCATAATTAACGCAACGCTTGTGTGACACAGGGTTTAATGGATACGTCCAATCTGAAAAATCGTGTTTAGAAGCACGTCCTGTCAAATATTGCCTAATAATTGAATTACTTTAAAAACAAATTAACAACTTTGTAAATATAAACAAACTTGTGAAATGTAAGACAATTAAAAACTAATTAATTAAACAATTAATGACTTAACAGTTGAGTTATCCCATTGTAAGAATTGTACCTTTATTAAATGAGTATTATTTGTTCATAGGATTGAACTTGTCAAATTGACACGGACCTCGTGATGCATAATTCGAGATATTTCCTGTTTGTAGCGGCCGTGATTCTTGGTGTAAGTTCTGGAGAAGGCAAGTTTTTGTTTTTCTTCATCTTTTGATCGTAAATTTCCATACCTCTCTTACGAGCAATGAAGACTGTTTTTCATTTTTCGAAGTATTTGTAAAATTCTTCTATTAAATGAATTTTAGTAATTAAAATTATTTCATTTAAAACTATTTTTTTTCAAATTCTGAAATGTTAAAATTCCGTAAAGTCGAAATGAAGACATTTGAATCTGAAGATTTAAGTTGCATTTTTATCAGTGTAGCAATTTTGATTTTCATGAATAATTTCAACGAACTATTGAATTGAAATATAAACTATTCATTACAAACAAAACACAGGTTTTGGCATAAGCATATATTAAAAATTGAAATTATAAAGGAGGACTTGCTTGAAGAAATCACCATAAATAGTACTAATCATTCGTGTACTCTTTCAGTAATGAATTTAAATTTAAAATAACAGACTATTAAATATTTCAATAGAGTAATTTTATGACATGAAAATGTATATAATGAAAATCATGTACCATATATATTCTCTTTAATCGCCAAAGCCCTTGGAAAATGACGTTATCGCTTATTCAAAATTTTACACCGAAGATCTCAAAGATTTTGTTTTGTCATTGGTATTTCTTTACAGATAATGGTTGGGATGGCTCACAAGATCCGAAAGATTGGTCCAAGACCTTCCCGCAATGTGGGGAAAAAGAACAAAGTCCTATTATGATAAGGCCAGCAGCAGCTGAAATATGGACTCCAACTGTTCAAAAGGAAAAGAAGTTTGATATGAAATTCGACGGTTATGATAAAGATCAGAAAGTGAAGGCGTACAACACTGGCTACTTAGGTAAGAATGAGCTAAAGGCAAAGATGGGCTGATTGGCTGCCTGACTTCACTAACCCCTTCCTCCTAGACCTCGGTATTTGGTACATGGTGTGATGTCTCAGAGCACAAATTGCTTTCTCGTAATACTGTCCGGTAAATATGTATGCATTACGCAACCCACCAAAGGAATGAAAAGGTAATCGTAATAGCCGCCGGCCGTTAATGAACCACGTGATCTTTAAACAACTTATAAAAATTCGAAAACAAATGACAAACATATGGAACATACACACACAAGATAAGTTGCACCTACAAAAATAAAGTTCAACAATTTAATTAAAGTATTCTAATTTTTAAACTTTCAATTTTTCCTTGTAGTTAATCTGAATGAACAATTATAATTATTTCTAATTTCTAGTTCATAAAAAGATTAAAGATGCCGACGTCGACTTCATTGAATCTGTTGATGCTGATGCAACCTCGACGGTGCTGACTGCTGAATAATCATTTACAAATTTTAATTCTTTTTGCTACCGATTTTTCGATATATGTTTCTTCTACTGACGAACACTCCCAAGCTCCAAAATATTTCCATGAGAGCAGTTCGCCACCGTTTTCGACTAGGATTGTTTTCCGAATCTGTAAAATGAATTCTGATGTCACTTACTAAATAAAGTTTCTTAACTGAAAGGTAAAAAGGAAAAATGCGGTATACTAACTTTGATAAGAGAACATTTTGTTAACAAGTTAACAAAGGTTTAAGACAGGACAAAGGGTTAAGGCCATTATTTACTTATCTTTCCAAATCTTTGCCAAACATGGGGTCCCACAAGGTTCAATCTTAGTACCTATCGTCTTTCTGTTATACATAAACGATATGCTCTCATCTATTAAAAATGGAAGAACGGTTCTGTTTGCCGATGACCGGAATGTTCTTTGCAAAAAAGAAACAATAAATAGTAGTTTAGTAATAACAAACCAATAGTTAACAAAGGAAAAACTGTCTCAATGCAATTTTGCGTTTCAAATCGGCAGTCGTATGCTCCATTGAAAATGAACAATATGCAATTAGCTGATGTTAAGGTAACAAAATTTCTAGGTCTCTCAATTCAATCAAAACTCAAATGGAATGTGCATGTAACATATTTAAACACTAAATTAAGCTCATTATATTATGCATTCAGAATTCTTTCTAATTCTGTCAGCCTTCATGCAGCTCGCGTGTATTTTGCAAATGTACATTCCCGCCTGAGATATGGCATAATATTCTGGGGAAGCTCATCCTTTAGTGCCCAGACATTTAGATTGCAAAAGAAAATTATTCGAATGATGAAAAAATCCATTCACGTGATCACTGCAAGCCTATTTTCATTGAGCTTGGAATCTTACCATTGCCTTGTCTATTTATTTAAGAGTCTGTAGTATTTGTCAAAACTGACTTACTTAACGGTGGGAACTTATTTTCATGTAATACTGATATTTATAGTGAAATAAACTGAATATATTTAAAACAAACTACCTGAGTCGAGGAACCTGAAAAGCAAATATTTCTATCTTGCTACTTCATTGCTAGAATTGGCTCAATGAAAAATCATATATTCATTTCACAAAAACATGGAAATTTATTAAACAATTTAAAACAATTTTAGTACTGTATACATTTACCTAATATAAAATTAAACGTTTGTCATGACCGTTCCAACCTTATGTCTTCGCGCGCTTTTGGACCATCTTTATCCATCTCCGACGCCGCCGTCCTCAGGTCCAGACACCATCTTCTCTCTTCTTTTCTCGGACGCACACTTCAATCACCGTTCATCAGATCAATAAACTATTTGCTGCTAACATTCCAGTCCAATCACTGACAACTTCGCCCAAGCCCTCAATGTCCCTCCAACTCGTTCACTTGAAATATTTTAAGCTCCACTGTCACACATAGTGTTCAAATTTTGATGTTCTCTCAATATCCATTCCCTAGTAGATGCTTACAAGTCCCCAAAGAAAAAAATCCTAACATTAATTGGAGCACGATCCGTTCGAGCCCACGGCATCAGTCAGAATGAATGTCTCTCGTATTCTTTCAGCACTGCAAAGCTCGGTTCATTTTTCGATTGTTTATTTGCAGATAACACTTCGTACCTAGCCAATCCCTAAATTTCTTGCAAAACGAACTAGCCGTCTTCACGACTGTCACTGCTTTTTCGGCCAATCCCTGAATTCTATACAGAATTAACTAGCCGTCTCCGCGATTGCCACTGCATGAATATGTTGACCTTGACGACGGTTCGCTTACCGTTGCTATGCTAGCATATTCACATAATTTATCCCCTTTAATTGACGCCATTTATAATAAATATTGTACAATATTCAGTGACATATTGGTGTGTCACAATAGTTACAACACTCGACCTAGAAATCATGTTCATCAAGTGTTAGTATCAACAGCTCACTACAAGAAATCCACATACATGTACGTTACTTTACAACGCATTGCCAGATGAAATTAAATAATTAAAATTGATACACAAATTTAAGTTAAAAGTAAAATCTTTTCTGCTGCAAAACTGTTTCTGTACAGTTAGAGACTATACAGATCGTCAAAAAGAAAAACACTGTTTACTTTAACAAAACAATGATATAGTATAATGAATTAGTTTACATTAGTATTGTATAATTTTAAAAAAGACTCAATATGCATGTAACATGTAATGTACTTAAGCTTCCGGGTCAATGACCCCATCTCGATCGGGGTTTTGTCCAATTTCCCTGATCCATTGAGAAAATGCTGAGATGGCCCCTTGATTTGCTTCTGGACGTAAATGTAGCTTCATTATGCGCACGTTTTGTTGAACTGTTCTTTTGCTTGTAAAGGTAGTAGAGCTTAGGGTGAGTTTTTATTTTGTTAACAATACAGAATAATCAAATCTGTTGGTTCCTTTACCATTAAAAATAAGTTTTCTATAATTTGGCAGCGAAAATATCTAGTTTTTGAAATGTTAATATCTCGCTCTTTAAAATTTATTATTATTATTATTATTAAATTACTATTATTTTCCATTGTTCAACTATTAATAGTTAAATTTTTGGGAAGGGATTCTGAAACTCAAGAAAGCGTGCGCAGATGATTTTCTCTCCCATACGTCACATACAGTTTTCGGCTGTTTTTGACTAAATAAATAAGAAAAAGGTTCAACATTAAGTATTTTGTCCACATCGATGTGGAAGAGCATGCCTCATCTTGCTTTGGAATACGCCAGCTTACCTGTTTCATTGATTTGACAATATTCGTTCACGCCAGTGTTGAAAATCTTGGTATTCTTTCTCGGTTTTCACGGGTAACTAGTCGAAACTTACGCTTTCTAAAACATCGTGTGAAATATCCTCCATCTTAAAATGTGTGTATATGTATATTATATATATATATATATATATATATATATATATATATATATATATATATATCTGTTTAATGGTGGGTAAAAACAAAACTATCACGTCTCACGCAACAATTGAATCGAAATGAAAGACTGTGGCATCTGATGCGTAGAAGAATCTAATTGAAAGGGAGATGGTGTTGCTCTCCTACGTATTAAACGCAATGATATTTCTTATTTATATTATTGAATAATTCTTAACGACCAAATGATGAAGTATTGGAAGGCAGGTTAACTGGGCTCGGTCATAAGTAAACACTAAGTACAAGTTGGTTGTTTGCCAACGTTTCCGAAAATTTATTTCCATCCTCAGGGTTGAATAATATGAGTAAAGTAAACAACACACATTTACTATAATAGTATTACTTATTATAGAAAATGCTTTAATTATGCGTCTCAAAAATTTATTTTGCACTACTTAGATTTCCTCTCAGTTACTTCTTGCAGCCCCACCCCATACAGGGCAAGCGTAAGTAAGCGATGGTCTAACAATTGATTTGAATAAGCCCCTCCCACATTCTATTGTAGCGTCATGTCGCTAAAACCAGCATGGGCATACTGCGTCGTGTGCACCGGATGCAGAGACAAAGGCAGAAGGGATGACGCACGGTTTTTTTCTGACTGGGTGTGCGCATTGCTAGAGCGGAGGCAATGGAGGCGGCGGGCAGCGTCGCGAGGGCTATTTAAGGGCCGTGAGAACAATGGCTCTTCCTTCTTTGTGATCCTGGCAGCGGCAGCGTAGGTCGTCCGTGATAGGTGCGAGCGTGCTCGCGGCGAAGGAGCCGGCAGTTATTGTTGTGACTAGTGAGACATGTAGTAGGTCACAGGGCAGGCGGACTACGCACGGCGAAACATTAGGTAGTATGTTGCGGTGTGGTACCGTTGTAAATATCTCTCCTAGCAGTGGGGTCTATTTAGTTAGTTAATTGTATACAGTGCATTGGTCTACGGCCTAAATTGTGAATACACCTGCTGTTATTACAACCCACTCTCGTCTGTGTATTGATTACACCCGTATGGCGCCACACTACGCTTAGTTTAGAGTGGATATAATTTTGCTATTTCACATAACTACTCATATTGTTTCCATGAAAAGCAAATCGATAGTGATAAGAATACTTTCCCGTCCACAATTTCCTCCTCGGCTGGCCACGAGGGCACGCGGGCGCCCGCGAGAGGCCGTATTGGAACAG
This sequence comes from Teleogryllus oceanicus, assembly GCA_964035755.1. Lineage (NCBI taxonomy): Eukaryota > Metazoa > Arthropoda > Insecta > Orthoptera > Gryllidae > Teleogryllus > Teleogryllus oceanicus. The sequence goes on along the minus strand of CAXIVR010000002.1, from coordinate 183,059,371 downwards.
CTGATCTAGAGCTTTTAATTGGCCGCCTGTGTGTGCCCACGGCGTCTAGTGAGGAGATCGAGGGTGGGGTGCCAGCGTCGTGATCGACTTATGGCACGACCTAAGTCGTTAGAGGGCTTAGATTGGTTGGTTGTCAGGGATTCCGGGCACGTCAACAATTGGGATCATTAGTCCCGTAAGTCGCATGTTTTTTCATCGGGGGGTAGCGGTGATCTTCCCCCACCGAGATACGGCGCCAACCTACCGTCGACTAACGGGCTTCCCACATACAGGTATCTCCCACCAGCGGGGCCCCAGCCGGGATAGCGCTAAGTTACCGACCGGCTTGGTTTTTTTTTTCCTGTTTCCGGGCGCGTCAACTGCTTTGGTCATTAGTCCCGTTAGTGTAGTGTATGCTTTTTCCCGGGAGATGGTGGTGCTCTTCCCCCGATGGATGACGAGATCAGGCGCCAACCTGCCGTCGGCTACTGGGGTTTCCCCCTAACCAGGACTCTCCCAGCAGCGGGGCACCGCCCCAGCCGGGACAAGCTCTAAGCTCCCGACCGGTCTCCCGAAATATGTAGTAGTGTAGTGCATGTTAGTTTAATTATGTGTGTAAGGGGGAAAGGATATGACAAGGAAGAGGAAGGAAAGATCGCGCGCCGTCCGTGGCCCGTTTGGTAGGGTACTGCTCCGGCATTCGCCTAGTGTTGATCGGAGAAAACACGGAAAACTTTCGATAAGAGCAGCCTCTAGAATTCTCCTCCAGACAGCGAATGAATTCGAGCTAGCTGAAAAGCGATTATCGAAAATCCTGGTGCCGTTGGGTCTCGAACCTAGGATTTCCTGCTCCGAGGCACTGCAGTGATATCAACTGATGCACTGTGCCACCTCTCCCGGTGAGGGCTTAGAGCTACTGGAGTTTCTTAATGTGACTTGTCATAGTGATAAAACTTATAATCATCGAAAATAACGGTTGAAGTGGGTGGTGGGTGGCTTTCTCCGGCTTTGAGAGGTGGCTCGCGGGGGTGATAGGCCTTTGGGTGACCTTTGAGGTTACTTAGAGGGCGGGGGAATGAGGGTCGACACCGCCAGTGCTCAAGCATTTCTTTATAGCAGCGACCCGCAAGGCTGCACGTGTATCGTATTGCCCTGACGAGGGCGCTGGGGTGCCGGGGCACAGAGTTCTGTCCCGTGAACTTACGATGTCTTAGGATCCACAAAACATGGTTTCTGACTACACAACGTGTAGGAAGAAGTAATTTACTGTATATAGGGACATGATTCATCCGTTTGGTTACCAGGGTTCGGCAGTAAGAGATTTTGTCTCGAAAATTCGCCGATTTTCCCCGCAGCATTACAATGATTTCTCTACACTTTGTAAGTAGTAGCGAGAATGTGAAAATTAAGTACAGGGCCACTAGTTGGCAGCAACGCTGGCCTCAAGATCGACGACAAGAAGACTGCCCAAGTCACCTTCAGTCTGAAGTACGAAACATGTTCACCTATAAAAATCGGATCGCAATCTACTCTTCAAAATGACTCGGCAAAACATCTTGGACTTATTCTGGAAAGAAGACTCACGTGGAAAAAACATATTGAGAATAACAGAAAATAATTAGACCTAAAACTTAGAAGGTTTAACTGGCGACTAGGAAGAAAATCATCTTTAAGCATCGCAAACAAAGTAATTGTGTACAAAACAATATTAAAACCAGTCTGAACATACGGCATTCATCTTTGGGGAACAGCAAATTCTAATATTAAAACATTACAACGCTTCGGGTCAATAGCCTTAAGAAAAATTGTAAATGCCTCCTGGTACGTAAAAAACGCAACATTACACAAAGACTTACAGATCCCAAAAATAAAAGAAGAGGAAATCAACAAGACCAGAGCAAAACACCCACGAATGCTACATATAACCATCCAAATATTCTACCCATCAACTTTCTAGACAATAGTGACTCCACGGACTACAACGACATCATACTTTAGACCGTGCATATCAACTTTAAATTGTTCATTTTAGAAATTTTAATTAATCATTAAAATTTATTAATAATGTAACATTAATGGAGTACGGTCAATGGACTTTACTCTCCTCAAGTATTAGTTTACATACATTTACATTACATACATTTATGTAATTTTGCCCAGTGTTTGTTCACAAACAAATTGCAAAATAAAATATAATTTTGAGGAAGGCCACTAGTTGAAACAAAGCTATTAGCGGAAATAATGTGAAGAGTGAATGAAAATCACGAATGAATGAAACATGATATTCTTACCAATTAGTGACTAATAATATAATTGTTATTTTTGTTTAAGCGAACATAACGTTTGAGAACTCTTCATCTGAAAGACCTCGAATCACCTTGAAAGAAAATGGAAAAACAGTTGAATATTTTCTAGCAAATGTTAACTTTCATTGGCCAAGTGAACATATATTTGGTGGTCGTAGGTGAGTATTCTATCATGAAAACTTTTTTATTCATTCAAGACAGTCTCGCTACTGTTTTTGAACTGCACATAATTGGCCAGATTAGTCTCGTGATAGTTTAATAAATAGGTTTTCTAAACGATCATAGGTGATGTTTTTATGTTTTGTAACAATTGTTGCAAAGAAACAGTAAAAGAATCCACAAGATATTTTAATTTTTTATTTTAAAGAATTATTTAGTATATAAATTATTGCCAAAATGATATACAGGACATGTAAACACATTAACTTTTTAGAATGGTACAAATTACATTACCAATGAAATAAGTTATTCTTTCGCTAGTGACTAAAAATAATATTATTGTAAAAAACAACCAACCATGTATTCTCTTCACGAAATGCATCAAACTGGTTTGTTTCATGCATTTTAAGTTCACCTTAATAGATTACGAGGGTTGGGGCATAAATCATGGCAGCTTTTTTTTTATAAGAATATGAGCAGGAATAGACAATTTGAAAGGACATGAAAGGACAAGGAATGAACTCAATGCATGGGCATTCAACAACACCCCGAAATTATGTTTCTTATATTTATCAAAGTATTTGAAATGATACTATTGGATTCATATTCCAAAGCATTTTAGCATATACGAATTCACAACATTCCAAAAACATTACATATTTTTCTTAAGACCTGATAAGGCATATGCTCAATTACCGCATGTGTCACTCCGGTCTGCACACTCACAGGCTGTCACATGCGTTGCTGATCAGTTTTATTTATTTATTTATTTATTTTACGTAAAAAACAGATAAAAACTGCGTATGACGTGCTATGGGGAAAAGTGAATTGTGTGCACATTTTCAAAATTCTGTGATCCCTACATTAAGCCATATACTACTTAAATTTTGAATTTTTGTATTTGTTGCGACGCGTCCTCGTAGAAAATCTCCTGGCCATCTCGCAAATGTTCGGTATGGAAGGGTATTTTCCCCTGGAGCTTCCACCATTTCCCTGTGGCATTTCTCCCACGAAGTGGCTACTTTTGTATGAGAACTGCTCCAAAGTGGCAGCTCGCATGGTTCCACACATCAGCGAAATTCATCTCGCATGGCTGCAGACAGACACCTGATTTCACTTTGCTGTGTGTGTTAATGGAAAAAAATTAAAAAGCCATCTGTTGGTGTGAACACAGTAGTAAAGCGTTAGTTTTAGGAAACACATAAAATTATCCGATCCGATAATATTTCTTTTAGAAACAATTGGTGCTATAATGATTGATTGATTTGTAATGATTTCCCGCACGACAACAGCCAAGGTCATTAGTCCCTTAAGTGTAGTGCATATTTTTTCCTGTGGAGGTCGCGGTGGTCTTCCCCGCTGGATGGCGAGATCCGGCGCCAATCTACCGTCCGTTTGCGGGGGTTCCCCAACTTCGTATCTCCCACCAGCGGGGCACCGCCCCAGCCGGGACACGCGGTAAGCTCCCGACCCGTCTCCCAACATGTTTGGTAGTGAAGTGCATGTTAGTATGAGAGTAAGTAAGGGGGAAGGATAGGTCACAAGGAAAGGTATCGTGCGAGATCCGGGGCCCGTGTATTAGGGTACTGCTCCGGGATTCGCCCGGTGATGATCGGCAAAACCGCGGAAAACTACGAATTTTTTTCGAAAATTGCAAAACTTGAAAATCTTTTCGGCGACTTCGCACAACTACAATAATGAAGAGAAATAATGTTACTTACTCGTATACGTACGTACTATATACGGAGTAATATACGTAGTATATAGAAAGTAATGTCATGCTGCGGAAAACCGATTTCGAGATTTCAACAAAAATAAGTATTTTGGGGTCCCGCGATGCCCCCAAATTTTTTTTTTTCAAAACGTCCGTCCGTCTGTTCGGTGTATATAAACAAGACTAGCACCTTAGCTATGAGTACAATTTTTTCCAAACTGAACAAACCCCAGCAGATCTGGCCTGAGTTGAAGCTCTGCGATATTGAAAAACATTCATTAATTTTTGGGGGTACTTTACATACATTTTCTCTGGCGCATTTTCAAAATTTTCTTAAAAATTGTTCCAATTTTTTCTTTAAATTTCTTGTAAGAATAGAGTAAAATACAATTATAAATGTGGCATGGGTCCGATTTTCACTGATAACTCTGAATTTTCAAATAGTGTAAAGTTTGGATTTTATCGGAGTTTTCATTTACAAATTTCTCTTTCAAGTAATTTTTTTCTTCTTTATTAGTTCTTTCATTATGGTCATTCCTTTTTTGAAACTTTTGGTAGTTTTTATGTAATATTGGGTCCATTTCGTGTATTTAAAAAAATAACAAAATCAAGATTTTCCTGAAAACGGCTCCAAATTTTTTTCTGTAAACCATTGACAAGAATAGTGATAAATGCACTCTACGAGATAACATAAACGCAATGTTTCTCTATTCTTTCGTTTTTTCAACAATTACAAAAATTTGATTTTTAGACTTGTCTCCCAAGTAGATAATATTGTAATGAATTTTGCGTATATTTGCCAGCGCCACCGCGAACTAGATGGTTTACGCGGATGGCGTCATCTGCCGGCTTCTCTACGTTCAATAAAATGGTACATTCAATTTTATTAAAGTCGGGAATAATGTATATTCAGATATGCGAAAGGTAATGATATCATAATTTCGAAAGCATTCACAATGTGATATTTGGATGGCCTCTATTTCTGGATGTTCAAGGGGGGGGGCTCTTGCGCATCGTATCCGACATAAGTTAATGAGCTTCAGGCATCAGTTTGCGTCATTACATTAGCGGGAAGCATTTGTTTTAAATATTTCATCTTTTACAACTTCAACGTGTTATTTTTGGTTGATTACCGTTGAAAATTGTCACTTTGTGACACTTTCAAAATACTTCTCGACACTTGCCGCTTTCCATGTAACATGGAGGCCAGAGTCTGGTCTGGCTATTCAAACGAAGTACCCGTGCTGTGGCCATGTGGTTTGTGACGCAAACGTGCTGTGCAGAACGCGCAAACCTCGGTGCGCCGGAGTAACGCACCCATATCTTTGCACAATGTGTTCAATTTATATGTGAAATTCGTCCATTGTTTATTTATGAACGCCGCGTTGGCAACTGCGTGCAGTAGCGAAAGCAACCAATGCCACCGCCGACAATGAATACTATTAATAAACTTTTTTTTACTTTTGTAAGTAATTCTTATTCAGTAAGTTTTAAGGCTAAAATACGCATCGGATATGTACAAACACTGAATTCAATGCCAGAAATATTTATCCATGTAGACTTTGAAATACAAAAATTCTTCAGGCTTCGTTTATTCACTAGATAAAGTGAAAGGCAGAAATTGTGAAATAATATCACATAACGGTAACATTGTAATATAGCGAGGAATTAGCTGCTATTGTAGCACCTCTAGTTTTCTTTTGCCCGAATAGGAAAGGTACGCTTATAAAAATGGCACAGGTCAGAGTAGTTTCTGGAATTTTTGAGTGAAATAGAACATCTCTTCCTCTGCAATACTTTTGAAATCTCCACCAGATCTTACCAGTTCATGAGCGCTTCAACCATTGCATATTATTTGAATGCAATATTCAATTGTTATTGTTGTATTTGCAGGATGCAAGGTAAATTAAACATTCAATGTTTAATAGCCATTTACTTTCCCCATAACCAATACACAAAATTTACGTAACAATTAACTGTACAAATTTACTAACGGCGTTCTTGCCGTTTCGGGCCTTATCACCGGCAGTGGCGATAAGCGTCGTTATGCGATAGCTGGCGGCAGTAGCCTCGAATTTCCTAGTAGTGCGCAGCTGATTACGCCGCGATTGGGCGTGTAGCGAGTGGCGGCGGTAGCCTCCCGAGGTCCACGCTGATCGCCTGGCGGATACGCCACGACTTGTGACGTGTAGCCAGTGCAGGCGGCAGCAGCCTGGAGTCCCCTTGGTAGCGCGGAGCTGAGTACGCCGCGATTGGGCGTGTAGCGAGCGGCGGCGGTGGTACCTTAGCGAAGTTATCACTGAACGGGGCTCCTGCTCCCGGCCATGCCTTTATACTCCACCGCCGGTGAAGGGGGAGGGGAGGGGCTGTGCCCCTCCACTAGCGGCGCGGCGGAGCGTAACTCCGTCTCGTCCTCTGATTGGGGGGATACCACATTCCTCCCCGTTTTATTGTGGGCATATGGGTGCCCATGATGACGACGTGACCTCCGCAGCAGAGCTGGACCTGGTGAGCGTCTCGGCGCTGGTTCGGCGAATAACTCCGCCTCTGTCGCCCCCTTCTCGGGATGTGTCGTCTGATGGTGTTGCCGGCCGAGCCGCTGGCTCGTGTGTGATGGCTGGTTCGTCATCCGCATTATAGCCGGCTGAAAATTACAATGAACATTACTCCTCTGTTGTGTTCGTCTATTCTATGCATGTTCCACCTTTTTGTTATCTGTTCTCATGTCTTCTCGTGATACCGCTTTCTGATTGTACCAGATACATTCTATGCCCTATGGTCTCGTGGATCACTGCTGGAATCCACTTTGGATAGGATTTAAACGACCCAATATACACTTTATCTTTGACTTTGAATGTTGTATTCGCTAATTGCTTCGGGCGTTTGACGGGTACTAGTAGTGCCAATAATGTCCTCGGCTGCCTCCCATGAAGTCGTTCCGCTGAACTTTTCTTTTCGTTACCTACTGGAGTTGCTCTGTATGTTACTAATAGTTGTTGTAGTGCTTTATCTTTGCCAACTCCTTCTGCCATTGCTTTAATCATGGTACTTTTGAACGTGCGTACAAATCTCTCTGCTCCCCCGTTTGACTGTGGGTAGAATGGAGCTGTCCTAAGGTTTCTATACAAAATTTCTCAAATAAATGTGATGTGAATTGTGTACCATTATCCGATATCAACAATTGCGGTAAGCCTTCTATTACGAACACTTTCGTTAACATTTGAATTGTTGCTTCTGTTGTTGCGGGTTTTCTCTTGGGTTTTGGTGTTTTCTGCCCGCCATTTGTTTCTTCTTTAGACAAATACTTTGTATGTGTCCGATCTTTTTACAAAATCTACATTTTGCCTCTTTAAACCAACACTGACTTCGTTTTTGATTATTTTCACAACTCGGGCATGATTTTAATTTTTCTTCTGCTCGTTCTTTCTCATTTGTGACTTTGCTCCCTTCTTCTGTTGTCTTCATCTGCTTACTAGATTTTCAGACATTTCGTGTGTTGTAGCAATCTTCATCACTTCTTCCAGCGTTGGTTTCCGTATTGCATCTATACGCACTTGATTTATCGGGGTATGGAATATGACCATATCTCGAATCATATTACTTGCATATGACTTTGCACAGTCACTTTTATCGCACTTAAATTTGGCATGATTTCGCTAAACCTTTCAGCTCTACCATCCATTCCGCATGTGATTGACCTGTTTTTAATTTAGTTTGAAAAGACTTATATCTTGAGGTCACTACATGTATTCTCTTTTCAAAATGATCGGCCAGTTTTAGTTTCAATTGACTGAATGTTAATTTTCTTGGATCTTCTTCTGAGCATATTTTCTTTATCGTAATGAAGGTTTCTTCTCCCACACACGCCAAAAAATGTGCACGCTGCTGTGCTTCATTTGTCACTAGATGTGCTTCCAAGTGCTGCTCAAAACGTTCTATATAAACTGCCCAGTCCTCCTGATCTTTACTATATGGTGGAAATACCGGAATCTGCTGGACTTGTTGTTGTTTCTGCATCTGAAGTGTAGTGCGCTGAAGCGATGTGGTGAAGGAAGAGGGGAGGGGCTGTACCCCTCCACTAGCGGCGCGGCGGAGCGTAACTCCGTCTCGTCCTCTGATTGGGGGGATACCACAGTTACTTTTTTTTCATTGATGACAGCCTGAACTTTCTCACTGTATAATCTTTTTTGCCTAGTTCTGCCTTTGAAACGCACATGATGCATCGAAATCAAGACACGAATCACATCATCGCTTTGGCCTACTTAATTGATGTAAGTATGGTATAAAATTACTCTGAGTTTCAGTAAAGATCACTGTATTCAAAGGTCGGTGTTAAAATTCATTAAATGATAGTATTTCAAGATCTTATTTTAAATAAAACATGGTTTTCTGCATTTGGAACAGTCTAATTAAATCCCTGATAGAAGAACAAAATTAATTAAAAATACGGTCTATATGATTTCTTTTGTATATTTGTGGGGTAATATTATCAAATTTTAGTTAGTTTTAGTTTTAGTTTTTCACGTTAAAGAAAAAATAAGTCACTTTCTTCAAGACTGTTCACGCCATTTGCATTCTACCAATCATCATCACTGATCTACCATACATCAGCACTGAAGAAGCATTATTTGGTATCTCCAAAAGTAATTCTGCAAGAGACCAAAAACAAATGATGTTTTCTTCAACATAATTTAAATAAACTTAGTACATAAATACACTTTTAATTTTTTACATACACTTTTCACACTTTTACACTTCAATACACTTTTTATTTTTGCTGTAATGTGAAAATACTTTTAAAATATATTTTAAATTTTTTCTGGTTTAAAAGAGAATAAGTAAACTCATGTCTGTTTTAAAAAATTGGAGGTGTCTGTTATTTCAAAATAAATCGTCTTTTTATAGACCTAGATGCTATAAAACCTAATTTATATTATAAAGAATTGAGGAAATTGAGCAGAGTTTTTATACTGTAGTTATAAGAATAATATTTTCAATCAAAAGTAGCCAAAGTTATTGTACGAAAGGGGTGACGTTTCAGATATACAAAAACCAAACATCGATGCAGACAGGGCATATACTTGGGTTTTTCTAACGCGGCGGCTGATGGAATTCGATGGACTTCGGCACGATGGGCTTCGCCAAGATGGAATTCGGCACCACTGTTTGAGTCATGCTCAGTCCTGCCACTAGAGTCGCTTGATCTGCAGCACTGATGATGCGTTTGCGATCATGCGACATCTTGCGGCAGGACCAAGAAAGACGCAAAAAGTACTGCCGAATTCCATCTTGGAGATACTACCCTCAGCCGCCACGTTAGAAAAACCCAAATATAATTCTCAGCTACGCATTCATAGGTTATGCCCAATTTGCATAGTCATGTTAATTTTGGCATACTAAATACTAATTTCACAAATTTGAAAACTTGAGTTTTATTCGTAAGCTTGTTTCCCACAGTTTGAGACGTATTGTTGTTTCTCCAATTACGAACAAACAACTTTTACGAGCTATGATTGAGAATGAAACAGTTTAATAAATTCTAAAATAAAGCTCACTTATTACGTATTCGTCAATTTTTATGAACCTTTTGTTCTTACAAAGAATTACAAAGTAATAAAACACGTTATAAAAAATGAAATTTTTGTATCTTATTGATATTTTTAAATGAATAGTAAAGGTTTTCGAACGGATTAGAATACTTAATTCCGTAATTTTGGAATAAATGAAAAGTTGCAATTCATGTTTAAGATTTCACATTTTTTTAAAGGACTGCAGGGATTCAGGGAGGAAGAGCTAAATATGTATCTAGAGGCATTGATGGCAGATCGAATTGAGAAAACTGGTAGTTCTTATTCAGACTATGAAATACCGACTTACCTTATGCCTCGCAACTTTCAATGTGGCTATTACATGTACGAGGGGTCCTTGACCACCCCGCCGTGTACAGAAGTCACTTGGTTCATTTACAGAAAGACGTTCTGCATAAACGAAATCGTGGTAAGTGGTACAGTTACAGATTACACAATCCTGTGGTGTTTTTGCAGATCAAGATAATATCTATTTTCTCGAACTGAATACAACTCTACAAACGATTTATTCCCACCACGTTTTTTTCTTTTAACAAACATGTCTGAAATTTTCAATTTTATAGAAATTTGGTCATACATTTTAATGCCTGAAACACTGCCTGCGACACTAAAAAGTTAAGATTCATTTTAGTTTATATCCTAGTATAATGAAATATAATTCAGAATTCTGGAAGTGTATAATGACTTCTAAAAACTAATTATGAGGCGAAAACCTTTTCTTATGACACACACACACACACACACACACACACACACTTCTAGGTCGAATCTTGACTTAGCACAGCTAATTGTGATACATCATGGTTTTCATGGTAGGTTCAGACACCTACATGAATTTAAAGTTTTTGCTAGAACACTAATAACTAAGTATTTGTGTAAAATCTTTACCTTAAATTATTTTTCATTTTATCACATTTATTGGTCAAAACCATCGCAAAATGAACTACCTCTCCTCAGTATTTAAAATGTTTCATACGAATGCTTGGTCAATTTCTAAGGAAATGCATTACTATTACTCTACCCATTGCGATGAAAGAGCAAAACGTGTCATTTACCAAGCACCTTCTAAATTATTTCCTTTGCAGATTGATGCCTTCAAAAGAATGCAAAACAGAATGGACAAACCCATTGAGTCAAACAATCGTCCTGAACAGGAAATCGATCAGAAACTCATTTACCTCTCCTGCAACGAAGATCCAGACGAGGACGATTATGACGATTAAACTGACAACAAATGGACGCAAATGCGTCAGTGTATGTGCAAAATAAAAAATAATAATCATTATTGAAGTAGAAACTGTTTTGTTTTTTACCACGAATAACTCAAACATTCCTGTAAAATATTTTCTGCATTCATTTTTTTAAATGGCAGAACCGAAGCTGATAAACATATCAAGTCAATATCTGTAACCGATTCACTGTAATAACTAAGCTGCGGATTTATAGGCACGAAAATCTGTAGAAATAGGCAGACAAAATGGGCATTTAAAAGTGTAAAATAGGCATTTAAAAAAGCACATTTCTCATTTCTTATCCTTATTTATGTACGCTTTCTCTCACAAAAATTGGCGTTCCTACCGCGCCGACAAACTTGGTCACTCCGCGGCCAGGAGGAGACCAGGGGGAGGGACGCGTTGACCAATCGCTAGAAGGTAGAACTACAGTTGTCTGCGATTGGTACAACATCCCACGGGGTAGAAAGGACTCTGTCTCGGGGGAGGGGGCTAGTTTGTTTACGTACGAGGCGGAAATTATCGTCATATTTCCCTGCCGAAGGAGAGTTTGTCTGCGCGTACGCCAGGACGAAAAAATATTTCTAAGCGGGGTTTTCCGTCCAGAATTATTGCCCATAGACCAGTAAATATTTATCATTTTAGCAACAATTATTTTAACCTTTAGTAAATTATTTGTAACTCCTATCAAACTGCTATTTTGAGATGTTTATTTCAGGCACAATATCCGGAGCCTTTCCGGCCGTTTTAACGCATATTTCGAATTTGCTTATAAAATTATAAAATCGCGTTTAAACGTGATACAAAATTCCGGAATGCGATCGGTACTATCATATTTCGTTCTCGAGATATGTGTAATTGTTTATAAGAAATTAACATCTTACATAGAACCATTTGTTAGTGCTTAATTCATTCGCATATTGAAAAACCAGTTATCCAATGCGCTTTTGCCTGCCACATACGCTTAAAATGCACTTGCTTGTAAACACATTCTCTGGCCAATTTAATTATGGTAAATTCGTATTTTTACGACGAATATGAGCATAACTTTTATTTTGTTTTGATATTCTCTGTTAAGTACTGCAATTTGCAAGTAGATATATTCATCAAATAGAAACGAAATTGCTTATAAACAAATTATTTTTCAAGGTGCATTACACCTAAACGATTGTTTCTCCTTTTCTATCAAAGGGATGTTTAGCTACCGAATAGCGGTATTATTAATTTTTTAATGTCTAATAAAACCAAGAGCCAGAAACTATTTGTTCCCCTTGTTTAACCATTACCATTGAAAATATCCATACTATTAGTAGTTTTCTATAAACTGCATTGGATTGAATGAATGTAGTGTAAGGTTTTCAAATACAGAAATATTCAATTTTGTGTTTTGAAAGATCACATGAGTAGAATCACACATCACAAAATACTACTTCATTTACACAGTATAGAAATTTCTAAATGAACGTATATAACTTTATGTTAATATTTTCAATACAAATTATCAATCAATAATTCAGGTGCATCTTTCTAAAACTGTTAATTTCTTGTGTTTATGCTATAATATACGAATGCGAGTACATGTGAAATCACGTTACATTCTCTCTTCCTATATATAAAGTGCATGCAAACATTTTTTCCTAAGTATAATGCGAATTTTAAAATATTTGCTCTTTATAAATTCAGTAAAATTGCACATTTTTTAAATTATAACGTTAACCAACAGAAATTCACTAGAGAACCTCCATTGCAATGGAGGTCAAGGTTAAACTACCTTATTCGGTAAATGACATGTCATCCGCAATGAAATTTCATTGCAAAATTGTATTTGTTTGCATTGTTAATACATATTTTTAAACAATACAAATAATTATATTTAAAACATTTTTAGATAGCGAACATTTCAATGAAATTTGTAATTCTTAAATGGTTGAATTAAAAAAATTCAATTATTGTAGCACCTTAAAATATAAGATACATACTTGGTAAAACTAGTTGTTACTACTAAACTAAAACAAAAAAACTTGTTAAAACAATTAAAAGAGATTTAGCTTTTATGTTTACAGTATAGTAAATATTACTGCTGTAGCATCCAGTGAAAATACTTAGAACAAACTTGCTGGTCAAGTTGTATTATCTTCCCAACACAGACTACATTTCAGTTGCAATCCCACAAATATCGTCAGAGGTCGAAGGTGGATTGCTGGACGCTACTCTCCACTCTATGAAATTCCCGCAATCTTTAGTTTTGCACGACCATCTGTACAGGAAGGACGTAGCGGTTTACCAAAAGAAAACAGGCCATTCAAGATATCTCATGTTCAATCGTTGAAAAAATTTAACCAATAAAATCTACCTCTAAGGAAAATATCAAGTAATCAATGTTAGTGATCACCTCTTCACATTGTGTTTACTATTTCGATGTTTTAAACATTCCAATAACCTATAGAAAAAGCATGTTTTTTCAGGTTCTTATAAAACAAATTAATAAATATGAGCATTTATTCACGTTATTATTAGTAAAACACTGAAAACGCTAAGATGTTATTTGATTCATGTCTTCATCGGAGGTTATATATATATATATGTATATATATATATATATATATATATATATATATATATATGACGTGCGGCGCACGTCACGCGTCGTCGTCCACCGATTCGTACATTCCCCGTGTACGACGAGAGCACGCTCCAACTTCCACCAGCTCCAAGACCATATGTTCCGTCAACTCACACTGCTGAGCAAACACTCCGAAGCGTTCTGCGGTAAAACGCGAAGTTTCCACCACGTTTAAAGTTCCCGCGGCGAAGAAATACTATGATTTCACGAATACTGGTGAAAAGAATCTTTTAAATTCCGGCGGTGAAGTAATGCTATTGGGTTACGCGAACTAAACGAAACTTCTCTGTTCGTCTTTCGATTACTGTCCGAAGCATGTTGAATTCCGTATCATGAAATTTATAAACAAAATGTCCGCGACCATTGCTTAACATTGCAATCGCATAAAATCAGTCTTCGCGTTGCGTTCACCCGTAAAATATTGTTCCTATTTCTAAATCCGTTCATCCGCTCACTATATCAGTTTTGTTTCAAAACACGTTTCTAACTCGGAGCTCGCGTCTTCCCCAACCATACAACACTGCAATTTCTCTCCTCTCTCGAGCATTGTTGTCCACTATCCCATATAGATTTTTCTTGAACAAGCGCCGATCGCTCGCCCGTGGCCACAAATAAGATTACAGAATGTTTCTTAATTTCCCGTTGATAAGCGTTTTTATGCCTCGCTACCGGTTCTCAATATTGTCTATTGTTTCTCCGATAATTACAGCGATCTCTATTTCCTTTCGATGTCTTATTTTTATTAAATCTCATCGTTTTTAGTTCGTTAACTGTCGTGACGTAGTCTTGATGTCACTACGATGCGTCATTTGTTTCACACATATTTCAATTATACTTTTAATTTTAATTCATTTTCTTAACGTTTCCCAAAATCGTGATTACTTTCGAAATTATTCATAAATTTTGCGCTGTTGTTCTCTAAAGTTCCAGCTCGATTCCTTCAAGCGTTTCGTAATATTCATTAAGAACATATTTGCCCTCAACTTTACCCTAACAACAATGGTCTCCATGTTCACGCTTTTAACTTGAAATGTACGATGACGATTATCTTCGAAATTTTATAAACCCCTTGCCCGATTTTGCGATTGTTCATTCTAACAATTCTAAATATTATGCATTATTGAATGTTAATGTTAAATTTGACTTTTCCGCATACAGATATATATACACATATATAACACACACACATATATACATATACATATATATATATATATATATATATATATATATATATATATATATATATATACACATAAGCAAAGTGCATGTACAGCATTTGCACTAACATTACGCGAGTAAGCAAGCGTTGTGACTGCTTGAACTTGAAATAGTTTCATAATCGAAGTAAATTCGCGCAGAAGGACTCTCAACGAAATCCAGTATTTAATTTTGTACGCCACGACCACGCACGCTCAAAGTGTGGTATGTCGGCCGAGTGCTAGAAGTAGTCAATTCAAGCACGTTAGTTAATTAAAACTGGAAGCGCGAGCAACGGGTACGCAGCAGCCGGCAGAAGGACGACTCAACACCAGCGTAGGCGAGAAAGACTTGGACCACATTCGTGGATGGTACGAGCCCGAGGACGAGAGAAAGGTTTGGAATTTGGACGTGTGGCGGCATCCGGAGATCGAGCGAAAGAAGTGGTGACCGTGGGGCATCGAACCAGTCAAGTGACGTGGCGAGGACTGCGAGCGGCCGAACCCCCAAGGTTAACTGACGGCGAGAGGGAAGGAAATGTCGAGGTAAAGAACTGGCAACTTCTATGCGACAATTTGTTGGGAAACTGTGTAGCGTTAAACACCAGGCGTAGCGTCCTAAAATAGGTGAAAGTTACAAATAGTTACTGGGGAAATATTTCGAACGTATGAGCGGCAGTTTTGATTTCATTCGCTGTACGCACCAGTAAGTTCGTTGAATGCCATACCTTGTACAACTTTTCTAAAGTAAATTATAATTGTTCATATAATGTAAAAGTAATCTTATTGAAAAAAGTATTGTGTCCATTGTATGATATCAGGGATAATCAGTTGCAGTAATTTTGTAAAGGGTACGATTTACTAACGTGTGTGTCACGTTTATTCTTGTGTTAGAGTTTACAGCATTGTAATAAAAGCGCAGCTCAAGGCTGACCTATGTGAAGTCTATAATAGAATAATTCTAAAGAATCATTTAATAGGCCGTGCACGGAGAAAACTTAAGATTAACAAAAACTAAATGAGGTACACGAAATAATTGAGAAAGGAGTAGAAGCAAAAGTATTGAGAATAGTGCTTATTGAAGTATTCAGGCAGTCGAGGTGACGCCTATACATTTTTCTGTGGTTGTGTTCTTTCTTTTTTTGTTCGTTTTCTTTGCAGTGACCATCTACGCAAAGTGCATACTTCATTGTATATTTGTGCCACTGTATAATTTGTTTTTAATGAATATATGCTCATTTTGCCAGAATTTTGCATAATTTATTGTGTCAAGGGTTCAGACCTTTCACATACCCGAAAGATCCTTCTTCCTGAGAATTCAAAGCTCGCTTCACGAGCATTCATAGTTTCACGCTTCATCGCCATCGGCTGAAAGGTAGTAGGTGGGCGTGTTATTATATATACATATATATATACATACATATATATATATATACATATATACATATATATATATATATATATATATATATATATATATATATATACATATATATATATATACATATATATATATATACATATATATATATATACATATATATATATATACACATATATATATACATATATATATATACACATATATACATACATATATATATATATACATATATATATATATATACATATATATACATACATATATATACATATATATACATACATATATATACATATATATACACATATTGTGACGCAACGCTTTATAAAACGGACGGCGGCGTGGGGAGGGGCCGTCCGCGGTTGGTCATCGAGATGCAATAATAATAATAATAATAATAATAATAATAATATTGATAATTTAAATTTCCTTAATAGGAAATCGAGGACTAAAGGAGGGTTCTTGCCTGCGTTGCTCCACACCTTTCCACGAAAAAGAAAAGAAAGTGCAATGTTACAAAAAACAAACAATGACATTTAATGAAAACTGTAGTACACAGACATCTGCAAGTTTCTAAACAAACACAAAAACAACAGCACAGAAATAATGTCACAACAGTGTACAATTGTCTGGCTGCCTGTACCCAAATACAAGAACAAAAACAAGCAAATCAACAAAGAAGTACTGTTTCTAGAACTATTCTGAGAATTATAACCATTTAACATCCTTTTAAAAAATGGAAAATCAAATTATTAACTTTGAACAAATGATTAAGTCCTTGGAATTAATATTATCATTCCAATTAATTTATACAACACTTATGTTCCTTCACTACAAAACAATTCAGATTTATACATTCCTCATCACGATTCCCTCATTTCAATAATAAATTCACATCCAATCACGATCAACACACAGCAATAGAACTTTGATTTCCAATGTAAACTCTAGAATAAACATTCCTTACTATGATCAACACACATTAATAGAAATTTAATTTACAATCTAAACTTTAGAATAAACATCCTACACCATTTCTCCAGAAATTGTATAAAAATATTCATGACTGACAAAGTTTTCTTATACCTTTTGATAAATACTCAAGAAAGTAGGGTGTATCATTACCCAAAGTTTTAATGATAATACTAGTTCATTACCATACAAGTAATCATTGCAACATTTTCTTTCTCTTTATCCTGCATGGTCACATAGTATTCCTGCTACACGCTAATTCTACCTGCCATGAAATCACAACATATTAATTATGATCAGAAGGAAATCATGAATAAACATTGTAATGAAACGTTACAGACAGCAGTAAAAATAACTGACTGTCCTCCCACTGAGCTAATATTTTTCAGAATCTGTGGTATTAGACAATCTCCACTAAGATAGTACATTACCACAGAAATTGCAAAGTCCCACTCCCAAATTGACCAAAATTAACAACTCTTGACATATTCCTTATCTAGATGATAATATTGGTTCATTACCATACAAGTAATCATTGCAACATTTTCCTTCCACTATATCCTGCATGATCACATAGCAATCCTGTTACATGCTAATTTTACATGCCATGAAATTACACCATACAAATTGTAATCAGAAGAAATTCATGAATAAACATTTTTCTGAACGTTATGGCAGTAGAAATAGCAGTGTAACTGTTCTCCTTCCTCTCAGCTATTTTTTCACAATCTGTGATATTGGACAATCTTCAATAAAATATTGCACTACCATAGAGAAAATGCAGAATCTCATCCCCCAACTTGACAGAAATTAACAACTCTTAACACATTCCTTATAGTACGGAAATTGCAATATAAGTTACAAATAGAAAGCACAAAATTGTCAACAGTACCAGTTAATGAGAGTTTTTGGTTAACCTTGGTTGAAAATTGATACATTAATATGCATAAATTCATTTATCAGCCTCTTTAAGTCCTCAACTTAAAATATTGCAACAGAACATCTTGTATTTAAAAGAATATTACACATCCGGCAAAACAACAGTCAGAATAAGTCACTTGCCACTTCAAATGCCAGGACTCTCACCTACAATACTTTCACAATTCCAAATTGGACTACTGCAACTCAATTTAAGGAGAGATTGATCCTCTAACCTCATGCCTACACAATTCAACTATACAACTGTTAATTAAATGCTTTATTAGCACTCACATTAATCAGTTAGGACTCCAGTTCACGTAGATTCCCATTCTCCTATCCAGTTACCTTTGCATGCCTCGTCCCTTCATCTTCCAACGCATCTCGAACACTAATCACCTCTCTTCGTGCATTAAAAGTTCCACAACAAATTCAAGTACATTAATTTTCATGTTACCTCCTCTCATGTTTTGCGGTGGCGAGCTACATCCCATATATCACCAACACAGCTCTGCTCCACACTCCCGACTCTCACCACTCCATCCTCTCCGGTCGCTTGCTCACATCATAAAGAACGGAGCTTTTTCGGCGCACGCAAAGCGTCGACACTCTTCCTCTACACCAGCGCACTCTGCTTGGACACTCGAGACTTATGGCCCCCCGGCATGGAGCGCGCATTTCAAACTGCCCCGATGCTCGCCTCCCACGCAGCCAGGCATCGCTGTAGCCCATACTTGGACGGGGCGTTACAATATATACATACATATATATACATACATATATATACATACATATATATACATACATATATATACATATATATATATACATATATATACATACATATATATGTAATGTATCTGTTTTTCTATTAGTTAGAAATAATAACACGAATTTGTTGCTCTGCAATAACAAAGATTCTTTTTATTGCTTCATACAAAAAGGTATAACACAATCATTTATTTTAATCATTAATCTTACCTGCAATAACAAAGAAACAACATTCAATGTTATTATTCAATTTGCAGTTTCTTGATAAAGCTTATTATCTTTGCGACCTTATGTCGTGATTGTCATATGTCTGAATCAATAACTTTTTTCAACATCCACGCGTGCGTCTCGTTCGAGATCTGCGCTATCGATCCGCTCATTATTCGATTTAAGCTCCAAACTCAATTAGATTAGGGATACCTCCCTTACATATATACATATATATACATACATATATATATATATATACATATATATACATACATATATATATATATACATTCATATATATATATACATATATATATATATATACATACATATATACACACATACATACACATGCATACATATATATATACATATATATTGGAACGCACCGCGTGTCTGAACATAGGCGCGGGTGCCAGCATGGTTTGGGCAGCGCGGTGGAGACGGCCGCCCGGACGGGCTCGGCCTAGCGGGAGAGTGTCCCGCGGTGGGCGAGACGAGGCGAGCGCGAAATACGAGACTTCGACGGTTGAGGAGGGTATCGTGGGAACGATAGCAGTCGGGAGGAAGCAGTCGGAAGGGGGAGTCGGTGCGGAAGAGGTAACGGACGGTAGTGCGGAAAAGCTAATGATGGCGGCGATGAAATATAGTTGATAGGAATCCGATGACATCGGGCAGAAATCAAAGCGTAGGACAATGATAAACAGCGAGAACTATTAAGTGATTTCGAGTTAAGTGATGTACAGTAAAGATTAAACGGCGTGAGGTGAGGAAAGTGATGAGTGTATAGACACGTGTGCGACAAAGGCAGCGTGAGTAAAACGAGCATAGCGATACAGCATCGGCGGGCTTAACAAACGAATTTGGAATAATTGGAAACAAGGACGGCTGCGGATCTGGCGGAGAGTGGACATCGCCGTGCCCGGCGAAGCACGACTACTGCGTGGATTTGCATCGGCGGCGGGGACAAGCGCCGTGGCCACGTGGCGGGCGAGACGGCCCCGGCACGTCACATCGCGCCGGCGCATTCGGAGTTGATGAGCTCGAAGGAATTCCAAACGCAGCAAAACCAGTAAGACTGTTACTAGAAGAAACTCATTATTAGGCGGTAAAAGAATCCCGTGATTTGGAAAGGGGTAGACGATTGTGAGAGGGGATATTAGCTGAGGGAATTTGCCATGTAATAATAATCTAATTAGATGTGAAGAATAGAAAGGGGTGTTTGGAAGAGTGCACATTGTCTGTAAATAGTTTAGGTATTGAAATAACGGGGTGATTGTAAATCAATGTATGCAATGGGAGCTCCCAATTACAGTATGAAGTGTAAAGTTAAAGCAGAAAGAAAGGGTTTATTAGCAATATTTACGTAGTTAGTAAGAAAATTGTTCATGTTTATCAGTATCATGAGAAAGATATCAATGCTAACCATTATTTTGTATACTTTCTACACATCCAATGGAACGATGTTTTTGTAATATCTATTATCTTTCCTGGGAATAAATCATTCTGTGTTTTTACATTAAAAGTAATTGTTTCTTTGTTGGTGCATGCACTCAGAGCCCATTCGCAAGAAAGAATACCTAATCCCTTTTACAAATTTACTGTAGAACAGGACCGAATCGCCGGTCCGTCGCAATATATATATATACATATATATATACACATACATATATACATATATACACATATACACATATATAAATATACATACATATATACATGCATATATATATATATACATATATATATAAATATATATACATATATACATACATATATATACATATATACATACAATATATATATACATATATATATATATATACACATATATTGCAACGGAACACACGTCGTGGCCTTCCCTCCGACGTGCCGCGCATAATACAATTCTGTTGCGATAAGGTGTCGTTAGCCCTAAGGAGGGTGAGATCGCGTGGCATTACTGGCGTCGTTCGACAGTCCACTGCCGTCCGACGTCAGACCTCTCGAGTTGTTTCGAATCGATTGCCTGGATGAGGCTTATGTCTGAAAATGCACCTGGGTGGGGAATACGGGCAGGTTTATACTCAAAGCAAAACACTTGTGGCTGTATATTCTGTACAAGGCTGTATATTCTATACTCAAGGAATGACAAAAACAAAGAAAAAACACACATAAATTCTACAAAAATAGCCCTTGACACACAATCACGTACAGAACGTGACCTTCGTGCGCGGAAATGAATATTCGGAGCAATTATTGCTACCTCTTTTCACAATAATTAAGTATTTCGAACAATACATTTAATGAATTGTACTTTGTACACCATTTGGTGCAGGCATGCCTTGCTTTAAAGGACCCAAAGAATACAAAGTTGAACCTTCCTACTTTGAATTGCTTTCATTCCTGACAAATGGTTCTTAATCTATAATACACTTCAATCTCTACTTCTTAAACAAAACTCGACACAAAACAAAATTAATCAAACTATTTACAACACCCCTTTTTTTAAACACATGATTAATTGGGTGACTTGTTTAAATTGAATTAATCATTTCCGTTCTTAACATGGCTTTCATTCAGGAGTTCCACACATCAACGTTCACAAATGTGGCTTGAGATACCTAATACTTGAAAGTTCCTTAAGAAACAAACAGTGGTTTAGCATAGGTCAATTACATTTCTGTCGTTTCTGCAACCGTCTGTCGCACGGGTACTCACGCTTCTCCAATGGGGTTTTACGTAAACTGCCCAGTCGAGTGCTGCGAGCGGCGCCTTGGCGCCTCGGCGTTCGGGGACGTGGCGTTCGCTTTACGCGACTCTCCGGAACTCGCTCTTCGCTTGCCGCGACGGCTCGTGCTGGCGACGGTCGGGTAGCCTGGCCTCCACGATCCTCCGCCCCTCCTTCCGCTGCGTTTACGAACCACTTTTCTCGGCCGGGAAGTGCCTCGGCCTCGCCTCTGCGCCCGTCGTCCTTCCCCAACACAAGTGCATCTCTGGCGGTGTTTTCAGGAATGGTTATCGCCTTGGCTCTGCTTCGGTGATGGACGTAGCGGCGATGCAGAAATTGTTCGGCGTACGCCGAAAAGAGTCCGATTCAGCCTTACTGAATTCACTTAATTCACTTCACTGATGACGTTTCTTTCCGTTGTGGAGTTATCAGCGAAAAAAAACGAGTACAATGTTCGTTCTCTTCTCGCATTCAGATTAAACAATCTCGCGGGAAGTTCACTGCTGGCGACTAGCGATCCGTCCTCCTCCGAGATTATACTGAGAAATCCTTCAACTTTCAACGGAGAAAATTTCTTGCAGTCGGCTTCCCTCGTTTCTCGGATACTGGCTAATCATAAGATCTCGTTCCCAAGCTTATCTTTCGAATTTCTTATTCGTGGACAAGCGTTCCGCTCGACGCGGCGCGGCCTACGTCAGACAGTGACGTGGTTCTCGCGCCCCGTTCAAATTAGCGAACTGCCGAAGACGGTATTTTGGGAAATTTCATATATGGTCTGGTCCGTTACCAGGGCGTATATTCGAGCTCGTCTCAATACATATATATATACATATATACATATATATACATATATACATATATATATACATATATACATATATATATACATACATATATACATATATACATATATATATATATATATACACACACACACATATTGTGACAGACCGGCGATTCGGTTCTGTTCTACAGTAAATTTGTAAAAGGCCCTTTCTTGCGAATGGACTCTGAGTGCATGCACCAACAATGAAACAATTACTTTTAATGTAAAAAAACACAGAATGATTTATTGCCAAGAAAGATAATAGATATTACAAAACATCGTTCCATTGATGTAGAAGGTAAACAAAATAATGGTTAGCATTGATAACTTTTCATGATACTGATAAACATGAACAATTTTCTTACTAATTGCGTAAAATTGCTAATGAACACTTCTTCTGCTTTAACTTTACACTTCATACTGTAATTGGGAGCTCCCTTTGCATGCACTTATTCACAATCACCCTGTTATTTCAATACTTAATCTATTTACAGACCATGTGTACCCTTCCAAAACGCCCTTTCTATTCTCCACATCAAATTAGATTGTTTATCATTACATGGCAAATTCACAGCTAATACCCTCTCACAATCGTCTACCCCTTTCCAAATCACTGATTCTTTTACTGCCTAATAATGAGTTTCTTCTAGTAACAGTCTTACTGGTTTTGCTGCGTCGGGAAATTTCCTTCGAGCTCACTAACCTGATGCGCCGGCGCGATGTGTCGAGCTGGGGCGTCTCGTCCGCCACGTGGCACGGCGCTTGCGCCCGCCGCTTCTACCCGGCTGCCGATGCAAAATCCCACGCCGCAGTCGTGCTTGCTGGGCACGGCGATGTCCACTCGCCGCCAGATCAGCAGCCGTCCCGTTTCCAATTCTTCCAAATTCGTTGTTAGCCCGCCGATGCTGTATCGCTATGTTCGTTTCACTCACGCTGCCTTTGTCGCACACGTGTCTACACCTCATCACTTTCCTCCCCTCACGCCGTTTAATTTTTACTGTATATCACTTAACTCGAGATCATAATAGTTCTACTGTTTCTCGTGTCCTACGTTTCGATTTCTCTCTCGATGTCATCGGATTCCTCTCAACCATATTCATCGCCGCCATCACTAGTTTTTCTGCACTACCGTCCGTTACCCTTCCACACGACTCTTCCGACTGCTTCCCTCCGACTGCCGTTCTCGTTCCACGATCCTCCTCAACTGTCGAAGTCTCACTTCGCGTTGTTTCGTCTCGCTTGCCGCGGACACCTGCTCGGCCGAGTCCGCCCGGACGGCCGTCTCCACTCGCGCTGTTTAAACCAAGTTGGCACCCGCGTTTATGTTCAGAAACGCGGTGCGTTTCAATATATATACATACATACATATATATATATATATATATATATATATATATATATATATATATATATATATACTATCATATAACACGCCCACCTACCTTCCAGCCGGTGGCGATGAAGCGTGAAACTATGAATGCTCGAAGCGAGCTTGAATTCAGGAAGGATCTTCGGTATAGGAAAGGTCTGAACCCTGACACAATGAATTATATAAAATTTGGAAAAATGAGCATATTTTCAGTAAACAAATTACACAGTGGCACAAATATACACAATGTATGTATTTACGTAGATGGTCACTGCAAAGAAAACAGAAACAAAAGAACAGAAATAACACAACCATAAGAGAATGTGTAGGCGTCACCTTGACTGCCTGATTACTCAATACGCACTATTTACAATACTTTGCTTTGCCCTCCTTCTCAAATATTTTATGTACCTCATTTAACTTTTGTTAATCTAAGTTTTCCAGTACGGCCCTTAAGTGATTCTCTTAACTATTCTATTATAGACTTCACAAGGTCAGCTTGAGCTACGCATTTATTACAATGCTGTTAACTCTTAACACAAGAATAAACGTACACACGTTACTAACATCTACCTTTTCAAAATTACAGCAACTGATTATTCCTGACATCATACAAAGGAAACAATACTTTCAATAAGATTACTTTACATTACATGAACAATTATAATTTACTTTTACAAAGTTGTACAAGGTATGGCATTCAACGAATTTACTGGTGCGTACAGCGAATGAAATCAAAACTGCTGCTCATACATTCGAAATATTTCCAGTAACTATTGTAACTTTCACCTATTTTAGACGCTACGCCTGGTGTTTAACGCTACAGTTTCCCAACAAATTGTCGCATAAGTTGCCTTACTCGATATTTCCTTCCGCCGCGTCAGTTAACCTTGGGGTTCGGCCGCCGCAGTCCTCGCCACGTCACTGACTGGTTTGATGTCCCGCGGTCGCACCTCTTCTTCGCTCGATCTCGGATGACGCCACCGTCCAATTCCAAACCTTCTCGTCCTCGACTCGTACACACCATAAATTTGGGTCCAAGTCTTTCGCCACGCTTGAGTGTTGAGTCGTCCTTCTGCCGCCTGCGCATCCCGTTGCTCGCGCTTCCAGTTTTAATTAACTAACGTGCTTGAATTGACTACTTAGCACTCGGCCGACATACCACACTTGAGCGTGCGTGGTCGTGCGTACAAAATTAGATACTGGATTTCGTTCAGAGTCCTTCTGCGCGAATTTACTTCGATGATGAAACTATTTCGTCGAGCAGTCACTACGCTTGCTTACTCGCGTAATGTTAGTGCAAATGCTGACATGCACTTTGTTCTGAATTCTATCACTTATCACGCGTTTAAATCAGCTTTACTAAAGCTAAAATTATACTCCTGCACTAACCGATTACTACCGCTGAAGAATCTGGGTTGAGTCGCCGTCGCTGTCGAAGTCGAAGAGAGCTCCCCTGAAGTGCGTCAGGGTATTTATGCAACCTGCCTGGGAAAATTTCTGAGGTGAATTTTCTCTCCTTCGCGCCCTCGAGAAAATATTATCCAATTTTGGGACATAGGAGTGCGAAACCTGCGGGTAGATGTCGCGTTCTGACCATCGCCCGCCGCGTACCCATTTCTTGTTCTGGTTTTCTAGTGGTTTATGGTGGCGTTACGGGTTCGTATAACCCGTGACGTCACATTGCCCCCTTCCTCCCATTCAAGATTTTTTTTGGGGAAAAATCTAAGGGTGGACGTGTTGTAAAATTTAGTTGCCTGCATGCTCACCGTCTTTCTTTTAACTATCAAGATAGGATTCGTATGCCGTGGCCGCCTTCCTTATAATCCGTCGTCTAACATTTGCTAATTAGCGTTCGCAGCTTCTCTATACGCAATCGGAATTGGTAATTTTTGCATTAAATGGCGTATCATCTGTTACCTCGATTCGAAATTGATATTCTTACACGGGCTCCTTTCTCTTTTCGAACACTGTTCTAACTCTTGTTAACATTCTCGAACGTGAGGTCGTAATTCCCTAATAGCATCTGGAAACGTTCCACCGTTCTAACTTCCACGCTTTAACAAATTCTGTATGCTAAGCGGGAAATGTCGCGTCAGAATGCATATGATTTTCGTCTGATACGGGAGAACATAACTTTAACGCCGCGATTTTCCGGGCTGCATAATCGCATTGTTCCACATGAATTCTGATAATATGAGCTCATTAAAGAAATCTTGAAATTCATCTGCAGTTCTATTCCCCAATACCGGTCGAGAAATCGAGTTACAAATTCGTCGAACGTGGCTGGGTACGGGCTCAACGTTTCAAGCCATGCTTTCGCGTTGCCTTCCATAACTTGATGCAAAAGCATCGTTTATGGCTTTCGGACATTCGATAAGATGAAGAAATTTTGCAACGCCTTCACAAACGCGTTCGGGTTTTCGTTCGGATGTCCCGAGAATTTTAGAGAATGAGGAATATTAATATTTCCTCCCCTGCATGGGCCTCCTCCTTCCACCTTCGCTTCGGTTCTCTCCCTTAACTTCCTGATCTCGTCTCTACCTCCCAATTTCGGGTAGTTTCCGCTTCCCGCTCCCGTTTCGTTCCTTCACGAACTTCTGAACTTGGTTGCAATTTCGCCTAACTGTTCACCGTGATCCCTGTTTTACCTCTGCAACCTGTCGACAAGGAGTGAATTCGGCTCCCGACTTCCGCGTGTCGCCTTTTACTAAATTTCTGCATTCTCGACCTGCGCGCAACTCTTGCCGAATCTCGTCACATTTACCACCGACCTCTGACATCACCTGAATGTTGGAATTGCTCTAATTTGTCATTGAAAATTTGGTCTGCTCGTCGATTTACGCGACTGTTCTCAATCTTCGCGACTGCTCTTGATTTCTTCCCTAATTTCGCGCCTGTTCGTCTGCTTTCGCGACCGTCTTTGATTTCTTCCGCAACTTTGCCCTGTTCGTCTGCTTTTCGCGACTGTCTTTGATTTTCGCGACTGCGCTTTAATTTATTCCGCAATTTTGCCCCTGTTCGTCTGCTTTTCGCGACTGCTGTTTAATTTCTTCGCACTTTTGCCCTTGATTTTCTACTTGTTGACTAATGTTTCGCGCGAAGTTTCAATAATGCCTGCATTAAATTTCTATCGCGTCTTTTTCTCGTCGCTGTTCTGCTGTGGTGCTCTTCAGACTCAGTGCGATCTGCGGGCGCTCGGCTGCTGTCTCTGTCTTTCAAACTTAGGCTTTCCATTCCTGAAGTATCTCTGTCCTTCCGTTCCTCACTATCCTCATCACTCCTGATCTGCCTAGGTTCCTATATTCTGACTTCCTGCCATACTTATTCTCTTTATGTCTGCCTTGTACACCTTTACTAACACACTTTTTCCAAAATACAATACAAAACACTTCACTGTACAAAGAAACACTTGCTGTAAGAGAGACACAATATACAAAAACTAATACAGGCCACAAAATTGCTCACTTTGATTCGTGTCTTTGGTTCTCTTTGCTTACTCGATTTTAATCGATCACTGCCCCACGTTGCCAATCATATAACACGCCCACTACTACCTTCCAGCCGGTGGATGAAGCGTGAACTATGAATGCTCGTGATGAGCTTAAATTCAGTAAGCAGGATCTTTCGGTAGAGAAAGGTCTGAACCTTTGACACAATGAATTATATAAAATTCTGGTAAATGAGCATATATTCAGTAAAACAAATTACAGTGGCACAAATATCAATAAGTATGTATTTACGTAGATGGTCACTGCAAAGAAAACAGAAACCAAAAGAACAGAAATAACACAACCATAAGAGAAATGTATAGGCCACCTTGACTGCCTGATTACTTCAATACGCACTATTTACAATACTTTGCTTTGACTCTCCTTCTCAATTATTTCGTGTACCCCATTTAACTGTGATTAATCTAAAGTTTTCCGTGCACGCCCTTAAGTGATTTCTACAATTATTCTATTATAGACTTCACAGAGGTCAGCCTTGAGCTGCGCATTTTTACAATGCTGTTAACTTTAGCACAAGAATAAACGTGCACACACGTTACTAAATCACCTTTACAAAATTATAGCAACTGATTATTCCTGACATCATACAATGGAAACAATACTTTTAATAAGATTACTTTACATTACATGAACAATTATAATTTACTTTGAAAGTTGTCAGTATGGTATTTAACGAATTTACTGGTGCGTACAGCGAATGAAATCAAACTGCCGCTCATACATTCGAAATATTTCCAGTAACCATTTGTAACTCACCATTTTAGACGCTACGCCTGGTGTTTAACGCTACACAGTTTCAACAAATTGTCGCATAGAAGTTCTTTCCTCGACATTTCCTTCCGCTCGCCGTCAGTTAACCGGGTGTTCGATTGCTCGCACTCTCGCCACGTCACTTTACTGCTTCGATGCCCCACGGTCACCACTTCTTTCGCTCGATTCGGATGCCGCACACGTCCAAATTCCAAACCACATATATATATATATATATATATATATATATATATATACAATATACTATATAAGGGGACGGCGGCGATGGCGGCGACGGCGCGATGCGGCGACGGCGGCGACGGAGAGGGCAAACATCAACGGTGGACACATTATTTGGTGATTCGATTTTGCGTCATGTGGGGAAGGGACAATCCATGAAAGTGCACTGTTTTCCGGGAATACGAGTGGAGCAGATGAGAAGGCAAATTGAAAATTGTGATGTGGTTAATCCTAAAACAGTTATATTACACGCGGGGTCGAACAACATCAGAAATGTCGGTCATTTGATCACCTTGTGACATTTACTGCCTTGCAGCTACTATGAAGAAAGATTTGAGTGCTCGGATTGTGCTGGGGCGGAGTGCCCACCGCCGGGGTGTATGGCCTCGAAAGTCAGAAGGTTAACAGCGACATGGAGTGGTGGGACAGAGTCTAAGGTCATTGTAGACCCAAACGGGGGGATTAATGAGACTGATTGGTCGACGGTGTGCATTTGAACCGCCAAGGTGTCGCCGAGCTCAGTGGCTCTTTAGAGAGGTTGGTTCTGCAGCGCAGCTGTGCGTATCCATTGACACAATAGACGGCCAGCGGTGTTGCCCTTCTCTGCGGTGAGAGTGGAGAGGGTGGGAGGTTTTTCCTCAAGGATGGAGATCTTGGTGTCGGCGACGAGGGTGAAGGCGACGGAGGCGACAGCGGGGATGGACGCGGCGGAGGCGGCGGCGGCGGCGGCGGCAACGGTGGAGGAAACGGCGGAGACAGCGGAGAAAGCGTCGGCATCAACGGCTACGGCTTCAGCCGATTAGTAAGTACACGGAGGAAGAGTTTGCAGCGGCCCTTGCGAAGTGAAGGGGTGCAGCCAAACCGGATTTGTTTTCCGAGAAAGGATTGGGGTGAGAAGGAGCTCTTAAGCTGTTGCAGGTAAATTGCCGAAGTGTTGTTAATAAGGAAATTGAACTTTGGAACTTAATTGAGGCGTGTGATGCGGACGTAGTGATCCGTACTGAGTCATGGCTAAATGAGGAAATATCAGATACGGAAATCTGTCGAAACGACTATAAAATATTTCGGCGGGACAGGGGAACTAGAGGCGGGGAGGTCTTTATTTTAGTTAAATCATGTATAAACGCGAACTTGAAATGGAAAAGCATTGAGCATGAAATGATAGGAGTAGATATAAGAATCGACAATTTGCAGACAATAGATCTTATTGCATGTTATAGGCCACCAAATGGTAATTATTCCATTCTTGAGAATATTCTCGAACTGGCGGAAAATTTGACTAGAACGAATCCGATTATTGTTGGCGGAGACTTAAATCTAAGTGACATTAATTGGCAGGGTGATCTATGTGATAGAAAAATACAGCTAATAATAAATAAACTAGTTTGGGATGCAGGAATGACGCAAGTTGTTGATAAACCAACGCGTCAACATTATATTTTAGATATTTTTCTTATTAGACCGATGGACATATTATACTACTGCGATGTTACTCAGGGAATAAGCGATCACAAGGCCGTAATTCTTGAAATAAATGCTACTGTTTTCAAGGAAAATCATAAAATCGGTAATAGAATATGGCAATATCGTAAAGCTGACATAAATGGACTGCAGCATTTTCTAAACTGAAATACGTGGATTTCGAAAAGTTAGGAGGGGGATTGGAAAACATACGGCAGAAATTCAAAGAAATCATTGAGGAAGCTCGGCAATGTTTCGTTCCTTTCAAGTACATAAAAAAGAATTCAGATCCAGTGTATTATAACGCGGAAATTCGCAAATTGAAAAGAAAAATGAGAAAAGCGTATAATATTAGGCATCGCAGCGAGCCATCGCAGAGGATGCCACCGGGTATCATCTGCCCAATTGTAGAATAAATTTCTATCTATATCTATATATATATACATACATATATATATACATATATATATACATATATATATACATATATATACACATATATATACATATATATATACATATATATATATATATATATACATATATACATATATATATACACACACACACATATATATTGCAACGGAACACACGTCGTGGCCTTCCCTCCGACGCGCCGCGCATAATACAACTCTGTTGCGATAAGGAGTCGTTAGCCCTAAGGATGTGTGAGATCGCGTGGGCGTTACCGGCGTCGTTCGACAGTCCACTGCCGTCCCGACGTCTGATCTCTCGAGTTGTTTCGAATCGATTGCCTGGATGAGGCTTATTTCTAAAAATGCACCTGGGTGGGGAATACGGGCAGATTTATACTCAAAGCAAAACACTTGTGGCTCTGGCATACAAGGCTGTATATTCTATACTCAAGGAATGACAAAAACAAACAAAAAAACACACATAAATTCAACAAAAATGGCCCTTGACACACAATCACGTACAGAACGTGACCTTCGTGCGCGGAAATGAATATTCGGAGCAATTATTGCTACCTCTCTTCACAATAATTATTTCGAACGATTCATTTAATGAATTGTACTTTATACATCATTTGGTGCAGGTATGCCTTGCTCTTAAGGACCCAAAGAATACAAAGTTGAACCTCCTACTTTGAATTGCTTTCATTCCTGACAAATGGTTCTTAATCTATAATACACTTCCATCTCTACTTCTTAAACAAAACTCGACACAAAGCAAAATTAATCAAACTATTTACAACACCCCTTTTTTAACACTTAATTAATTGGGTGACTTGTTTAAATTGAATTAATCATTTCTGTTTTTAACATGGCTTTCATTCAGGAGTTCCACACATCAACGTTCACAAATGTGGCTTGAGATACCTAATACTTGAAAGCTTCTAAGAAACAAACAGTGTGGTTTAGCATCGTTCAATTACATTTCTGTCGTTTCTGCAACCGTCTGTCGCACTGGTACTCACGCTTCTCCAATGGAGTTTTACGTAAACTGCCTAGTCGAGTGCTGCGAGCGGCGCCTTGGCGCCTCGGCGTTCGGGGACGTGGCAATCGCGCTCTACGCGGGCTTGCCGTCGGACTCCGTCTCCCTCTGCGCCCGTCGTCCTTCCCCAATACAAATGCTTCTTTGGCGGTGTTTTCAGGAATGGTTATCGCCTTGGCTCCTTCCTTCAGTGATGTTCCGTAGCGGCGATGCAGAAATTGTTCGGCGTACGCCGAAAAAGAGTCCGATTCAGCCCTCACAGAATTCACGTAATTCACTCTCACAGACACATGTTTCTTTTCCGTTGTGAGTTATCAGCAAAAAACGAGTACAATGTTCGTTCTCTTCTCGCATTCAGATTAAACAATCTCGCGTGTAGTTCACTGCTGGCGACTAGCGATCCGTCCTCGTCCGAGATTTTTCTGAGAATCCTTCAACTTTCAACGGAAAAAAATCTTGCAGTTGGATTCCCTCGGTTTTCGGTTACCGGCCAATCATAAGATCTCGTTCCCAAGCTTATCTTTCGAATTTCTTATTCGTGGACAAGCGTTTCGCTCGACGCGGCCGCGGCTGACGTCAGACAGTAACGTGGTTCTCGCGCCCCGTTCAAATTAGCGAAATGCCGAAGACGGTATTTTGGGAAATTTTTTAATATGGTCTGGTCCGTTACCAGGGCTTTTTTCGAGCACGTCTCAATATATATATACATATATATACATATATACATATATATACATATATATATACATATATACATATATATATACATATATATACATATATATACATATATATACATATATATATATCATATATACATATATATACATATATCTATTGTGACGCAACGCTTTATCAAACGGACGGCGGCGGCGTGGGTAGGAGCTGTCCGCGGTTGGTCATCGAGATGCAATAATAATAATAATAATAATAATAATAATAATAATATTGATAATTTAAATTTCCTTAATAGGAGATCGAGGACTAAAGGAGGGTTCTTGCCTGCATTGCTCCACACCTTTCCCACGAAAAAGAAAAGAAAGTGCAATGTTACGAAAAACAAACAATGACATTTAATGAAAACTGTAGTACACAGACATCTGCAAGTTTCTAAACAAACACAAAAGCAACAGCACAAAAATAATGTCACAACAGTGTACAATTGTCTGGCTGCCTGTACCCAAATACAAGAACAAAAAACAAGCAAATCAACAAAGAAGTACTGTTTCTAGAACTATTCTGAGAATTATAACCATTTAACATCCTTTTAAAAAATGGAAAATCAAATTATTAACTTTGAACAAATGATTAAGTCCCTTGGAATTAATATTATCATTCCAATTAATTTATACAACACTTATGTTCCTTCACTACAAAACAATTCAGATTTATACATTCCTCATCACTATTCCCTCATTTCAATAATAAATTCACATCCAATCACGATCAAC
This sequence comes from Teleogryllus oceanicus, assembly GCA_964035755.1. NCBI lineage: Eukaryota > Metazoa > Arthropoda > Insecta > Orthoptera > Gryllidae > Teleogryllus > Teleogryllus oceanicus. The sequence continues at coordinate 183,026,542 of CAXIVR010000002.1, read as the reverse complement.
ACACAGCAATAGAACTTTGATTTCCAATGTAAATTCTAGAATAAACATTCCATACTATGATCAACACACATTATTAGAAATTTAATTTACAATATAAACTTTAGAATAAACATCCAACACCATTTCTCCAGAAGTTGTATAAAAAAATATTCATGACTGACAAAGTTTTCTTATACTTTTTGATAAATACTCAAGAAAGTAGGGTGTATCATTACCCAAAGTTTTAATGATAATACTAGTTCATTACCATAGAAGTAATCATTGCAACATTTTCTTTCTCTTTATCCTGCATGGTCACATAGCATTCCTGCTACATGCTAATTCTACCTGCCAAGAAATCACACCATATTAATTATGATCAGAAGGAAATCATGAATAAACATTGTAATGAAACGTTACAGACAGCAGTAAAAATAACTGACTGTCCTCCCACTGAGCTAATATTTTTTAGAATCTGTGGTATTAGACAATCTCCACTAAGATACTACATTGTCACAGAAATTGCGAAGTCTCACTCCCAAATTGACAAAACTTAACAACTCTTGACATATTCCTTATCTAGATGATAATATTGGTTCATTACCATACAAGTAATCATTGCAACATTTTCCTTCCACTATATCCTGCATGATCACATAGCAATCCTGTTACATGCTAATTTTACATGCCATGAAATTACATCATACAAATTGTAATCAGAAGATATTCATGAATAAACATTTTTCTGAACGTTATGGCAGTAGAAATAGCAGTGTAACTGTCCTCCTTCCTCTCAGCTACTTTTTTACAATCTGTGATAGTGGACAATCTTCAATAAAATATTGCACTACCGTAGAGAAACTGCAGAATCTCACCCCCCAACTTGTTAGAAATTAACAACTCTTGACACATTCCTTAAAGTACGGAAATTGCAATATAAGTTACAAATAGAAAGCACATAATTGTCAACAGTACCAGTTAATGAAAGTGAAAGTTCACCTTTCTTCGAGCTCTTTTCGGTTCACAATCCACATATGCATATTGGTGATTCAAAATTGATACATTAATATGCATAAATTCATTTATCAGTCTCTTTAAGTCCTCAACTTAAAATAATGCAACAGAACATCTTGTATTTAAAAGAATATTACACATCCGGCAAAAGAACAGTCAGAATAAGTCACTTGCCACTTCAAATGCCAGGACTCTCACCTACAATACTCTCACAATTCCAAATTGGACCACTGCAACTCAATTTAAGGAGAGATTGATCCTCTAACCTCATGCCTACACAATTCAACTATACAACTATTAATTAAATGCTTTATTAGCACTCACATTAATCAGTTAGGACTCCAGTTCACGTAGATTCCCATTCTCCTATCCAGTTACCTTTGCATGTCTCCGTCCCTTCATCTTCCAACGCACCTTGAACACTATATCACCTCTCTTGTGCATTAAAAGTTCCACAACAAATTCAAGTACATTAATTTTTCATGTTACCTCCACTCATGTTTTGCGGTGGCGAGCTACATCCCATATACCACCAACACTGCTCTACTCCACACTCCCGACCCTCACCCCTCCATTCTCCTCGGTCGCTTGCTCACATCATAAATATCGGAGCTTTTTGGGCGCACGCAACCGGAGCATCGACACTGTCCTCTACACCAGCGAACTCTGCTTGGAACCCTCGAGACTTAAGGCCCCCGGCATGGAGCGCGCATTTGAAACTACCCCGCTGCTCGCCTCCTCGCAGCCAGGCATCGCTGTAGCCCATACTTGGCAGGGCGTAATATAATATATATATATATATATATATATATATATATATATATATATGTGACGTTCGTGGCCTGGCCACAAGCTTACATGGCACTCTCACATATTCCACGGTGACGGAGTGATTAATAACATCGGAAGTGCAGCACGCAAGAGAAAAGGCGCGACCTGTCGGTGGCGGCCAGAAGCAGCGGAGGGGTAATTTCGACGGAGGGGCGGCGCGCATAGGGGTTTCTATGACGTCAGGGCCGCATTTATACGGCGGTGCGGCGAAAACCTGCGGTCTTCTCTGTTAATCCGGCGACGCGGGTGAAAGCACTAGTTCTATGAGTCTGGTAGTATAGGCGAACGCGTAAGTTCTCTACGAATTTGGTAGTGAAAGTGAATAATTGAGTGGTGTGAGCGTGGAGTGTTAGTTGGTATAGGAATGTGATTGCAAAACGAACATATTAGTAATCCACTGCTTGCTCGTTAGAAAGAAAGCGGTCAGAGCGAAGTAAGAACAGTAAACTTTTTTTTCAAGAGTGCTCATTTCGTGCAGAGGACAGTTTTGAAAAATCCAGTGGAGACTGCGTGTATAAGCGCTGCAGCCATCCGAAGTGCAGCTGCGACGGCCAGTATAATAACGCAAAGATCCGATTTTGCGACGCGCCGGAGAGTTGGAGCGTGGGCATGCACGTTCATAGCGAGGCCGGCAAAAAAGGAGAAGAGGGGAGCCGGGAGCGGATGAAGCGTACGAAAGAAGGGCCTGATTTGACCCATCGCGTGACGGACGGGCGAAGCGAACGAGAGAAGGGCTCGGTTTCACCGAACGCGTGACGGACAGGTGAAGCGTACGAGAGAAGCTGGAGTGACGTCGCTGCGACACCGGGCAGCGGAAGTACCAAGGTAGCCACCGAGCGAACTGGAGAGCGCCGTAAAGGTAACCGAACTTGCGACTTTTCGTGCGAAGATTGGTGCGGACCAGAAAGTGGATAACGGCAAATTTGCGTGGTAGTTCATGTGAGAAACTCCCTAAATTCTGCATAGAAAGACTGTCACCTTTTAAACAAATTCGTGGAGGTTTAAATTCTGCTAAAAGTATGCCTTGTTAGATTTTGCCAAAGGCCAAAACCTTGTACAATTTTACGGCAATGTTATGTAACTAAATGGCTTCATTCTCTGTTATTGGGAAAAGATTGAGTTGTTCCACTATTTGATGAATGTATGTATATATATATATATATATATATATATATATATATATATATATATATTTATATATTATAACACACCCACCTACTACCTTCCAGCCGGTGGCGATGAAGCGTGAAACTATGAATGCTCGTGAAGCGAGCTTTGAATTCTCAGAAAGCAGGATCTTTCGGGTATGAGAAAGGTCTGAACCCTTGACACAATGAATTATATAAAATTCTGCTAAAATGAGCATATATTCAGTAAAACAAATTACACAGTGGCACAAATATACAATAAGTATGTATTTACGTAGATGGTCGCATAGAAGTTGCCAGTTCTTTTCCGCGACATTTCCTTTCCGCTCGCCGTCAGTTAACCTTGGAGTGTTCGGCCGCTCGCAGTCCTCGCCACGTCACTTGACTGGTTCGATGCCCCGCGGTTACACCTCTTCTTTCGCTCGATCTCAGGATGCCGCCACACGTCCAAATTCCAAACCTTTCTTCGATCTCGGGCTCGTACCATCCACGGATTGGTCCAAGTCTTTCTCGCCTACGCTTGAGTGTTGGAGCCGTCCTTCTGCCGCCTGCCGCGTACCCGTTGCTCGCGCTTCCAGTTTTAAATAACTAACGTGCTTAAATTGACTACTTCTAGCACTCGGCCGACATACAACACTTTGAGCGTGCGTGGTCGTGGCGTACAAAATTAAATACTGGATTTCGTTCAGAGTCCTTCTGCCCGAATTTACTTCGATTATAAAACTATTTCAAGTTCGAGCAGTCACAACGCTTGCTTACTCTCGTAATGTTAGTGCAAATGCTGTACATGCACTTTGCTTCTGAATTCTATCACTTATTATCGCGTTTCTTAAATCAGCTTTACTTAAGCAAGTTATACTCCTGCACTAACCAATTACTACCGCTGAAGAATTTAGTTTAGTCGCCGTCGCTGTCGAAGTCGTAAGAGAGCTCTGTCAAAATGCGTCACGGTATTTATGCGACTCCGCCTGGGGAAAGATTTCTGGAGGGTGAATTTTCTCCTCCTTCGCGCCCTCTGAAAAATATTATCCGCTAAGTTTGGAATCGAGTGCGAAAACCTGCAGGTAGATGTCGCCTTCTCGGACCATCGCTCCGCCTCGTACCCTATTTCTCAGTTCTTTGGTCTTTTCTAGTGGCTTATGGTGGCGTTACGGGTTCGTATAAACCCCGTGACGTCACAATACATATATACATATATATATATACATATATATACATACATATACATATATATACATACATATATATACATATATATACATATATACATACATATATAAATACATACATATATATACATATATATACATACATATATATATACATATATCTACATATACATATATATACTGTAACGCCCCGTCCAAGTATGGGCTACAGCGATGCCTGGCTGCGAGGGAGGCGAGCAGCGGAGTAGTTTCAAATGGCGCTCCATGCCGGGGGCCTTAAGTCTCGAGGGTTCCAAGCAGAGTTCGCTGGTGTAGAGGACAGTGTCGATGCTTTGCGTGCGCGCAAAAAGCTCCGGTCTTTATGATGTGAGCAAGCAACCGGAGAGCATGGAGTGGGGAGAGTCGGGAGTGTGGAGCAGAGCTGTGTTGGTGGTATATGGGATGTAGCTCGCCACCGCAAAACATGAGTGGAGGTAACATGAAAAATTAATGTACTTGAATTTTTTGTGGAACTTTTAATGCACAAAGAGAGGTGATATAGTGTTCAAGGTGCGTTGGAAGATGAAGGGACGGAGACATGGAAAGATAACTGGATAGGAGAATGGAATCTACGTGAACTGGTCCTAACTGATTAATGTGAGTGCTAATAAAGCATTTAATTAACGGTTGTATAGTTGAATTGTGTAGGCATGAGGTTAGAGGATCAATCTCTCCTTAAATTGAGTTGAATTTCCGTACTTTAAGGAATGTGTCAAGAGTTGTTAATTTCTGTCAAGTTGGGGGGTGAGATTCTGCAGTTTCTCTACGGTAGTGCAATATTTGATTGAAGATTGTTTAATATCACAGATTGTGAAAAAATAGCTGAGAGGAAGGAGGACAGTTACACTGCTATTTCTACTGCCATAACGTTCGGAAAAATGTTTATTCATGAATTTCTTCTGATTACAATTTGTATGGTGTAATTTCATGGCATGTAAAATTAGCATGTAACAGGATTGCTATGTGATCATGCAGGATAAAGTGAAGATTCTTGTATGGTAATGAACCAATATCATCATTTAGATAAGGAATATGTCAAGAGTTGTTAATTTTGGTCAATTTGGGAGTGAGACTTTGCAATTTCTGTGACAATGTAGTATCTTACTGGAGATTGTCTAATACCACAGATTCTGAAAAATATTAGCTCAGTGGGAGGACAGTCAGTTATTTTTACTGCTGTCTGTAACGTTTCATTACAATGTTTATTCATGATTTCCTTCTGATCATAATTAATATGGTGTGATTTCTTGGCAGGTAGAATTAGCATGTAGCAGGAATGCTATGTGACCATGCAGGATAAAGAGAAAGAAATGTTGCAATGATTACTTGTATGGTAATGAATTAGTATTATCATTAAAACTTTGGGTAATGATACACCCTACTTTCTTGAGTATTTATCAAAAGGTATAAGAACACTTTGTCAGTCATGAATATTTTTTTATACAATTTCTGGAGAAATTGTGTAGGATGTTTATTCTAAAGTTTAGATTGTAAATTAAATTTCTAATAATGTGTGTTGATCATAGCATGGAATGTTTATTCTAGAGTTTACATTGGAAATCAAAGTTCTATTGCTGTGTGTTGATCGTGATTGGATGTGAATTTATTATTGAAATGAGGGAATAGTGATGAGGAATGTATAAATCTGAATTGTTTTGTAGTGAAGGAACATAAGTGTTGTATAAATTAATTGGAATGATAATATTAATTTCAAGGGACTTAATCATTTGTTCAAAGTTAATAATTTGATTTTCCATTTTTTAAAAGGATGTTAAATGGTTATAATTCTCAGAATAGTTCTAGAAACAGTACTTCTTTGTTGATTTGCTTGTTTTTTGTTCTTGTATTTGGGTACAGGCAGCCAGACAATTGTACACTGTTGTGACATTATTTCTGTGCTGTTGCTTTTGTGTTTGTTTAGAAACTTGCAGATGTCTGTGTACTACAGTTTTCATTAAATGTCATTGTTTGTTTTTCGTAACATTGCACTTTCTTTTCTTTTTCGTGCGAAAGTTGTGTAGCAACGCAGGCAAGAACCCTCCTTTAGTCCTCGATTTCTATTAGAAATTAAATTTAAATTATAATATTATTATTATATATTATTATTATTATTGCATCTTGATGACCAACTGCGGACGGCCCCTACCCACGCCGCCGCCGTCCGTTTGCTAAAGCGTTGCGTCACAATACATATAAATATATACATATATACATATATATATACATATATATATACATATACATATATATACATATATATACATATACATATATATACTATAATCATATATACATATATATACATATTAATATATATATATTTATATATATACATATATCATATATATATACATATATATATAATATACATATATATATATACATATACATATAATATATATATACATATATACATATATATACATATTGTTACGTTTTTAGGTGGTTAAATAAAAGTCTCGTATTATTTTAACAAAAACGTTTATTTTTTACTTAACACTATCACTGAAAACACTTGATTATTTATTTACACTACACTTATCTTCAGTTACTTACACTACACTCCTCTTGCACACTCGCACAGTCCTAAGCACTGGCCACAGTTCACTGCACTGATCACAGTGCGATGCACTTCACCGACCACAGTACGATGCACTGACAACGGTTCACTTCACTGAGCACACTCACTGCACAGCTGTCCACCGCGATGCACCACTTCACAGTTCAGCTTCCACTGCGGACTCAAGACTGACTCGCGGTCGCCGGCCGTCGCGTTTTTATACCTGTCAAGACAATCCAGAACCTTCCGGGCACCGCGACTGTTCTGGAGTAATCCGCCGGCAGGTGATGCAACCGCGCTCGCGGGCAGCTCGTGGTCGCCGGAAGATGACGTAACCCGAGACAACAGGGACCTCGGAGTGGCGCCGGGGGATGACGCAATATTCGTTACAATATATATATTACATATATATATATATATACATATATATACATACATATATATATATATACATACATATATATACATATATACATACATATATATATACATATATATATATACATATATACCTATTGTGACATACCAATGTGGGGACAGGTTTATTGCAGTATATTTGTCGTAAATGGGCGAAATGGTTAGGGTAAATAATAGGCAACATGGCGCCTTAGTAATGACGTCGTGTTTGTTGTCAGGATAAACAAAAATTCATTTGACCGTGGAGGTGACTGATTATTAAAACGGAAGTTTGGGCATTTTGTCAAATAAAAGAAAGGGGAGGCATTGTGGGTTTTAAAAGGGAGGAAAAAATTCATGCGGTCGCATGTCGTGACGTTGAGCAGTTCGCTCGTGAATAGATTAGTTTGTGCATGTTGGGACTTTGAAAGATTTTCGTGTGGTATAGGAAGAATGGGACTTGAGGGACATATTCGAACCAGAAGTGAACTTGCGATACTTCTAAGATTTGGGGAACGTGTCGTGTTCCGAATATTTTTGCTGTGCATCAAAATAAGACGGAGTTTTTTGCGACTGAACTCTTAATCATTCTTGAACTGATAAATGTATACGGTTTACAAACGATACGGGACTTTGCCTATTTTCTTGCTATAAACGGAAGATATAACTAAAAGATTTGTTTTGCGGTGTAATCATAAAAGCATTTGATATTTATACGGTGAGAGCGGGCATCGGACGTAATATAGTGCAATTGGAACAAATATTTGAGTGGTGCGAAGCGGTGAATCGGCGGTGTTCGTTTTCAAAGAAGAAAAGAAGATTCGTGGTATTTGGACTTCGTAACTTCGGAGCTTCAAAAAGGAGGGGGAAGGCGTTTCTTCGAGGAACCACCAATAAAGAGCACGCGAAACCAGATCACGTATAAGGTTCGAACCAGGATATGACTAAGAAAGTTTCCATGTAAATTCTTTTACATTTTTATTTGCTATATTGATAGAAATAAACATTAAGTTTCTCTTGAACGAAAGATATAATGATTTTCATTGGCCAATTCAAGCTAATAAGTAGCTAGATCAAATCTCTGTTTTCAGATTCCTCGCCATTCTTTATAGATGGCCGATCGGGTAATCGGCTATTAATAGATAATATGGATTATTTCTGACGTGACCCATCGACCCAGCTAGCGGGATAATATTCAGTTTCTTATCAGAGTAATAATAGTTAAAATATTATCGTAACCTTTTTCCTGGCGCCCATGTCATTAGAAATTTGGAAACGGGTTACGACGAATCGCCCAATAATTGTAGCAGTTAGGGGCATCATATATATTATTTTCATTAAAACCGTGAATTTGTTGTCCCTCCTACTCGGCTCATAGTGAACGGATTTTAACAAATGAGGTACCAAAAAAAGATAAAAAAATCAGGAATGGAGGTCACTAAATATTGTTAATCACGAAGATTTTCGTTATTAATAAAATGCTAGGAAACTTTTGTTGTTTGAAATTTGCGGCTGCGATAGTTATTGTGCCTTCTGCGCGCTGCCTGTCAAGATCAAGATATGGTCAAGATGGCGGTTATGCGCACACCATCGAAGCGGCGAGAAGCGGAAATCTGTTATGTGTTCCGTTAAGACGAACGTGTGTGCGACTATTTATCAATTGTGTTGTAAGTGTTCAATGTAAAATTTTGTGTATGTTCTTATATATCTTTTGTGATACCGACGTATTTATGTAATTGTCCAGCATACGCCATCTGGCAAAGCCTGGCACGCGGTACGCACGTGCCAACGTGTATTTCTACATGTGCCTGGAAGCAGAAGCATCCGATTGTGCATCTGTTAAGACGATTGTGAACAATTTATTAATTGTATTGTAAGTATTCAACGTAATTTTGTATATAGTCTTATATATATTGTAATGATTTACACGATCCTAATAGTATGCATTTGATGATAAACGGTTCAAAACATTTACAGCAAAGACGCCATAGTAAAAAAATAAAACCGAGTAAAGAAGAGAACAAAGCGAACCTGATGTTTAAGAGTTTGGACTATAAACATTAGATCCGGCTATGATTTAGAAACATTTTGAAAGTTATCCCAGTGAAATCGCGTCAGGCAATAAAAAGTTATTGAAATTTTCATATTTTGCATGTTTGTATTAAGGAAAAAATATTAATGGAGTCCATTGTTGGAGCGATGAAACGCATATAAAGAAGGGTTTTTCGTATACTGCAAGAAAACGCGATAAATATACGAATTCAGACTTTCGGGAGGTAAAACAAGAAAATTAGTTTGCATCAGATAAAATTTACCCCATTTAAATATCTTGACGGAAGTATCGAAATTTTAATAACACAGGTAAATTAATTCAAGCAAGACGAAGCGATTAGCGAACAAATGCAGTGCGTTCCATTTCACATTCAAAACGGAAAACAGGGAAAATAAAAGGATTTTGACCAAAAGAAAACAAGAGGAGAACATCAAATTTTAGGAAATTGCGGAGAATTTTATCAAAACTAAAACGGAAATAAGTGTTTCGGAAAACGTTAGAAATTAAATATTTGAGAGAACCAAGGTGACGCGATCGTCGTTATCGAGCGATCGGGAAAAGTGCTGAAGCAAGGATAACAGTGCTAGGTTGAAGAAGATTTCAGAATGTGCCTGGACTTGGTGAAAGCAGGATGTGTGTTCGCGTAGGCGATTCTTGAAAATTTTTAAAGTGCGAGTTATGAACATCATCCGAAATAGTAACCGGGAATATATTACGTACGTTGTGTAACAGTCGTGGAAAGAAAATTTCATAAAGAAAGGGGGAATTTTTCGGGAAATATTCAATTCGGCAACGCCCGCTGGACTTGCGAGAGCGAGCGGCGGTACGAGAAATTTTGCAACGGTGGGGAGCGCGTTGCATTGATAATTGAGGCGCGGAATTTGATTCGGATTCAGTGAGATTTTAATAATTTGAAGGGTTTATAAAAAAAGATGGCAGCGTGAACCTGACACCATGAGGAACGTGATGCGTATGCGAGTGTTCCGGAACTGATGGCGACAACGGAGGCGCTGTTGGGCGTGAATAATCACCCCAGACACGCAGATTCGTCGCAGAGGCAACAGCATACGTGATCCAAAGTATTTTGACATTTGTTTGTTTTGTTTGATTGAAAGCTCTTGTCGAAGACCGCCGTGTAATTGGTAGATTTTAAGACGGAAATCTCGACAAAATGCTTTCCCGGGTTTAGTTATATGTGTGAAGGGTTTTGTTTTTTTTTTTTAAATAGTTTGTGTAAAATGAAATATATATATCTTTTATTTTTATTGAGGGGGGAAAATGTTTATTTTTTTGTTTTTTTTGATGCGGGGGTTTGTATTGATGCGTCGTCAGAGGTCCCAGTGTTGTTGCAGCACTAAATAGTCAATAAAAAGAAACATGAAAACAAGGCGATTGAATAAAACTTGGCCCATTTTAGGGCCCGGATTGGAAAATCAATTTTTTTTTCCCATCATTTACGTAGTATTAGACTGATCCACGGGGTTAGGCATAATTTGCTCCCGTCTTTTCAGACGCACCGCAACCACCCCGGTAGTAAAAGGACCATTAAGCTAGCAGGGGGGCAATTGTGAAGAAAAAAGGGGAAAATTATCATATGGGCCCCCAACCCGGAGGCTAATGTTTATTGGTGTGTTTTAAAAAGGGGCCCAGGGGCAGGGCAAATAGAATAGAAAAAAATTTGGGAAGGGGGAGAGAGCCTATTATGGTGGCGGCCCAACGGTGGGGCTGGGGGATTAATGGGCCCTTTATAGATTTTAAAGTAGCTAAAAAAAGGGAGGGTTCGCCCTATTACAATATATATATATAAAATATATATATATATATATATATATATATTTAAAATTTTTGGTTATCTACGGAATTACGTGAAAACGTCAATAATCTGATTATACACTTTTGAAAAAAGTTTATCACTGTTTTTTTTCGGTTTTTTTTTAAATTTTAAGTACAGAACTATTTTGGGGTTTATTTTGGGGCTGTAAGTAAACCCCAAAACATAGCAGTTATGATTAATGGGGTCTTTTAATATAATAAATTATTGCTATTTTTTATCACCCCTGGTCAATTTCCATGTATATTTTGAAAAATTTTTTAAAAAATATTCCGGGCAGGTTTTAAATTTTAATATATACTCCTGCACCCCATTTGGCCCAATTATTTTTTTCCACCCCTTTTGCGGGGTATTATTAGTAGATCTTTTTTAAATTCTACAAATTTGATAAATATATTCATGAGTACCTTATTTTTGTTTTTTTAATTTGGTAGTAGAGTATTAGAATCCGGGGAAACAACGCAAGGGATGGGATGCCGGGCCGGACAAACCCCGAGACTGGTAAAAACCCGTGAAACCATTTCCCGGCCTGCTAACGAGGTTGATTTCCAGAAGAAACGGGGACCCCCCTAGGAATTACAGTAAATTTTAACGTTAAAATTGCACGGTTTCCAAAAGGGACTAAGGTAGCCTTTTCCCTTCGCTGGGTCCATGACCTTTTACTGGGCATTGTAGAGCAACATTTTTTCCCAGGAGAAGTTGAAATAGTTTCATCATCAAGGGCTTCACAAGGGGAAAATAAGTTTGCCCCCAATGATGTCCCAGTCTTTTAAAAAAATTTAATCCAAAAAATTAATTTTTAAAAATTTTGACGGTACAACAATGCTCTTGCTTTGCTTAAATTACGTTAACAGGGCAAACTTCTGCCCCGGGACCATTTTAATAATAGAAATTAAAAACCCATTTTATACAAAGAATTTTAAAATTTAAATTTTCCCAAATACTACCCTTTTAGTTTTTGGTGACAAAAAAAAATAATTTTGGATCCAAAACAGAAAAAAACCCTTTTTGCAATGGATAACCTGAAATCCATTTTTGAATCTTCGTATTATCGTTGTGTTAATTTGCCTCTTTCTGTAAAGGAAATGATTTTACCGATCCCGGGACTACTGACTTTAAACAAAAAGTGAATTGGTAAAATTTTTGGATTTAAAATTTCATTTGAAGAAATATAGCCCGGGTTTTGGTGTTTTCAAAATAAATCGTGTTCTTCCCGTTTTTTTAAAATTTGACTCTAAGGAAGGTACCCATTTTTAAAAACCAAATTTTCCCCCATGGAATTTACCCCCTGGGGGGTGGGGAAATTTTTCCCTTTATATGAAGTTCATTAATCGGGAATTTGGTAAATTTAAAATGAAATTTAAAATTTTCATAAAAACTCGTTTTTAAAACCCATGATTTGTTTTATTTTTAAAAAGGGGGAAAACCCCTGTTTTTTATTAGTCCCAAAATAGTTGTTGCAAAGGGTTTGATCAAGAAATAATAACCTTTTGGAAAATAATTCCCCAGAAAACATGTTTAAAAAGAAACAATATTTGAAAACTAAAACAAAAGGCTTTTTCCCACATAGCTTTTTAAAAAACTATACCCACCCCCTTTCGAATGTATAAAAAAAATGTATTTTTCTTTGAACCATTTCTTACAATTTCATTATTTTGGGGAACTCATTTTTTTTTTTTTTTGAAATTAAAATTTTGTTAATTTTTTTAATTTACACAAGGAAATTTGTTGAACTGTCTCTTTTATTTTCCCCCTTTTAACCCCCTGAAATTTACTATTAAACCAAACGTCTTTTTTTGGGGTTAAAAAATTATTCAAAACCTTTTTGTCAATAACATTGTATTCCTTAAACAAATAAATCAATGATTGTTTGAGGTGTGCGTGTCCAATTGGAGCTATTTCCATCAAAGAAAAAATTTTCAGGAAATGGTAAAAAAATGTATCAGTAATATGGAAATATAATATGGTCTGTTTTGTTCATTATCATGTGCAGTTGATATAGCAGGTATATACACTTATAAGCTCCCAATTCTGACTATTCTCTCCTAAATTGTTTATCAAGTAACTTTTGAACACCCCTCCTTTTGTTTTCATGTAATCTCTCTGCCAGAACTGGCAATTGATTGATATTAATTGGTGACTCATGAGTAATTGAACAATGATTTCTCAAAAAACTTTAATTATGTCCAAAGTATTATTTTTGACCATCACAAATTCATAAAAACAAAACAGACAAAAGTTTTTTTAACATAATGACAAACTACGGAGAGTATTTTGATCAAAATATAAGTACTTTTACATTGAACCAAACATTACTTTTGAATTGCAACCGAATGTGGGGAAAAAATAAATATTTGTTTGGAAGTGTTCCATTTGAACACTTATAAGTGATGCATAAAATTTTTAAGTTAAACAAGATTTCTTGCTCTAATTCTACTAGAGCATAGTTTTTGATTGATTTGCTATTGATTTCTTCATTGCCAGTTATGTTATTAGCCACTTATTGACAACACGATATTCACATCGCCGAATTATGATGAAAATTATGACATATCGCCATTTTTTAAAAACATTTAACTCAGTTCACAGTAATTAGTATTCAGTTGTTTAAAAACATATATCATTTCTTTATTTATTGTGTAAATACAACAAATGAAATGTAACTAAATTTTTGGGGTTTCAACATTTCATATGTTCTGTTGTAATTTCCTACAGGTTTCCCTTCAGTGCGTGTAATCGCACGGGTTCAGCTAGTGTTTCAATATACATACATATACATACATATATATACATACATACATATATATACATACATACATACACATACATACATACATATACATACATACATATACATACATACATATACTGTGATGAACCCGACCTGCCGCTTACGGCAACCCACGCAAGTGCGCAATGCGCGTAGCTCGCGGTCTGGGTACCTACAAAAGGGGAAACACCGTACACCGAAGTGCGTCGGTAATCAGCTGACAGGTGTGCGCAATTTACAATGAAGGGCGCCAAACGGGCACTTACTGTCACCTGGCACCGGCATGAGAACCTCAGGGGTGAGCACTCTTGAATGAGGGCATGCACTGGGTTTGCTACTACTACTACTACTACTACTACTACTACTACTACTACTACTACTACTACTACTTTCTACTACTACTTTACAATAATTACAAAGTTTTGTTACATTAGTGTCAATCGCCTGAATGGCAAGACACATTTATTGCTTTTGTTTTATAATACAGTTTGTAAGGAAGTCTCTTAAACTAAATTCTATGTTATTTTCCTTCATTAAATGACTCTTTTCCTTTTAATGTCTTTGGAATTAGTACAAAATGAAAGCCGTTGGTTCACCTCTTTCGATGATTGCACATCTGTGGTCGTCCTCGAAGCAGTCGCTGTCGCGAGCCGCATCACGGCAAGGCGCAGCCAACCGAAGCAGCAATGCGTGCGGTGCTAGGCTCCTGGCTCCGATCGGTGGTTATTGGAGGAGCCGTCTGACGCCACCCTCTTACCAGGCCAGCCTCACTGACTCGGCTGCACAATCATTCCTTACGGATCAACGCCGGCCCGTTGAAATCGGAATAAATTCCTGCTTGTGCTTTTACACTGGGCGGCCTGCACTCCGTTGGTCGACCAACACTAGTCACTGGCTCCCACTACCTCTCCTCAACACAGCAGTCTCTTTTTTTCTGTCACGTTCTCTCGCCTTCTATCCGTCTTCTGCCAAAAAATCCGCCTCTCTCGAGCTTCCTGCGTCGCATCCCCACTCTCTTTTCTAGTTTCGCCCATCGCTCCTTCACGTGATCGGAATTTTGGATATTATTGGCCGAAATCTCAGTTTCCAGAATATTCGACGCGAGTCAGAAGCCGATAGGGCATTTTCGAATTAACCTCATTTTCTGGGCGCCTGATTGGTGGTCTTTGTTGTGCGTGTGTTTTGGCCAGTACACCAGAGATGAACAAAGCAGTCCTTTCTGCTGTCTTCGTGATGCTTATATGAGTCCTACGGGATAACTTAAACAGTAGCCTGGATCTCTATAATTTACTTGTTCCGGTGCCTAGCCGTGCACGTGGACGGGCCGCCGCCCGCTCTTTGCCTAAAGGGCTGTCCCCGGGAGACAATCCCACCTAGTCGTAAATCTTTGAATAGAGCTCCTGGCACGCGTTCGCGCGTCTCGCGCTGAGCCGTGTCAAATCAGGGACCGTCGTAATTGGTGTGACAGAGGGGGAAGTTTTGGGTCCGGCGACCAGCAATGGCCTCATTGCAATACATACATGTATATATATGTATTGCGGTGTATAATATATTGTAATGGGACAGTCGCCCACGTATGGCATCGACGAATTATGGATTTAAATTATATTTTCAAACGCATGTTAAAATGCGTGGTGAAAATGCTTGTCGCGAAGCCAGCAAGAAAAGGGACGTATCCCGTTACCTGCGCGTCGCCAATGCGGGCGAGCAGGCCCTCCTTTGTTAACCAGCTCTGTGAAGGGGGCGCGCCCGTTACGTCAATGGAATTTCCGGCCGCCTCCGACCAGCGCCGGCGATTTCGGCGAATTTCTGACGTAGAACAAATTCCATTGAAGACGCTACTTCATAGCGTCAACTGCCACGTCGATATAACCACGATTTGCCACCCGGTGTCGCGTGATGTCGCAGGTCAATGGGCGTGAACATCCGTGAACGCGATCATGTGACCCCGTGGAGCCACGGAGCTCCGTGTAACGAGAGTTTTGGTCTTCTGGTTTGAACACGGTAGAGAACAGACCTTCTTCTGGTTTGAACAGCGGTAGAGAAGAGACCTTCTGGTTTCGGGCTTCAACCACGCGTAAGTTAACGCATATTAGAACTTTGCTTCGGATGAGCAAGTATGCTTTACCGACACGGGCCACGGTAGTTCGCCGGGCACCTATAGACAGTAAAGACTGCCACCGCCTCCACCGCGCCGCCAAGTCGGGCCACGTGTTTCAAGGCCACGCGTCGTGCATCGCGGAAGTTCAGCTGATCCTCCGCTCAGGCCGGACGTGCGACGACCTAAGGACACGAGCCGCCGTTCCCGAGTTGCCGGACACCGCGCGGAGAGTCGGCGTTGCTATCGCCGCCGCCATCACCCCGGCGTCCATTCAGGCGTCTGGCCATCGCGCCGGTCGTGAGCATTCCGACCGCCAGGGCCCCCCGCCGCCGACGCTTCCGGTGGATGACCCGAGACGGGGCCGCCGCCGCTCGTCACCCCGCCAGCGCCGGACAACGAACCCGCGCCCGCCCTGGACTGTCGCTGAGGCGAGTGATGGGCGAATGACCGCTCTACAGTGTAATCTAGATGTAAGTTAGGTTTAAGTCTCTTTTTATGCATCCGGCTTCACCGGAATTTTTTATCATCTTCACTTTTGGCAAATTAAATTTAAGTCACGAAAGAAAATTCTTTTAATTGCGAGTTGCATGCCAATGCCCACGCCACGCATCCTCCCGCCAAATATTTCAGGACCTTCAGTGGGGGTAGCCGGGTAAAGCATTAAAATTCAGCTCGCGCCGGGAAAAAGGTAAGTCGAGGTCAACCGTGGGAGCATCTCCACTTGGGGTTGTTATAGTTACGGCGTCAAGGCGGTCATGTTAGTTACGGCGTTATGGCAGTCATAGTTACGGCGTCATGACAGTCATAGTTACGGCGTCATGACAGTCATAGTTACGGCGTCATGACAGTCCTATTAGGTTCATCTATATACTTATTATAAATTTATTAATAATCATCACCACTTTAGTGTGCATGCATATTGAAATATACCCATCGATTAACCCGTTTTGCTGCCCTCAAATTCCTGTAACCTGTTTCCGGATTTCTAATAAATAGGCGCCAGGAAATGGTTACGAGAATGAGCACCCACATTATATTTAATTATAACTCCGTTGCTGACTCAGTCGGCGGGTTCTTTACCGAAATAATCGTGAATACTTACAATTACTTAGTTCGCCCCCCCCCCCACACACACATGGAGAAGCGTGGTTCTGAAATGCAAAATTTAAATATCCTACTGGACTGCACGTGACTGCAAATGATAATCATCTTTCATCAATAGAAAATACAAAATTTATTTATATATTTTAGTAACTTTTAAAATAAAGTATAACATCATTTTTGGTCATGATACTATAGCTATTTGGTCATGGTTTACTATAGCGCTATAGAACATGTTATCCATGAGAATATTGGGCGCTGTCCTGGTAAAAGATGTCTCTCCGTAGACTTCAGCAATGGGCCTCGTCCAATCTTCTTTCTTGCTACCGCCCAAATCCGTAGCTTGTCGTTTCTTCTCATAAACCACTATGTACACTGTTAATCCATTGGCTTTCCATCCCCATTCACCTGCTTGAATGGCTACAAGTTCTAGTACTACTTATTGTTCATTCATTACGTACTCCTTTTTGTACATTAAGCAAAATCTCAAGTGCTGTTAAAATATTAGCATATAAGTTCACCAAGTTATATCGGGTTCCTATCATCGGAGACTAATTTCAAGTATCACTGTCCGCTTCATAAAATTTATAAGTCCCACTTTTGGTATTCACTGTTCACTTCGTATAATCAATTTCTGAATTCTATCTTTTGAATACTAACAACGACAAATCACTACGCCCGAACTCGCGTAAATTTTCTATGTTCAAATAAACTGCTATATATCTAGCATCCTGATGCGGTCGCTATGGTGTCAAGAGCTGGAATGAATCTTCTTGTATCCTTCTGCAACATGTCAACTTTCTTTTATCCTTTACTTTCCTGTTTAAAACAAAATTATGCAATCTACCTCGCGCCGTCATCTACGTCATTATTTTATACCAATTACTCACGGATGCTACTTATCGTCCGCTTTTGAACTAACGGACATTGTTTATATCATGCACTCCGGTAACATGTGTCTTTTTGTTAATAAAGTGTTATTTTGAATGAAATTGCTGAATTTCATATTGGTGAAAATCTGGTATGTCACAATATAGAAGTAAATTTTAGAATACTTATAGCTAAAATTTAGACGGTTTAGACGGCTTAGACGGTTTAGATGAATTCCCGGATTCTTTATTGAAGACTTGTGCGTATGCCATTATACACCCGTTATCTCACTTATTTAATGCATCTTTATGCACTGGTACGTTTCCAGATATTTTCAAAACAGCTAAAATTAAGCCACTCTTCAAAAAAGGCAACAAAAATGAAATTCAAAATTATCGGCCCATTTCTCTTCTATCAGTTTTTCAAAAATATTAGAGAGACTTTTTTTACGTACGAATGGAAACCTTTCTCACTAAACACGACGCGCTTTCAGATTGCCAACATGGACTTAGAAAATCAAAATCAACGGAAACAGCTATATTTTCTTTTCTTAAAGATGTCGCCTCATCATTGATCAAAACGAGGCACCTATTGGATTATTTTTAGATCTCTCAAAGCTTTTGACGTCATTGATCATGACATTTTACTTTCAAAATTACCTTCATATGGAATCCGTGGTAATGCTCTAGATTGGTTATGTTCGTACCTTAAACAACGATCTCAGAGAGTGGAAATACCTTACTGGAATGATGGAACATTACGTACGCACCTTTCCGACTCTTTGCCCATTGCATGTGGAGTTCTTCAAGGATCGATTTTAGGCCCTATTCTGTTCCTACTGTTCGGGCCCACACGTAAAAGCAGAAAGGGACGTATAAATATAAAACGCTTCCTACGCCCTAGGCTGCAACACCGGAAGCGCGGCATGGAAAGTTCCATAAGCCGAGCGGCACACCTGCACCGCGTGATAATTCGCCTTGGCGACCCAAACCTTCTAAACCGTTCTAGAATATTTTCAAATTCTATCAGTTGCCTATTGGACTGTTCAAATTCTGAAAATATATTCCCGCCCTTGAGCAAGTCATTTTTTACGAAAACCACTGATTCGTAAATAAAAGACTTGGTAATGGTAGAATTCCTAGATTAATGAAGAGAGGCTTACATGAATCATGTAGGTGGGATTTTGTTATTATTCGTACAATTCGTTTTGTAATCTAAAAGTCTGGGAGCTGTAAGATGTATTTCCCCAGAATATTATGCCATATCTCAGGCGGGAATGAACATTCGCGAAATATACACAACGATCAGTATGAAGGGTGACTGATTTTGAAAGAATTCTGAACGCGTAGCATAATGAACTTAATTTTGTGTTCAATTCATTTAAATGGACGTTCCATTTAAGGTTTGACTGAATTGAGAGACCTAAAAATTTTGTTGCCTTAACATCAGTCAATGGTACATGTTCATTTTCAATGGAGCACAGAATTGTTTATTTGAAATGGAAACTGTTTAAAAAACCGTTTTTTCGTTTACTATTAATTTGTTATTTCGAACCAATTTGAAACATCTGATATTGTACTATTTTACGTTCTTTATTGCAAGGATGTTCATCATCCGCAAAGAGAACCGTTCTTCCGTTTCGAAACGTCGAGGGCATATCGTTTACGTAAAGTAGCTGGACGGGGCGGGTTGCTTTTGTGATAGTGGACTGTATTATTGGTTGTTGAATGTAGATAGGCAATCCACTCAGTCCCTTTCGACGCTCGTTAGGAATTTTGTAATAATGTGGGAAAAAACACTTCACCTTGCAGAATGAAGTTAAAATTTGAGTTATCACAATTGTTCTTTACAATAAAAATAACTAAGTTTATTGTTCCTGGTGAGAATACAGGGAAACTTCCATTTTGAATCACAGCCGAGAAATATGCTCGCCTGGCAACTTATTTTCAACTTTTGGGGAAATACATAACAGTTCTACATACACAATGCTGAACATAACAAATTGAAATAAGCTTTACTTCGACCACAACATAAGCACAGAATATTACTTTCTGCATAAGAATTTACGTGATGTTTTAACACGGGGCCCGAGATATACTTTCGCACTGCTGCTTTCAGCGACTGATTTATACAATTCTGAACTACAACAAAATTAAAAAAATGGGCTTTCATTCACACATAACAAGAATATTACTTCAAGAATTTACGTGATCTTTAACACGAGACGAGAATGCTTTCGCAGGGTGCTACTCAGCAACTGAATTCTTTTCGGTTTGCGAGTTCTTTCGGGCGAATAGGGGATTCGAACTGATTTGAAATGGCCAATTAGCGACTGCTTTTCCAGCGGTCAGGTTTTTCGTCCAGTTTCCCTGATCCATTGAGAAAATGTGAGAGGGCCCCCTTGTTTTGCATCGGGACATAAATGTAACTTATTTTCGGCACGTTTTCAAATTAGTGGGAAATACAATTATTAAAATTTATAATAATAATAATAATAATAATAAAATAATAATAATAATAAGACTTTTTTATGTGGCGAGACTAATCGGGCCCGCTCTTCCGCCTAACACGAACTTTAAATTTATAAATAAAAATTTGGGAATTAAGAGATACATTTATTAAAAAAAACAAGTAAATAAAATACTTAGAAATAAGAAAATAATACAACTTAAGATGTCATCCCCCGGGCTCAAAACGCAAAAAAAATACAACGTCCAGCATTTCCTTTTAAAGACGGGGAAACCGGGGAAAAAAAGGGAAGTGTGATCCCTTCAACATTGAGCAACAAAGAAATATTTTAAGAAAATTTTTAAAAAAAAAAAAAACATTACTGACTCGGGAAAAACCAAAGGGTTTTGGGAAAAATATAAATTTGAGAGAATTAATGTACCCATACGATCAAAAGGAAAAATCTCAAATAAATAATCAAAAAAAGAATGGGAATGCACAAAACCAATTGGGGAGACTTTAGGGGTTTTTTAGTTTTTAAACAAAACCCGGGGAAAAGACTTTAGCGAACCATGAAAATTTAGACAAAAAGAGTTTGAAAATATGGTAGATAAAAAAAAAAACCTTTTCTAACCCTATAATATACTTAATTTAGACTAATTATACTATTTTTAAATTAAATTAAGAACTAACTTAAAAAAAAAAGAAATGAAAAAAACTGTTAAAACCCCTAAAAATTTCATTTAATTTACAATTTTGAACTCACTTAAAATAAAAGAAAATACAAAATGGGAAAATTTTAAAAAAGCGATAAAAAAAATTCATTCATTTTCCCATTCTAAACACATTTAGAACATTTTACACCATAATATCACTGTAGTTTAAATGTTTTTAATGATCGCAGATTTTTAATTTTAACTTTTACTGGAAGGCTATTATCACTTGCATTTAAGATTTTTAAAAGAGTGTTGCTTTAAAACATAGCAAAGATTTCTAATTTCTTTTTTTAAGATAAGAAATTTTTAAGAGGGGAGGTCACCCGTATTTAAATTTTGTAAAAAAGAAAAACAAAAACAGGGCCCCTTTCAAGTTTAGTATTTTAAACCCAGTACCTGATATGTGATCATACTTCTGATATTATATTGAAACCTAAACACGCATTTTGAACTTTGGGAGGGGTCAGAGTTACTATTTTGACACAATGTCACCGAACACAGAGGGAAGAGGTTTTTACTAGTGTTTTTTGGTTTGGGGGGATTTTAGCACTTTTGGGAGTGAGTACAGGCATACATTTTTGGGCAAGTTTCTGAACATGGGGTTTCCCCCAATTTGGGTTTTTGGGTCAGGGTCAGACTGAGTTTTTTTAACTGGAGCAAAGGGGAACAGTGTGTTATCCAGAGATATGAGGAATATTTAGTTTTTTAAGTGCTTTGGGGACCAAAAAGAGCCAATTATAATTGATTGAGATTTAATGGATTTAGCTTAAGGCGTTTCGTGACCACATGTAAAGAGGCAAATCCTGATTTGTTTTACTAATTAACTGGCATTCAGGGGTTTCACGACGTAGATCTTATATCGGTAATAAGATTGCATCTGATAGTTTTTGGGTATATCTTTTAATAGAAAAGAAAAAAGTAAAAGAGGGCCCTGTGGCACTAAATGAAACTGATTTGTCGAAAAAGTGTTTTCTCAATTACGACCGGTCTATTAAAAATAATTAAACCACATAAGGTAGAATCAGAAAACCGAAAATTTAATTTTTTTCCAAAGCAGGGGGGTCTACTGAATCGAAGGCCTTGTAAAATCTAAAAGGCTATATTCCCTTCATCCAGAGATTGAAAGTCTTCGATGACTGTAGGGTTTTTACTTCTACCCCTCCCAAAACCCAGATTAAAAATTTTTTAAACATCTTTTTGGAGATATTGTTTATTTGTTGACGTCAACTTTTCGGGGACTTTGGATATGTTGGTAATATGCTGATAGGTCGATAATCCAAAGATTTAAAAATTTTTAAAAATTTCGGGGGGGGAGAATGTTTTATTTTCCCCAAAATTTAAAATATCCGTTGAAAGAAAGTTTATTATGTGAGGCCCCAAAGACACTTTTAAACCAATTTTAATTTTGGCCCGTTATACATCCGAGCCTTTAATTTTTTTAGGCCACTTTTTTTTTGATTTCTTGGGCAGTAAACATTGTTGTAAAAACCCATGTCACAGGGGGGGATGTGATTCAGAGATAAAGGGTTTTTTTTTTAAAATAATGGGGTCTATTTTATGTAAACAAAAGTCATTTAGGTCATCTGGGGAATTTAATGAACTGTATTTGATTTAGTTTGAAATCTTGTTTTTCGTTCCATCCCCCTTCTTATAATTTGTTTAAAAGATTATGAAAAAATTTTTAGGTTTCATTTGTTGTTTTAAAAATTTCTAAGTTTTTTAAAATTTTTTCATTTTCATCGGTTTTAGTAATTTAAAAAAGGTTATATGGGAATTTTAATCATATGAACTTTTTTCTCATTTTAAGCCCGGGAGAGGCCTGACACGAGAAGTTTCCCGGGGGCTTTTAAAAAAATTGTTATGATTTTATGAAATATTTACTTTTTTGGGGTAATTAGTATTGTTTATAAACTTGGTGCCAAGGTGCATGTTCACTGTCTACTTGAAATGTTAAAACTGTTTTTGAATCCCTTAATTATTTTTTTGTTTTTGTATTTTTACATTTTTGGAATATACAAAAAAGAGAAACGGTTTAAATACCTGAACAGGAAATGCCATTTTAATACTTTTTAAAATCTGGGCAACAAGGGTCAATCCAGATTTGTTTTTTGATGAGATGAGTAGGGTTCAATTTTTTAAAATTTTTAAATTTTAAAATTAAAGTGGGATAAAGTTAGTGGCAGATTTTGTATGGGGTTTTAAGTCGCAATTAAAATCCCATTTAAAAAATAATTTATACTTATCTGAAAATTTTGAAAGGAACCCCAATTTGACAGCCCTCCCGTTTTGGGGGCCAAATAAACCCTTTTAAAGAGATGTTTTCTCCAATCACTATATCCCAAAAATGATTCCCAAATTCGGGGAGTTAAGTAGATGTTTTTTTTATTTTCAATTTTTATCATCACGCACAAAAATTTAAAAACTGGGTTTTTTTAAATTAATTTTATTTTACAGGTTTAGTTTTTTAGGTAAGCGAGGCGCAAAATTTCAAAAGTTTTACTAAATTTAATATGGGGATTTCGAGAGAACATGCAAAATTTTTGAGTAAAGTTTCTTTTATTTTGGGGTTAATGTGAAAGACAGACAAGTCAAAGGGGGCAAATGGGCGCGGAGATCAGAGGAGCAGGGCTTCGAGGGGGGAGGGAGGTTTTTAAAGGGGGGCCAATGTCCCAGGTAGGTATGTCCAGGGCGGGTTTGGGGAAGACTTCCACACAGGTGCCAAATTTGACATAGTAAAAGGGGTACTTTACAGGCAGAAAAAAAATTTAAAAATTAAAAAAAAATTAAAAAAAATAATCTAAGTATAAGAGAGATTCTGAAAAAAGATTCTAATAGCCATTTTGGTAGGGGTCAACCCCACATTCTGGTGATGTCTTTTTCCCTTTTTGGGATTTAAAAATAGTCCCATCAAAAACAACATTTTTGCGAAATTTTTAAAAATTTTCAATATTTTAACCTACGTGAGGTTTAAAACCCCGAAAATTTTTCCAAACCGCAAGTTTTTTTTTTTGAATATTTGCCCTTTCCCATAGATAACCCCCTTAATTAAAGGCATCCATCATCTAGGTCCATTCATGCCCATCAATGTGTCAAGATAAAACTGACACCAAATCCTTGCCAACTCTATAACTTTTGTATCGGTATTTTCGTTTTTGACCACTGATTCCCAAACAAGCGGAGAGAATTTCCGCTGATATTGTTCCAGCCGTCCATTTTGTCCGGGGCCGTCCTTAGCGCTGGATCTCCCGGCGTTGCCTCAATGACGCGGTTCTGTGTCGATGGTCTCCGAAGTTTTGAGATTCTCCAAACGCCCGATGGAACCCTTTAATCTCTTGACGCCCCCGTTGCGGGCGGGAACAGATCTGCTCACTTGACGATGAAAATTTTTGCCGAGGAGGTTTTTTTGACCCCCTGACGAGAAAAAAAACGACAACAAGAAATTATAAAATGAAAAAAATAAAAGACACTTAAAACAAATTATAGTTTAGAGTTTAAAGAGCAAAACACTAGGTTCTGGGGGAGCAAGACAACCCAGGGGAAAAAAGGGCAGAGAAAAAGAAAACTAAATAAGAGAAAGAAAAATATATTATCAGAAACGGACAAAAATGAGACGGGGTAAAATCAATAAAGAGAATAAACTTAACAAAATTTGAGAAAACACAACCGGAGATATAGAAGTAAGATATTGTGATATAGTAGTAAAAATGGGAGAAAAAGGGGTAAAAAAAAGTTTAGCCCAAAATAAGTTTTGGGAAATTTACTGTAGCTTCAGAACTCGCCTCACCAGACACCGCTATAAGCCCGTTTTGTCCCCGGGGCCGGGAGTCCCCACTGACGATTTTACGACAACTCAAATTTCCTGTGGGCAGGGAAGAATAAAAGCCAAATTTTTTTTATTTATGCTTGAAAATAGATTTTATTTAAAAGGGGTTTTTTTTTTTTTTCTCCTTTTAAAATTAAAATTTAAAGTATAGAATTATGTAGGATAAGAATTTTGAAAAATTAAAACACTTTTCCCATAGACGCATTGCAGTTTTAATTTTTTTTGACGTAAAAAATAAATAAATAAATGTATTTATGCAAAGTATTTATGTATATAACTATTAAATAAATGCTTATATATTTTTAAAAAAATATATTATATCATCATGTTAAAGAACTATTTTTTCCTTTTTTAAAAAGTTTGTAAATTTTATAACTTATATTCTTTTTTTTTTTTTTTTTTAAAAAAAAAAAAAAAAAATTTTTTATATATATATATATATTAAATTTTTATATTATATTTAACATTATTATGATAATGTTTCCTTTTTTTAAGAAAAAGGAAAATGAGGTAGTAATGTTGGTTTTATTTTTTTTGTTGAAAAATATGAATTAATTTTTTTATGTTTAATTTTATATTATAATAATATTATTATATGAGGAGGGTTGATGTTTTGGCTGTTCAACTTGAAGTGTTTGGGGGCCGCCCAAGATGTTTTGAACCAAAAATATTTGGGGTTTTGGGCAATGCACACATTCTTTGGGAATTTTTTAAAAATTTATTTAAAATGTAATTATATTTGACCCAACGACTGAATTGTTATAAAAAAGTTAGAATTGATGTTGGGGGAGGCGGGGGGATTTGGGATTTTTCACGTTCTGAAGTGTTTGGGGTGAAGTCACATATAATTTGATTATAAAACAAAAGGACCCCCGATCTATAGGGGGCGAAAATACTATCTAGCTGTGTTTAATAAAAACTACCCTTCCCAAAACCCCTTTCGATCGTTTTCGCCCCTTTTCTATCATAAAAACGCCAGGCCCAAAAACGGGAATTTGGGAACCCTACGGCGGGGTTTAAAAAGGGTTAAATACCTAATGCCCCAAAAAAATACAACCCAAAAAAACATTTTTCCCTTGAAGGAAAAATACAAAACAAAACTGCAGCTTTAAAAACTTTGACACTTTTGGGTGACGCGATCGCACCGAGCCACCAGACGCCATTACAGCCGTCCCCCCTCTAAGCTGTCCCCTATGCTCCAATGTTAACCCTTACTAGTTCGTGTGTGTGGGTAGGTGGGGGTCGCAGTAGAAGAGATTTATGAGTAATTGAAAAAATATTCTTAGTTTCGTTGTTTTGCATCAGGACAATAAAGTGTTCAAAGAAAAATATATTTACCATAAATTAACTAAATTATTTTTACAGACATACTCAAGAGATAAATATTAAATGTTGTGTCATAATGAATGGTTAATGTTTGTTATCTTGAACCATTAATCAAGGCTGCCGCGACTCTATAAATGGATAAGAAAAGATATGTTTTGCCAAAAGAAAACTAATTTATAAAGATGTACTTCAAATACATGAAAACAACAAATTGGTTTGATGCATTACGTGAAGTGACATGTTATATTTGGTTGTCCACAATATAAATATTTTAGACCCTACTGAAATAAATATTTCTTTAATTGGTAAGATAATTTACACCATTGAAAAAATTAATATGTTTACATATCCTGGATATCGCGTTGGTTGTATTTATTGTAAATAGTACTTTTTAATAAAAATTAAAAATCTCAAAGACTCATATATAGTGTCTTTGCTACAATACTTTTAGAAAACTTTATTTAATCACGTGAAGTCGTAGGGTTCCACGGCCAGAGTCATGTAAATGATCTTAGGCTGTCCGGGTGTCGCCGCGTCGAAGGCTGTGTTGCCGACGTTTTTGCCATCTTGTCGTGGTCTTCCTCAGGGCTGGTATGCCTTAGGATTGGTCTGGTCGCAGATCAGCCCTGAGGAAGACCACGACAAGATAGTCGAAACGTTGGCAACACAGCCTTCGACGCGGCGTCACCCGGATAGCCAAGATCATTTATTTCATCACCTACGCTCATCTAGAAAACATATTTAATAGACTATCGAGAGATTAATTCCTGGAAATTCTGTAAGGTCCAAAAACAGTGGCGAGACAGTTTTGTTTAATAATATCTAGAAACAAGAGTGCAACCATTTTTCATGGTAGAATACTCACTGTTTGGTAACAAGAGAATGTTCACTTGGCCAGTGGAAGTGAATATTTGTCATAAAATATTCAACAGTTTCTCCATTTCGTGTCAAGGTGATACGAGGTCTTTCCGGTAGAGAAGGGGACTCTATCGTTACATTCGCTTAAACAGAAATAACAATACATTACTAGTTACTATTTGGTAATTATTTGTTTCTTTTAATTCATCCTTTCATACATTATTTATACTTGTAGCTGTTTTGCAACTAAGTGGCTTAGTACTACGATTTTTATTAAATATATTTATTCACAAATAATAAATATTCTTTAAATTATTTTAAAATAATAATAAAATAATATAAATGAATAATTCCAAATGTTTTGTTGCTATCCTATATGTTTTAAAATATCAATGCAGATAATATAATTTTTTAACTTCACAGCACTACACATTTTCCTTACTTTACTTTCCACTCCACAACGCAACACCTTGAAAAAAGGATGGGATTAGTAAACACTACAGAGTAATTTATAATTATATTGAAAGTAACAAAAAAGCAATAATAAGTATTCTCTTAAGCATAAAATATTTAGTATAAAATAATTATAAATGTATGAACACGAAAAGGAAAGTCTTACAATATTTTCACTGCCAACTTATTCCACTCCTTTTTTTAGTTTGTAAAGCAAAATTTTCCAACACTTCCGCCTATGACCTCCCCTGAATGTTGTGTTTACTATTATCAATATTTTCTCATTAAGTTATTCTGACAATTTACTTACAATGTGCTTCATTGACTGATATTTACATTTGAAAATTATTATTGTATTCACGCCTATTCAGAATTGTTCATTAACTATTATTTCATTATTGGTGAGACGTTAAAATTTCCTTTCCAAATGATTCTTGCTCCGTGTTTTTCACCAGTTCTGTTATTAGTTGACGGGCAGATTCATAGTGAAAAATCGTACTACCTTTTTTCTTTTAGGGTAAACGAAGGATGTGTTGAAATTGAAGAGGAGGGAATCGAAGCTGCCAATTGGTAATTTGGAAGATGGGAGGACGTGATTGGGACTAATCATTTGTTTCACTTTTAATTTATCCTAATGACACACATCATACGAGATATTTAATCATATCGTTTACCCTCTCTACAGTCTCTAACTTCAGGCGTCCACCACCTTCCACCTCCACTTCCATCTCCTCCTCTACCCTCCTATATCCACTGCAACCGCTACCAAAGTCACAAGATTGCCATTGGTGCATAGACGAGCGGAGACAGTGGGCGATATAAAAATGATTAGCGAGTAACGAGCGTAGAGATCGTTTCTAAAATAAACGCAGATATACCCCAAGGCTCAGGAATTTCTCCAATTTTATTTATAGAATTTCTTTAACTTAATATATGATATTCCTCAATTAAGCAGTTCACTTATTTCATTTCTCTCTGCTGACATTGTGTTTTTGTTTTTCCTTTAAGTGATCTAGAAGTCCATTTAGACGGAAAATGGCGAATTAAAATTAACTTGGGTAAATGGCACGCTAACACACTATGTATTTTCTTAGAGTTTAAATGTTAAACAGTTTTAGAAAAAATTGTATATTTTTTTATTGATGTGTGATCAATGGTACAAGTCCATAATGTACCATTGATCTAACCCTACTATACCTTGGATCATAACTTCTTGTACCTATGAGGTAGATAATGTGTATATAAAACTTTTAAACAGAACTTTACATTTTATTGTTTAATTACAAAGAAAAATAAGATTGTATTAAAGTGTAACCGATTTTTTTGAGACACAAAATTATATGTAGAGCTTACAATTTTAATTAATTAGATTTTCAAATTAAATTTTACTCAAAATTAGTTAACTAAATCATTTAACGTTAAAGCCATAAAAGTCTACTTGGAACCACAACTGTTCATCAGTTCTAGCAGATTCACTTGATCAATGGTTCAGGACGTATTGATTTAAGGTACACGATGGTGCGGCTTTTCAAATTTTCTCAACGTTCTAGCTTAAGTCTAAATCTAAAATATGGAATATCAAATTATTCACCAATAAACAGCGATTTGGGCAGAACGAATTTAAAATACAAAACACAATAGTCAAGTTGTCAATAAATATACAATGAAAACAAAAATCGTTGCTTTTTGCTAAGAAATATTTCTATTTTATTCCAAAAACAGTAGCCCGTACTCAATCAATGTCTCCCACTTGCTTGCTCTTTAGTGAGTAAACTTTGTATTAGTAAGTTGCTGTCACGTAGTTAGAAGTATCTCTCCAGAAACTGAAGTGTGATCCAAGATACATTATGATCAAGGCACAACAGTATCCCCCTGCTAACTAGGGCAGAGGCCTGGGAGGGTAGTGTAACGTCACCACATGGCGGCCAGGTTCGACCATCTTTAGAAAGTTTAGCAGAGGGGAAGTGCATCCGGTCGGCTAGTACAAAAACTGTTAGTAGCTTTTGTCAACTGAAAAGGAGCCATTAACACCCTGGACGCAAGTCGGCCGGGCAGAGGGTCCTGACCCCCCGCCGGCGGTCAGGGGAGGCTGGCTGGCCATGTGGTCTCAGAGCCACCCACACGTGCAGAGAAGCTAGGGGGTGGGGGTGGGGACATGACCGCCAGAAGCTAGCCGGCCGGAAGGGGAGTTCGTTAAGAGATCGCCTCGCGTGTGGACGCAACTGCGGCTTGTTGGCGGTAGTGCATTCCTTGGACACTGCGAGTGCGTAGCACCGGCTGTCAGGACACCGGCGCGGTAAAGCGTCTGGGTGGAGGATGCACTAGCCAGGAGATGGGAGCAGGTGCGTGAGTCGCGGAGGTAGATTGCGAACGGAACCCCAGAGCTGTACATACTGTATAATATTCTGTAAATAAATATTGTAACTAGAGCTCGTGTCTGTGTAGTCATTTCGCTACCACGACGCCAGACGGGTTATTTAAATGGTGGCAGCGGTCAACGAACCCAGGCAAGGGGAAGCTGTGTTAAAATTAGTTAACAAATTTTAATAGTGCAGCGGCATAAGTACCCAGGCTGGGGGAGGAAGTATGCGGTTACGATACACTCGTATATCGGTACTTGGATGAACTTTCGAGGGCTCACCGGTGTAGTAACGCACGGGGTTATTTAAATCGTAAAGGCATCGAAGGGGCAGAGACTGGATCGTCGGACCGAAGAAAGAAGCCATCCCGGACAGGAAGGAAGGACGACGTCAAAGCCAACTGACGCGATACAAGGACATCAAGGACACCGTACGTAAGTGTAGCCTTCAGTATTCATAGCGATCAGAATCAGGCATAATGGCATTTTTAGCAAAGTACCGGAAAGACTGTCTGGTGCAGGTCGCGAGAGAATTAGGAGAGTCTGTGGCAATGAGAATACAGTGGTCAGTCTCAAACAGATAATTCTAGATAGTGTTCATTACGAGGAAGAATTTGTCAAAGAATTAGCGAATAATTGTCAAGATATTATCGCGAGGGAACGAGAAGAAAGGGAAAGAGAAAGGGAGAGGGAACGAGAAGAAAGGGAAAGAGAAAGGGAGAGGGAACGAGAAGAAAGGGAGAGGGAAAGGGAACGAGAAGCAAGGGAGTTTGAACTGAGAAGTTGAGGCTAACGAGGCAGACGACGACTATTTCGAAGCAGGTACGGAGGCAAATTCTAAAGCGCACATTAGTTATATCATGTAATGGATAAATTTAGAGGCGAAAAGGATGATATCACGGCTTATTTAAGTGTATTCGAAGCACTGGCCAATCAATTGGCGTACCGAAGAAGATTGGGTAATCAATCTTATGGGGTTGTTGCCGAACCAAGTCAACTCATGGCTTATGATTGAAGGTCGGGGAAATGCGACTGAATATACCGAGATAAAAGCAAAATTATTAGAAATGTATAAGTTTAATGCGGAAAAGTTTAGGCAACTATTTACTAAACATGTGAAGCAGGCCGGTACCACTTGGAACGTGACGCGAGAGAGTTGCACAATTATTGTAAGCAGTGGGTGGCGGATTGCAAATATCTACCTTTGAAGCTCTTCTTGATCTAATTGTTACCGATCAAATGAAGCGGCGGGTTCCGTCCGAGATCAGGAACATTTTATAGACGAATGGGTAAATTTACAGTTGCGTTGGACTTCGCAAAAATTAGATAATTATGAAAATAATAGGCAGGATGGAAGAGCTTGTTTCAAAGCACGGTAAGAAGGCAGAACCAGTTGCAGATATTACCCGAGTTCGGAGAAGCATAGTGCGAAGCCATAGATAAGAAGGGTGAAGTAAGAATAGATTTCGACCAGCCGAGCAAACGGAAATGTTTCTCTTGTGGCTCGACTCAACACCTTGCGGACTGTCCAGGTGCACGAAACGGGGAGAAGGTTGGTCATGTGGCCGACCAAGATGCGCGTGAATTATTTCGCCCACACACGGTTTCCGGATTAATTAACGGAATCAGATCGGAACTTTTGAGAGACACTGGGGCGAGTTTTGATATTGTTAATGAACGGCTGGTAAAAGATGAGCACATGACGGGCGAGTCGGTTTGATATTTCAGCCACTAGACTCTGAACCACGGAACTTGCCAGTCGCGCAGGTAACAGTTCAGGGCCGTATGGAACCGTAGTTACGAAGGCAGCGGTAGTAAAAAGAATGTGATATCGGTTACTATCTGTTGAGTAACAGAACTGCTCTGCTGCTCGATGAAATACGCAAAGGTTACGTAGAGCCGCAAGTGGTTGGGGCGTGGTAACTCGCGCGGCGCGGACAGGGCCGAGGCTCGGGACGAGCATCCGAGTCGCCGTCAGGTAAGCAATCGAGGAGGCTCTCTGGACGGGGCTCACGAAACAGAAGGGCTAGAGCCACCGCAAGCCGTAGAGGGAAGTCAGACGGAACTTGAACCTCAGGTTGTCGAATTAATCCGCGTAGACAGAGACGTTTGCGGCGGAACAACAAAGGGACAATAGCCTGAAGGAAATATACAAAGCGTACGTGAATAGAGTACCAGAGAAGGGAAAAGACGCGTACTTCATTAAGGATCGAGTGTTATTTCGATCGCGACACAGTAAACGCGGAGAAAGATTCGACATGATTGTTGTACCGGAAATATATCGAAGTACCGTCCTTAAGTTGTGTCATGAAACAGCCAATGCACACTTAGGCACCACTAAGAGCAAGGATAGCATGGCTAAATACTTTATTGGCCGAATTGTTTCAGGAAATGGAAAATTTATCAGATCTTGTGATAGTTGTCAGAAGGTGGGAAGGTCGGGAGAGAAGGTGCGTGGCTACCTTACCTTAGTACCGCCTGTCTCAGAAATATTTGGCAAAATAAACGTAGATGCATGCGGACCATTTCCTGAATTGCAAACGGGGCATAAATTCATCCTGACTGCCATCTGTGTAGCTAGTCGATTTCCGGAGGCAATCCCGATAACGGATTTAAGATCTACTATGGTATTGATGCTCTACTGAATTATTAGTAGAATCGATTCCCAAAGAGATGCAAACGGATCAAGGCACTTGCTTTACTAGCATACTGACAGCGGAATTCGCACAGAAATTCGGCTATTAGAGTTCGCCGTACCACCTCAATCCAATGCAATAGAGCGTGTACATCGAACGATGAATAGACTCATTAAGGTTATGTGTTTGAAGCGGCCACGGAATGGGAAAACAGCTTCCGGCAATCTTATTTGCGTTACGGACTACTGTGCACGAAAGCTTAGGATTCACTCCCGCTGAGCTTGTGTATGGCAGGAACTTACGTACTCCAATCACTTTAATGTTTGAGCGTCTTGCGGGAACTGAGGAGGAAGAGAACTCCGTGGTCGAATACGTGTTTAAATTAGTGAACCGTCTCAAAAGATCGCGCGAGCTTGCTCATCAAAAATTAGTTAAGGAGCAAGAAAAGAGAAAGGTGTGGTATGACCGCAAGGCAGTGCACCGTACATTCGTTGTAGAAGATCGTGTCCTAGTGTTAGCGCCGAACAAAACCCAGAAACTTTCGGTACAGTGGGTCGGGCCCGGCGAGGTGTTAGAAAAAATATCCGAAACGAATTATGTCGTTTTGTTACCTGGGAAAAAAGAGGGCCGTGTATACCATGTGAACATGTTGAAAAGGTACCATCAGAGAACGGAATACATTAGTTACGTGGCAACACAGGCACCTGAGTTCGAATCAGACGAAGATGAATTGACAAATATGCCGTAAACTAGAAAATAGGGATTTGAGTTAGAAGTGATGTTCGAGGGTACAGATGTCGAACCGGAGTTTCGGAAAAGGCTGAAGAGATAGTATTCAAATATAGAGAGATATTCTCGGACAAGCCTGGTCTGACTGACATGGTGACAATGGATATCGAAATCATGGACGAATCCAAACCTGTCAGAGGTGCACCCTACCGTATGTCACCTAGACAGTCGGAAATTCTGAAAGAAGAAATTACAAAAATGTTACGGGATAAAATCATTGAAGTAGGTGATTCAGATTATACATCACCGATGATTTTAGTAGAAGCACCGGAAGGAAGCCGGCCGTGTATTGACTACAGACGTCTGAATCAATGCATTAAGACAGAGTATTACCTCTACTGAGCATGGAGGAAAGAATAGAGATAGTGGCGGTGGCCAAAATCATTAGCACACTTGATTTGGCAAAGTGTTATTGGCAAATTGCCTCACGCCAGAGCACAGCGTTATGCGGCTTTTGTGACGAAATTCGGAACTTATCGACCATTACGACTTCCCTTTGGGATTAAGAACGCACCTTACCAGTGCAGTCGCATGATGGCATCCTTGTTAGATTCGTGTAGTACATTTGCTGTACCGTACATGGATGAACATTGCCATTTTAGTAATAACTGGAAGATCATATCCGTCATCTGGAAGAAGTATTTCAGATTATCAAAAGGCGAAACTGCATATCCAGCCGACTAAATGTAAATTGCTAGGAATTCCGTGCAGTACTTGGGATACGTTGTGGCGGGGCGTAATGAGGCCAGTCCAAGCAAAGGTTCACGCGATCCAAGAGTATCCGCTTCCAAATCAAAAAGCAAGTCAGGGCTTTTCAGGCTCGCAGGATATTATAGAAGGTTCATTCCAGGATTTGCAGAAAAGCGGCACGTTAACAGATTTACTGCGTGGGAGGAACGCCAAGGCAAAGTAAATTGGTCGCAAGAACGTGATGACGCATTCAAAGCCCTAAAGGACGCCCTATGTAGTGAATCTGTAGTACACGCTCCAGATTTCAGCAAACCATTTATTATGCAATGTGATGCATCAGATCGTGGAATAGGCGTAATTCTGGCTCAAAATGATGAGGAAGGGAATGAACATCCCATATAGTACATAAGTAGGAAATTATCTGACTCGGAAATTAAATTTTGTGCAACGGAAAAGGAGGTATGGCTATAATTTGGGGCTTGCAGAAACTGAAATATTATTTAGACGGGCAAGTAAAGATCAAAATTGAGACTGATCATAACCCCTTGGTATGGTTAAGTAATTGTTCTGGAAAAAATCCTAGGTTAATGAGGTGGTCACTAATGATTCAATACCACAACATTGAAATCATTCATAAAAAGGGGAAAGAACATGTAAATGTCGACGCATTGAGTCGAATGTTTTGAGAAGGCTGATCTGATCACAATGATGCGGAAGGACACACTGTAGGGGTCCTTGCAACGGTTGCATTATATAAATCCAAAATGTGCTTATATATGTATTGTTTTTGTTTTTTTCTTTTGTCGAAGTTATATTTAGGTTCATGTTTAATCGTTGTTTCAAAGTTTATAATTATTGATGTCATAATGTCTTGTTGTTAGATGTTTCTAATGTATAATCATGTATGCTTTAGTTGATATGTTTTTGTTTTTGTTTTTTTCTCAAGGTCATATTCATGTGTATCATAGTAAAGGTATAGAGAATTGTTTAGCCTGTAGGCCAAAACGGCCATGTAGAATCCAGAATACAGGTTACTAGTGAATTTTTGTCCTGTGAGTTGGCACCTGCGGAAAAAATTCATTTCCGCGGATATAGGAGTCTGTAACGTCACCACATGGCGGCCAGGTTCGACCATCTTTAGAAAGTTTAGCAGAGGGGAAGTGCATCCGGTCGGCTAGTACAAAAACTGTTAGTAGCTTTTGTCAACTGAAAAGGGAGCCATTAACACCCCGGGACGCAAGTCGGCCGGGCAGAGGGTCCTGACTCCCCGCCGGCGGTCAGGGGAGGCTGGCTGGCCATGTGGTCTCAGAGCCACCCACACGTGCAAAGAAGCTAGGGGTGGGGGTGGGGACATGACCGCCAGAAGCTAGCCGGCCGGAAGGGGAGTTCGTTAAGAGATCGCCTGCGTGTGGACGCAACTGCGCCCGTTGGCGGTAGTGCATTCTGACACTGCGAGTGCAGCACCGGCTGTCAGGACACCGGCGCGGTAAAGCGTCTGGGTGGAGGATGCACTAGCCAGGAGATGGGAGCAGGATGCGTGGAGTCGCGGAGGTAGATTGCGAACGGAACCCCAGAGCTGTACATACTGTATAATATTCTGTAAATAAATATTGTAACTAGAGCTCGTATCTGTGTAGTTATTTCGCTACCACGACACCACAGTAGCAGGGAGGGATTGGTGAAGTCAGGCAGCCAATCACCGCATCTTTGTCCTTAGCTCATTCTTACGTAAGTAGCCAGTGTTGTACGCCTTAACGCTCACTTCTTCATCACAACCGTCAAATTTCATCTCGAAATTATTTTCCTTTTGATCAGTTAGAGTCCATTCATCAGCAGCTAATGACAACATTCGAATTGGACTTTGTTCTTTTCCCCCGCATTGCGGGAAGGTCTTGGGCCAATCATTCGGATCTTCCGTGCCATCCCAAACATTATCTGTAAAGAAATACCAATGACAACGCAACATTACAGGCCACAATTTTTTTCATTGAAGAGGAAAGGGAGTCTCATAGAGAGAAAATTATTGCTGTTGATCTTTGAGATCTTCGGTGTAAAGTTTTGAATGAGCGATAACGTCATTTTCCCAAGGGCATTGGCGATTAAAGAGAATATATTTGGTACATGATTTTGATTATATACATTTTCATATCATAAAATTACTGTATTAAAATGTTTAATAGTCTGTTATTTTGAATTAAAATTCATCTGAAGGGGTATACTTCTTAAGACTTATTTATACTCATTATTTCTCCAAGCCAGTCCAGTTTTTAATTGCAATTTTCAAAATATAGTTAAGCCAAAAACTGTTTATTTTTCTGTTAGTGGTTATTAACTTGTATTTGATTTGTTTAGATCTTTGGAAGTATTCTATTAAAATCAATATTCAGATGCTGAAAGAAATGAAACTTTAATTTTCAGATAAAAATGTCTCCATTTCGATAAGGTAATTTAACACATTTCAGAATTTGGTAAGCTATAAATTAGTTTTTTATTAATATAAGAAATTGTCCAAGTTTATATAAGTAATTTATAAAAAAAAAATTTGGAAAAGTAATGGAAAATTTCCTAAATGCATAGAAAAATTAAAAACAGTGTTCATGTGCTCGTAAGTTGACTAAGTATGATAAGATCTAAGATAAAAATCAGAAACTTGCCTTGTGCAGAACATACACCCAGGAGCACGACTGCCACAGACAGGAAATATCCCGAATTCTGCATCACAACGTACATGTCAATTTGACACGTACAATCCTATCAACAAATGATGAAATTTAACAAGAGGATAATTTTTACAATGGGATTAACCAACTAGTAAGTTATGAAATTAATATTTATCTTACATTTTTCAAGTTTGTGATTAATTTGCGATCTTATTATTTCTTTTCAAATAATTAATTAGTATAACTATCTACAACAGAATGTGCTTCCGAACACTATTTTTCGGATCCAAGGATGGAGCTCAAGGCCCGCAAAAAGCGTTCAGAGACATGTTGCATAAACAAAGACGTAGAAATTCAAAAATAAACTTAGGTCTTGTAGGAAAATCCTTCAAACAATTTTAAAGAAAACAAAATTTGTTTAAAAACATTTCTTTCAAATCCATTTTCAAAACGAACTTCTTTTCAAATAGCGCTATTTTTATTTCTCCATATGTGTGCACATATTTACATGTATATGGTATCCACCCTGAGTCTATCGTCAGCCAGTCCATGGTCAACCAGTCCTTCGGTCCGTCGTCGCCCCCCCTCCCGTGGTCAATTACCGCCTAAACCCATTTTCTCCACGTCTGAATTTACCTGATCAATCTGAAAGAGCGTGAGGCCCTACGAGTTTGAAACGAAAAATTTGATTTTTGATTGTTCTTTATAAGATGCTTCGACAACAAACTCAAAAAGATTCCCAAAAATGGCTTCAAATTTTTCCTTAATTTTTTTCTTTGATAATGCGAAAGATTTAAAAAAGTAGCACATATTCATTTTCGTTGAAATGTCTGAATTATTAAATTGAAAAGATTTAAAATTCTTTCGTCGTCTTCCTACAACTACATTATCGAAGAAAAATTCCATTTGTAATGAAATCTGGTCTTCAAAGACAGCTCTATAAATAAGATCATGTGCAATTGTTTTAAAAAATAAGTTGTTTTCGTGTAATGTAGGCAGCAAAAAAACAACAAACTTCTCAAATATAAATTGCTGCATTGTTGCCAAATACAGTGTACGGTAGTAATATAAAATTAACGTAATAAAAAAAGTTCGGTTTTCAAGTTTTACTTTGTCTTACTAACGAAGAGAAACTATTGTAATCGTGCACGCGAAAACGGCGAAATTTCGACATACAATCTCACATTGCCAGGCCCTGATAACGAAAAAGTGGGTAATACAGTTGCTAAATATATATAAAAATTCCTCTGGTGTCGCCAGAATCCACATTTCTACGTCCTTGATATCGAAAAATCAATTGACAGCGAAACGTCTATCTGCCTGGCCGCTGTGCACAACGCTAGCGCATAAACTTTCACCCGATTTTTCCAAAATTGTCCATTATGTCTCCATTATTCTCCTGTCATGAACCCTGGAATTTGAAACTGATATTTTAATTTTGAGGGGTACTTTACATGAAGGTCCTCGGACAAATTTCAAAATTTTCAAAAAAAATGACACGAAATTTATGTATTAACATTTCTTATCAGATGGTGTAAAGGACGCTTATGATAATGGCACATGGCACATGTTTCATAAATCACAGATTTGTTTGAAAATTGCCAATGTGGAATTTTTTGGGCGTTTTCCTACAACAATAATATTGAAGATACAGATTCCTTTTCTTAGTGAAATCTTTTAATGAAATACAGATCTTGAAATCAGATGATGTTAAAATTTTGGAAAATATGAGTGGTTTGTTTAGTATTTTGGGACAATAAAATATGGCGCTAGTCCCATTTTCGGTATCGCTGGGTTTTGCGAAAATTTCAAAAAGTTTCGAACATTTCAAAACTACAAAATTGAAGATGGACATTTTCACATCAAAGTCTGTGGTGAAATGTCAGCTGTTTCAGAAAGTAATACAAAAATACTTTTTTTCAAAAAACAGAATTTTCTGCGAAATGTGCACTTGGAATTAACGCAATTTCAAAAAAATTTATTTTCTCAAAAACTGCTCCAAATTTGTTCAATTTTTTCAATAGATTGAAGAAGAAATACTTAAGAGTGGCGCAAGTCTCATTTTCGTTGAACTCTCCGTATTTTTGCAAATTGAAAAAGTTACCATTTGAAACTACAAAATGGATAAAAGAGTTTTGTAAATAAAATCTGTTCAAAAAACTCAGCTCCTTAAAAAGGTCATGTAGATTTGTTTGAAAAAAAAATTAGTAGTTTTCGCAAAATTTATGCTTGAAATTAATGACATATAGCTGTACCACCAACTACAAGACACGAGAAGAATCCTCGGAGAATAGGAATGGACCCAAAGAATATGAAAAATAATTAGTTTACTTTTAACCTTCATCTACCGACATGGAGTCTCTGGGACTCTTCCGACTTCGCGAAATTTCTGAAACCTACATGTACCCTTTATTTAAAATCTCGATTCTTCTTGTACCTTTCCCTTCTACAGCTCTAAGAGACGGTTCGCGGGCTTTCTGTCGTGGAAAGCATTTCAGGAAAATTATCAGCCTTTTTTGGGAGCGCAAGAGACCTAGGGACTCCACGTCAGTAGCAATGCAACTCTCAATGAGTGCGCGTCGCACTTAGCCAGTTAGTACTGTTTGTTCTGTGGCGCCTCTAAAGAAAGTGCAATGTACAGAAAAATCATGACTAGGCCGTTAACAGCGTGTGAATATTGACGATTATTTTGAAGGAAATGTTGCGCACTGACGGTGTTTCGGTAGTAACATTTTTGTACTTGATTTTCAGTTCTAGAGTTATTGTAGTTTTCATTAATATTTTTTTAATGTTCAATAAATTGGAACAATAAAGATAAATTCGTTAAATTAAAGATAGGCCTAATTTTACTCAACCATTCCTAATCACATGATATTCCCTCAATAAAAAATATATCCTCATTATTTTCTTTATTCATTATTTATCGTAAGTTTCAATGTCCTTTACTTGAAATATAATTTAATATTGTAATATTTCAAACTAAATTTCAAGAGTCCACGTCGGTACCGGTGTGACAGAATTGCCACGTCGTCATCTAAGCGTTAATAAAGGTATTATTTACTATTGAAAATGCAATATTAATTCAATTTTGACTCTATTCTAAATTGTGTTCTCAATGTATTTTCTTTTAAGCAATTCTTAAACCTAATTGAAATTTCACAACAATGCCGCAATGGATATCGGAGAAGTTCATTGTTGAACGGCGAGATGGTGGTGGCGATAAGATAAAGCGGTTTTATTTACAGTCGTGCTTGTGTTTAACGTTGAAAATTAAACAAGGGTTTATAAAACTTCAGGATTTATTTTATATTTTTACGTAATAAACATATTGCTGTCTCTCGGCAATAGACCATTAAAGGGTACATTTTCTTATTTTAAATGTTTATTAGATTAGGTGAGTTTGGCCACAGACAGTAGTTTATAAAAAAAATTGAAATAAAACACTGAATCACAATATTATAAACTTTAAACTGCGCTTCGATTGCGGTGGTGTCAACATATAATAAGGCGGCAATAGATTAACTTAATGTTACAAATTGCAAAACATTATTAATTTAATTAGTTTATTAGTTATTTATCAACGGTGTATGACGCACTAGGACTAATCCATAAACAAATTGAAGTCTGAATGCAGATGGAAACAAGCGTTATTGTCAAGAATTGGTAAGAAAATATTCTCCAAGCTTAAATGCCAAACGAATTGCACATAGTTTTGACAACGCTGGCAACAGTGCGTTGTTCGCACTGTGTTCTGTGTGCGTTCTATATAATTTGCTGCGATTCTGTAAGAGTCAAATGTTTTTTGTTTGTTTAGTTTGTAAAAGAAAAAATGATTTTTTTCTGCTGTCTACCCAAATGAATGGGTAATGATTGCAGCCCCCTTCGTTTGAATTGGTGGAATTATTGGACATTTTCAAGTAATAGCTGAAATGTGAAATTGCAATATTTTTTGAAATATTATGAGCCGTTTCCCAAAAAATAAGAGAAAATGTGGGCGGTAGTAACACCACTGTTTCCCAAATTTTTTTTTTACCAAGTTACATTTAAATCGTGTTTTTAAAAAAGAAAATTTAATTGTACTAATGTCAATTAAGTTTTTTTGGGTTTTGGGAAAAAAAGAAATATCAACACACTGAGGGTTTCAAATTTTAGAATAGGGAAAAATTAAATTTAAAATTGGGGGTTTTAATTTTAAATTACAATTAAAAATTTAAAATTTAAATTTTTTTTTCATATCCTTTGGCCCCCTTTTTGTTCACCGATGATTTCACCGAAAAATGTTTTATCGAAAATTGCAAAAAAAACATTTTGGGAAAAATTTTTTTATTTAAAAGGGAAAATTCGTCATATTTTTCATCCCTTTTTTAGATTGAAAGAAAATTTAAAAAACTTGTGATCTATAACAGCCATCCTTTTTTCCCCTTTAGTAAAAGTTTTTTAAAACTTTATACATTAATTTCTCTCTGAATGAACATCTCCAGTCGTCATTTTTAAACTCATTAGAACATATTTGCTAAAACCAAATTAATTTTTTTTCCCCAGCGAAGGACATTTTGCCAAAAGGGGACATTTGCTTTTTTAATAGTACACGACGTACAGATAATGTACTCAACAATTCAAACCATAATAGTCTTTGAAATCATATTAAACTTTGTCATTAAAATGATGCTTCCGACGAATAATGTAACCCGCGCTCACCTCGTTACCCAACAATAAGCATAAATAAGTTTTATTTTACAATTAGCCTTGTTGAGTGTAAGAAAAAAAGAAAATGAGGGGAAAATTTTGCAAATCACTCAATCAAGTTTTTCAAAACAATGTTTTCTGTATAAGAGCTAAATTTCCTTTTACAGTAACGCTTAACGCCAAGTTTCTTAAAACAGTTCCAATTTTTAGTGAAAATGTCTATTTTTACAAGGTTATACTTTCTTTGATAAACTTAAAGACACATTTAGGTTCTGCTATTAGAACCGAAATGTTCAGAAAATTCAAAAAATTTTTGGCCGACGATGATGGCAGCTGGAAAGAGAATGAGGCGAGACCATAAGTAGCCCCTCCAGGATGGTGAAGCTTTACTGCAGAAAGTCTGTGCCTTTCTGTGCATCTAGTTTTGGTCTGACCTGCTTATCGGCTTCGCCCATCCTCTTGCCAGCTGCGATTATCACTGCCCAAGTAAATCTTTTTCGATTTGTAGAACCTAAATATTAGGTTAAGACATTATAAACAGATAAAACCTCGTCTTTTGTGACATTTTTCCCTTTAATAATTAGGAGCCCTTTTGAGAAAGTTCCTCAAGTGTTACTGTAAATGCTCTTTTAAAGCTCTGCTTCACAGAAGATTTTGAGTTTTCGAAAAACTTATGAAATCATTTAAACACTTCCCCCTCCAATGCAACAATTATACAAATCGCTTGAAGTGCATATAATGACGGAGAATTATTTCAAAACAAACATTTGTGTATTAAAACAAAAGAATACAGCAAAAAGGCATCTATGTCATCCACAATTAATAAATTATCTTTTAAAGGTGGAAAACCTATGAAGTGTTTTTTAAAATAATATTTGAGGATTCTGAAAATGCGGAAATTTCACCTCAGTTTGACAGAAAGTTTTGAATTATCAGAAACTTTATTAGACATCAATTGAATCCACAAGTACTCGTTAATGCAATAATGAGAACAAATAGCCCGGAATGTAAATATTATCGTAGGGATAGGCAAATCAAAAAAAGTTTTTTTCATTTTTTTTATAAAAAATAGAGCGTTTATATCAAATATCCGTACATTTTAGTACATCTTAGTTTGTACATACATTTAATGCATCTTCATTTAGTCATATTGGAATAAACAATATCCCCAGTAAGTTTAAAGAAAAATTTGGGAAAATTTTGAGAAATTCTGGTTGTTGTTATTTTTATGTTCTCATACATACATTTATTTGAACTGCAATTTGCTATAGACCGGGGGCAGTTAATTAACAATAATTACAATATAATAATAATAATAATAATAATAATAATAATAAATTTAAAAATAATAATAATAATTAAGTACAGACGGACCAGACGAGGATGCAGTAATCATACTATCACTACTATTCAATATTATAACAATTATTTCAATTCTGTCATATCCAATAATTATATCTTGGCGATACTTCATTAGATATTGGCTAAATTAGATTTTAAAAAAGCATTGATCGCATTCACAACACTTCACTGCACTGTACTACACTACACTGTTTTGCTTTGAATTACACTGACCAGCACTTCACCTCACTTCACAGCACTTAGATACTCATTTCACCTCTATTACTCCCAGCTTGTTCTAACTTATTTCTAAAACTTCGGACACCTAGAGGAAAAGTTTTAAAAGTTGCTGCGGGTGAACTGTTCCATTCTCTAATTGTTCTGTTACAATAGGAAATTTTCCTTTTGTAACAGAACAAAACAAAATTTTAAAAAAGGAAAAGATCTTAATTTTCTTTCCTTCGAATTTTGTGGGTATGATCGCTTCGGCCGAACTAATTTGGTTTGTTTAGTCTAACCTGAATTTCTCCCCAGCTGGTTGACCTACGTACGATTTATAAAGAGCTCAAAGTCTCGCCCTTGTTCTTCTCATTTCTTGAGGTTTCCATGAATATTTTATTGCGTTAGTTTTTTTAGGTTAACTTACTCGCTTTCCTCTGTATTCTATCTAGATCTTGCCGGTGCGACTTTCTGTATGAATCCCAACATGCTACCCCGTATTCCATGTGAGAACGAACCAGCGAAATATATGTTAATTCTCTGGCGTTTGCAGATCTTTTATTCGCATTACAAAATGCAAGAACTTCCACGTTTTTATCACTACCTGATTTATATGCTTCTCCCACCCTAATTTACTATCTAGATGAATACCTAAATGCTTTCATGATGAGTCTCTTGGAATGATGACCTCACCTAAACGATAGTCTGGTTCCTTATAATTTCGTCCCCGCGCGCACGTTATTGTTTTGCTTTTCGATCCGTTAATTCGCATGTAATTTTTTTCAGCCCAATCACATAAATGTTCTAAATCCTGCTGTAATATTTGTTCGTCAGCGCTACCTTCAATTTTTCGGTATACAACACCATCGTCTGCAAATAAACGCACCTTTGATTGTAT
This sequence comes from Teleogryllus oceanicus, assembly GCA_964035755.1. Lineage (NCBI taxonomy): Eukaryota > Metazoa > Arthropoda > Insecta > Orthoptera > Gryllidae > Teleogryllus > Teleogryllus oceanicus. The sequence goes on along the minus strand of CAXIVR010000002.1, from coordinate 182,982,778 downwards.
GTTAACATGGAGATCATTCACGCACGTTAAGGAAAGTAATGGCCCTAAAACACTTCCCTGTGGAACCCCTGAAGTAACAATACCCGTAGTCGAAAACTGAGTTCCTATTTAGAGAAAGTATTGTAATGCTGAGGGGGTAAACGGCCAATTTTCCACAGAACTCTAATGACGGGCCCCGATAACGAAAAAGGAAATAAATCTTGTCTCTATATACAGGATGTTCAGGGAGGAAATGTTGAGGATTCGAAAATTAACTCTTAATACAATTCTAAGAATATTTTGTCTAATGAACTATTTGGATATTCGAATTGGCTGAGCCACAATAAGCAGTCGAAAGTTGGTTTGAAAAAATGCTTTCTAGACAAAAACGTGCATTGCAGAAGCACACAAACCCCTCCAGAAACATTTATTTTATTATTTACAAAAGAAATGAATATATTGGTTCAGAAAAAAATAACCTGAGAAATAAAAAAGCAAACGAATAGTGTAAATTGGATGCTTTATTATTTTCGGGTTAACTTTTTTTCTCCCAAACTTTCGTACTCCCCCAAAATTTAAAGAATATTTTTAAAATCGAAGTGTTTCGAGTCGCAGTATATTGATCGGGGAATATTGATTTTGGCAAAATTTATTTATTTGAAATGTAATTATGTAATTCTTTGAAATGTAAAATGTAATTCTTCGAAATTTCATGTCTTTTAGAGGCTGGTGTTTACAGACTGACGGGCTGTTTGCAAAAATTACACTTTCGCGGTAATAGGGGACCTCAAAACTTGTAAATCAAAATAAATTTAAAGCAGCATTGCATAACTTTCCCTACACTGCGTATAATTTTGTATATACGTACGTAAATTTTACGGGAGTAAAATGTGTGAAAAATGCATTATGTTAGATTTGACTTTTGTTTCAAGTCGTCAAATCCTTTCTAAAATTTTGAAAAATATAACGTTTTCACAGTGTGCTTTACTACCTGCTTAAACTCTCAACGGTGTATGAAGAAACGTAGAAAATGCAGGTATTTATGCAAAGTTCGTATCAGAAGATTCGATCGTTTGACGTTTTTACTATGTCAGTCACTCTTCTACCCACTTCTGCGATATAGAATATCCTGAAAAAAATGTGACGACTCGTATCGACTTTCTTTGAAACCAAACAACACATTTTAAACAACTATTTTTTTTATATAGATAGCGCGGGAAGGGTCTAATAAACTACTTGGATATTCAACCGGGGTTGAAATTCCCATTTTTTGCGCACGTGTTTCTAAAAACCCTTCAGATAAAATTACAGTGCAGTCTTAATATCCTAAAAAACGATATTCCTAGCTGTAAAATTTTAATATAGAAAAAGTTTGGTTTCGATCATACGAATCCTGCACTTTCAGTATCTACATCAATTCATAGGCATAGGAAACAAAAGAATAACTCGCCCATATGTCCGTCAACTCAACTCCATACTATGATTCAGAATCATTTCTGAAACTCAGTCATTCATGCACTAAATAAAATGACCATTTAGATACATGAGAGTAAACAGTTCTATTCATTTGATTTTATTTATTAGTGGTTAGTAAGAAGTAAATAAAACATGAAATGCATAAGCATATTAAAGGAAATTCTCAAATTTAGCTACGTAAAAATGCGAAAAAAGATTTGTAATTGGTACAGAGTAATTGGTTAAACCGTTTACCTTACTAAGGTGTATCACGTATCTGGCAGCATTCATATGTTTGATATTTTGACAGTTGTCGCACATTTACTGGTCTGGTGGCAAGTGAATTACGACATGCACGCAAACAATTACTGGCTTTTGCACGGTATTCATATCTCACTTATTTCTTCACAAGTGATATCTGTTAGTTTCTGAAGTAATTTGTGATATCTGTTCGTTTCTGAAGGCTTTTTCAAATATGGTGCCGTGTAATTTGGCGTGTTAATTACGTTAGTGTCCTTCCTGATAACGTGTGTTCTAAAACGATTAGTAATAATAATAATAATAATAATAATAATAATAATAATATGATATTTTCTATTATTTTATATTCTTTTAAAATGTTAAGTCTCCTAATTTCAATTATCAGTAAGTTCGGTTTAATGGTTAGGTGTCAGTTCAACGAATAATCTACTCCAGGTTGTAACGATTTTCGTTTAGATAAGATCTAGTGAATGTGTGTGCCTCTACTATACATTGCGTGAAACATTCTAATAGTTCCATCTACTCCTCTTTCTGTTTCCATTCCCTCTCTTACTGCCCTGAATGATAATTGGCTATACTTAGGAGAACCAGCGAAGGGTAAATCATGGAAAGAAATGTATTTTTTAGTCGTGTGGATCGTACATCGTACGGGTAATGCATTTGTTGGAGAAACAACCCACGCGGAAAATACTCAGAATCGGACTTTGTCTTTAAAACAAAGTGACATAGCGAAGTACGACCCTAAAATGACCGGTTTACCAGCCACGAATTTAATGGCTTATTCAATCAATAACTAGTAGTGGTACAACAGCATATACTCTCTCGCATTATTTGCAAGTATTGTAATTTTCGAAAATTAAGAATTCAACGAAAATGAGACCTACTCCTGTTTTAAGAGTATTTTGCTACATCTCAGGAAAAAATAAAGAAAAAAATTGGAATCGTATATGAGAATAAAATATAAATTGCCTTTGTTTCAGGTAAAACTCGCGAAAACTACTTGTTTAAAAGAAATGAACATGAAATAACTCCGAGAAAAATTGCGGCAGTTCTGGAAAAAATTGATTAGAACGTTTTTAAGAATACGTCATTTTAGTTTTCATTGACTCAAAAAATTACGGATTTTTGTAAAACCATCGTTAGATAGACCTTAAAGCTGGGTTAACAAACGTATTAAACAACTAAATAAATGATCTCAAATGTAATTTCAATGTGTTTAAATTTATTCACTGTAGAGATCAGGCTAATTTGCTACTCTAGTGATCTGACCATTGTTGGGCCGCCAATTTTATGTCGTGTCATAACCTCATATATAGGTGTCCAGCGAGGAAACGTCGAAACTCTTAATACAATTTTAAGAATATTTTGTCTAATAAACTACTTGGATGTTCCGAATGACTGAGCCGCAATAGGAACTTAAAAGTTGTTTTGAAAACGTACTTTCTACGCAAAAATTTTCATTGCTGAAACATAAACACTCCAGAAACATGTAAATTATGTACTATTTACAAAAGAAATAAATCTATTTGTTCAAAAGGAAAAATTAACTCAGAAATAAAAAAGCGATCAAATTGAGTATTTTTTTCTGACTTTTGTAATATGTTTTATATTACAATATAGGCACTTCACAAATTTGCTAATTTAATAATGCTTACTTATCAAATCGAGCAATGTTCTTTCACCCCGAGACGCAATAGCAATGCTGTTTGTGTATGTCATAATTGATTGAACAGCTTTCTTGCGTTCTCAGAGTGAATGAACAATTGAGGAGGAACAATCAAAACGATACTGTCCACTGGTAGGAAAATTGAGTTTGATATGAAATCGTGTAGTTTTTAAAACGTTCTACAGGTTTCTGCTTTCACATTTCTTCAACACGCATTTTAACACATCAAATAAAAGGTATTTTGAAGAAAACTGAATGCAGGAGCATGTAGAGCTTATTAAAACTACACAATTTCATATCAATCTCAATTTTTTCTACCAGTGGACAGTACGCGTTTTGATTGTTGCTCCTCAATTATCGGTGCCCAGCCAGGAGGTGAAGGGGGGAGGCAAGCCATCTTGCAGTGACTTCGAGTGACCTCAACGTATATTTGGCGCAGTGGCCGGGCGAACTCAAAGCGCCTGTTACTCGAGGGCAGTTGGACGCACCACCTACGAGGAATAGATACAGCTTAGAGGAGTATGAGCTGTAATATGTCTGTGGCCTGGTGGTGAGGCTCCGCAAGCCACGCACAGTGTCAGCCTACACATTAGCTGCGGGATTTCTTGCTATTGCCTCTGTTTTTTCCTTCAATGGAAATGAAGCCATTTTAGGTTACTTCTTCATTTTGAGGCAGTCAGGGGACAGCTTTAGAGGGAGAATAGCTAATGGCGTCTGGTGGCCTGGTGAGGCCGCCACACAATGTGTCACGAAGGTTATTACTAGCTGCGGATTTTTGCTATTGCCTATTTTTTTCCTTCAATGGAAAATGAAATATTTTAGGTTACTTCTTCATTTTTAGGCATTAGGGGACAGCTTAGAGGGAGGACAGCTGTAATGGCGTCTGGTGGCCTGGTGCGAGGCCTGGGTGTCACGCACAATGTCACAAGTTGCTACATTAGCTATGATTTTTGCTATTTGCCTATTTTTTTCCTTCAATGGAAAATGAAATATTTTAGGTTACTTCTTCATTTTGAGGCATTAGGGGACAGCTTAGAGGGAGGACAGCTGTAATGGCGTCTGGTGGCCCGGTGCGAGGCTCGCGTCACGCACAAAGTGTCACGAAGGTTATTACTAGCTGCGATTTTTGCTATTGCTTATTTTTTTTTCCTTCAATGAAACAAAGATGAGTTATTCATTTTGAGGCATTAGAGGTATTTTAAACCCTTTGCCGACTCCACACGACCGTAAAGGTTCCGCCATTCCACGTTTTTTTTTGAGCCTGGCGTGTTTATGATAGCAAAGACCGACGCAAAATGACTGTAAGGGGGTTTCTTGGGAATGGTAGTATTTACTTATTACACAGCTAGATAGTATTTTCGTCGCACCTACAGATCACAGGGTCCGTTTGTTTTATAATCCAAATTATATGTGACTGTGCGAGCCCCCCCAACACTTCAGACATGAACAGCCAGCCAAATCTCCCACCGCCTCCTCCAACATCAATTCTAACTTTATTTATCACAATTCAGTCGTTGGGTCAAATATAATTACATCTTAAATAAACTATACACCTTAAATTCCAAGAACGTGTGCATTACAACAAACTCAAATAACTGTCTGCATTTTAATGAGTCCCAAACACTTCAGAGATGTGAACAGCCAGCCAAACATCCAACGCCTCCTCATATAATAGTAATGATTATAATCATAAAATTAAACATAACAAAATTAATTACATATTTTTCAACAAAATAAATAAAACCAACATTACTACCTAATTTTTCCTTTTTTCTTACAAAAAGGAAACATTATCGATAATAATGTTAACTATATATAAAAAATCAAGAATATAAAGATCTATAAAATTTACAAACTATTGTTTATATGAAGAAAAAAATAGTTCTTTAACGATGATGATTTAATATATATTTTATAATATATAAGCATTTATTTAATAGTTATGTACATAAATATACTGCATATAATACATTTTAACTATAAGTATAGTAAAATTTACTTCTATATTGTGACATACCAGATTTTTTCAATTAGTTATGAAATCTAAAGGATTATCTAAAATAACACTTTATTAGCAAAAAGAGACTGGTTGTCATGTTACCGGAGTGCAAGATATAAACAATGTCTATTAGTTCAAAAGCGGACATAAGTAGCATCCGTGAGTAATTGGTATAAAATAATGACGTAGATGACGGCGCGAGGTAGATTGCATAATTTTGTTTTAAACAAGAAAGTAAAGGATAAAAGAAAGTTGACATGTTGCAGAAGGATACAAGAAGATTCATTCCAGCTCTTGACACCATAGCGATCGATCAGGATGCTAGATATATAGCAGTTTATTTGAACAGAAAAATTTACTCGAGTTCGCGTGCAGTGATTTGTCGTTGTTAGTATTCAAAAGATAGAATTCAGGAAATTGGATTATACGAAGGCGAATAGAATACCAAAAGTGGACTTATATGTACGGGTGGGACTTCTGCAAAGTGTACAAAAGTGGGACTTATGGTAGTGTCTCGTAACCCAGCATTGTTCCGATTTCGTCCAAACATTGAACTAGCGCGGCACCACTCGTTGCGCAATCCGAATGGGACACGTTGAAAACATAGCTTCGCCCCTGTAGACGAATAACTCCTGCTTACTTCTGACTCTTGATGTAACCTCATTTGATAGTATGCCTTGGTTGAAGTCAGTTGATGGGAAGTATCCTTTATTAAGGAAATTGAAAATAATATCTCGTCAATTTTAGCGGTACATCTCTGAACGAACTGTCAGAGTTCAAGTGACGCGTCTAAGCATAAGCGCAAAGCGTTGTCTCGCTTTTTTTTTCACAATTACAATTGATTTTACGTAAGCTGTCGTTGCCCTTTTATTATGCCTTCTAACATTTCTTCAATTTGTCTTGAAATTCTTCTGGTACGCCACTGGTATAGGTAAAGGTGTCCTTTAAACGGCGTCTCGTCCGTGAGTTGGATACGGAACACGCAATTTTACTGGTTTCGATTGTTTTCGAACACCTTCTTGGCGCTGATGTAGAGTAATCTCGATAACTTGGCCTTTGTTCGTCGTCTAGGAGGGAAGCAATTAATCTTTTCTTCAATCATTTATTCAAGTCATTTGTCACAGATGAACATAAATCTATTTCATCATTAGTTTCAATTTTTCATTTGATTTCATCGTTGTGTTAATTTTGCATTTCCACGACCTATCAATCACAGGTTTTGAATCTATAACATCATTTTCAACGAGAAAATCGATGCCTAAAATTACTGCGTACGTGAGTCCTCTTACGACGAGACACGGCGTGTCATACACCCTGCCTCCTATTTCCAATGGCGCATATATTTGTTTTCGCATTGGGCTTGACTTGTTTCCAACTGCAGTCGTAATTCGCGTACTCCTGACTGGCAATTGAGGTACTTTCTAATCTTCGAGTTCCTAGCACATTGCAAGTGTCTTCATCCATGATGGTTGCTATGGATGAAGGTGTCCACTAACGCCTTCATCGTCACGTTACCACAGCGTACTTCAACTACTGGGCAGCGGTATTGGTACCGTTCGTCGTGGCCATATCTCCACACGACACCCATTGCGATCACTCACAGAAATTACAGGAACCGCCGTTGTATCTCTGCTTGGAACGTTGTTCGACATGGGGTCCCGCTCACATCGAACCGTGGCAGTTTCCCGATGTTACGTCTGATGTTGGTGTTTGCCTTCCAATTCTTCATTATTTTCTTCCTCCTTATTCTTGCGTTTGTTTTGTGGATGTTTCTGTATTAGCTTTCCTCCTGTTTTGAAGTCCGATCTTCGTTTCATTCGGAAAGTTATTTTCCGCACTCGGATCGTTCTTTTTATTGCTTGGTTGGTCACTCTGTTTGGTTGATTTCGCCTGTGGACCTCCCACGCGCGTAATGATAGCGTTGGTCGTCGTGCTAGCTTTACCTCCCTTTACGATATTACGGCAGATAATATCGTAATTACTTAACAATCGCTGGAATGCCTGATGTCACGTGGAGCAACATTTATTAGTTTGTATGCCATATGGAAATGTCTGTCAACAAACAACAATTTCTTTGTCTTCCATAGGTGGCGAACATAACTCTGAGCGCGGCGATTTTCCCGCACACCGCGCATGCCGCTGCTGTCGGCTTGTAGTACGCGTTCATGACTGTCATCTTGTGGTTGAGTTGAATTTCCTCGCCCAATATCTATTTAAAAATCTTTCAATTTTAAATTCTCGGATTGTTTGAGGAAACGTTCAGAGTTTCTAACTGTTCTGCGTTTTTTTGTAAAATTACGATGTAACAAGTGAGTTTTATATTGCTCCGGCAGGCGACTAAGAGCCGTAAAACTGTTCAGTGTCATCAAGAAAGCAATACGGATGCCTCTTCTGGGAGATCCTGAAAAACTTCCTAAAGTAGGCGGTACATTTAAGTTTAAAGTGCGCGTTGAACCTACGGCGACAGACATGGCATTCACCGTTGCTTGTAAGTTTGTTTAGTTTACTTGCACTCTAAACGTTCTTGCGCGCTCTCTTCCACCCGATCAGAAATTACTTTCAATTCTTGTACGACTTTGTCTTCATGTTGTTTCGTGCGGGCTTCGACGAAGTCGGTTACTGCATCTATTCTAGTGTTCTTTTCTTCACACTTATTTTGTACAGTTTCTATTTTCTCCGCCTGTTCTTCCAACTTCTCCGTTTGTGCTTCCAACTTCTTATCAACTTCGTTCTTCCATTCGGCGGCCCAGGTTTCCTGCGCGCGCTGAATAGCTTCGACTTTGTCGTTGACGGTATTTATTTTGGTCGTCAACTCCGCAGCTAAAACTTGTTGTTGTTCTTTCAGCTCCGCAGCTAACGCCTGGTTTTGTTGCTGGATATTTTCTTGTAGTTGTTGAATATTTTCTGTACTTGCTGAATTTCTGTTTTATTTCTTGCTGAATATTTTCTTGTACTTGTTGAATTTCTTGTTTTATTTCTTGGCTGAATGGCGTGTTCTGTTGCTGAATATTCTCCATTTTTATTTGTAAGGGTTGTATGAAATACCCAATAATGCCCTCAGGTTTATCATGGGTCATTCGGACTGGACTGGTGGTGATTCCACCCTGCACGTCCAGTGATGTTTCTGGATTTTGTTCATGATTCGATTCAATCGGCGTCTCCTCTTCCCGCGGCGACGCCCCCTACCCGCGGTCCCGTCCTTCCGAATCCTGATCTGGAATCACCGGTTACAGGATTTCTCTCTCCCACCAGCCCCCAGATTCCATAAATTCCATCTCGCTATCGTGAGAAGTTGAGGCCTGTTTACAAAGAAATACGACACAACAAATTGTTGTTCACCAAGTACCCTAACACCTCCTTGGCCAATGCAGTGAGAAAGAAATATCACTGAGGAATCACAATGCTACCTTGCAAAAACACTCAGAATGCACTATGCACTTTTAAAAATAAGAAATCACAACACCACACTGCACTGAACAGACAAAATAAATCACTGCTGAAAGAAATTCACCACAATGCTGTACTACATTATTTCACTATTGCCACAATGAGTCATAACCTTTCTGTATTCCACCCAATTGCTGTTAATTGAAAGGCAAACCTTGTAATCATTTAACCCAAAAGTAGGAATAATTTTAGATGAATAAGCATAATTATTTTAATTTGGAAAATAAAAGTCCTGAAACATTACAGTAACCAATTCCTTTAAACAAAATTGCGCTTCGCATGTACGCCGAACGACTGACGAATGTAAAATGACCTACTTAATGATACCCGCGTGGGTGCTAAAATGGCACTATATCGTGCCCCACAAGTTGGGCGCCAAATTTTGCGACGGAACACACGTCGTGAGCCTGCCTCCGACGTGCCGCACACAATGCAACCTGTTGCGATATGAGTCGCTAGCTCTAAGGATGCATATCGCACGGGGCGTTACTGGCGTCGTTCTTGACGTCCACTGCCGTCCTGACGTCAGACCTCTCGAGTTGTTTCGAATCGCTTGCCCCATGAGGCTTATGTCTGAAAATGCACCTGGGTGGGGAATACGCAGGCTGAGTACTCAAAGCAAAACACTTGTGGCTCTGCATACAAGGCTGTATATTCTACACTCAATGAATGACAAACAAAAAAACACACAAATTCAACAAAATAGTCTGACAAACAATCACGCACAGAACGCGACCTTCGTGCTCGGAAATGAATATTCGGAGCCATTATTGCTACCTCTCTTCACAATAATAGGTATTTCGAACGATTCATTTAATGAATTGTACTTTATACACCATTTGGTGCAGGCATGCCTTGGTCTTAAGGATCCAAAGAATACAAAGTTGAACCTTCCTACTCTGAATTGCTTTCATTCCTGACAAATGGTTCTTAATCCATAATACAATTTCCACCCTCTACTTCTTAAACAAAATCCTGACATAGAGCAAAATTAATCAAACTATTTACAACACCCTTTAACACTTAATTAATTGGGTGAGTTGTTGTTTAAAGTGAATTAATTCATTTCTGTTCTTATGGCTTGGTTCAGGAGTTCCACACATCAACGTCTACAAATGTGGCTTGAGATATACTCTAATACTTGGAAAGCCTTTAAGAAACAAACAGTGTGGTTTAGCATCTTTCAATTACATTTCTGTCGTTTCGCAACCGTCTGTCGCACGGGTACTCACGCTTCTCCAGTGGGGTTTTACGAACTGGCCTAGTCGATTGCTGCGAGCGGCGCCTGGCGCCTGGCGTTTGGGGTCGGGGCGATCGCGCTCACGCACCTCCGCCTCTTCTGGCAGAGCTTGCCGCGACGGCTCGTGCCGCTGGCGACGCGCCGGGGTAGCCTGCCTCCACGATCCTCCGCCCTCCTTCCGCGTTTCCGGACCAATTTTCTCGGCCGGAGTGCTCCTCGCCTCGCCTTCTGCGCCCGTCTTCCTTCCCCAACATGCTTCTGGCGGTGTCGGTGAATGGTTATCGCCTTGGCTCTTGCTTCTGCGATGACGAAGGCGATGCAAGAAATTGTTTCGGCGTACGCTGAAAAGAGTCCGATTCAGCCTCACTGAATCTGCTACTAATTCGCTCACTGACACATGTTTCTTCCGTTGTGAGTTATCAACAAAAACGAGTACAATGTTCGTTCTCTTCCGTATTCGGCTGAAACAATCTCTTGCAGTTCACTGCTAGCGACTACCGATCCGTCCTCTCCGAGATTTTTCTGAGAGTCCTTCAACTTTCAAAGGAAAAATTCTTGCCGTTGGCTTCCCCTCGTTTTTTCGGATACCGGCCAATCACAAGATCTCGTTCCCAAGCTTATCTTCGAATTTTATTCGTGACGTTGCTCGCTCGACGCGGCCGCGGCTGCCGTCAGACAGTGATGTGGTTCTCGCGCCCCACCAAAGCGAACTATCGAAGACGGTATTTTGGGAATTTTATATATGGTCTGGTCCGCTGCCAGGGCGTATATTCGAGGTCGCCCAATATATGTATATATAAATATGTATATATATGTATATATATTATGACCCAATGGTCATGTAAACGTCAGGATTTGTAAAAACGATGCCAATTTCTGAATCGGGCGCGCAGGAGGACAGGAGTGAGACGAACGGTTCCGGGGGAACGAAGTCAAAAGTGGGGCGAGAAGAGACGCGAGTCATAAACGAGAAGAAGGGAGAGAGAAGGAGATGAGCGCGCATGGGCGAGGTGAGGTGCATCACCATGGAAGCAATCGGTGAGCATCAGGAATATAGGCGGGGAGAAGTAGTGACAAGGAAGTAAATAGCACCAAAGACAGTGGATATAATATTAGGTCGAGGGAATTAGACATAAATGTTCGTGAGTGATAAATAATTGAATGAAAATGGGAAGCATGTGGCGAGCGAGTGCGCGTGGGCCATCACTCATGCGGCAGACCAATAGACGGAACGATCTTGAGAAAACGCATGGTCGTAATAATACTGATCTCGCACAATAACATCGAAAGCGTGGACTGGACAAGCAAACACTGAGTCGGAGCGGCAACCACGCAAACCAGCCAGCGGTGCACCAGCGATAGGCTCCCACGCCACGTCAGGCAAGGCTCGGAACAAAGCAGCCGTGTTCCTGCGCCAAGAGAGTGGGAAATACAGGATGAGTAACCGAACATATAATAGCCATGTAATTAAGTGAATCTGTATACAGCCACGTTGGCCAGAGTGCATTAATGGGATAGGCGTACTAATAAACCATTACGTAGATAAGGGAACGAAGTAGAGGTTATACATGGCCGATACTCATAATGATTGCAATAATAATTACAGAATTGATTAGTCAGAGATTCATGTATTTATCGGTTTTGATAATCCAGTAAATGTACCAAAAATAGATGTTAATTTATATTAATGTAATATCATTTAAGAATGCAGACTCAAGTATGTACTAGTATCAGATTCTCCTTATGTTGAGTTCTCTGATGAATAAATGTGATTAAAAATTGGCAAAGTAGTGATTAATGAACTGTATGAAGGTAGAGAATGTATTAAAAATCACAGCCAACATCCTCCTCATAAAGGCGCTCCCCCCTAAAGGAATCCCTTGTCCCTTCATCATTTTAGAAACAGCAGCTTATTCTACAGTAAATTTGTAAAAGGGATCAGGTATTCTTTCTTGCGAATGGGCTCTGAGTGTATGCACCAACAATGAAACAATTACTTTAATGTAAAATAAACGCAAGAATGTTTTATTCCCAGAAGATAATAGATATTACAAAACATCGGTCCATTGGATGTGTAGAAGGTAAACAAAATAATGGTTAGCATTGTTAACTTTCAGCGATACTGATAAACATGAATAATTTTCTACTAACTACGTAAATATTACTAATGAACACTTTCTTCTGCTTTAAACTTACACTTCATACTGTAATTGGAGCTCCCTTTGTATGCAATTCTATTCACAATCACCCCGTTATTTCAATAGCTTGACCTATTTACAGACAATGTGTACCCTTCCAAAGTTCCTTCTATTCTCCAATAATCAAATTAGATTGTTTATCACATACGGCAAATTCCCACAGCTAATAATTCTCTCACAATCGTCTACCCCTTTCCAAATCACTGATCTTTACCGCCTAATAATGAGTTCCTTCTAGTAACAGCCTTACTGGTTTTGCTGCGTCTGAAATTCCTTCTCGAGCTTCACCAACTCCGGATGCGTTGGCGCGATGTGTCGAGCCGGGGCCGTCTCGCCTGCCACGTGGCCACGGCGCTTGTCCTCGCTGCCGACCCGGCCGCTGATGCAAAAATCCCCGCCGCAGTCGTGCTTCGCCGATACAGCGATGTCCATTCGCCGCCAGATCAGCAGCCGTCCTCGTTTCCACCTTCCAAATCTGTTTGTTAAGCCCGGCTGATGCTGTATTGCTATGTTCGTTTCACCTACGCTTCCTTTGTCGCACACGTGTCTACAAACTCATCACTTTCCTCGCCTCACGCCGTTTAATCTTACCGTATATCACTTAACCCGAGATCAATTAATAGTTCTCACCGTTTTTCATTGTCCTACGTTCGATTTTCGCCGATGTCATCGATTCTCTCAACTATATTTCACCGCCGCTATCATTAGCTTCTTCGCACACGTCCGTTACCTCTTCCACACGGACTCCTCCCTTCGCAACTGCCTCGCGTTCCTAATGATCCCCTTCTCAACTGTCGAAGTCTCGTACTTCGCGTTCCTTTCGTCTGCATGCCGCGGGACACTCTGCTCGGCTGAGTTCGCCCGGACGGTTGCCCCACTGCGCTGTTTAAACCATGCTTGCACCTGCGGTTATGTTCAGAAACGCGGTGCGTTTCAATATATATATGTATGTATGTATATATATGTGATATATAGTGTATATATATATATATATGTATATATATGTATATATATGTATATATATATACATATATATGTATATATATATGTATATATATATATATATATACATATATATGTGTGTGTGTGTATATATGTATATGTAACGTCTCCATTAAAACGGAAACGCCCTTGATAGATCGCTCTTCGAGCTTCAATATCTCGGGGCAGGAACTTTGGGTATGAGAAAGTGATGTGACACAGTAACATGGAAATCTACTATAATACGTACAATTTAAATCACGAAAAATATACACATTCATCAAATAGTGGAACAACTCAGCCTTCCCCAATAACACAAAATGAAGCCAGTTAGTTACATAACATTGCCGTAAAATTGTACAAGGTTTCCTTTTGGCAAAATCAAACAAGGCATACTTTTAGCAGAATTTAAACCTCCACGAATTTGTTTAAAAGGTGACAGTCTTTCTATACTGAATTTAGGGTGTTTCTCACATGAACTAACACGCAAATTTGTCGTTGTCCACTTTCTGGTCCGCACCAATCTTCGTAATGAAAAGTCGCAGTCTGGTTACTTTACGTGGCGCCTCCAGTCTGCTCGAAGGCTATCTGGCACTCCTGCTGCCCGGTGTCGCAGCGACGTCACTCCAGCTTTCCGTACGCTTCACCTGTCCGCCGGCGCGTTCCGGTGAAACTGAGCCCTTCTTCCTGCTCCGCTTGCCCGTCCGTCACGCAAATCGGTCAATCAGGCCCTTCTCTCGTACGCTTCATCCGCTCCGGCTCCCCTTCTCCTTTTTTCCGTCTCGCCACGAACGTGCATGCCTACGCCTCCAAGTTCTGGCGCGTCGCAAAATCGGATCTTTGCGTTATTACACCGAGCGTCGAAGCGTAATTTCGGATGGCTGCAGCGCTTGTACACGCAGACTCCACTGGATTTTACAAAACTCTCTCTGCACGAAATGAGCACTCTGAAAAAACGTTTACTGTTCTTACTTCGCCTGACCGCTTTCTTTCTAACGAGCTTCGCAGCGATTACTAATATGTTCGTATTGGCAATCACATTCCTATACCAACTAATCTCCACGCTACACCACCAATTATTCACTTTCACTACTAAATCTGCAGAGAACTTACGCGTTCGTCTACACCACCAGACTCATAGAACTAGTGCTTTCTGCCCGTGTCGCCGGATTAACGGAGAAGACCCCAGCTGCTGCACCGCTGTATAAATGCGGCCCTGACGTCATAGAAACCCCACGCGCGCCGCCCCTCCGTCGAAATTGCCTCGCCGCTGCTTGGCCGACACCGACAGGTCGCGCCTTTCTTGCGTGCTGCACTCGATGTTATTAATCACCCGGCACCGTCGAAGATGAGAGTGCCGTGTAAGCTTGCGGCCAGGCTACACGAACGCTCACATTGCCTCCTTCCTTCCTATCCAAGATTCAGTACTTTGGCAACAAAGTTGTAGTGCTATAGCTGCCTACATGCTCACCGTCGTTGTCTATCAAACGAGCAACATTGGGAGCTGGGCAATCCGCTGCAACTCACACGGTCCTTCGAATAGTTTGTAGAATTTTGCGAACATCCTAAGGCGAGGTCGATACTCGGTGAACCAAATACAATTCTGCCGTCCCACAGTAAATTGATGTTTCTTTGCATTTCGTCTTTTCATGTGCTCTTCTGCCCCGGAGAACTTGTTCAGTCATCGTCGGTTGTTCGCCCGCATATCTTCTTCTCGGTCGAGCATCTCCAGCAAAGAGGTGGTTTGGTCCCGGCGCACTTCCCATGGCGTAGCGCCGATGCTCTCATGGACTTCATGGTTGAGCCACACATTGATGTATGGACAATAAGTTCTATCTTATGGTGTCGCTGGTGACAGGAGTCCTGAAAGGCGGGATAGTTCCTTCATCGTCCGCTCCAGTGGATTTACTTGAGGGTGTATGCTTGAATATATTGGAGTGACGTCAGTTCCTTGTAACGCCTGACGGTAGTGGCTTGCTTGTGAACTGTGTACCGTGGTCACTCAATACCTTCCGGCATATTCCCGCTAATCTCGAAACGTGCCATCAATTGGCGCAGGCAGTTAGCAGCATTAGTTTATTAAGAGGATATACCCGCGTAAACTTGAAAATGCATCAACCAT
The DNA here is from genome assembly GCA_964035755.1 of Teleogryllus oceanicus. Taxonomy (NCBI): domain Eukaryota; kingdom Metazoa; phylum Arthropoda; class Insecta; order Orthoptera; family Gryllidae; genus Teleogryllus; species Teleogryllus oceanicus. The sequence goes on along the minus strand of CAXIVR010000002.1, from coordinate 182,967,430 downwards.
TAACAGTAAGTACTTGTTTCCGTTGGTGGTTCTCGGCAGTGGTCCATAAATGTCAATAGCCAGTAATTCATTCCGCTTACTTGGTATTACTGCATGCATTTCGCCTGCATATTTGCGATTAGGATGTTTCGTCGTCAAACACGTCTGGCATTGTCCGATGATGCGTCGCACGTCGCGCGCCATTCCCTTCCACTAGCACAGTTCGGCGGATATGGATTATCTTCCGCGCCCCGAAATGCGCATTTCTTGCAGAACGTATTGCACCAACTTCTTATTTTTCCTCGGCATCCAGATGCACACTGGAGGCCGATGGTGCACCCTGACGGTTGCGAGGCCTCGAAGTAAACGCCATCGGTCCGGATCTTGGTCATGTTTCACTTCTACGCGAGTCATCCTCCTGATTCGTTTCATTTCTAGAATTTATCATCCTGCCTTGCCATAGCAATTGCTGCTGCCCTTGTTCCCACTCGAAGTTGTTCTGGAACATTCAGTTCGATCGGAGCTATTACTACAGTTCCTTGATGCCTTATTCGCGCACCATCTCCTCGACCTAAACGACTTAATAAATCGGGGAGTCTGTTTTCTCTTCCCGGGCAATATTGCAATGTGAAACTAAATTGTTGCAGCCATACTATCCACCGTTTTAATCGGTCATTCTCCGTATGACACTTATCCAAGAACGTCAAGGACTTATGGTCGGTTCTGATCACAAACGTGCGGCCCGTCAAATATTGCCTTAGCTTCATAATTGCCCAAACAATCCCAGCGTTTTCTGTGACCGAGTAATTCAACTGTGCTCCCTTCAGTGATTTGCTCACTAACTGTACAATCTTGCGTTGCCCGTCGTATTCTTGGTACAGAATGGCTCCTATCCCGTAAGCACTACTGTCTGTTTGTAATATCATCTCCCTGTTGAAATCGGGGTGAGCAATGACATGTTTCGGCGGAACATATTCTTAATTGCCTGACAGTGCGATCATGATTTCGTTCCACGCCATTTCTGGAGTTTTCTTTAAGAGCTTGTATAAAGGGCCTACGATCATCATGCGTAATTCGGGCAGAACCGATTGTAGTAGTAGAACATTCCTAACATGCTTGGAGCTGTCGAATATTACGTGTGCGCAGGTATTTTATCTATCTCCCTCTTTCAATAGAATACCGCCTTCGATATTTCGTATCCTAGAAAAATCAAACTTTACTCACACAGAAATCTGTTTTTTCCGTTCAGGTTAAATTGTTATCAATCAATACTGAAAGATCAATTCGATCATTTAAATGGTCTTCAAACGTCCTGGACTTAATCATATCATCGACATATAATGTCGCGCGCTCATGCAGACTGCTGCAAAATACGGTCGAGTAATGCACGAGCGCCAAAACGCCATTTTTCGCCCAGCGCGTACCGCGAACACATGTGATTCCTTGAAAGGTGAAACCCGTATATTGTTGATCCGACGCGACGGCATTTGCCAGCAAGCGGCGAAAATCAGTATTGCGAACCACAACCGCCAAAATTAATAACCTCACTGATTCTGGGCGGCACGTCGCGACAAGGCACTGTTGGTCATGTTCAGCCTCCGCGTCCAGACACAAATCGTATGCTACCGTCTTCTTTTAACTATCAAGATAGGATCGTACGCCGTGGTCGCCTTCCTTTATAATCCGTCGTCTAACATTCGCTTAATTCAGCGTTCGCAGCCGGTCTCTATACGCAATCGGAATTGGTAATTTTTTGCATTAAATGGCGTATCATCTGTTACCTGATCGAAATTGATATTCTTTCGCTTAAGTTTCTTTTTAATACGGTTCTAACCTCCTGTTAATAACATTTGAAGTAAACGCTTGTTTCTGATCAACAGTAATATTATTCTTCTGTCTGTCTTTCTCTCAATTTCTCAATATCTCATTTTCTTCTCTCTATCCTACACATTTCCCAATTTCTTCGAACTGCCTTTCTCCTCTTTCATCCTTCATTCCTTCCCTCCCTCACCTCGACTTCTTCTTTCTCCCACATATTCTCACCGTTGACTTAACCTGCCGCTTTTCCATGTTCACAACTAATTTGCTCTTCCAAAAATCTACGTCAGTATGAAAGGATATATCAATTTCTTTCACTACCAAACAGATCACATCATAGCTTCTTACCGCCAATCTTCATTTCAATCATCACCTGCTTTGTGATAGGATGCGATTTCTTCCCCCATGCGCCTACTACTCTTGTATTACTCATAGGCAGCACTAACACCTCAACATTTTTCCTCACTAATTCCTCATATGTTTCCCCCGCTATCACAGACTTTACCGATCCAGTACCAATCAGCGCTCGACTCATTATCTGCCCATTACCCTGACCTTGATTATTGACATCGTAATGTTCCGCCGCGACCTCTTTTCTAGTTCCATTTTCCGTTTTTCTACCATACTTGTAATCACAGGGATCGCGTTTTCGTTGTATTCCGGGTTCGACCTGGGATCCCGTCTCAAATCGAACTCCCGGTGTTTCCCGAACTAGTTGCGCCAGGTGTGCCGCGATTTCTGCCCATTTCTGGCGATCGTGCCTGCCGCGCCGAGCCGCCTGTGCCGAGGTCTGTTACAGGCGACCCCGACGGTGTGTCGTCGTTCATCCCGTTTCAACGGCCTCGCGACCGCCTTCCTTCACCCCTTCACGTTGCCTACTTGCCGTCTTCCTCTCGTACCGCCTCTTCGACTACGGAATCGCATTAATATTTGAACTGCCTGCTTCGCATTCTGCTAGCACTCGAACGTGAGAACGTACTTCAAGATATCTGGAAACGTTCCACCGTTCTAACTTCCACGCTTCTTAACAAATTCTGCGCGCCAAGCGAAATGTCGCGTCAGACGCATATGACTTCTTCGTCTGATACTGGCGGAGTAACAACTCCTAACGCCGCGATTTTCCGGGCCGCATAATCGCGCATTGTTCTACATGAATTTCGATAATATGAGCTCATTAAAGAAATCTTGAAATTCATCTGCTGTTCTTTTCCCCAATACCGATCGAGAAATCTGGCTGGCTGGGTACGGGCTCAACGTTTCAAGCCATGCTTTAGCGTTGCCTTCCATAACCTGATGCAAAAGCATTGTTTTATGGCTTTCGGATATTCGATAAGATGAAGAAATTTGCAACGCCTTCACAAACGCGTTCGCCTTCGTTCGATGTCTCGAGAATTTTAAAGAATGAGGAATATTAATATTTCCTCCCATGGGCCCCTCGTTCCACCTTCTGCTTCGGCTCCCTCCTTAACATCCTGATCTCGCCCTACCTCCTCTCAATTCGGGTAGTTTCCGCTTCAGCCCTGGGTTTCGTTCCTTCACGAACTTTGAACTTGGTTACGAATTTCGCCTAACTGTTCACCGTGATCCCTGTTTTGCCTCTGCAACTCCGTCGACAAAGAGTGAATTCGGCTCCCGACTTCCCCGAGTCGCTCTTCTACTAAATTTCTATATTCCACGACCCGCGCCGCAACTTCTTGCCAGCTCGTCACATTTACCACTGACCGTATCATGGACCGTTGAATTTGTTCTAATTTATTGTCGATTTTTATACGACTTGTTTTCTTAATTTCTTCCGCTAATCTTGCCTGTTCGTCTGCTTTTCGCGACTGTTTCAATTTTCCGCTAATCTTTGCCCCTGTTCGTCTGCTTTCGCGACTGCTCTTAATTTCTTCCGCTAATTTTTGCCCTTGATTTTCAATACTTGTTGACTAAATGCTCGCGCGAAGTTTCAACAATGCCTGCATTAAATTTCTCATCGCGTCTTCTTTCTCGTCGCTGTCCTTGCTGGTGTGGCGTGCTCTCTGTCGACTCAGTGCGATCTACGGCGGCCTAGCTGCTGCCTCTTGTCTCGTAAACCTAGGTTTTCCATCTTGAAGAATTCGTCCTTCCGTCTACCTCACTATCCCTATCACTCCCTGGATCTCTTAGGTTCCCTATATTCGGATTTCCTGCCATACTTAGTCTTCTTTATGTCTGCCTTGAGCACCTTTACTAACACACTCTTCCAAAATACAATACAAAACACTTCACTGTACAAAGAAACACTTGCTGCAAAGAGACACAATATTAACACTCAATACAGGCCACAAAAATTGCTCACTTTTGATCTGTGTCTAGGGTTCTCCTTGCTTACCTGGATTTAATCGGATCACTGCTCCACAAGTATGGGGCGCCAAACATATAACACGCCCACCTACTACCTTCCAGCCGGTGGCGATGAAGCGTGAAACTATGAATGCTCGTGAAGCGAGCCTGGTGTTCATAGCTCAGGAAGCAGGATCTTTCGGGTATGAGAAAGGTCTGAACCCTTGACACAATGAATTATATAAAATTCTGGTAAAATGAGCATATATTCAGTAGCAATACACAGTGGTACAAATATACATTAGTATGTACTTATAGATGGTCACTGCAAAGAAAACAGAAACAAAAGAACAGAAATAATACAACCATAAAGAACGTATAGGCGTCACCTTTGACTGCCTGATTACTTCAATACGCACTATTCTACAATACTTTGCTTTCTACCTCCTTCCTCAATTATTTCGTGTACCTCACTTAACTTCTTTGTTAATCTAAAGTTTTCTCTGCACGGCCCTTAGCACTCCTACAATTATTCTATTATAGTCTTCACAGAGGTCAAGCCTTTGAGCGCTGCGCATTTATTACAATGCTGTTAACTCTACTGACAAGAATAAATCGTGACACACACGTTACTAAATCAAAATTCTTTACAAAATTATATAAACTGATTATCCCTGACATCACAATGGAAGCATATTTTCAATAAGATTACTTTTACATTACATGAAATTATAATTTACTTTACAAAAGTTGTACAAGCTTATGGTATTCAAAACGAATTTATCAGGCGTACAGCGAATGAAATCTCAAAACTGCCGCTCATACGTTCGAAATATTATTTCCAATAATTACTTGGAACTTTCTACCTATTTTAAGAGGCTACGCCTGCGTTTAAAGCTACACAGTTTCCCAACAAATTGTCGCATAGAAGCTGCTAGTTCACCCTCGACATTTCTTCCTGCCTGCCGTCAGTTAACCTTTGTCTGGCCGCTCGCAGTCCTCGCCACGTCACTTCTGACTGGTCTGATGTCCCGCGGTTACAATTCACTCTTCTGCCTGATCTCAGTGACGCCGCCACACGTCCAAATTCCAAACCTTCTCTCGTCCTCGCGCTCGTACCATCCACGGATTGGTCCAAGTCCTTCTCGCCTACGCTTGAGTGTTGGAGTCGTCCTTCTGCCGCCTGCCGCGTACCCGTTGCTCGCTAACAGTTTTAAATAACTAACGTGCTTGAATGGACTACTTCTAGCACTCGGCCGACATACCACACTTTGATGTGCGTGGTCGCGGTACAAAATTAAATACTGATTTCGTTCAGAGTCCTTCTGTGCGAATTTACTTCGATTATGAAACTATTTCAAGTTCGAGCAGCTTATCGCTCGCTTATCAAGTAATGGTAGCAAATACTGTACATAATTTTGCTTCTGGAGTTCTATCACTTATTACCGCGTTTCAACCGCTTACTTAAAGCAGTAAAATTATACTCCTACTCAACTGATTACACCACAAAGAATTTAGTTGAGTCACTGTCGCTGTTGAAGTCGTAAGAGAGTTTCACTGAAGTGTCGTGGCATTTATGCGACTGCCTGGGGAAAAATTCTTGAGGTAAACTTTTCTCCTTCGCGCCTCTCGAGTAAAAACATTATCGCCAACTTTGGGCATCGGAGTGCGAAACCTGCGGTAGATGTCGCCTTCTCGGACCATCGCCCGTCTCGTACCATTTCTGCCCTTGGTCTTTTGTGCGGCTTATGGTGGCATTACGGTCTGCATAACCCGTGACGTCACTATATATATATATATATATATATATATATGTGTGTGTGTGTGTGTGTGTGTGTGTGTGTTTTATATATGCGTGTATTATATATGTGTATTATATATGTATTATATATATGTATATATATGTATATATATATATATATTATTCTTTCTGAACTGTTGTAGATATTGAGAGGTGGTTTTCATTTTAAATTACAGGCGCAAGGGGCACATGATCACAAGATAGTATAATCTATTGCATTTTTTATTGCAGAGATGGGACTCATTTTGATTTTTTAAATGGAACTCTATATATTTTTAGTCATCATAACAAGTAGCAGAATGAGTTCATAACATGAGCACGTCATATGTTTCTACAACAAAATTTTCGAGAAAATAAGAGTTTTAAAGACGCAATGCCGACTGCTGGTTTCCGTAATTTGAACAGAAATTCCGGTGATATGCGGCGAGGCCATTCCTTCACATTGATCTCTATGGTAAACGTTTTCAGTCTTTCAAAGAGTAAAACGTTTTACTTAAATCGACGTAATTTCTCGAAATTTTTTGTTATAACATATGGTTATTTGTATATTTATGAACTCGTCTCTTCATACGCTTGTTACGATGAGCTAAAAATCTATAGATTTCAATTTAAAAATCAAAGTTAATAATATATCTGCAATAAAACTGTAATAGATAATATTATGCATAGACTTATATAAAAAAATTTCTAGCAGAAGTTTTAGTAAAACCATTCAATATCTTCACTGTTCAGGAGAAAATTGAAGGGAAATATTATAGGCTACGTGTGTGTGTGTGTGTGTGTGTGTGTGCAGAGAGCGAACGCCGGCAGGGATCGCCACAAGGAACAGACACGAGTGGGTATATACTAATTTATTTACACCAATTTATGTACACTCATTTTACAGACCTCACTGAAGGTGTTTGTCGGAGCACTTGCAGCAGCGCCCTCTTCAACACGCCCTGCGGCCGCGCGCCTGTGATTTTAACAACCGACCGAGTCGCAACTTGGCACCTGATGTGTCTCGGCAGACAATCTGCCCCGAAGTGTCGAGCATACTTCACAGTGCTCGAGACTCGAACACCTACACGTGCCTACAGCACTTCCGCGCCAGACTTAGCGGACAGGTTTTTGCCGTATATGCTCGAGTCACATGACTTCCTGCGTAATCTTTCCCCCACGCACTCGTCTTGAGGCCTCTGCTCTCTGCTGCAATTTTCACCTGGCACCTACAAGCCTCCCCTTTTGGACTTTCTGAAGGGTTTGCCTTTGTTCGGAAGTTTTTCATTTTTAACTCCTCATCCCTATATCCTTGCAACTGTCTCTCTGGAGCAGGAGTCAAGTCCAGGATGCTACAATATATATATATATATATATATATATATATATATATATATATATATATATATATATATACATATATATATATATATGTGTGTGTGTGTGTGTGTGTGTGTGTACAGGAACCCACCGTTCACATGCACTTACCCCTCGGTACAGACACCCCTCCTCCGGTCATTTCGTCATGCGCACTCTTCACGCAGGCCGGCTCATGCGCACTTACGCCGCCGGCAAAGTGTCTGGAGTCGAAAACAGTCCCCGCTTCTCTGCGAGCCTCTTCGATTATTGAATTTATCACAGGAACAGCTCGGTTAATCAACCCAGTAGACTTAGCCGCTAATCCCTAAGGACACCATAAAATCATCATGGTATGAGGCGCTGCCTATTTTCTCCGAGATCGCTGCGTGCCCATAATTGTGCAAAAGGCGACTACAATTAAAAAGCAAAGTAGGTTGCTAAGGGAGGGATAGCCTAGAGCAAATCGACGGAAAAGATTAGTGAAAGATTCCTGAAGCCTGATGATCGAACCAAACAGAGGCAAAGCATTACGCACATGACAGAGTTCAAAAATTTCCAGATGGGGTAGGGAGAATAAAGCGAGGGAGCAACAGACCATCAGGAAAAAGACACTTGAGATGACTTGATAGAGGACATTTGATCTGAGAACTTGGTGGGAAGAACTAGTGAGGGACAGACTGGATAGGACGAGCTGGAGAGAGAAAGACTTGGTAAGACGAAACCTAGGCAAATTTGTGCGGAAGGCACCATCTACTGTTGTGCGACTATCTACTGGTCAACTGATGTCACTGCAGCGCCTCTGACCGGAGGTTCCAGGGTTCCGCTCTCTTTGCAGATTTTCGACACCAGCTTTCAACCAGGCCGAATTCAGTCGCTGTCTGAGGAGAAATTCAGCGGCCGGCTGCTCTGATCGATAGTCTTCCGTGATTTCTCCGATAAACACCTGACAAATGCCAGTGCAGTACCCTATCAAACGGGCCAGAGATTGCGCGCGATCTGCCTTCTCTCCTTGCTCCCATCCTCCCCATACACAATACCCTGCTATTAATTAACATGCACTACACTACCACATATTCCGGGAGACCGGTCGGGAACTTAGAGCTTGTCCCGGCTGGGGCGGTGCCCCGCTGGTGGGAGAGTCCTGGTTAGAGGGAACCTGACTAGCCGACGGTAGATCGGCGCCGGATCTCGCCATCCAGCGGGAGAAGATCACCGCCACCTCCCGAGGAAAAACATGCACTACACTAACGGACTAATGACCAGTGCAGTTGACGCGCCCGGAAACATGAAAAAATCAATCAACTATCTACTGCCGGTCTAAGCAATACGACTATCCATCACTCAGTCGTAATTAATTGCGTGTGGTGGATCAGTCGGACCGACACCCTACAAGTAATTAAAAGAGTGAGCGAACGCAGGAAGGTGACGTGTGACAGCCCTGTCTTGATGATGATTCGTCACTTCGAGCATGGTCGCGGACGGCTGCTGATTTTCCGGGCATGCGACGGGATCACGAGATCCTTCCTGTTTCCAGACAAGTCCACTTCAGCTGCAAGCCAGAGACCTACAGCTGGAATTGTCCGGTAAAGACCTGCGGCGTGCAATCCCACCGAAGCGAGGTAACATGATCATCGCCACCAGTTTTTTTGTGAATTTGCCCATCTCCACTTAAATTGAACAATATTTCTGGACTAGAGATTCCTAAGTGAAATAGTAATTTTAAACTGTTCTTAAGAATTTTCCTTTTTGTCAATAAACGTGTTCCCGCCACTAGTCGGGTTACACTTTTACAAAATTCTATCTCTGTGTATTATTCAAATAACTAGTACATATAACACAATTTCTTTCGATCTAGAGCACCCAAACACTGGGGTTCTCAATCCGGGAGCAGGGATGACTGGTAAGATGCACACTTCGCGCCCACTAATCAAATTCAGCGTGTGCACTGTTATCCACCACTGCCTGCGCACCTGTGTGACTGTACCCCACCCGGGTCTCCGTTCGCATGGTTATTCATCGGTTTCCTACAATATAATTGAAGTCCATAAAACATATAGAGCACAAGACGTTTCAAAAACAAACATCTGCTCACATACATATTTGAGTATATTTGTTTAAATGCATTATACATACCATTTTATGTTGCGTTATATGTATTTGTAATATATCAACATTCTAATAAATTTAATAGTATATTCGTCAGTGTTTTAGATACTATTACTCTTCTATATTCAAACTAAAAGACAATTTGTTCATGAAGTATTATTAATAGGATTTTTTAAAATGGACTACAATTGTTATCCGCGCCACCACTCTTGATCCAATTTTGAGCGCGACCACTGGAAGGGTTAAACATGTATTGATTTGATTGTCTTTAATGTACATGATTTCAATTAAATATATGATATAATAATTCAATATCTATAATATTGAATAGGTAGACAATCAATTTGGCATGCCTTTAAAAAAGAAATTATGACTAATGAATTAGGAAATTCATGCACATTACCAATTGCTATAGGGTTGATAATAAATTCGGGTGTGGATGGAGTGACGTAATATATTTGCTGATGGTTTTAATTGATGTGATCTTTTGATTCCCAAAGTACATGATGTTGGTGGTGGGTCTTGAGTATCTTAATGCCACTGAGAGTGGACACCGTCAACTCTCCTAGTTAGGAATTCTTCCAAACGGAGACACACCTCGTAGCCAGTGAGAAGGCAATCCCTTTAAGCCAAAGAAAGTCTCAAGTAGTTACACGATGTTCGTTTCCGAAACCTCTTCCTATGAAATTCCCAAAATAATCGGTAAACTAAGAAATAAATATTCGGCCGGTTTAGATGAATTCCAGGATTCCTTGTTAAAGATCTGTGCGCCTGCCATTATACACCCGTTAACTCACATATTTAATTCATCATTATGCACCGGAACGTTTCCAGATATTTGCAAAATAGCTAAGATTAAGCTGCTCTTCAAAAAAGGCAACAAAAATGAAAATCAAAATTATCGGCCAATTTCACTTCTGTCACTTTTTTCCACAAATGTTAGAGAGAATTTTTTACGTACGAATGGAAACTTTTCTCAGTAAACACGACGCGATTTCAGATTGCCGACATGGATTTAGAAAATCAAAATCAACGGAAACAGCCATATTTTCTTTTCTTAAAGATGTCGCCTCATCATTGGATCAAAACGAGGAACCTATTGGATTATTTTTAGATCTCTCAAAAGCTTTTGACGTCATTGATCATGACATTTTACTTTCCAAATTACCTTCGTATGGAATGCGTGGTATTGCCCTAGATTGGTTGGTTCGTACCTTAAAAAACGATCTCAGAGAGTGGAAATGCTTTACTGGAATGATGGAACAATATGTACACACCTTTCCGACTCTTTGCCAATTGCACGTGGAGTTCCTCAAGGATCGATTTTCGGCCGTAATTTCTTCTTACTATATGTAAACGATACGCCCTAAACGATTCGAAACGGAAGAACGGTTCTCTTTGGGGATGATACGAATATTCTTTGCAATAAAGAAACCGTGAATCGTACAATATCAGATGTTTCAAATCGGTTCCGTACTAACAAATTGATAGTAAATGAAAAGAAAACGGTTTGAATGCAGTTTTTCATTTCAAATAAATTCAGTCTCTCAAGTCAGTCAAACTTCAAATGGAACGTCCATTTAAATGACTTGAACATAAAATTAAGTTCATTATGCTACGCGTTCAGAATTCTTTCAAATTCAGTTAGCCTTCATACTGCTCATTGTTTATATTTCGCGAATGTTCATGCCCGCCTGAGATATGGTATAATATTCTGGGGAAATACATCTTATAGCTCCCAGACTTTTAGATTACAAAACAGAATTGTTGGAATAATAACCAAATCCCACCCACGTGATTATTAGAAGCCTCTCATTATTAATCTAGGAATTTTAGCATTACATTGTCTGTTGATTTACGAATCTGTAGTGTCTGTCAGAAATGACTTGCTTAAGGACGGGAATATATTTTCAGAAAACGTCGTTATCTAGTACTATAACACCCGACATAGAAATCATATTCATCAGGTGACAATATCAACAGCTCATTACAAAAAAATCACATACGATACATGTTCATTATTTTACAACCTTTTGCCAGATGGCACTAAACGATTAAATTCGATAGAAAAGTTTAAATTCCAAGTGAAATCGTATCTGCTGCATAACTGTTTCTATACAATTAGAGACTATATCGAGGATCACAAGGAAAGTAACATTAATTTTAACAGTGATATTTAGTGCGTTATTTACCGTTTGGTCTGTATAAATGTAAACAACATGTAACAAGTATTGTACCGCAGACTCCGGATCAATGACTCCCATGTCGATGTGGTATTTCGTCCAGTTTCCCTGGTCCATTGAGCAAATGCTGAGAGGCCCCTTGCTTTGCTCCTGGACATAAATGTAACTTCATTATCTGTGTACGACCTCTAGATTGCATTGGTAAATATAGTTATTCAAATTATCGTTTCCATGTTGTCGCGGCAGGAAGTATTATCCCTTGACGAAGGACTTGATAGATAAGAGCCCAAATTTGTTGCTGATTTATCCTTGAATTTAGATTTTATTACATTGGAGCTTTTTTTACAATCCTTGAAAAAACGCTATTTTTTCTGTTTTCAAATTCAAGTAGTATATGACTTAGTACAGGGATCACAGAATTTTGAAAACGTGCACATAATTCACTTCCCCATTGCACGTCACACACAGTTTTTAACAGTTTTTGACGTAAAATAAATGAAGCTCCCCTTCATCGGAAAAGGTTATGCCGAGAGAGCTAGTACAACACTCATGTAAAATAAGATTTACTTCAGAATGCTGACCTCGGAATTGAAACTGCTAAGGAGACTAAGACAAGGAAAAAGCGAATATGTTAACGGATATTTTTTTTATATATTGACTTGATCTGTGTTTATCAAGTTCGGCTGCTGGTACAATAAAACACTTCATGTAAATGGCTTAGTCATTGGTGGTAAAGAGACATTTTCGACTTCAATCATGTGTATTTTTTGTATTATTTTGCACATGCACAGACTCATTGGCGACCATTTACTATCAATTTATATTTCCTATTCGTCGTCATCATCATCATCGTTGCAGGGGAGATTGATGACTTGTGGAGTGCTGTCCTGGAATGGACGATTGTTTGACACTATGGGTGTGCCATTTTTGTTTTCCAATATTTTGAAGGCATCGATCTGCCAAGGAAAAAAATAGATGGTGATTAGTACATGCCAAGTTTTGCTCTCTCGTCTGAACGATGAGAGTAAGAGTACACATTACCTTAATAAATGACCAAGCTTTTTAAAAAATATATAAATATTAAGGAAGGTGATTCATTTTGCGATATTTTTTGAGTAATGAATATAATGGAATAAATAATTTGAGGTAACATTTCTTAAACAATTTCTTAATCACTAGTCTTTCGGTCGAACAAGAAAACTCTGACTCCCAAATAAATGTTAAATAAAAACAACATTGAAGAATTGCGAAATTCTTCTTTTTCTTAATATTATTTATTATTTTGTTTGTTCGCAAATTTTTGGTCTCACAGAGATACCGCCCAGATACAATATCAAAGCATGGTAACATTTACATATTTAAAATCTTCAAAACAAATGAAGGGATTCTAACATATTTATATATAATAACAAGAGTTAACACTTAATAATAATAAATAATAATAATAATAATAAATAATAATACATAATAATAATAATAATAAATAATAATAATAATAAATAATAATAAATAAAAATAATAATAATAATATTAATTATGATGATGACAAAAGGAGGGAATTGATGGTATTCATGTTACTTAAGAGAATAAAACCAAGTTACGTTGTTACGAAGCTACCGGGGTTATGTTAGTTGTCGAGGTACAATTGTTTTTTGCTGAATGGTCGAATACGTAATTCGTATGTGGAGTTCGTATTATACTAGAACGTAAAATGTAATCATTTGAAGAATAATAAATGAATAATCTATCGAAAGGCTTTTAATCTACAACAACAACGACAAATGATAATAATAATAATAATAATAATAATAATAATAATAATAATAATAATAATAATAATAATAATAATAATAATAATAAAATTTCAAAAGTGAAATATTAAAATCCCACATGTCCCCCATGAACCTCCCGATTAGTGAGCATGTAATAATGATAATCGACTTCTACAGGCCGATGATAATTTTCCCCGTCCGTTTCCAGATCATATATTTTAGCACGACATCAGTCATGATACATAACGAAACGTTTCACTGAAACAAACACGTTCTTACAGTGAACATCAAGTCTCTGTATTTGTCGATTTTAGCCTGGTATGTTGTCATCATGTTGCAAATCAGTGACCCAAATTTTGTTTGCAGATTTGTCCCAGAGGGTAATTTCGGGTCTGTTGTGCTGAATTATCCTCTCGGTCAGAATACCACGGTCCAAGTATAACTTATGTTTCATTTTCAATGCAGCCTCTGGGTGACACTGATAGAATGGTGTAACAACTGCCTGTGATACCGTGCATTTCTTAACAAATTGGAATGGATAATCCGGCCCACCTGATCATGCTCCAATTTATATAAGGAGCATTCCAAAAGAAAGGAGCCGGAGGCCTAGGACCTGGCCCTGCGTGTTGAGGCACTTGTTCCACTGCGACTCAGGCAGTGAATGGCTGTCTCGTAATATTCCCGGGACTGTGTAGTGAAGGAGTTCCACACGTACTGCTTGTCGTCGGACGAGCTGAATCGTTTGTCTCTGAGCCTTCTTCAGGGAACCAAAATGGCGTAATTGAAGGGAGAGAAGTCTGGACTGTAGGGAGGGTGACCGAGAACCTCCCCAGGGGCGAATTCTCCGATAAACTGCATATACCGCAGGTATACCTAGTAATTCGAATTGTAAAATGAATGTTTGACAAGTTTCGTAATTCTCTAAAAAGTTATTGAGATTTTGAAAGCTTTAAAACGGATGCAAAAGAAACAACTTTGTTTTGCTACCGAGAGCCAGTTATTCTTCCGCATCCTATGCGTTATGAAGTGCGTTAGTCAGAAGTTACAAACGGTTCTTAATGCTGTCCAGAGAAGTCGCTAGTGTAGGCGAAGGCACCGCATGCCAGCCGCGAACCTAGCCGCTAACCTAGGACTCCACATGTTGCAAGGGTGGCAAGAGGGGAAGATGTGCGTATGACTGGTCGGTAAGCACTGCAAAATATTGCGGTGAACAGTCCTTCACCGGTCGTTCGTTACACTTCTTTCAGTTTCTATGAAAAAAATGTGTTAAAGATCCAGAAGTTAGTGGTTCGTTTAATTGTCTTATAGAACAATTATTAAGTATGGAATGTCATAGTATTGGGATTTCAGAAAAGCTCAAAATAAGACAACGGTAGAAGTAGCTGTCATAAAGTGCGGTATACTTGAAATAATGTTCAGGATTCGCTACTGAACCTCCCACTTGAATCTCTGCACGAAACGACCAGGCAGGCTCACCTGTGAGGTCATGATGCTCCTCGATAATGCAAGGCACAACACTCACACAACGGTTAATACAATTACAACACTCTTGCAGTAGCTTACTCCAATGAGGACAGTTGAATTGTCATATCTTGTTTGAGTTTAAGGGGCGTGTAATTGTCATCTGCCTGTACAATTACCTTGTGGAGTTGAGAAGTATATGCTTTATCCGCAAAGTACTTTCTCATAGCTATTATTATTATTATTATTATTATTATTATTATTATTATTATTATTATTATTATTATTAGCGTATAGGCCATTACAGACCACTCTACGCGTTCATTTCCGAAGCCCAGTCGAATTCTATCCAGGAGAGAGATCAACGTGTGTAATTATGGGGATAAGCTTTTCGGCTGTATCCCTTGCTAAGCCTTGAATTATGAATTTTGAGGTGATAGAATGATGATGAGTGAAACCGCCTGCGCCATGGGACAGGCTTATTATTATTGTTATTATTATTATTATGTAATTGTTATTATTATTATTGTTGTTGTTTTCTGTAGATCGAAGTTGAATAGGTCACTGAATCTACCTATGAACTTAAAACTATAGGAATGCTGAATACAAATCACAACAAATTTTTCCCAAGTGAGATTTTTACGATGCAGAACCAATTTATTTTCGACCATGATTTTAAAATGTCTGACGTTCTACTTTAGGGCACAGTCATGTATCGCAATTCTAAACTTAAAGTTTTTAGTCGAACAGAATCACAATATACAATGTTTTTCTGTTGTTTGTCGTTCCAATGCCACTTACGTCATGGAATACCATGACGATGTTTCACACTTAGCTGTGGTAGATCAGAAAATAAAACGGTTTTCTGTTCTTAATGAACCCTGATGTTTTACACCAGCGAAAATAAGTAATCGTAACGTTTTCCTCATTCACGTTAAACTATGAGAATGACAAACGGTATGGTTGAATGGACATGGCGAAATCCCAATCAAAACAGCATGTAAGATAAGAAAACGGTTTCGTCTTGTATATTTACTTTTTTACAATTTATTAAACACTTTCAAAATTTTAAAATAATATTTCAATATAGTAGGGTATAAACTAAAATGACGATTCTAAACTTTTTAAAACCGAACACGTGCATTAATAATAAAATTATAATTAAAGTAGAATAATTATAACTGTTATCTGGTGAAAGATTATTATGTAGTAATGAATGGATAGAAATTACTTAGTATATTCATTGAACCAAATGAGCACCATCCTAAACCAGGATTGCAGTCTGCAACTGCAATTACTAACCATATTTATTGACTGCAGTTCTGTTTGGTAACACTAGCACCTTCTACATATGATGGTATGGAAAATCACCACTAGCACGTAATATAGAAACACATTGAAAATCGCTAGGCATGAAGTGATTCGGCTTGGTTCTGTATGAATAAGAGCTACCAGGTTTCTTAATATGATTTGACACAGCTATCTCAGTATACATATTTACCTCTTCTTCCGTGGAATCACCGCATTCCTTAAAAAAAATGAATAACTTAAACGTGAATATGCGTCTTTTCATTTTATTTCAAAATTACTGTCAATTACAAATCAAAACCTTTACTTATTCGTTTGAAAACAAATCTAGTAAGCAAGGAAGTCAAATGTTTTGAGACGTGATTTCAAACTTTGTAATTCTTTGTACGAAGAAAAGGTTGAAACTTAGGTTGAAGAAAACTTTGTCCAATTCATAAAAATCGCCGTACACTGGTGAGTGAACAGTATATTTAAATTTAGTAACCCGGTTCGTTCTGACTCATTGCCCGTAAAAGTTGGTTTGTAATTGGAAAAACTAGTATATCTCTAACTGTAAGAAAAAAACAGAAAATCAACATCAAGATTTCAAATTTGTAAATGAAATATGTGTCAATGCCAAGTTTTGAAAGGTAATTTGGAAATATTTCAACGACGAATGATGCTAAAAAATGAATTAAAAATCAAAAGGAATATTTAGTATTAAACGAATAGGGCTATTTATGTATTATCTCTGCTACATATTGTTTGGTAGAGGACATACCGCCGATAAACAAACAATATATCAATTTTTAGGGAAATAGCCGAAGTATCCCACATTGCCCTTTGATGTACTTATTACAATCGCATAAACAGAAAAAGGAATGATTTCGAAAAATTCTAATTACAGTAAAATTTGTCTAAACCGGAACCTGTGTAAACAGGAAACCTGACTTAACCGGAAAATTTCTCCGGCCCATGAAGTTAAATAGCATTTTACACAGCATAAATCTGAAACCTCTCCAACGCGGAAACGGAACTGTTTTTCATGTCCTGCAGGGGGAAAATATTTATAAAACGGAATTCTTGTGAATTTAATGCAATGGACGAGATGTTCTTAATAATATGAATGCTTATGCAAGTCTGTTTTAAATTCACATTCCTTGGGACATGCGATTCAGTCGTGGCAGCCGGATATTGAAGGAGAGGGGCTTCAGCTGTCAGCTTAAAATTCGACTTTGGAGTCGTTTGTCTCTCACGGCGTAGGCTGTAAAGAAATTCTCTCTCTTGACTCTGAGCGTGGGAAGGTGCAAGGACATGGCTTCTATTCACGTGTCTCCCTACCCCACGTTGAAAATCATAACTCCTCGGGTAGATATGTATTGCTCAAGGCCATTCGAGGGTATCAGAAAGTCATAGTTCTGGGTTATGACGCAGTGAGCGTTGAAAGAGTCAGATAGCAATCCGAATACAGGCACTAGGCAGTTTGATGTGTATTTTTTCAACTCAGAATCTGTCAATGAGTGTTTGATATTCATTTATTGGTTATTTCGTTCATAAATACGTTATATGTTAATGTATTTTGATAATTATAATAAAGTCATATAATTTACTACTTTCACGGCAGATATATCAACATTGCAAGTGTCACAAAATGGACAATCTTGCATAAGACGGAAACCTCCCTAAACCAGAATTTTGTTGTGTCCCGATCTATTCCGGCTTAAGATAGATGTTACTCTATAACAAAACCCACCTTGACGTCTTCCCTGCATTGTGCCGCACTACCCAAAACTACTCTGTACCAAGCCACATAGGTCCACCTCACCATGTTGAACAGGATGAATAGGGCTAAGGTAGAGTAACAAAATTATGTATGTGGAATGTAATAGGAATATTTAATTTGAAAGTGGATTTGATTCTAAACTCAATCCTCAATTTTTCACCCTGCTTTACCCCACCCTGCACAGTTCCACTTTGCCCTGTTTACCTCACCTCAACCGTTCAGCTCCATCTTGCCCTTCTTCACCCCTCTTTACCCTATTGTCGACCTCTCAGCACCACTTTTCCCTTCCTCTCCCTACCTTACCCCACCCCACCCCACTCCGCCCGCTCCGCTCTACTTGCTCTATCTTAGGCTGCCCTACTCTACTCCCGATCGCTCAGCTCCACCTTGTCCTACCTTACCCCACCCCTGAGCGCTCAGTTCCGCCTTGTTTTGACTTCAATATCACCCGCTCATCTCCGCCTTGTTCTTCTTTATCACATCCTCGACCGTCCAGCTCCCCCTTACTATTCCTCACCTTGCCTTACCGTACCCTCGACTCCCAGTGTAATTCAGTGTGAAGGACAGAGTAATTTTATAACATACTTACATTAATTAAGTAGGCCAAAGCGATGACGCGGTTCATTTCATGATTTCGATACACCACGTGCGTTTCGAGGGCAGAACTAGGAAAGAAAAGTTACAATGAGAAAGTTCTCGCTGCCATCAATGAAAAATATTGTCCGTCCGCCCGCCCGTTTGTCTATCTGTGTCTGTCTATCTGTGTCTGCCTATCTGTGTCTGTCTGTCTGTCTGTCTGTCTGTGTCCGTCCTTCCGTCCGTCCGTCCGTCCGTCCGTCCAACAGCATAGTGCCAAAACAGTACGTAAGAATTCTTCCAAATTCAAGAAACCCCTGTCCATCTGGATCTGGTTGAAGCTTCGAGATTTTGAAAAACATTCTTTAAAATTTGGGGGTACTATACATGAATTCCCTGGAATATTCTCAACATTTTTTTCAGAAACGGCTCCAATTTTTTTAAAATTTCTTGTATAAATATAATAAAATGCACTTATAAAGGTGGCATAGGTCCGATTTTCACGGTTAACTCTGAAACTGACTCTTTCCTCTGAATGAAATTTCTTGTCCATAATTAGTTCTTTCATTAAGGGCATGTAGACCTTTCTGAAAATTTTTGTTTTCGTGCAATAATGCGTGCAAAATATGCAATTTTAAAAAATTATAAAAACACGATTTTTTCAAAACGAGCTCCAAATATTTTCTTTAAATTAGTGGTAGGGTAGTAGTGCCTTATAATATGACATAATCGCCATATTACTCTATTTTGACAAATTACAAAAATGTTTTGTTTTTGACTTGTCTCCTACGTTGTTAATATTTACATTAACGGCAATTTGTTCACACTATTGCATTTATAAGTACATATGCTTTAAATAACGTTACATAAAGTTTCTCGAGATCTCAAGAGTTTTCTTTGAAAATGAGTTCAAATTTCCGCATTTTGAGAAACGGTCAAATGCCATTTTCTCAAAAATGGCTCCAATTTTTTCTTCAAACTCTTTCAACAAATAGTGCTAATTGCACGGTTTATGACGTAATTTTCATTTCGTGTTTGTCTTTTGCTTTTTCAAAATAAATCTCAGCGTCGTTAAAATGCACACTTTCAGCAATTTGTATACCTTACTGTATTTGTGAGTGAAAGTGCTTCAAATGACTTCAAATTAAGTTTTTCGGAAACTCAATAGATTCCTGTGAAAAGAGCTTCAAATTTCGCATGTACAGAAACGCTTAAACGCCATTTTCTTAAAAAGGCTCTAAATTTTTCAACGAAAATTTCCATTTAGGACGAGGTTTTTCTCTTCTCTAATAATCTTAAATTAATATTTCGCTTCTACTATTAGGAAACCGAAAAATTGAGGAAAAATTTATTTTGGGCGGCGATAGATGGCAGTTGGCAAGAGAATGGGGCAAGACCATATTGCCAGTCCACACCAATGAAATTGGAAAACTTTACTATGAGAAAGTCTGTGCCATTCTGTGACCCACTAGTTTAAATAGTTATTATAAGAGATCGGTCTCGGGAAAGTTTTACGTTGAACGGTTACAAGGAAGTTGGCATGCAGTGCCGTGTAACAGTTCGAGCAGTACAAGAGTCAAGTTCAATTCAATTTACTTGTATTAAAGAAATGTTATCAAAGTTGAACATCAACTTAACTGTTACAGCCCTCGTATGGGCATTCTTGGGATTTTTCTACTGAGTTTGGTTAACAGAGAGGCCAATGTGTGGTTACCGTCAGGTACCCATGGGTTGTCTCGTGGTAGTTATGCATTTTAATAGTTAGCATTTTAATAATCATAGCATAGTTAATGATTTTAATGTTTGAATGTAACTACTGTTTAGTTTTGATTTTACCAATGGAAACGAGATTTATTAGGCTACCTTACAGTATTTTTGTACTTTATCGCTATGGAGAGGAGAGCAAGTTATGTAATGCTGGAGGAGGTAAAAACAAAAACAAAAAACAGTGAATTTCCGCAGAAAAACTCTTTATTGCAGGGCTCTGGTAACCAAAAAGTGGATAAATCAGTTCCTAAATTTAGAAAAATCCTCTAATACGTAGTGTAGCCAGAATCAATCTATTGAGGATCCTTGATATCGAAAAATCTATTGACGGCAAAACGTCTGTCCGTTCGTGTCTGTCAACAACGCTAGTGTTTTTTTTTTTTTTTAATTTGTTGCGTCTCCTTTGACGTAACGCGTCTCCAAGCCCCTTGGGGGGCGTTGAGCGCTTTGCGCTTCTGGGAGTAATCCTCCCATTACTAACAGCGCTGGAGTAAACCTGCATTATTGTCTGTCGCGCCCTGTCGCAGTCGTGGTTGTCAAGAGACCGCCAGGTAGCATCTCCGCGTACGCGCCTCCTACCGCGCGCTCCTGCGTCACTACCCAGCGGCCAGAATGAGGAAGGAATAATGATAGGGGTAGGGTTTAGGACACTTCACAGGGGTTGGACTGGCCCTTGTGAGAATTGACAATTGGCAGTCACTAGGTAGTAGCCACCCGGCTCCTCGTGCCTAGGGACGGTAACGGTGTGAGAACGGCGCACCGGCAAAGTAGGTGGACACAATAGATCGATCATTGAGAGCCTACACCGGAGGCGCAATCCTCGGGTGGTCGGATGTGGGCCGGCCGCAAGGGCGGCCATGTCGCACCAAAGACCGTTCTATAAGCAAAACTAGTTTTAAGGCTCTAGGTTTAATTAAAATGTCAATATAAACAAATGTCAATATATAAGTAAGACGCCTTATGCGTCAATCGAATGTATAAATGTATCCGGCTATGGAGCGGAAGCTGAGTGGATAGAGGCTAAAGCCCAAGGTGCCCTCAGTGGAAGCTACTAGCTACTAACTGTAGCATTTAATTGAGAATAAAAAATCCCTCCCACATTCGATAGCCCTTGTGAAGCAGCAGAACTCGTTTTGTTGGAACAAATTTCACATGAGATTCGACGGGAATCGAACCCGGATCTCAGTGGTGAAAGGCTTGCGACTTTGCAATGAGCCACGAGTACAGCTTGGTTAAACCGTTCAGCCGATTTCATTGATATCTCCGAAATTGATATTCTCGAATCGATCTGATTTCGAGCCCCCTTGAATTTGAAACCCATGTTTTTAATTTTGAATTGAATTGAATTTGCCTTATTTTACGTGGCGAGACTCAGGCCATGAGGCCTGCTTTTCCGTCTGACCACGCAAATTTCGTTACGCTCCTTTCACCAACCATGGGAGAGAGAAGGTATTATTTTAAGGACGTAAACAGGCGATTTGAATTTAGCTCAGAGGCATCATTTAGGCGTGAGAATCTTTTACATGCAGAAAATGTACTAACATGGGACAGCCGGCTTTACTTCCCCTCCGAAGGAAAGCGTACGAAGGATTTTTTCGCCCTAAAAAATCCACAGCTTCGATCGGGTTCGAACCCGTAAACTTGGGTATAGCAGTAATTTTGGGTGTACTTTCCATGAATCCCGAGAGGCAATTTCAAAAGTTTCAAAACAATGGCTCCTACGTTTTTGATTAAGTTTTGTTGGTGGATAATGTGAAGGGCGTTTAAGAGAATGGTGTAGGTCTCATGTTCAATAAAAACCTTAATTTTTCGAAAATTGCAAAAATTCAAACATTTTTCGGCGTCTTTATACAACTACAATTACGAAGATAGTTTTTTTTCTTAATGATATCTATTCCTTAAAGTTAGATTTTAAAATAAGGTCACGTACAATTCTCCGAAAATTCGAGTCCTTTTCGCGTAATTGTGCGTGAAAGTACAGGCGATAAAGTACATGCAGTTTTAGAACCATAGTTTAGTAGTTTTATTAATATATTTTGAGTAGTGTTATTAATATAATATATTTAGTTTAATATTTTTATTAATTTAAATTTTTCTGCAATTCAAATGTACCTTTGCAAACAATGGTACTAGTTCGTGTGTGTGGGTAGGTGGGGGTCGCAGTAGAAGAGATTTATGAGTAATTGAAAAAATATTCTTAGTTTCGTTGTTTTGCATCAGGACAATAAAGTGTTCAAAGAAAAATATATTTACCATAAATTAACTAAATTATTTTTACAGACATACTCAAGAGATAAATATTAAATGTTGTGTCATAATGAATGGTTAATGTTTGTTATCTTGAACCATTAATCAAGGCTGCCGCGACTCTATAAATGGATAAGAAAAGATATGTTTTGCCAAAAGAAAACTAATTTATAAAGATGTACTTCAAATACATGAAAACAACAAATTGGTTTGATGCATTACGTGAAGTGACATGTTATATTTGGTTGTCCACAATATAAATATTTTAGACCCTACTGAAATAAATATTTCTTTAATTGGTAAGATAATTTACACCATTGAAAAAATTAATATGTTTACATATCCTGGATATCGCGTTGGTTGTATTTATTGTAAATAGTACTTTTTAATAAAAATTAAAAATCTCAAAGACTCATATATAGTGTCTTTGCTACAATACTTTTAGAAAACTTTATTTAATCACGTGAAGTCGTAGGGTTCCACGGCCAGAGTCATGTAAATGATCTTAGGCTGTCCGGGTGTCGCCGCGTCGAAGGCTGTGTTGCCGACGTTTTTGCCATCTTGTCGTGGTCTTCCTCAGGGCTGGTATGCCTTAGGATTGGTCTGGTCGCAGATCAGCCCTGAGGAAGACCACGACAAGATAGTCGAAACGTTGGCAACACAGCCTTCGACGCGGCGTCACCCGGATAGCCAAGATCATTTATTTCATCACCTACGCTCATCTAGAAAACATATTTAATAGACTATCGAGAGATTAATTCCTGGAAATTCTGTAAGGTCCAAAAACAGTGGCGAGACAGTTTTGTTTAATAATATCTAGAAACAAGAGTGCAACCATTTTTCATGGTAGAATACTCACTGTTTGGTAACAAGAGAATGTTCACTTGGCCAGTGGAAGTGAATATTTGTCATAAAATATTCAACAGTTTCTCCATTTCGTGTCAAGGTGATACGAGGTCTTTCCGGTAGAGAAGGGGACTCTATCGTTACATTCGCTTAAACAGAAATAACAATACATTACTAGTTACTATTTGGTAATTATTTGTTTCTTTTAATTCATCCTTTCATACATTATTTATACTTGTAGCTGTTTTGCAACTAAGTGGCTTAGTACTACGATTTTTATTAAATATATTTATTCACAAATAATAAATATTCTTTAAATTATTTTAAAATAATAATAAAATAATATAAATGAATAATTCCAAATGTTTTGTTGCTATCCTATATGTTTTAAAATATCAATGCAGATAATATAATTTTTTAACTTCACAGCACTACACATTTTCCTTACTTTACTTTCCACTCCACAACGCAACACCTTGAAAAAAGGATGGGATTAGTAAACACTACAGAGTAATTTATAATTATATTGAAAGTAACAAAAAAGCAATAATAAGTATTCTCTTAAGCATAAAATATTTAGTATAAAATAATTATAAATGTATGAACACGAAAAGGAAAGTCTTACAATATTTTCACTGCCAACTTATTCCACTCCTTTTTTTAGTTTGTAAAGCAAAATTTTCCAACACTTCCGCCTATGACCTCCCCTGAATGTTGTGTTTACTATTATCAATATTTTCTCATTAAGTTATTCTGACAATTTACTTACAATGTGCTTCATTGACTGATATTTACATTTGAAAATTATTATTGTATTCACGCCTATTCAGAATTGTTCATTAACTATTATTTCATTATTGGTGAGACGTTAAAATTTCCTTTCCAAATGATTCTTGCTCCGTGTTTTTCACCAGTTCTGTTATTAGTTGACGGGCAGATTCATAGTGAAAAATCGTACTACCTTTTTTCTTTTAGGGTAAACGAAGGATGTGTTGAAATTGAAGAGGAGGGAATCGAAGCTGCCAATTGGTAATTTGGAAGATGGGAGGACGTGATTGGGACTAATCATTTGTTTCACTTTTAATTTATCCTAATGACACACATCATACG
Source organism: Teleogryllus oceanicus (assembly GCA_964035755.1). NCBI lineage: Eukaryota > Metazoa > Arthropoda > Insecta > Orthoptera > Gryllidae > Teleogryllus > Teleogryllus oceanicus. Next base: position 182,943,052 of record CAXIVR010000002.1, on the reverse strand, counting down.
AGATATTTAATCATATCGTTTACCCTCTCTACAGTCTCTAACTTCAGGCGTCCACCACCTTCCACCTCCACTTCCATCTCCTCCTCTACCCTCCTATATCCACTGCAACCGCTACCAAAGTCACAAGATTGCCATTGGTGCATAGACGAGCGGAGACAGTGGGCGATATAAAAATGATTAGCGAGTAACGAGCGTAGAGATCGTTTCTAAAATAAACGCAGATATACCCCAAGGCTCAGGAATTTCTCCAATTTTATTTATAGAATTTCTTTAACTTAATATATGATATTCCTCAATTAAGCAGTTCACTTATTTCATTTCTCTCTGCTGACATTGTGTTTTTGTTTTTCCTTTAAGTGATCTAGAAGTCCATTTAGACGGAAAATGGCGAATTAAAATTAACTTGGGTAAATGGCACGCTAACACACTATGTATTTTCTTAGAGTTTAAATGTTAAACAGTTTTAGAAAAAATTGTATATTTTTTTATTGATGTGTGATCAATGGTACAAGTCCATAATGTACCATTGATCTAACCCTACTATACCTTGGATCATAACTTCTTGTACCTATGAGGTAGATAATGTGTATATAAAACTTTTAAACAGAACTTTACATTTTATTGTTTAATTACAAAGAAAAATAAGATTGTATTAAAGTGTAACCGATTTTTTTGAGACACAAAATTATATGTAGAGCTTACAATTTTAATTAATTAGATTCGTAAATTAAATTTTACTCAAAATTAGTTAACTAAATCATTTAACGTTAAAGCCATAAAAGTCTACTTGGAACCACAACTGTTCATCAGTTCTAGCAGATTCACTTGATCAATGGTTCAGGACGTATTGATTTAAGGTACACGATGGTGCGGCTTTTCAAATTTTCTCAACATTCTAGCTTAAGTCTAAATCTAAAATATGGAATATCAAATTATTCACCAATAAACAGCGATTTGGGCAGAACGAATTTAAAATACAAAACACAATAGTCAAGTTGTCAGTAAATATACAATGAAAACAAAAATCGTTGCTTTTTGCTTAAAAATATTTCTATTTTATTCCAAAAACAGTAGCCCGTACTCAATCAATGTCTCCCACTTGCTTGCTCTTTAGTGAGTAAACTTTGTATTAGTAAGTTGCTGTCACGTAGTTAGAACTATCTCTCCAGAAACTGAAGTGTGATCCAAGATACATTATGATCAAGGTACAACAGTATCCCCCTGCTAACTAGGGCAGAGGCCTGGGAGGGTAGCAGGGAGGGATTGGTGAAGTCAGGCAGCCAATCACCGCATCTTTGTCCTTAGCTCATTCTTACGTAAGTAGCCAGTGTTGTACGCCTTAACGCTCACTTCTTCATCACAACCGTCAAATTTCATCTCGAAATTATTTTCCTTTTGATCAGTTAGAGTCCATTCATCAGCAACTAATGACAACAGCGGAATTGGACTTTGTTCTTTTCCCCCGCATTGCGGGAAGGTCTTGGGCCAATCATTCGGATCTTCCGTGCCATCCCAAACATTATCTGTAAAGAAATACCAATGACAACGCAACATTACAGGCCACAATTCTTTTTTCATTGAAGATGAAGGGAGTCTCATAGAGAGAAAATGATTGCCGTTGATCATTGAGATCTTCGGTGTAAAGTTTTGAATGAGCGATAACGTCATTTTCCAAGGGTATTAGCGATTAAAGAGAATATATATGGTACATGATTTTCATTATATACATTTTCATATCGTAAAATTACTGTATTGAAATGTTTAATAGTCTGTTATTTTGAATTAAAATGCATTACTGAAGGGGTATACTTCATAAGACTTATTTATACTGTAATGAATCTTTCCTCTCGCTCATCTATTATCATCTCACCTACTATTTCTCATTTGATTGCCCCACCGTCATTTTCGCTTATGTAATGTCCTCACTTTCTCTATTTATCTATCTTTCTCTTATTTACTCTCTGATGTTATCTCCACCGTTGGTCGCCATTTAATTTAATGTAACACTCATTCCTCGCTCTCTTCCTATCATTCATTAATTTTATCTTCTAACCTTCTCTACGTTATCTATGCCCGTGCTGTTATCAAATATATATAGAGAGAGAGAGATATATATATGAGCATATATATATATATATATTATGACCTAATGGTCATACTTCCACCAGTCAGTAGTAAAACGATGCTCTATTTGAATCAAGCGCGAGAAGGACAGGAGAGTCACGAACGAGTCCGGGAACGGAGCCAAGTGAGAGGAGACGCAGGCGGAACAAGAGAGAGAGAGAGGGAGTGCAGATGGCGTGCACGGGTAATGCGATGGATGAATAGTCAATGGACGTGATCGGCTAACATCGGACAATCTAAATGGGGATATGGTTGATTATGAAGTGAACGATAATTAGAGACAGTGAATAATAAAATTAGCCGGAAGGAACTGTAACATAAACGCCGACGAGCGACAAACAATCGAGTGCAAACGAAAACACGTGGTGAGGAGTGCGGGCCATCAGCCATGGACAGAGCGATAAACGATGATGTTAATAAAACGCGTTATCAGGCACTGGAACTCACAGAACGTCAGGAAGGCGTGTGTGATCGGGACAACGAAAACACCGGAATCGGAGTGACGACCCCGAAACCAGCTAGTGGCGACGCGAGAGGGGCCTTACGCCACGTTGTGGCGTGAAGGCCTGAAATGTTCCAGCCGCGTTCCTGCACCAAGAGGGCGGGAAATCCAGGCTGAGTAGACGAACATTTAATAATCATGTAACTTCAGTGAAGTCAGCACAGCCACATTGGCCAGGAAATGTATTAATGGGGTAGGGCGTAGTAATGAATCGGTATGTAGGTAGGGGAATAAGCAAATGCGATACATATGTTATTTATTTATAACGGTTGCAATCATGATTACGTTGATTAGCAACAGATTCATGTAGTCAGGTCGGAGTAATCCAGTAATAGGATCAAATTAGATAGTAAGTTCTAGTGATGCAATATCATATAAGACTGCAAATCAAGTGGATTGTAACAGGGTTTTTAGATTATGCTTTCATGAATAAATATTCACTTGTGAAATGGCAAACTAGTGATTAATGAAGGATATGATGAAGAGAATGTAAGGAAAACTATAGCCAACAACCTCTCATAAAGCAAGTGCTCCCTAAAGGAATCCTTCGTCCTTCATCGATTTCCAGAAACGGGCAGTTATTGCCATCAAAATTTATCGTGTGATCAATGCCTCAGTTGATGGTGGATTCACAAATGGGAAATTGAGGTATATAGTCACAATATATATATATATATATATATATATATATATATATATATATATATATAATAAACTTTTTTCTTTTCTTCCTTCTAACTATCTACACGTCGTGGGATACGCTATATCCCATACAGGAATCGCAGTGAGGTAACTGATTGTGCGTTCTAGGTTAAATTACACATGAACATCTTAATTGATCCAAAACAAACCGCGTTTCTGGTTCGATAATTTATTTCATGTTTAACTTCACTTATTCTCATTTCTACGGCAATGATTCACTGCCTTTTTCACGTTAACATATGGAAGACCTTGCGACCAAATACATTGCAGAAACCAAAAAAACAAGATAATACATAATAACAAAAAAATCATTCATACACACTAATACAAATAGTAATAAATCTCTATTCATCCTCGAATGCGCATTCTACTTTCCTTTAACTATTTCTATTTTATTCCTACTAATAAAATCATTTGATCTTTCAACAAAAATTGTTTTTGTTTATGGAATGCGTCGATACGAAGCATTTCTACACCTGACACACACATTACGTGCATATGCGTTTCACTTCCCTTTTTTCAGCTCTATCTTCTCGTAATTAAGATGTCCGGTGTCCGCTGTTCGATGTTCCTCGATTTTCGGTCGCCGGCCATCCTTCCTCGCGGTCGCCCGAAAACCACTTTCGTTAATCCACCATATTTCACATAAATGTGAAAGTCCAGCTGCCAGCCTGTCACCGACTAATCAATTTCTGTATTTGCACGTACTGCTCGGCAAAATATCATTTGTAAAACGGAAACAATTTTTCGCGTATCGTCAAACACGTTACTTCATGAAAATTCTATTGCTTATTTCCATTTATTTCAAAAATATCTGTCTAAATTATGTTGATATGTATTATCTTAGTTGTTCCATAATAAAATGTTTACGCGCCAAATTCCCTCACACTAGAAATGTAATTGCAATTGATTATCCGTAATTACAGTTTTACTAACAAATAATATGAATTAAATTTATAAATTTTCTCCTTTTTCTAATAATATTCCAAAATATTTATAAGTCTTTCGACATTACTTCTCGCTAACTATTTTTACACTTTCCAAAAAAATTAACGACACGCCGATTTTACGTACACGAAGCGTTCATTACCGTGTCCACGACACATCTCCACTCACATCTGCATTCGTTTTGAATTCTTCTATCAACTTACATTGTTACTACCTTTTTTTCACAAATAATTGATATACGCTTGCTCTGTTGGTTCTGCAGGATTTCCTTAACTTCTCAGCATCGCGTCATTTGTTTATACTATTGACTTCATTCCAACTTCCAAACATTTTATACCACTTTCAAGCTCTGAAAATGCACAAATGATATTAATTTTGTCGTCTTCCTGCATTTTATCTTCTATTCTTTCCCCAACGTTTCAACCAAATCTGTCCGTGCGTTTGATAATTATTCTTCAAAACCTGTTTGTAATGTTTCTTTCCAACACAACAATGGCTGTTATTCTGTTCATTTTATTAAAAATCTAAATATTTCAGTTTATAAATTCTGAATGTGCCAACCGAATTTAATGCTGTCTGTTTTATTTTTTGTTCTATAACTTCTGTCGGCGATTTATATTCAATTTTCTTTAAATCTCATATGCTATAATTTGGCTTTAATTTGGATTTCATAACATGTTTCTATCGGCATCGTTGCACCTCCACATATTTATTCTTTGCCACTTTTGGGCAACGTTGCATCTGGGGTTTTGGTTTCGAAACGTTGGATCATTACAATACTCATTATTTCTCCAAGGCAGTCATGTTTTTAATTGCAATTTTCAAAATATGTTTCAGCCAAAAACTGTTTATTTTTCTGTTCGTAGTCATTGATTCATATTGATTTTTTTTAGATCTTTGGAAGTATTCTATTAAAATCAGTATTCAGATGCTGAAAGAAATGAAACTTTAATTTTCAGATAAAAATGTTTCCATTTCGATAAGGTAATTACACATTTCAGAATTTGATAAACTTAAATTAGTTTTTAGTAATATAAGAAATTGTCCAATTTTTTATAAGTAATTTATAAACTAAAAATAGTTTTTTAACTTGTAAAAATTTGGAAAATTTTAAAACAGTTTTAAATTCAGAATTGACTAAGTATGATAAGATCTAAGATAAAAATCAGAAACTTGCCTTGTGCAGAACATACACCCAGGAGCACGACTGCCACAGACAGGAAATATCCCGAATTCTGCATCACAACGTACAGTGTCAATTTGACACGTACAATCCTATCAACAAATGATGCAAATTTAACAAGAGGATAATTTTTACAATGGGATTAACCAACTAGTAAGTTATGAAATTAATATTTATCTTACATTTTTTCAAGTTTGTTGATTAATTTGCGATCTTATTATTTCTTTTCAAATAATTAATTAGTATAACTATCTACAACAGAATGTGCTTCCGAACACTATTTTTCGGATCCAAGGCAGGAGCTCAAGGCCCCCAAAAAGCGTTCAGAGACACGTTGCATAAACAAAGACGTAGAAATTCAAAAATAAACTTAGGTCTTGTAGGAAAATCCTTCAAAAAATTTTAAAGAAAAAATTTGTTTAAAAACATTTCTTTCAAATCCAGTTTCAAAACGAACTTCTTTTCAAAAAGCGCTTTTTTTTATTTCTCCATATGTGTGCACATATTTACATTTATATGGTATCCGCCCTGAGTCTATCGTCAGCCAGTCCATGGTCAACCAGTCCTTCGGTCCGTCGTCGCCCCCCCTCCCGTGGTCTGTTACCGCCTAAACCCATTTTCTCCACGCCTGAATTTACCTGATCAATCTGAAAGAACGTGATGCCCTACGAGTTTGAAACGAAAAATTTGATTTTTGATTGTTCTTTATAAGATGCTTCGACAACAAACTCAAAAAGATTCCCAAAAATGGCTTCAAATTTTTCCATTAATTTTTTTCTTTTGATAATGCGAAAGACTTAAAAAGTAGCACATATTCATTTTCGTTGAAATCTCTGAATTATTAAAATTGCAAAGATTTAAAATTCTTTCGTCGTCTTCCTACAACTACATTATCGAAGAAAAATACCATATGTAATGAAATTTGTTCTTCAAAGACAGCTCTATAAATAAGATCATGTGCGAAAAATAATTTTTTCGTTAATTTTTCGTAAATGAGGCGAAAAAAAAAAAAACAAACTTCTCAAATATAAATTGCTGCATGTTGCCAAATAAGTTGGTTGTTTTTAGTGTTATTTGTCTTACTAACGAAGAGAAACTATTGTAATCGTGCACGCGAAAACGGCGAAATTTCGACATAAAATCTCACATTGCCAGGCCCTGATAACGAAGAAGTGGATAATACAGTTGCTAAATATAGATAAAAATTCCTCTAACACGTGGTGTCGCCAGAATCCACATTTCTACGTCCTTGATATCGAAAAATCAATTGACAGCGAAACGTCTATCTGCCTGGCCGTCTGTGCACAACGCTAGCGCATAAATCTTTCACCCGATTTTCTCCAAAATTGTCCATTATGTCTCCATTATTCTCCTGTCATGAACCCTGGAATTTGAAAGTGATATTTTAATTTTGAGGGGTACTTTACATGAAGGTCCTCGGACAAATTTCAAAATTTTCAAAAAAAAAATGACACGAAATTTATGTATTAACATTTCTTATCAGATGGTGTAAAGGACGCTTATGATAATGGCACATGGCACATGTTTCATAAATCACAGATTTGTTTGAAAATTGCCAATGTGGAATTTTTTGGGCGTTTTCCTGCAACAATAATATTGAAGATACAGATTCCTTTTCTTAGTGAAATCTTTTAATGAAATACAGATCTTGAAATTAGATGATGTTAAAATTTTGGAAAATATGAGTGGTTTCGTTTAGTATTTTGCGCGAAGTATAGGATTTTTTTAAATTTCTCAGAAACGTTCCAAATTTTTTATTTAAATTTTCTCCATATATCTAATAAGGGACAATAAAATATGGCGCTAGTCCCATTTTCGGGTATCGCTGGGTTTTGCGAAAATTTCAAAAAGTTTCGAACATTTCAAAACTACAAAATTGAAGATGGACATTTTCACATCAAAGTCTGTGGTGAAATGTCAGCTGTTTAAGAAAGTAATACAAAAATACTTTTTTTCAAAAAACAGAATTTTCTGCGAAATGTGCACTTGGAATTAACGCAATTTAAAAAATATTATTTTCTCAAAACTGCTCCAAATTTAATTTTTTAATTTTTTAACCTTTTAAATTGAAAAATACCATTAGAAAACTACAAAATGGATAAAAGAGTTTTGTAAATAAAATCTGTTCAAAAAACTCAGCTCCTTAAAAAGGTCATGTAGATTTGTTTGAAAAAAAAAACTAGTAGTTTTCGCAAAATGTATGCTTGAAATTAATGACATATAGCTGTACCACCAACTACAAGCCACGAGAAGAATCCTCGGAGAATAGGAATGGACCCAAAGAATATGAAAAATAATTAATTTACTTTTAACCCTCATCTACCGACATGGAGTCTCTGGGACTCCTCCGACTTCGCGAAATTTCTGAAACCTACATGTACCCTTTACTTAAAATCTCGATTCTTCTTGTACCTTTCCTTTCTACAGTTCTAAGAGACGGTTCGCGGGCTTTCTGTCGTGGAATGCATTTCAGAAAAATTATCAGCCTTTTTTGGGAGCGCAAGAGACCTAGGGACTCCACGTCAGTAGCAGTGGAACTCTCAATGAGTGCGCGTCGCACTTAGCCAGTTAGTACTGTTTGTTCTGTGGCGCCTCTAAAGAAAGTGCAATGTACAGAAAAAACATGACTAGGCCGTTAACAGCGTGTGAATATTGACGATTATTTTGAAGGAAATGTTGCGCACTGAACGGTGTTTCCGGTAGTAACATTTTTTGCACTTGATTTTCAGTTCTAGAGTTATTGTGTTTTCATTAATATTTTTAATGTTCAATAACTTGGAATAATGACGATAAATTCATTAAATTAAAGATACGCCTAATTTTACTCAACCATTCCTAATCACATGATATTCCTCATTAAAAATATATCCTGATTATTTTCTTTATTCATTATTTATCGTAAGTTTCAATGTCCTTTACTTGAAATACAATTTATTATTGTAATATTTAAAACTAAATTTCAAGAGTCCACGTCGGTACCGGTGTGGCAGAATTGCCACGTCGTCATCTAAGCGTTAATTAAGGTATCATTTACTATTGAAAATGCTAATATTAATTCAATTTTGACTCTATTCTAGAATTCGTGTTCTCAATGTATTTTCTTTTAAGCAATTCTTAAACCTTAATTGAAATTTGCACAACAATGCCGCAATGGATATTGGAGAAGTTCATTGTTGAACGGCGAGATGGTGGTGGCGATAAGATAATGCGGTTTTATTTACAGTCTTGCTTGTGTTAAACGTTGAAAATTAAACAAGGGTTTATAAAACTTCAGGATTTATTTTATATTTTTACGTAATAAACACATTGCTGTCTCTCGGCAATAGACCATTAAAGGGTACATTTTCTTATTTTAAATGTTTATTACATTAGGTGAGTTTGGCCACAGACAGTAGTTTATAAAAACAATTGAAATAAAACACTGAATCACATTATTAGAAACTTTAAACTGCGCTTCGATTGCGGTGGTGTCAACATATAATAAGGCGGCAATAGATTAACTTAATGTTACAAATTGCAAAACATTATTAATTTAATTAGTTTATTAGTTATTTATCAACGGTGTATGACGCACTAGGACTAATCCATAAACAAGTTGAAGTCTGAATGCAGATGGAAACAAGCGTTATTGTCAAGAATTGGTTAGAAAATATTCTCTAAGCTTAAATGCCAAACGAATTGCACATAGTTTTGACAACGCTGGCAACAGTGCGTTGCTCGCTTCTATATAATTTGCTGCGATTCTGTAAGAGTCAAATGTATTTCTGTTTGTTTCGTTTGTGAAAGTAAGAAATGATTGTTTCTCCTGTCTATCGAAATGAATGCAGGTATGCATTGCAGACGCTTTGTTTGAATTGGTGGAATTATTGGACATTTTCAAGTAATAGCTGAAGTGTGAAATTGCAATATTTTCGAAATATTATGTAGCCGTTTCCAAATAATAAGAGAAAGTGTGGGCGTAGTAACACCACTCGTTTCAATTTTTCTTACATGTTACATTTAAATCGTGTTTTTAAGAAAGAAAATTTAATTGTACTAATGTCAATTAAGTTTTTTGGATTGCTGGAAAGAAAGAAATATCAACACACTGAGGATACAAATTGTAGAATAGAGTGAAAATTGAATTAACATTGGGGTTTTCAATTGTAAATTACAATTAAAATTAAATTAATTATTTTTCATATCCTTTTGACCCCTTCTTGTTCACCGATGATTTCACCAAAAACTGTTTTATCGAAAATTGCAAAAAGTTGACATTTGGAAAATTTTGGAGATAGCTGAAAAAGGAAATTGCGTCATATTTGTCCATCCCTTATTAGATGTGAAGAGAAAATTTAAAGAAACTTGTGATGCTATAACAGCACGTGCTTTCTCGCCTTGAGTAATGTTTATGTAATACTATTATACATTAATTTCTCTCCGAATGAACATCTCTCAGTCGTCATTTTTTGTAAAACTCATTAGAACATATGTTGCTAAAACCAGGATTACCAGAATTTTTTTCCCAGCGAAGGACATTTTGCCAAAAAAGGAGGACATTTTGCATTTTTAATAGTCCACGACGTACAGATAATGTACTCAACAATTCCAAACCATAATAGTCTTTGAAAATCATATTAAACTTTGCGTCATTAAAAATGAATGCTTCCGACGAGATAATTTAACCCCCGCGCTCACCCTCGTTACCACCAAACAATAAGCATAAATAAGTTTTATTAGTTCAATTAGCCTTGTTGCCACGTCGAAACGCGCGCCAGAAAGTTGGCTCGGCGTGACGTCGGCGATGTGTACCGGAGCAGCAGACCAGCGAGGGAACCGGCCAACCAGGAGCGGGAGCCGGCGCCCGAAGCCTCTGCTAGGGAGCGAGGCTACGGCGCGCGGGGGTATATGGTCGGCAGCCGGCGGTGGAACGGCATGAACTAAGTGATCGGTGAATTAGAGGTGTATAGTGCGTTAGTAATCGACCCGGTGCAGTGAGATTTTGGTTTTTCTATTTGGACATTGTGACCCGGCTGAAAATTGGACATGTTCGGTACGAATGGATCTTTGGCTGTGGAATTTTGTATACTCTGTTTGGCTCACGGAATTATTGATATTTGGTAGTAAGTCGGATTGAATAAGAAATAAACAAACACATTGTCATCATGGTATTTTCAATACATAACAAGACTAATGATCTATTATGGAGGCCATTTATTGGAGTAAAACTGTAGATATTGATGGCATGAAATCCCTTTAATTAATTTAATTAGATTAAAATTATGCCATTATTATTTTCAATTCAACAGAACAAAAAGGAGATATTACATGTAATTTTAAAAAAACGGGGAGAAGAGGAGAAAAATGTGAAAAAAAGGAGCACATGTCCATCAAAAGGCGGACAGTTGCCAACCCTGCCGGCGGGCTAGCCGGAATTCGTTTACTACGCTCCGTGAAGTCACGAAGTTAAGCGAATTCGAGACTGGTTGGGGGACCGGCCGGAAACCTAATTCCCAGAAATTCGTGAGTTAAGACGCGGAATACCATTGTTGCATTCCAATCTGATATACCCTGAAGGCTAGCTATTTTTATTTCATATATTTCAATTAAGTTTTAAGTAATTTAAAACAATTTGTAAAGGTATAACAAAAGCTTGAGTGTAAGAAACAAAGAAATATGAAATAAAATACTCATTCTAACGCGTGGCATTCAAGCGCCGGCGGCGCCTAGCGCCTGGCCGAAGGCACTGACTGACTCCGACGTGACGAGAATCGACAAACACAGTAAAGTATTTATTTATTTATTTAATTTACGTCAAAAAACAGTTAAAAAACTGCGGTTGACGTGCTATGGGGAAAAGTGGATTGTGTGCACATTTTCAAAATTCTGTGATCCCTACACTAAGTCATATACTACTTAAATTTTGAATTTTGAAAGGGAGAAAAAAAACACAAAAAATCCCATGTAATAAAATCTATTTTCAAGTATAAATAAGCAATAAATTTTGAAAGGGAGAAAAAAACAACAAGAAAACTCCCATGTAAAATAATCTATTTTCAAGGATAAATAAGCAATAAATTTTGGCTCTTATTACTTCCTGCCGCGACAACATGGAAACGATAATTTGAATAATTGTATTTATTATTTTATTTTATTATTTATAATATGTATTTTATAATTGTAAGTAATGATAGTAATTACTTGGTAACGGAGGATTACTCCAACAAAAACGCTCAACGCCCAACAAGGGTTTAGAGACGCGTTGCGTCAACGACGCAACAACAAACAAAACGAAAAAAAAAAAAACTGCCTCAAAATACTTCTAAAATTACGTTCACGACGCGCAGGATGTTCGGAACGGCGTCTTTGACGCCAAAAATACCCATTTCTTCCAAGAATTCGACATGATGTTATTTGAAGATAAAAAATTTCGTTAAGAAAAAATATATATCTTCACAATTTGTAGTTGTAGGAAGACATTGATACCTGCACCATTCTCTAAAGTGTCATTTACGATATCTAAGGTCTAAATTTAATTAAAAATATGTGCCGTTTTTAAGAAAAAATTGTTTAAAGAAAATAAAAATGCTACTTTTACAGAAAATTTTGCAAAATATACTCCTGTTTTTTAAACACTGAACGTGACATTATTTTTAGATATCTTTTTCATAAACACATTTTATTAAGAAAAAAAAGTTCATTTTTGTAGTTGTAGTTGTTGGAAGACGGCGAAAAATATTTTGTATGTTTTTAATTTCAAAAAAATTAGGAAGAAACTGAGATGTGTGCTGTTCTCTTAAACATTCTTTACACTATCCAACAACAAAATTTATTCAAAAACAATGGAGCAATGTTTTTGAAAATTTTGAAAATGTCCCGAAAATATTTCCTTCATGTAAAGCACCTCCCAAAATTAAAATATTGATTTAAAATTCAAGGAGCCGCGATATCAGCCAGATCAGGGAATATCGATTTCGAAAAAAATCGGCTAAACGGTTTACCCTCGATTTTTCGGAATAAAGGACCCACAAAACATAGATTCTGGCTACACCACGAGTTAGAGGATTATTTTCTAAATTTAGCATCTGGATTTATCCACTTCTTCGTTACCAGGGTTCTGTAAGAGGAGTTTTTCTGTCAAAAATTCGCCGTTTTTCGAGCAATATTACATAACATTCTCCCCACCGTGGTAGCGGTGGCGAGAAAGTAAAAATTAGATCGGTTTTAGAGAAAAAAATTGTTATAATTTTTAATTGCTTTTTTTTCGTTAAAAATTACAGGAAAACTTCTCACATTTTCAGAAATTAAACATGCCATTACTTCATGATCTTTCTTTAAGGAATACATTTCAGTTAGGAACAAATCTCCATCTTCAATGTGAAAGTTGTAGGAAGACGCCGAAATCATTTCAAGCTTTTGAAAATTCAGAGTTAACGGTGAAAATCGGACCTATGCTACCTGATAAGTGCATTTTACTCTATGTTTACAAGAAATATACAGAAAAATTGTGAGCCATTTTGGAGAAAATTTTGAAAATGACCCAGTGGCTTCGTGTAAAGTACCCCCCAAAATTAATAAATGTTATTCAAAATTGCAGAGCTGCGAGTGAGGGCAGAACGATCGGGGAGTGTTCAGTTTGGAAAAAATCCTATGCATAGTTTAGGCGCTAGTGTTTTTCACAGACGGACGCACGTTTTGAAAGCAAACATTTTCTCGGTATCAGGGGACCCCAAAACGTCTATTTTCCTTGAAATATCGAAAACGATTTTCCGCAGCATTAAATCACTTTCTCTGCGCTATGTACAAGTATTTTACTCCTATATACGTACGAAAACGAAAACTAGTGGTGCAACAGAATGGCACAGACTTTCTCATACTAGTTTTTTAATATTTATTTATTTTACGTCAACAACAGTTTAAAAAATGTGTGACGTGCTATGGTGAGAAGTGAATTCTGTGCACGTTTTCAAAATTCTGTGTTCCCTGCCCTAAGTCATATACTACATAAATTTTGAATATAGAAAGAAAATGAGCGCTTGTCGCAAGGATTGTTAACAAAAGTTTTCGCTCCTATATAATAAAATCTACTTCTAAGGGTAAATCAGCAATAAATTTGGGCTCTTATTCCTTATGTCTTTCCACATTGAATAGTACTTCCTGCAACAACATCATGGAGAAGGATAATTTGAATAACTGTATTTCCCACTGGATTCTAGAAGACGTGCACAGATAATGAAGTTACATTTATGTCTAGAAGCAAAACAAGGCGCCATCTCAGCATTTGCTCAAAGAATCAGGGAAACTGGACGAAAAACTGATCGAGATGGGGGTAACTGACCTGGAAGCTGCAGTACAATACTTGTTACAGGCTGTTTAGAATTATACAGTTCAAATGGTAATTATTACATTAAATATCACTGTTAAAAATTGTTACTTTCCTTTTGATGCTCAGTGTAGTCTCTAACGGTATAGAAATAGTTATGCAGCAGAAACGATTTTACTTGGAATTTAAACTTTTTTATCGAATTTAATTGTTCAATGTCATCTGGCAAAGTGTTGTAAAATAATGTATATGTATTGTATGTCAATTATTTGTAATGAGCTGTTGATACTGTCACCTGATGAATATGGTTACTACACGTCGAGTGTTATAGTTACAGACATCGACGTTTTCTGAAAATGTATATTCGCCCTTAAGCAAGTCATTTTTGACAAAAAACTCTGATTCGTAAAACAACAGACAACGTAATGGTAAAACTCCTAGATTAATAGAGGCTTACAAGACTCACGTGGGTGGGATTTGGTTATTTTTCGTACAATTATTTTTTGTAATCTAGAAGTCTGGGTGCTATAAGATGTAGTTAGTTTGCTAATTTTTACTTTCTCGTATACGTACGCATATACGGAGTAATATACATAGTGTAGAGAAAGTTATGCAACGCTGAGCGAAAAAACGGCGATTTCCGGCGGAAATAATTCTTTGCCAAGTTCTGGTGACGAAAAGGTATTTGCTTTCAGTTGATAAATTAAGAGAAAAAAGTCCCTAACACGTGGTGTAGCCAGAATCACGGTTTTGTGGGTTCTTGATGCCGAAAAACCAATTGGAAGCAAATCGTCCGTCCGTCTGTCCGTGAACACTACTAGCGCCTAAATCACAAGTATGATCTTTTAAAAATTTAAGAAACTCTCGTCCATCTGGCCCTAATTGAAGCTTTGAGATTTGGAAAAACATTCTTTAAAATTTCGGGGTACTTTACATGAAGCCTCCCGGACATTTTCAACATTTTCTCAAAAAACGGCTTCAAGTTTGTTCTTTAAATGTCTTGTAAGAATGGAGTAAAATACACTTCTAAATGTGACATAGGTCTGATTTTCACCGTTAACTCTGATTTTCGAAAATTGTAAAAGTTTGAATTTTTTCGGCGTTTTCCTACAACTATAAAACTGAAAAAGATTTTCCTTCAAATGAAATTTGTTGTCCATAAATTGTTCTTTCATTAAGGTCATGAAGTATTATTTGAAAATCTTAGTTGTTTTCGTGCAATACTGCGTGCAATATTTGCAATTTTAAAAAATAACTAAAACAAGATTTTCTCAAAAACGGCTCCAAATTTTTTCTCTAAACTTTTGTTAGTGGTGTTTTCAAATGTACCCTATACGATGACATAAACTCCATATTGCTATATTCTTTTCTTTAAAAAAATTACGAAAATGTAATTTGTTTCAAATATCTCTCACGCCAGTAATATGCACGTTTCAATGAATTAGTATACATTATTGAATTTGTGAGTGGAAATTCTGCAAATCACTTCAAATCAAGTTTTTCGAAAACAATAGATTTCTGTATAAAAGAGCTTCAAATTTCGCTTTTACAGTAACGCTTAACGCCAGTTTCTTAAAACGGTTCCAATTTTTTTAGTGAAAATTTCTATTTTTGCGAAGGTTATACTCTTATTTAATAAACTTGAAGACACATTTAGGTTCTGCTATTAAGAAACCGAAATGATCAGAAAATCCAAAAAAATAATTTTTTTGGCCGACGATAGATTGCAGCTGGCAAGAGAATGAGGCAAGACCGTAAAGCTAGTCCACTCCAAGGATATTAGAAAACTTTACTACGGGAAAGTCTGTGCCTTTCTGTAGAAACCTCTAGTTTTGGTCTGGCCTAGCTTATCGGCTTCGCCCCATCCTCTTGCCAGCTGCGATGTATTACTGCCCAAAGTAAAGTCTTTTTCGATTTGTAGAACCTAAATATTAGGTTAAGAGCATTATAAACGAATAAAACCTCGTCTTTTGTGGACATTTTCCTTGAAAAATTAGGAGCCGTTTTTAGAAAATTTCGTTTAAGTGTTACTGTAAATGCCTGCTTTAAATCTCTGCTTCACAGAAGATTTTTGAGTTTTCGAAAAACTTAATTGAAAGTCATTTGAAACACTTCCACTCACAAATGCAACAATGTATACAAATCGCTTGAAATGTGCATATTAATGACGAGAGAATTATTTCAAAACGAATACATTTGAGTATTAAAAAAACAAAAGAATACAGCAAAATGGCATCTATGTCATCCACAATTCAATAAGAATTATCTTTCAAAGGTTTGAAGAAAAACTATGATTCTGTTTTTGAGAAAATAATATTTGAGCGTTTCTGAAAATGCGGAAATTTCACCTTAGTTTGACAGAAAAGTTTTGAATTATCGAGAAACTTTATTAGACATCAATTGAATCACAAGTACTCGTTAATGCAATAATGAGAACAAATAGCCGGAATGTAAATATTATCGTAGGGATAGACAAATCAAAAAAATTAAGTTTTTATAATTTTTGAAATAAAAGAATCGAGAGGCGTTTATATTAATTTATACCGTACACTTAGTACATCTTAGTTTAGTACAGTACATTTAATGCATCTTACATTTATACATATTAGGAATAAACTAATATCCCTATGACAAGTTTAAAGAAAAATTTGGGGCCACTTTTGAGGAAATTCTGGTTTTGTTATTTTTATGTTCTCGTACATACGTATATTTATTTGAACTGCAATTTGCTATAGACCGGTGGCAGTTAATTAACAATATTTACAATATAATAATAATAATAATAATAATAATAATAATAATAATAATAATATAATAGAGTACCGTACAAGACGAGGATGCAGTAATCATACTATTACTACTATTCAATATTATAACAATTATTTCAATTCTGTCATATCCAATAATTATATCTTGGTATACTAAAAATTAATGCAAGCTTCATAGATATTGGCTAAATTAGATTTTAAAAAAGCATTAATCGCATTCACAACACTTCACTGCACTGTACTGCACTACACTGTTTTGCTTTGAATTACACTGGCCAGCACTTCACCTCACTTCACAGCACTTAGATACTCATTTAACCTCTATTACTCCCAGCTTGTTCTAACTTATTTCTAAAACTTCGGACACCTAGAGAAAAAGTTTTGAAAGTTGCTGCGGGTGAACTGTACCATTCTCTAATTGTTCTGTTACAAGGAAAATTTCCTTTTGTAACAGAACAAAACAACATTTTAAAAAAGGAAAAGATCTTAATTTTCTTTCCTTCGAATTTTGTGGGTATGATCGCTTCAGCCGAAATAATTTGGTTTGTTTAGTCTAATCTGAATTTCCTCCTCAGCTGGTTGACCTACGTACGATTTATCAAGAGCTCAAAGCCTCGCCCTTGTTCTTCTTATTTCTTGAGGTTTCCATTAAATTTTATTGTGTTAGTTTTTTTAGGTAAACTTATTCGCTTTTCTCTGTTTTCTATCTAGATTTTGCCGGTGCGACTTTCTGTATGAATCCCAACATGCTACCCCGTATTCCATGTGAGAACGAACCAGCGAAATATATGTTAATTCTTTGGCGTTTGCAGAACTTTTATTCGCATTACAAAATGCAAGAACTGCCACGTTTTTATCACTACCTGATTTATACGCTTCTCCCACCCTAATATACTATCTAGATGAATACCTAAATACTTTCATGATGAGTCTCTTGGAATGATGACCTCACCTAAACGATAGTCTGGTTCCTTATAATTTCGTCCCCGCGCGCACGTTATTGTTTTGCTTTTCGATCCGTTAAATCCCATGTAATTTTTTTCAGCCAAATCACGTTAATGTTATAAATCCTGCTGTAATATTTGTTCGTCAGCGCTACCTTCGATTTTTCGGTATACAACACCATCGTCTGCAAATAAACGCACCTTTGATTGTATGTTAACATGGAGATCATTCACGCACGTTAAGAAAAGTAATGGCCCTAAAACACTTCCCTGTGGAACCCCTGAAGTAACAATACCCGTTGTCGAAAACTGAGTTCCTATTTAGAGAAAGTATTGTAATGCTGAGGGGGTAAACGGCCAATTTTCCACAGAACTCTAATGACGGGCCCCGATAACGAAAAAGGGAATAAATCTAGTCCCTATATACAGGATGTCCAGGGAGGAAATGTTGAGGATTTGAAAATTAACTCTTAATACAATTCTAAGAATATTTTGTCTAATATACTATTTGGATATTCTGAATGGCTGAGCCGCAATAAGCAGTCGAAAGTTGGTTTGAAAAAATGCTTTCTAGACAAAAACGTGCATTGCAGAAGCACACAAACCCCAGAAACATTTTTTTATTATTTACAAAAGAAATGAATATATTGGTTCAGATAAAAATAACCTGAGAAATAAAAAAGCAGTCGATTTGTGTAAATTGGATGCTTTATTTATTTTCGGGTTAACTTTTTTTCTCCCAAACTTTCGTACTCCCCCAAAATTTAAAGAATTTTTTTTTAAATCGAAGTGTTTAAAGTCGGAGTATATTGATCGGGGAATATTGATTTTGGCAAAATTTATTTATTTGAAATGTAATTATGTAATTCTTTGAAATGTAAAATGTAATTCTTCGAAATTTCATGTCTTTTAGAGGCTGGTGTTTACAGACTGACGGGCTGTTTGCAAAAATTACACTTTCGCGGTAATAGGGGACCTCAAAACTTGTATATCAAATTAAATTTAAAACAGCATTGCATAACTTTCCCTACACTGCGTATAGTTTTGTATATACGTACGTAAATTTTACGGGAGTAAAATGTGTGAAAAATGCATTATGTTAGATTTGACTTTTGTTTCAAGTCGTAAATCCTTCTAAAATTTTGAAAAAATATAAACGTTTTCTAAAGTGTGCTTACTTACCTGCTTAAACTCTCAACGGTGTATGAAGAAACGTAGAAAATGCAGGTATTTATGCAAAGTTCGTATCAGAAGATTCGATCGTTTGACGTTTTTACTACGCCAGTCACTCTTCTACCCACTTCTGCGATATAGAATATCCCGAAAAGAATCCTGAAAAAAAAAATTGTGACGACTCGTATCGACTTTCTTTGAAACCAAACAACACATTTTAAACAACTATTTTTTTATATAGATAGCGCGGGAAGGGTCTAATAAACTACTTGGATATTCAACCGGGGTTGAAATTCCCATTTTTTGCGCACGTGTTTCTAAAAACCCTTCAGATAAAATTACAGTGCAGTCTTAATATCCTAAAAAACGATATTCCTAGCTGTAAAATTTTAATATAGAAAAATTTTGGTTTCGATCATACGAATCCTGCACTTTCAGTATCTACATCAATTCACAGGCATAGGAAACAAAAGAATAACCGCGCTCCATATGTCCGTCAACTCAACTCCATACTATGATTCAGAATCATTTCTGAAACTCAGTCATTCATGCACAAATAAAATGACTATTTAGACACATGAGAGTAAACAGGTTATTTGATTTTATTTATTAGTGATTAGTAAGAAGTAAATAAAACATGAAATGCATAAGCATATTAAATGAAATTCTAAAATTTAGCTACGTAAAAATGCGAAAAAATAATTGTAATTGATACAGAGTAATTGGTTAAACAGTTACCTTACTAAGGTGTATCACGTACCTGGCAGCATTCATATGTTTGATATTTTGACAGTTGTCGCACATTTATTGGTCTGGTGGCAAGTGAATTACGACATGCACGCAAACAATTACTGGCTTTTGCACGGTATTCATATCTCACTTATTTCTTCACAAGTGATATCTGTTAGTTTCTGAAGTAATTTGTGATATCTGTTCGTTTCTGAAGGCTTTTTCAAATATGGTGCCGTGTAATTTGGCGTGTTAATTACGTGTCCTTCCTGATAACGTGTGTTCTAAAACGATTAGTAATAATAATAATAATAATAATAATAATAATAATAATAATAATAATAATAATGATGATGATGATGATGATGATGATATTTTTTATTATTTTATATTCTTTTAAAATGTTAAGTCTCCTAATTTCAATTATCAGTAAGTTCGGTTTAATGACGTTAGGTGTCAGTTCAACGAATAATCTACTCCAGGTTGTAACGATTTTCGTAAGGATAAGATCTAGTGAATGTGTGTGCCTCTACTATACATTGCGTGAAACATTCTAATAGTTCCATCTACTCCTCTTTCTGTTTCCATCCCTCTCTTACTGCCCTGAATGATAATTGGTTATACTTAGGAGAACCAGCGAAGGGTAAATCATGGAAAGAAATGTATTTTTTTAGTCGTGTGGATCGTACATCGTACGGGTAATGCATTTGTTGGAGAAACAACCCACACGGAAAATACTCAGAATCGGACTTTGTCTTTAAAACAAATGATATAGCGAAGTACGACCCTAAAATGACCGGTTTACCAGCCACGAATTTAATGGCTTATTCAATCAATAACTAGTAGTGGTACAACAGCATATACTCTCTCGCATTATTTGCAAGTATTGTAATTTTCGAAAATTAAGAATTCAACGAAAATGAGACCTACTCCTGTTTTAAGAGTATTTTGCTACATCTCAGGAAAAAATAAAGAAAAAAATTGGAATCGTATATGAGAATAAAATATAAATTGCCTTTGCTTCAGGTAAAACTCGCGAAAACTACTTGTTTAAAAGAAATGAACATGAAATAACTCCGAGAAAAATTGCGGCAGTTCTGGAAAAAATTGATTAGAACGTTTTTAAGAATACGTCGTTTTAGTTTTCATTGACTCAAAAAATTACGGATTTTTGTAAAACCATCGTTAGATAGACCTTAAAGCTGGGTTAACAAACGTATTAAACAACTGAAATAAATGATCTCAAATGTAATTTCAATGTGTTTAAATTTATTCACTGTAGAGATCAGGCTAATTTGCTACTCTAGTGATCTGACCATTGTTGGGCCGCCAATTTTATGTCGTGTCATAACCTCATATATAGGTGTTCAGCGAGGAAACGTCGAAACTCTTAATACAATTTTAAGAATATTTTGTCTAATAAACTACTTGGATGTTCCGAATGACTGAGCCGCAATAGGAACTCAAAAAGTTGTTTGAAAACGTACTTTCTACGCAAAAATTTTCATTGCTGAAACATAAACACTCCAGAAACATGTAAATTATGTACTATTTACAAAAGAAATAAATCTATTTGTTCAAAAGGAAAAATTAACTCAGAAATAAAAAAAAGCGATCAAATTGAGTATTTTTTCTGACTTTTGTAATATGTTTTATATTACAATATAGGCACTTCACAAATTTGCTAATTTACTAATGCTTACTCATCAAATCGAGCAATGTTCCTTCACCCCGAGACGCAATAGCAATGCTGTTTGTGTATGTCATAATTGATTGAACAGTTTTCTTGCGTTCTCAGAGTGAATGAACAATTGAGGAGGAACAATCAAAACGATACTGTCCACTGGTGGGAAAAATTGAGTTTGATATGAAATCGTGTAGTTTTTAAAACGTTCTACACGTTTTCTTATTTATTTATTTATTTATTTATTTTACGTCAAGAAAACAGTTAAAAACTGCGTATGACGTGCTATGGGGAAAAGTGAATTGTGTGCACATTTTCAAAATTCTGTGATCCCTACACTAAGTCATATACTACTTAAATTTTGAATTTTGAAAGGGAGAAAAAAAAGCAAAAAAACTCCTATGTAATAAAATCTATTTTCAAGGATAAATAAGCAATAAAATTTTGAATTTTGAATTTTGAAAGGGAGAAAAAAAACAAAAAAAACTCCCATGTAATAAAATCTATTTTCAAAGATAAATAAGCAATAAATTTTGGCTCTTATTACTTCCTGCCGCGACAACATGGAAACGATAATTTGAATAATTGTATTTTCCACTGAATTCTAGAAGACGTGCACAGAAAATGAAGTTACATTTATGTCCAGAAGCAAAACAAGGGGCCATCTCAGCATTTGCTCAATGGATCAGGGAAACTGGACGAAAAACCTGATCGAGATGGGGGTCATTGACCCGGAAGCTGTAGTACAATAGTTGTTACAGGTTGTTTATACTCATTTATACAGTCCAAATGGTAAATAATGCATTATGTATCATTGTTAAAATTAATGTTCCTTTTCTTGTGATGCTCAGTATAGTCTCTAATTGTATAGAAACAGTTATGCAGCAGAAACGATTTCACTTCGGATGTAAACTTTTCTATTGAATTTAATCGTTTCATGTCATCTGGCAAAGTGTTGTAAAATAATGTACATGTATTGTATGTGAATTTTTTGTAATGAGCTGTTGATACTGTCACCTGATGAATATGATTTCTACGTCGAGTGTTATAGTAATAGACTTCGGCATTTTCTGAAAATATATTCCCGCCCTTGAGCAAGTCATTTTTTACGAAAACCACTGATTCGTAAATAAAAAGACACGGTAATGGTAGAATTCCTAGATTAATGAAGAGAGGCTTACATGAATCACGTGGGTGGGATTTGGTTATTATTCGTACAATTCGTTTTTGTAATCTAAAAGTCTGGGAGCTATAAGATGTATTTCCCCAGAATATTATGCCATATCTCAGGCGGGAATGAACATTCTCGAAGTATATTCTGGTTTCACATTTCTTCAACACGCGTTTTAACACATCAAATAAAAGGTATTTTGAAGAAAACTGAAAGCAGGAGCATGTAGTGCTTATTAAAACTACACAATTTCATATCAATCTTAATTTTTTCTACCAGTGGACAGTACGCGTTTTGATTGTTGCTCCTCAATTATCGGTGCCCAGCCAGGGAGGTGAAGGGGGGAGGCACGCCATCTTGCAGTGACTTCGAGTGACCTCAACGTATATTTGGCGCAGTGGCCGGGCGAATTCAAAGCGCCTGTTACTCGAGGGCAGTTGGACGCACCACCTACGAGGAAGACAGCTTAGAGGGAGGACAGCTGTAATGGCGTCTGGTGGCCCGGTGCGAGGCTCGCGTCACGCACAAAGTGTCACGAAGGTTATTACTAGCTGCGGATTTTTGCTATTGCCTATTTTTTTCCTTCAATGGAAAATGAAATATTTTAGGTTACGTATTCATTTTGAGGCATTAGGGGTATTTTAACCCTTTAAGCCGACTCACACGACCGTGAAGGTTCCGCCATTCCACGTTTTTTTGAGCCTGGCGTGTTTATGATAGCAAAGACCGACGCAAAACGATCGTAAGGGTTTTGGGAATGGTAGTATTTACTTATTACACAGCTAGATAGTATTTTCGTCGCACCTATAGATCACGGGGTCCGTTTGTTTTATAATCCAAATTATATGTGACTGTGCGAGGCCCCAAACACTTCAGAGACGTGAACAGCTAGCCAAATCACCCACCGCCTCCTCCAACATCAATTCTAACTTTATTTATAACAATTCAGTCGTTGGGTCAAATATAATTACATTTTAAATAAATCATACACCTTAAAATTCCAGAATGTGTGCATTGGCAACAAAACCCAAATATTTTTAGTTCAAAACATCTTGGGGGGCGTGCCCCCCAAACACTTCAGAGACGTGAACAGCCACCCACACCATTCAACGCCTCCTCATATAATAACATTGATTATAATCATAAAATTAAACATAAAATTAATTACATATTTTTCAACAAAATAAATAAGACTAGCATTACTACCTAATTTTTCCTTTTTTTCTTACAAAAAGGAAAAATTATCGGTAATAATGTTAAATATAATATAATATATATATATATATATATATATATATATATATATATATATATTTATATATATATATATATATATATATATATAAAATCAAAAATATAAGGTTATAAAATTTACAAACTATTGTTTATATGAAGAAAAAATAGTTCTTCCAACATTGATGATATAATATATATTTTATAATATATAGCATTTATTTAATAGTTATACATAAATACATTGCATATAATGCACATTTATTATTTATTTTACATAAAAAAACAGTTAAAACTGCGAATGACGTGCTATGGGGAAAAGTGAATTGTGTGCACATTTTCAAAATTCTGTGATCCCTACACTAATTCATATACTACTTAAATTTTGAATTTTGAAAGGGAGAGAAAAAAAACAAAAAAACTCCTATGTAGTAAAATCTATTTTCAAGCATAAATAAGCAATTTTGGCTCTTATTACTTCCTGCCGCGTGAACATGGAAACGATAATTTGAGTTGTCATTATGACCGTCGTCAGGCGAGGACGTGCCGGAGCGCAGGCAGCAAAACGAGGCTTATAGCAGGTGTCTGGTGAGCGGCGAGTTCTGAAGCTACAGTGAATTCCAGCAGCTTATTTCTAGGCAAGTAAACTTTCTTTTACTCTCTTCTCCCAATTTTACTATCTCTGATATCACAATATCTTACTTCTATATCTCCGGAATTGTGTTATTCTCAAATGTTTGTTAAGTTTATTCTCTTGTCTATTGATTTTATCCCGTCTCACTTCTTGTCCGTTTCTGATAATATATCTTTCTTTCTCTTATTTAGTTTTTTTCTTTTTTCTACTCTGCCCTTGTTTCCCTCTCGGTCTGTCTTGCTGCCCAGAACCCTGAGTGTTTTGCTCGTTTCAACTCATTTCAAACTATAATTTGTTTTAAGTGTGCTTTTATTTATTTTCATTTTTATAATATTCTTGTTGTCCGTGTTTTCTCGTCGCTAGGTCAGAAGCTGCAAAAAACCTCCTCGGAACAATTTCATCAGCTCAAGTGAGCGAATCTGTTGCTGCCCGCATAACGGAGAGCGTCCAAGAGATTAATCAGGGTCTCATCGAGGCGCTTCGGGACGAACTCTCGAAACTTCGGGAGACCATCGAGCAGCAGAACCGCGTCATTGACGAGCAACGCCAGGAGATCGCAGCGCTAAGGACGGCCCACATGGACAAAATGGACGAGCTGGAACAATATCAGCGGAGAAATTCTCTCCGCTTGTTTGGAATCAGTGAGTCAAACAACGAAAATACCGATACTAAAGTTATAGAGTTGGCAAAGGATATTGGTGTCAGTCTTACTCTTGACGACATTGATAGGAGCCATAGAATAGGACCTAAGACTGATGGCAAGTGCCGCCCTATTATAGTGAAATTAGTATCGTATAGGAAAGGAGCTGAAATATTCAAAATAAAAGAAAACTTGCAGGTAATTGGAAAAGTTATTCGGAGGATTTAACCTCACGTAGGTTAGAAATATTGAGAAAATGTATTTCAAAATTTCAGCTTAAAAATGTGTGGTCCTTTGATGGGACAATATATGTAAATACCACACAAGGGAAAAGACGCATCACCAGAATGTGTGAAGTTGACTCGCTACCTGTAAATGGCGCGTAACCTTAGAATCTGTTTTCAGAAGTCTCTCTTATACTTAGATTATTGTTTATTATTTAATTTTACTTGTAATATATTAATTTTGTTCTTTCTGCCTGCAAGTACACACTTTCAAATACTATGTCAGAAATTTGGCAACCTGTAGATGACGAAGTCTTGCCGGAAACCGCGCCCCTAGACATACCTGCCTGCGGCATTGACCCCAGTCCGGCGTTAAGCTTGCTACCTACCCCTCGAAGCCCTGCTACACTCTCAGATCTCAACGCGTCCATTTCGCACTTTCCTCGTGACTTGTCTGTCTTTCACATTAACGCGCAAACTCTAAAAAGAGCATTACTCAGAAATTTGTCATGTTCTCTCTCTGAAGCTAAGCTCTTTTGTATTATTAATTAGTGAAACTTGGTTGAAATCTACTTAAATCTGATCTTGTGTCGATCCTAAATATAAACTCATACGAAACGATAGAAATACAATAAGAAGTTAATTTTAAAGAGAAATCCAGTGGGAGTGTTGCTATGTTTGTGCGTAGTGATATAAATTGTAAAATAATAAAAACATCTAGTAACTCACGAACTTGGAATACATGTTTGTTGATATGGTGATTGGGAGAAAACATCTACTTGTCAGGGTTGTATATTGGCCTCCAAATACGGGACGGCTGTCAGAATTAGAGGATTCACTTTCAGAATTTACAGATAAGTATCAAGATATTATTGTAATGGGGGATTTTAATTGCGACTTAAAAAATCCCATCACAAAATCTGCCACTAACTTTATCCACACTTTCAATTCGTATAATTTGCAAATATTAAAATTGAATCCTACTCATAGCTCATCTAAAGCAGAATCGTGGATTGATCACTTGATTGTCTCAAGATATTTCCAAGTATTACTACATGGTCATGTTCTGTTCGGAGTATTTCAAACCGCGGTTACTCTTTGTTGTATATTCGGCTAAATGTACTAAATACAAAACAAAACAATCAATTACCGTGATTACAAAAACTTAGATTTCGCATTTCAAGTGAACAGTGAACATGCCTTAACAGGATTTATCAACAATACTAAATTAGACTCGAAAGTAAATATGTTCAATGAAATCAATTAATGGAACCTTTTTAACAAGTACTCTCCATGGAAAACGTCTCGTGTCACACGGCCTGCTGCTCCATGGCTTACAAATGAGATAAAAGTTCATATGAAAGTTAGAAATTCCGCATATAACCGTTTTAAAATTACTAAAACCGATGAAAATGAAAAGGAGTATAAAAAACTTAGAAATTTCGTAAAACAACAAATCAGAAACGCTAAGATTCGTTATTATCATAATCTTTTTCAAACAAATTCCAGTACGAAGGGAGTATGGAACACTTTGAAAAACTTAGGAATTTGCAAACGTAAGTCAAATGACAGTTCATTAGAAATTCCCCTAGATGACCTAAATCAGCTATTTGCATTGCTACACATAAAATAGACCCTATTATTAAAGAAAAGACACTTCATTCTCTGGAATCACATGCACCTCGCTGTGACGATAGTTTCTATTTCAACAATGTTGACTGCCAAGAAGTCGAAAAAATAGTGAAGGCGCTCAAATCAAATTCAAAAGGATCTGACGATATAACGGCAAAGCAATTAAAATTGGTTTTAAAAGATGCTCTTCCAGCGCTTACTCACATAATAAACTTTTCTTTAACAACCGGATATTTTCCCCAATTGTGATAACTAGCTTACATACGTCCCCTCCCACAGTGTTCAAATTCGTTAAATCCTTGTGATTATTGACCTATCAGTATATTAGCAACATTATCCGAAGTCCTCGAAAAAGTTGTACGTCAACAAATAAGCAAGTATCTAGTCATAAATGATGCTCTAAATAATTTTCAATCTGGTTTTAGGGAGGGTAGAAGTACGCAAACGGCTTTGCTACGAGTCATCGAAGACATTCGTCAATCTCTGGATGGCAATATAACAACGCTAACGCTTTTAGATTTTAGCAAGGCCTTCGATTCAGTAGACCATGACGTGCTTCTGGCAAAATGTAAATGTCTCGGTTTTTCTGATTCTACCTTATCGTGGATTTCAAGTTATTTTAGTAATAGACAACAGGTCGTAGTTGTAGAAAACACTTTCTCGTCACCTAAATCAGTTTCACGTGGAGTGCCACAGGGCTCCGTACTTGGTCCACTTTTCTTCCTTATCTATGTAAATGATATACCGTCAGTACTATCAAGATGCCCAATCATCATATGTACGCAGATTGACCTACAGATCTACGTCAGTAGAAACCTTCTACAGAAGTGGCTCAGTTAATTAGTAAACAAATCAGGATTTAGCCTCTTTACGCGAATGGTCACTGAGAAACGGCCTTAACTAAATCCATTAAAATCTCAATCAATTATAATTGGCTCTTATTTGGTCCACCAAACTTAAAAATCTAAATATTCCTCATATCGTACTGGATAACACTACTGTTCCTATGCTCCTGATTAAAAATCCTCGGTCTGACCATAGACAAATTCTAAATTAGGGAACCTCATGTTCGGAAACTTGCCGCAAAGTGTATGCTTAATGTACTCACTCAAGTAATAGCACAAATGCCTTCCACCCCAAACCAAGAACTACCCCTAATAAAATCCCTCTTACTCCCTCTAGCGATTACGGTGACATTGTGTACAACGTAAAGAAATCAACTGCTGACGCTCTCCAAAGAGTTCAAATGCGTGTGTTAGGTTTCAATATAATATCGAAAGTATGATCATATCAGGATACTACAAAGCTAACAACATACTAAACTTGAAGAAAGCCCGACGCATGTTTCATAGTTTTGTGCCTTTTCCTAAAATATTAAATACGGGTGTACCTACTTACCTCTCTCATAAAATTTCTTATCTTAAACGAAGTTTACAATAAATCTTACTTAGTAGCAACGACTAGAAGTGGAATAGCCTTCCAGTAAATGTTAGGAAATGTAAAACTCTGCGATCATTCAAAAAACATTTAAATACTATTTTTCTGAGCTGATATTGTATGGTGTGAAAGTGTGTACTAAATGTGTTTAGAATGGTAAGGTGAATGTAATTTTTTATATCGCTTTTTAACAGTTTTTCTCCATTTCTTGTATTTTCTTGTTAGTTCTTAAGTGAGTTCAAAATTGTAAGTTAAATGTAAATTTTATGAGGCTTTTTAACAGTTTGTTCATTTCTTTGTTTTCTTAAGTTGGATTTCTTAATTTAATTAACAATAGTATAATTAGTCTAAATTAAGTATATTATAGGGTTAGAAGGTTTTGTATTTATCTACCAGTATTTTTCAAACTCATTATTGTCTAAATTTGTGTAGTTCTGACTGAATCGTCTTTTCCTTGGTACATGATGTTGAAATCTAAAATCGGCCCTAAGCCGTCGTCCTAGCCAGGTGGTTGTGTGCATTCTCATATTACTTTTTATGATTCACTTGAATGTATTTGAGATTTTTGTCAACATTTGATACGTATGGCTACATTAATATCTCTCAGAATTTATATTTTCGGGCAAACCTTTAGAGTTTTCCAGAGTCAGTAATGTTTGTTTGTTTTTAAAATTATCTTAAATATATTTCTTTGTTGCTCAATGTTGAAGAGCATGCACACTTCCTTTGTTTTCCCTGGTTTTCCCCGGTCGTTTAAGGCAAATGCTGGGACGTTGTATTTTTGTTGCGTTTGTGAGCCCAGGGCATGACATCTGGTGTATTATTTACTTTATTACTAAGTGTGTATTTCACTTGTTTTATTTGGCAAATGTATCTCTTAATTCAATTCTTATTTATAAATTTATGTATTACGTGGTTAGGCGGAAGAGCGGGCCTGATGGCCGGAGTCTCGCCACATAATTAAAGTCATTATTATTATTATTATTATTATTATTATTATTATTATTTGAATAATTGTATTTCCCACGTAATTCTAGAAGACGTGCACAGAAAATGAAGTTACATTTATGTCCAGATGCAAAACAAGGGGCCATCTCAGCATTTGCTCAATGGATCAGGGAAACTGGACGAAAAACCTGACCGCTGGAAAAGCAGTCGCTAATTGGCCATTTCAAATCAGTTCGAATCCCCTATTCGCCCGAAAGAACTCGCAAACCGAAAAGAATTCAGTTGCTGAGTAGCACCCGTGCGAGAAGCAATATCTCAGTCTTCCGTGTTAAAAGATCACGTAAATTCTTATACAGAAGTAATATTCACAATAAAAGCATGTTGTGTAGTGAAAAGCCACATTGTTTTGAAATTTGTTGTAGTTCAAATTGTAGTAGCAAATCAGTCCTTTGAGAAGCAGCAGTGCGAGAGTATATCTCGGGCTCCGTGTTAAAAACATCACGTAAATTCTTATGCAGAAGTAATATTCTGTGCTTATGTTGTGAGTCAAGTAAACCATATTATTTCAATTTTTTATAGTTCGGCATTGTGTATGTATTGAACTAATTAATGTATTTCACACAGTTACCAAGTAAGTTGCCAGGCGACGCCTGTTCTCGCTTCGTGATTCAAAATGGAAGATTCCTGTATTCTCACACTGAGAACAATAAACTTAGTGTATTTTTATTGTAAAGAACAATTGTGATAACTCAAAGGTAATTAACTTCATTCTGCAAGGTGAGAAGTGTGTTTCCCTGATAACCCACATTATTACAAAATTCCTAACGAGCGTCGAAAGGGACTGAGTGGATTGCCTATCTACATTCAACAACCAATAATACAGTCCACTATCACAAAAGCAACCCGCCCCGTCCAGCTACTTTACGTAAACGATATGCCCTCGACGTTTCGAAACGGAAGAACGGTTCTCTTTTGGATGATACGAACATCCTTTGCAGTAAAGAAACTGTAAATAGTACAATATAAGGTTTTCAAATTGGTTCCGTAATAGCAAATTAATAGTATATGAAAAGAAAACGGTTTTGATACATTTTTTCATTTCAAATAATCAATTACATTCTCCATTGAAAATGAACGATGTGAAAATGACTGACGTAAAGGTAACAAACTTTTTGGGTCTCAATTTAGTCAAACGTCAAATTGATTGTCTTTTGAAATGAATTGAACTCAAAATTAAGTTCATTATGCTACGCGTTCAGAATTCTTTCAAAATCAGTCACCCTTCATACTGATCGTTGTGTATATTTCGCGAATGTTCATTCCCGCCTGAGATATGGCATAATATTCTGGGGAAATACATCTTACAGCTCCCAGACTTTTAGATTACAAAAACGAATTGTACGAATAATAACCAAATCCCACCTACGTGATTCATGTAAGCCTCTCTTCATTAATCTAGGAATTCTACCATTACCAAGTCTTCTTATTTACGAATCAGTGGTTTTCGTAAAAAATGACTTGCTCAAGGGCGGGAATATATTTTCAGAATTTGAACAGTCAAATAGGCAACTGATAGAATTTGAAAATATTCTAGAACGGTTTAGAAGGTTTGGGTCGCCAAGGCGAATTATCACGCGGTGCAGGTGTGCCGCTCGGCTTATGGAACTTTCCATGCCGCGCTTCCGGTGTTGCAGCCTAGGGCGTAGGAAGCGTTTTATATTTATACGTCCCTTTCTGCTTTTACGTGTGGGCCCGAACAGTAGGAACAGAATAGGGCCTAAAATCGATCCTTGAAGAACTCCACATGCAATGGGCAAAGAGTCGGAAAGGTGCGTACGTAATGTTCCATCATTCCAGTAAGGTATTTCCACTCTCTGAGATCATTGTTTAAGGTACGAACATAACCAATCTAGAGCATTACCACGGATTCCATATGAAGGTAATTTTGAAGTAAAATGTCATGATCAATGACGATAAAAAGCTTTGAGAGATCTAAAATAATCCAATAGGTGCCTCGTTTTGATCCAATGATGAAATGACATCTTTAGAAAAGAAAATATAGCTATTTCGATGATTTTGATTTTCCTAAATCCATATTCCCAGCAATCTGAAAGCGCGTCGTGTTTAGTGAGAAAGGTTTCCATTCGTACGTAAAAAGTCTCTCTAATATTTTTGAAAAAACTGATAGAAGAGAAATGGGCCGATAATTTTGAATTTCATTTTTGTTGCCTTTTTTGAAGAGTGGCTTAATTTTAGCTGTTTTGAAAATATCTGGAAACGTACCAGTGCATAAAGATGCATTAAATAAGTGAGATAACGGGTGTATAATGGCATACGCACAAGTCTTCAATAAAGAATCCAGGAATTCATCTAAACCGTCTAAGCCGTCTAAACCGTCTAAATTTTAGCTATAAAGTATTCTAAATTTACTTCTATATTGTGACATACCAGATTTTCACCAATATGAAATTCAGCAATTTCATTCAAAATAACACTTTATTAACAAAAAGACACATGTTACCGGAGTGCATGATATAAACAATGTCCGTTAGTTCAAAAGCGGACGATAAGTAGCATCCGTGAGTAATTGGTATAAAATAATGACGTAGATGACGGCGCGAGGTAGATTGCATAATTTTGTTTTAAACAGGAAGTAAAGGAGAAAGAAAGTTGACATGTTGCAGAAGGATACAAGAAGATTCATTCCAGCTCTTGACACCATAGCGACCGGATCAGGATGCTAGATATATAGCAGTTTATTTGAACATAGAAAATTTACGCGAGTTCGGGCGTAGTGATTTGTCGTTGTTAGTATTCAAAAGATAGAATTCAGAAATTGATTATACGAAGTGAACAGTGAATACCAAAAGTGGGACTTATAAATTTTATGAAGCGGACAGTGATACTTGAAATTAGTCTCCGATGATAGGAACCCGATGATAACTTGGTGAACTTATATGCTAATATTTTAACAGCACTTGAGATTTTGCTTAATGTACAAAAAGGAGTACGTAATGAATGAACAATAAGTAGTACTAGAACTTGTAGCCATTCAAGCAGGTGAATGGGGATGGAAAGCCAATGGATTAACAGTGTACATAGTGGTTTATGAGAAGAAACGACAAGCTACGGATTTGGGCGGTAGCAAGAAAGAAGATTGGACGGGGCCCATTGCTGAAGTCTACGGAGAGACATCTTTTACCAGGACAGCGCCCAAGATTCTCATGGATAATATGTTCTATAGCGCTATAGTAAACCATGATCAAATAGCTATAGTATCATGACCAAAAAGGATGTTATACTTTATTTTAAAAGTTACTAAAATATATAAATAAATTTTGTATTTTCTATTGATGAAAGATGATTATCATTTGCAGTCACGTGCAGTCCAGTAGGATATTTAAATTTTGCATTTCAGAACCACGCTTCTCCATGTGTGTGTGTGGGGGGGGGGCGAACTAAGTAATTGTAAGTATTCACGATTATTTCGGTAAAGAACCCGCCGACTGAGTCAGCAACGGAGTTATAATTAAATATAATGTGGGTGCTCATTCTCGTAACCATTTCCTGGCGCCTATTTATTAGAAATCCGGAAACAGGTTACAGGAATTTGAGGGCAGCAAAACGGGTTAATCGATGGGTATATTTCAATATGCATGCACACTAAAGTGGTGATGATTATTAATAAATTTATAATAAGTATATAGATGAACCTAATAGGACTGTCATGACGCCGTAACTATGACTGTCATGACGCCGTAACTATGACTGTCATGACGCCATAACTATGACTGCCATAACGCCGTAACTAACATGACCGCCTTGACGCCGTAACTATAACAGCCCCAAGTGGAGATGCTCCCACGGTTGACCTCGACTTACCTTTTTCCCGGCGCGAGCTGAATTTTAATGCTTTACCCGGCTACCCCCACTGAAGGTCCTGAAATATTTGGCGGGAGGATGCGTGGCCTGG
Source organism: Teleogryllus oceanicus (assembly GCA_964035755.1). Classification (NCBI taxonomy): domain Eukaryota; kingdom Metazoa; phylum Arthropoda; class Insecta; order Orthoptera; family Gryllidae; genus Teleogryllus; species Teleogryllus oceanicus. The sequence continues at coordinate 182,910,080 of CAXIVR010000002.1, read as the reverse complement.
GCATTGGCATGCAACTCGCAATTAAAAGAATTTTCTTTCGTGACTTAAATTTAATTTGCCAAAAGTGAAGATGATAAAAAATTCCGGTGAAGCCGGATGCATAAAAAGAGACTTAAACCTAACATACATCTAGATTACACTGTAGAGCGGTCATTCGCCCATTCCTCGCCTCAGCGACAGTCCAGGGCGGGTGGAGGTTCGTTGTACCGGCGCTGGCGTGGTGACGAGCGGCGGCTCGGTCTGACGCCCGTCCAGGTAGAACCCAGGCGTTGAGCTGACGCCGGCAGCTGGGAGGCGGCGTCTCGGGTCATCCACCGGAAGCGTCGGCGGCGCAGGGGATGGCGTCGTCCCTGGCGGTCGGAATGCTCACGACCGGCGCGATGGCCAGACGCCTGAATGGACGCCGGGGTGATGGCGGCGGCGATAGCAACGCCGACTCTCCGCGCGGTGTCCGGCAACTCGGGAACGGCGGCTCGTGTCCTTAGGTCGTCGCACGTCCGAGCCTGAGCGGAGGATCAGCTGAACTTCCGCGATGCACGACGCGTGGCCTTGAAACACGTGGCCCGACTTGGCGGCGCGGTGGAGGCGGTGGCAGTCTTTACTGTCTATAGGTGCCCGCGAACTACCGTGGCCCGTGTCGGTAAAGCATACTTGCTCATCCGAAGCAAAGTTCTAATATGCGTTAACTTACGCGTGGTTGAAGCCCGAAACCAGAAGAAGGTCTGTTCTCTACCGCTGTTCAAACCAGAAGACCAAAACGTCTCGTTACACGGAGCTCCGTGGCTCCACGGGGTCACATGATCGCGTTCACGTGATGTTCACGCCCATTGACCTGCGACATCACGCGACACCGGGTGGCAAATCGTGGTTATATCGACGTGGCAGTTGACGCTATGAAGTAGCGTCTTCAATGGAATTTGTTCTACGTCAGAAATTCGCCGAAATCGCCGGCGCTGGTCGGAGGCGGCCGGAAATTCCATTGACGTAACGGGCGCGCCCCCTTCACAGAGCTGGTTAACAAAGGAGGGCCTGCTCGCCCGCATTGGCGACGCGCAGGTAACGGGATACGTCCCTTTTCTTGCTGGCTTCGCGACAAGCATTTTCACCACGCATTTTAACATGCGTTTGAAAATATAATTTAAATCCATAATTCGTCGATGCCATACGTGGGCGACTGTCCCATTACAATATATTATACACCGCAATACATATATATACATGTATGTATTGCAATGAGGCCATTGCTGGTCGCCGGACCCAAAACTTCCCCCTCTGTCACGCCAATTACGACGGTCCCTGATTTGACACGGCTCAGCGCGAGACGCGCGAACGCGTGCCAGGAGCTCTATTCAAAAGATTTACGACTAGAGTGGGATTGTCTCCGGGGACCTTTAGGCAAAAGAGCGGGCGGCGGCCTCATCCACGTGCACGGCTAGGCACCGGAACAAATGAAATTATAGAGATCCAGGCTATGTTTAAGTTATCCCGTAGGACTCATATAAGCATCGAAGACAACAGAAAGGACTGCTTTGTTCATCTCTAATTGTACTGGCCAAAACACACGCACAACAAAGACCACCAATCAGGCGCCCAGAAAATGAGGTTAATTCGAAATGCCTATCGGCTACAGCTCGCGTCGAATATTCTGGAAACTGAGATTTCGGCCAATAATATCCAAAATTCCGATCACGTGAAGGAGCGATGGGCGAAACTAGAAAAGAGAGTGGGGATGCGACGCAGGAAGCTCGAGAGAGGCGGATTTTGGCAGAAGACGGATAGAAGGCGAGAGAACGTGACAGAAAAGAGACTGCTGTGTTGAGGAGAGGTAGTGGGAGCCAGTGACTAGTGTTGGTCGACCAACGGAGTGCAGGCCGCCCAGTGTAAAAGCACAAGCAGGAATTTATTCCGATTTCAACGGGCCGGCGTTGATCCGTAAGGAATGATTGTGCAGCCGAGTCATTGAGGCTGGCCTGGTAAGGAGTGGGTGGCGTCAGACGGCTTCCTCCAATAACCACCGATCGGAGCCAGGAGCGCTAGCACCGCACGCATTGCTGCTTCCGGTTGGCTGCGCCTTGCCGTGATGCGGCTCGCGACAGCGACTGCTTCGAGGACGACCACAGATGTGCAATCATCGAAAGAGGTGAACCAACGGCTTTCATTTTTGTACTAATTCCAAAGACATTAAAAAAAGGAAAAGAGTCATTTAATGTAAATAATATAGAACTTAGTTTAAGAGACTTCCTTACCAAACTGTATTATAAAAACAAAAGCAATAAATGTGTTCTTGCCATTCAGGCGATTGACACTTAATGTAACAAAACTTTGTAATTATTGTAAAGTAGTAGTAGTAGTAGTAGTAGTAGTAGTAGTAGTAGTAGTAGTAGTAGTAGTAGTAGTAGTATTATAAACCCAATGCATGCCCTCATTCAGAGTGCTCACCCTGGGGTTCTCTTGCGGTGCCAGGTGACAGGTAAGTGCCCGTTTGGCGCCCTTCATTGATAAATTTAACGCGCACACCTGTCAGCTGAGTTACCATGCACTTCGGTGTGACGGTGTTTTCCCCCTTTTTGTGAGGTACCCAGACCGCGAGCTACGCGCATTGCGCACTTGCGTGGGTTGCCGTAAGCGGCAGGTCGGGTTCATCACAGTATATGTATGTATGTATATGTATGTATGTATATGTATGTATGTATGTATATGTATGTATGTATATATATGTATGTATGTATATATATGTATGTATATGTATGTATATTGAAACACTAGCTGAACCCGTGCGATTACACGCACTGAAGGGAAACCTGTAGGAAATTACAACAGAACATATGAAATGTTGAAACCCCAAAAATTTAGTTACATTTCATTTGTTGTATTTACACAATAAATAAAGAAATGATATATGTTTTTAAACAACTGAATACTAATTACTGTGAACTGAGTTAAATGTTTTTAAAAAATGGCGATATGTCATAATTTTCATCATAATTCGGCGATGTGAATATCGTGTTGTCAATAAGTGGCTAATAACATAACTGGCAATGAAGAAATCAATAGCAAATCAATCAAAAACTATGCTCTAGTAGAATTAGAGCAAGAAATCTTGTTTAACTTAAAAAATTTTATACCATCACTTATAAGTGTTCCGATGGAACGCTTCCAAACAAATATTTATTTTTTTCCCCACATTCAGTTGCAATTCCAAAAGTAATGTTTGGTTCAATGTAAGATACTTATATTTTAGTCAAAATATATCTGCATGGATTTGTGTTATGTTAAAAAACTTTTGTCTGTTTTGTTTTATGAATTTGTGATGGTCAAAATAATACTTTGGACATAATTAAGTTTTGAGAAATCATTGTTCAATTACTCATGAGTCACCAATTAATATCAATCAATTGCCAGTTCTGGCAGAGAGATTACATGAAAACAAAAGGAGGGGTGTTCAAAAGTTACTTGATAAACAATTTAGGAGAGAATAGTCAGAATTGGGAGCTTATAAGTGTATATACCTGCTATATCAACTGCACATGATAATGAACAAAACGGACCATATTATATTTCCATATTACTGATACATTTTTTTACCATTTCCTGAAATTTTTCTTTGATGGATATAGCTCCAATTGGACACGCACACCTCAAACAATCATTGATTTATTTGTTTAAGGAATACAATGTTATCATTGACAGTAACATGACATTTGAATATTGCTTAACTCAAGGAAACAAAGTACGTTTGGTTCTGTATTAGGTAACACACAGGAGGTTATGGGAGAAAGTAAATGAGACAGTTCATACAATATTTCCTTGTGTATAATTAAAGAATGTACAATTTCAATTTATAAAAGAAATAAATGAATGAGTTCATTATAAGTAATGAATGAATGTAAGTAATGAATGAGTTCATTAAGTAAAAAATACATTTTTTATATACATTCGAAGTTGTGATATAGTTTAATACATAAGCTATGACGCTTATAGCCTTCTTGTTCAGTTTTCTGAACATATTGTTCTTTTTCAACACAGTGCTGTCTGGAGAACTGTATTTTCCATAGGTTATTATTTCTTGATCAAATCCTTTAGCAACAACTATTCAAGACTAATAAAAAACAGCGAGATTTTCAAATTCTTCAAAAATATAATAACAAATCATGGTTAACATACACTGAGTTTTTTATGAAAATTTAATTACATTTCAATATTTACCAATATCTCCAGATTCATGAACTTCATATAAAGGAAAAGTTTCCCCACCACCCAGGAGGTAAATTCCATGGTGCATTAGGTTTTTTAAAAGTGGATACCTTCACTCAGAGTCCGATTATAAACCACTGGGAGAATGTAATGCACGATTTCATTGTAGAAGCACCACGACCTGGACTATATTTCTTCAAATGAACATTGTTTAATATCCAAAACATTTTACCAATTCACTTTGTACTAACGTCAGTAGTCAGCAGCATCAATTGCAAATCATTTCCTTGACAGAAGAGGCAAATTGAAGCATCATCAGATACATACGAAGATTCAAGAATGCATTCACAGGTTATCCATTGCAAGAGATTGGTTCTTTCTAGTTAGGATCCAAAGATTATGCATGTTTTTTTTTGTCACGCGAAAAACTGAAGGCTAGTATTTGGAAATTAATTTATAATACTTCTTTGTATACTACGTTATTAGTTACTATTATTACAATATGGTCCGCGTGCAGCGAAGTTTGCCCTGTTAACTTGTACTGAAGCAAAAGCAAGAGCATTGTTGTACCGTCGAATATTTTCTAAGAAATTAATAGATTCATTTCCTAGTATTAAATGTTTTAAAAGACTGGGACACTCTATTGGAGGCAAACTTATTTTCCCATTGTGACAGCACATTGATGATGAACTATTTCTAACTTCTCCTGGAAATAATTTTGCTCTACAATGCATACAGTAAATGGTCATGGACCCAGCGAAGTGAATGGCTACTTCAGTGCCATTTTGTAACTTGCGTGCAATTTTATACGTTACACATTTACTGTAATTCACTGAGCGGAGTCTCTGCTGCTGTCTGGACACTACAACCTCGTTAGCAGGCTGTGAACTGGTTTCATCAGTTTGTACCAGTCTCTGGGGTTTGCTCCGCCTGGCATCCCATCGCATTGTCAGGGTTCGTTTCCTCGGCATTCTAATACTCTCACTACCAAATTAAAATAACACAAATGAGATACATCATGAATATATTTATCAAATTAGTAGCATTAACCAAACATCTACTAATAATACCTCGCAATGGAGTGTAAAGCAAATAATTGTCCAAATGCAGGTGCAGTATATATTATGATGCTTTTAACTCTGCCTGTGAATATTTTAAATAATTATTCACAGTATACATGGAAATTGACCAGGAGTGTTAAATATAGCAATACTGATTATATATAGAGACCTATTACATCATGTGCAACTGCTATGCTTGGACGTTTACTTACAGTCAATAATAATAGCCCTAGTAGTTCTGTACTTCAATTAAATAAAAACCTGAAAAAGCGAACAGTGTATAAACTTTTACACAGTGTATAATCAGATTATTAGACGTATTACGTAATTCCGTAGATAACGCATTAAATATATATATATATAAGACTATATACAAAATTACGTTGAATACTTACAATACAATTAATAAATTGTTCACACAATCGTCTTAACGAATGCACAATCGGGATGCTTTCTGCTTCCAGGCACATGTAGAAATACACGTTGGCCACGTGCGTACCGCGTGCACAGGCTTCTTGCCAGATGGCGTATGCTAGACGAATTACATAAATCCGTCGGTATCACATAAAAGATATATAAGAACATACACAAAATTTTACATTGAACACTTACAACACAATTGATAAATAGTCGCACACACGTTCGTCTTAACGGAACACATAACAGATTTCCGCTTCTCGCCGCTTCGATGGTGTGCGCATAACCGCCATCTTGACCATATCTTGATCTTGACGGGCGCGCGCAGAGGCACAATAACTATCGCAGCCGCAGGTTCAAACAACAAAGTTTCCTGGCATTTTATTAATGGCAAAAATCTGTGATTAACAATATTTAGTGACCTCCATTCCTGATTTTTTATCTTTTTTTGGTACCTCATTTGTTAAAATCCGTTCACTATGAGCCGAGTAGGAGGGACAACAAATTCACGGTTTTAATGAAAATAATATATATGATGCCCCTAACTGCTACAATTATTGGGCGATTCGTCGTAACCCGTTTCCAAATTTCTAATGACATGGGCGCCAGGAAAAAGGTTACGATAATATTTTAACTATTATTACTCTGATAAGAAAGCTGAATATTATCCGCTAAGCTGGGTCGAGTGGGTCACGTCAGAAATAAAATCCGCCTTATCTATTAATAGTGATTACGATCTGCCATCTATAAAGAATGGCGAGGAATCTGAAAACAGAGATTTGATCTAGCTACTTGTGTAGATTGGCCAATGAAAATCATTATATCTTTCGTTCAAGAGAAACTTAATGTTTATTTCTATCAATATAGCAAATAAAAATGTAAAGAATTTACATAGAAAACTTTCTTAGTCATATCCTGGTTCGAACCTTATACGTGATCTGGTTTCGCGTGCTCTTGATTAGTGGTTCCTCGAAGAAACGCCTTCCCCCTCCTTTTTGAAGCTCCGAAGTTACGAAGTCCAAATACCACGAATCTTCTTTTCTTCTTTGAAAACGACACGCCGATTCACCACACGCGCACCACTCAAATATTTGATTGTTCCAGTGCACTATAACCGTCCGATGCCCGCTCTCACGATATAAAATATCAAATACTTTTTATAGTTACCATAAAACCAAATCATAGTTATATCTTCCGTTTATAGCAAGAAAATGGCAAGTCCCGTATCGTTTTGTAAACCGTATACATTTATCAGTTCAGAATGATTAAGGATTCAGTCGCGAAAAACTCCGTCTTATTTTTGATGCACATAAATGTTCGGAACGACACGTTCCCCAAATTTTAGAAGTATCATAAGTTCACTTCTGGTTCGAATATGTCCCTCAAGTCCCATTCTTCCTATACCACGAAAATCTTTCAAAGTCCCAACATGCACAAATTAATCTATTCGAGCAGACTGCTCAACGTCACGACATGCGACCGCATGATTTTTCCTCCTTTTAAAACCCACAATGCCTCCCCTTTCTTTTATTTGACAAAATGCCCAAACTTCCGTTTAATAATCAGTCACCTCCACAGTCAAATGAATTTTGTTTATCCTGACAACAAACACGACGTCATTACTAAGGCTTATGTTGCCTATTATTTACCCTAACTTCATTTCTTACATTTACGACAAATATACTGCAATAAACCTGTCCCCATTGGTATATCTAATAGGTATATGTATATATATATGTATATATATATGTATGTATATATGTATATATATGTAATATATATATATATGTATGTATATATATGTATATATGCATATATATGTATATATATATATATATATTACTTAACGAATATTGCATCATCCCCGGCGCCACTCGGGTCCTATTGTCTCAGGTTACGTCATCTTCCAGCGACCACAGAGCTGCCCGCAAGCGCGGTTGCATCACCTGCCGGCGGATTACTCCAGAACAGTCGCGGTGCCGGAAGATTCTGATTGTCTTGACATTAAACGCGACGGCCGGCGACCGCGGAGTCAGAAGTCTTGAGTCCGCAGTGGAAGCTGAACTGTAAAGTGTGTGCATCGCGGTGGACAGCTGTGCAGTGATGCTCAGTAAGAGTGAACCGTTGTCAGTGCATCGTACTGTGGTCGACGTGAACTGTGACCAGTGCATCTTACTGTGATCAGTGCAGTGAACTGTATTGCAGTGCTTAGGACTGTGCGAGTGTGCAAGAGAGTGTAGTGTAAGTAAGCTGAAGATAAGTGTAGTGTAAATAAATAATCAGAAGTGTTTTCGGTAAATAATTATTGAGAAGTAAAAATAAACGTTTTGTTAAAATAATACGAGACTTTATTTAACCACCTAAAAAACATAACAATAGTATATATATGTTTAGATGTATATATATATATATGTATATATACATATACATATGTATATATATATATGTATAATAATATATATATATATATATATATATATATATATATATGTATATGTATATAAATATGTATATATGTATATATATATATATATACATAGACATCGCTGTAGCCCAGCATACTTGGACAGGGCGTTACAGTATATATATGTATATGTATATATATGTATATATATGTATATATATATACAAATATATACATATATATATATATATATATATATATATATATATATATATATGTATTGTGACATAACGCTTTCACTAGACGGCGGCGGCGTGGTGGGAGCCGTCACTTGATTTGGTCATCAAGATGCAATAATAATAATAATAATAATAATAATAATAATAATAATAATATTGATAATTTAAATTTCCTTAATAGGAAATCGAGGACTAAGGAGGTTCTTGCCTGCGTTTGCTACATAACTTTCCTTTGAAAAAGAAAGAAAGTGCAATGTTACAGTAACAATGACATTCAATAAAACTGTAGTACACAGACATCTGCAAGTTTCTAGAAACAAACACAAAAGCAACAGCACAGAAATAATGTCACAGCAGTGTACAATTGTCTGGCTACTGTACTAAATACAAGAACAAAAACAAGCAAATCAACAAAAGTACTGTTTAAAGACTATTCTGAGAATTATAACCATTTTAACATCCTTTTAAAAAATGGAAAATCAAATTATAACTTTGAACAATGATTAAGTCCCTTGAAATTAATATTATCATTCAATTAATTTATACAACACTTATGTTTCCTTACTACAAGCAAAGATTCAGATGCCATTTCTCCATCACTATTCCCTCATTTCAATAATAAATTCCAATTCAATCACGATGCTTTTGTAATGAGCTTTGATTTTAATGTAAACTCTAGAATAAACATTCCATGCTATGATCAACACACATTGTAAATTTAATTACAGTAACTTTAGAATCAAACATCTACAATTTCTCAAATTGTATAAAATATTCATGACTGACAAAGTGTTCTTATACCTTTTTGGTGTCTTTCAAGAAAGTAGAGTGTATCATTACCCAAAGTTTTAATGATAATACTAATTCATTACCATACAGTAATCATTGCAACATTTCTTTCTCTTTATCCTGCATGGTCACATAGCATTCCTGCTACATTAAATTCTCCTGCTGAGAAATCACACCATATTAATTATGATCAGAAGAAATCATGAATAAACGTAGTAATGAAACGTACAGACAGTAAAAAATAACAGCTGTCCTCCCACTGAGCTAATATTTTCCAGAATCTGTAGTGAACATCTCAATGAATACCATTGTCACAGAAATTACAAAGTCTCACTCCCAAATTGACCAAAATTAACAACTCTTGACATATTCCTTATCTAAATGATGATATTGGTTCATTTACCATACACAAGTAATCATTAAACATTTTCCTTCCACTTTATCTGCATGATCACACTTACTTAATCCTGTTACATGCTAATTTTACATGCCATGAAATTACACCATACGATGTAATCGAAGGAATTGTGATAAACACTTTTTCCGAACGTTATGGCAGTAGAAATAGCAGTGTAACTGTCCTCCTTCCTCTCAATGCGCCACAATCTGATAAGCAATCTTCAATCAATGTTTGCACTACCGTAGAAGCAGAGAATCTACCCCCCCAACGTAGAGAAATTAACAACTCTTGACACATTCCTTAAAGTGGAAATTAACTCAATTTAAGGAGAGATTGATCCTCTAACCTCATGCCTACACAATTCAACTATACAACCGTTAATTAAATGCTTTATTAGCACTCACATTAATCAGTTAGGACTCCAGTTCACGTAGTTCCCATTCTCCTATCAGATTTATCTTATGTCTCCGTCCCTTCATCTTTAACGCACCTTAGACACTGTATCACCTCTATTTTGTGCATTAAAAAGTTCACAAAAAATTCAAGTACATTAATTTTTCATCTTCTCCACTCATGTTTGCAGTGTGACTGTCTCTGTAACAGCTCTGCTCCTCCCGACTCTCCCCACTCCATACTCTCGGTTGCTTGCTCATCATAAGACAGACTTTTTTTCAACACACATAAAGAAACATCAAACATATCCTCACCCAGCAGACTCTGCTTGGAACCCTCGAGACTTAGATGACCCCCGGCACCCAAGCGCCATTGGAAACTACTCCGCTGCTCGCCTCCCTCGCAGCCAGGGCATCGCTGTAGCCCAGCATACTTGGACAGGGCGTTACAGGTATATATGTATATGTGATATAATGTATATATATATGTATGTATATATATGTATATATAACATGTATTTATATATGTATATATGTGTATATATATATATATATATGTATGCTCATATATATAAATATATTATCTATATATATGTATATATATGTAATAATATATGCATAATAATATATATATATATATATGTATGTATGTATGTATGTATTTATATATGTATGTATATATGTATATATATGTATGTATATATATGTATATATATATATATATATGTATTGTAATCACGGGGTTTACTTTGAACCCGTAACGCCACCATAAGCCACTAGAAAGACCAAAGGGCAGAAATAGGGTACGAGCAGGCGATGGTCCGAGAAGAGCGACACTTGCCTTATCCCTACCTGCAAGTTTCGCACTCCGATTGAAGTTAGCGGATATTTTTCGAGAGGGCGCGAAGGAGGAGAAAATTCACCCACTCCAGAAATTTTTCCACAGGCGGAGTCGCATAAATACCGTGACGCACTTTGACAAGCTCTCTTACGACTTCGACAGCGGCAGCGATAGCTAAATTCTTCAGCGGTAGTAATTGGTTTGGTACAGGAGTATAACTGTAAGTCAGCTGATTTAAGAAACGCGATAATAAGTGATGAATTCAGAAGCAAAGTGCATGTACAGCATTTGCACTAACATTTTGAGAGTAAGCAAGCGTTGTGACTGCTCGAACTTGAAATAGTTTATAATCGAGTAGATTCGGGCAGAAGGACTCAGACGAAGATCAGTATTTTAATTTTTGTACGCCACGACCACGCACGCTCAAAGTGTTGTATGTCTGGCCGAGTGCTAGAGTATCAATTTAAGCGTTAATTATTTAAAACTGGAAGCGCGAGCAACTTGGTGCGGCAGGCGGCAGAGGACGGCTCAACACTCAAGCGTAGGCGAGAAAGACTTGGACCAATCCGTGGATGGTACAGGCCCGAGATCGAGAGAAGGTTTGGAATTTGGACGTGGCGGCGTGTTTGAGATCGAGCGAAAGAAGAGGTGTAACCGCGGGGCATCGAACCAGTCAAGTGACGTAGCGAGGACTGCGAGCGGCCGAACACTCAAGGTTAACTGACGGCGAGCGGAAGTATGCGGAAAAGAACTGGCCTTCTATGACCATCTACGTAAATACATGCTTATTGTATATTTGTACCACTGTGTAATTTGTTTTACTGAATATATGCTCATTTTACAGAATTTTATATAATTCATTTATGTCAAGGGTTCAGACCTTTCTCATACCCGAAAGATCCTGCTTTCTGAGAATTCAAAAGCTCGCTTCACGAGTATTCATAGTTCACCTTCATCGCCACCGGCTGGGAAGGTAGTAGGTGGGTGTGTTATAATATATAAATATATATATATATATATATATATATATATATATATATATACATACATTCATCAAATAGTGGAACAACTCAATCTTTTCCCAATAACAGAGAATGAAGCCATTTAGTTACATAACATTGCCGTAAAATTGTACAAGGTTTTGGCCTTTGGCAAAATCTAACAAGGCATACTTTTAGCAGAATTTAAACCTCCACTGAATAACCGCTGCAGACGGAGCCGGGTGGGGTACAGTCACACACGGAGTGCGCGGGCAATTGGTGGATAACAGTGCACACGCTGAATTTGATTAGTGGGCGCGAAGTGTACATCTCACCAGTCATCCTGCTCCGGATTGAGAACCCCAGGATTTGGGTGCTCTAGATCGAAGGGGTGTGTTATGTGTACTAGTTATTTGAATAATACACAGAGATAGAATTTTGTAAAGTGTAACCGACTAAGTGGCGGGAACACGTTTATTGACAAATAGTAATTTTAAACTGTTCTTAATAATTTTCTATTTCACTTAGCAATCTCTAGTCCAGAACTATTGTTCAATTCAAGTGGAGATGGGCAAATTCACAAAAAAACTGGTGGCGATGATCATGTTACCTCACTTCGGTGGGATTGCACGCCCGCGGGCCTTTACCGGACAATTCCGGCTATGGAGTCTCACGAAGCACGGCTGAAGTGGCCTTGCACAGAGCAGGAAGGATCTCGTGCTCCCGTCACATGCCCGGAAAATCAGCAGCCGTCCGCGACCATGCTCCAAGTGACGAATCATCATCAAGACAGGGCTGTCACACGTCACCTTCCTGCGTTCGCTCACTCTTTTAATTACTTGTAGGGTGTCGGTCCGACTGATCCACCACACGCAATTAATTACGACTGAGTGATGGATAGTCGTATTGCTTAGACCGGCAGTAGATAGTTGATTGATTGATTGATTGATTTTTTCATGTTTCCGGGCGCGTCAACTGCACTGGTCATTAGTCCCGTTACTGTAGTGCATGTTTTACTCGGGAGGTGGCGGTGATCTTCTCCCGCTGGATGGCGAGATCCGGCGCCGATCTACCGTCGGCTAGTCGGGTTTCCTCCTAACCAGGACTCTCCACCAGCGGGGCACCGCCCCAGCCGGGAGAAGCTCTAAGCTCCCGACCGGTCTCCCGGAATATGTGGTAGTGTAGTGCATGTTAGTGTAAGTGTGTGTATGGGGAGGGGATAGAACAAGGAAGAGGAAGAACAGATCGCGCGCGGTCTCTGGCCCGTTTGATAGGGTACTGCTCCGGCATTCGCCTGGTGTTGATCGGAGAAACCACGGAAAACTACTGATCAGAGCAGCCGGCCTCTAGATTTCTCCTCCAGACAGCGACTGAATTCGGCCTAGTTGAAAAGCTAGTGTCGAAAATCCTGCCGCCGAGGCAGGACCTTGGACCTCCCGGTCAGAGGCGCTGCAGTGACATCAGTTGACAGTAGATAGTCACACAACAGTAGATAGTTACTTCGCCACAAGTTGCCTAGGTTTCGTCATATGAAGTCTTTCTCTCTCCAGCTCGTCCTATCCAGTCTGTCCCTCACTAGTTCTTCCCACCAAGTTCTCAGATCAAATGTCCTCTATCAAGTCATCTCAAGTGTCTTTTTCCTGATCGTCTGTTGCTCCCTCGCTTTATTCTCCCTACCCCATCTGGAAATTTTTGAACTCTGTCATGTGCGTAATGCTTTGCCTCTGTTTGGTTCGATCATCAGGCTTCAGGAATCTTTCACTAATCTTTTCCGTCGATTTGCTCTAGGCTATCCCTCCCCTTAGCAACCTACTTTGCTTTTTAATTGGTCGCCTTTGTACAATTATGGGCACGCAGCGATCTCGGAGAAGGCAAGGCAGCGCCTCTTTCTGCATGATGATTTTATGGTGTCCCCTTAGGGATTAGCGGCTAAGTCTACTGGGTTGATTAACTTGACTGTTCCTGTGATAAATTCAATAATCGAAGAGGCTCGCAGAGGAGGCCCAGGGGGATTTGTTTTTCCACGACTCCGAACCCTTTTGCCGGCGGCGTAGGGTGGCATGAGCCGGCCTGCGTGAAGAGTGCGCATGACGAAATGACCGGAGGAGGGGTGTCTGTACCGAGGGGTAAGTGCATGTGAACGGTGGGTTCCTGTACACACACACACACACACACACACACATATATATATATATATATATATATATATATATATATATATATATATATATATATATATATATATATATATATTGTAGCGTCACGGACTTGACTCCCTGCTCCAGAGAGACAAGTTGCAAGGATATGGGGATGAGGGAGTTAAAAATAGGCTTCCGAACAAAGGCAAACCCTTCAGGGAAAGTCCAAAAGGGGAGAGGGCTTGTAGGTGCCGGGTGAAAATTGCAACGGGAGAGCAGAGGCCTCAAGACGAGTGCGTGGGGGAAAGATGACGCAGGAAGTCATGTGACTCGAGCATATAAAAGGGCTGTCGCAGAAGCCCTGGCTTGGGTAGCGATTCTGGTTTCCACACGGCAAAACCATAAAACGTGTCCGCTAAGTCTGGCGCGGAAGTGCTGTAGGCACGTGTAGGTGTTCGAGTCTCGAGCACTGTGAAGTATGCTCGACACTTCGGGGCAGATTGTCTGCCGAGACACATCAGGTGCCAAGTTGCGACTCGGTCGAGTTGGCTAATCACAGGCGCGGCCGCAGGGCGCGTGTTGGGAGAGGGGGCTGCTGCAAGTAGCTCCGACAAACACCTTCGAGTGAGGTCTGTAAATAGTGTACATAAATTAGTGTAAATAAATTGTATATACCCACTCGTGTCTGTTCCTTGTGGCGTAGATCCCTACCCACGACGTTACAAAATATACACACACACACACACACACACACACACCGTGTGGCCCACCTATAATGTTCCCTTCAATTTTCTCCTGAACCGTTGAAGATATTGAGATGCGGTTTTCACTAAAACTTCTATATGCAAGGGGTACATATAGTCATGCATAATATTATTCTATTGCAGTTTTTATTGCAGATATATTGACCCAACTTTGATTTTTTAAATTGAAATCTATAGATTTTTTTAGCTCATCGTAACAAGCGTGAAGAGACGAGTTCATAAATATGCAAATCGCCATATGTTACATAACAAAAATTTCGAGAAATTACGTCGTTGAAACAAAACGTTTACTCTTTGAAAGACTGAAAACGTTTACCGCAGGGTCGACGCAACGGAAGGGAATGGCCTCGCCGCATATCACCCGGAATTTCTCGTTCAAATTACGGAAACCAGCAGTCGGCGTGCGTCTTTAAAACTCTTATTTTCTCGAAAATTTTGTTATGAAACATATGGCGATATGCATATTTATGAACTCGTTTCTTCACGCTTGTTATGATGAGCTAAAAAATATATAGGGTTCCATTTAAAAAATCAAAGATGGGTCAATATCTCTGCAATAAAAAATGCAATAGAATTATACTATGCGTGATCATATGTGCCCCTTGCATATAGTAGTTTTAGTGAAAACCGCATCTCAGTATCTGCAACGGTTCAGGAGAAAATTGAAGGGAACATCTTAGTGGCCACATATATATAATACCATATATACTATATATACACAAACATATATATATACAACATATATATATATACACATATATATACATATATATACACACACATATATAATACACATATATATAATACACACATAATACACACATATATAAAACACACACACACACAATATATATATATATATATATATATATATATATATATAGTGACGTCACGGGGTTATGCGAACCCGTAATGCCACCATAAGCCACTAAAAAAGACCAAAGAACTGAGAAATATGGTACGAGACGGAGCGATGGTCCGAGAAGGCGACATCTACCCGCAGGTTTTCGCACTCCGATGCCCAAAGTTAGCGGATAATATTTTCTCGAGAGGGCGCGAAGGAGGAGAAAGTTTACCCCTCCAGAAATTTTTCCCCAGGCGGAGTCGCATAAATACCGCGACGCACTTCGGTAGAGCTCTCTTACGACTTCAACAGCGACGGTGACTCAACTAAATTCTTTAGCGGTAGTAATCGGTTAGTGCAGGAGTATAATTTTACTTGCTTTAGTAAAGCTGATTTAAGAAACGCGGTAATAAGTGATAGAACTCAGAAGCAAAGTGCATGTACAGTATTTGCACTACCATTACGCGAGTAAGCGAGCGATGTGACTGCTCGAACTTGAAATAGTTTCATAATCGAAGTAAATTCGCGCAGAAGGACTCTGAACGAAATCCAGTATTTAATTTTGTACGCCGCGACCACGCACGCTCAAAGTGTGGTACGTCGGCCGAGTGCTAGAAGTAGTCCATTCAAGCACGTTAGTTATTTAAAACTGTTAGCGAGCAACGGGTACGCGGCAGGCGGCAGAAGGACGACTCCAACACTCAAGCGTAGGCGAGAAGGACTTGGACCAATCCGTGGATGGTACGAGCCCGAGGACGAGAGAAAGGTTTGGAATTTGGACGTGTGGCGGCATCCTGAGATCGAGCGAAGGAAGTGGTGTAACCGCGGGACATCGAACCAGTCAAGTGACGTGGCGAGGACTGCGAGCGACCGAACCCCCAAGGTTAACTGACGGCGAGCGGGAAGGAAATGTCGAGGTAAAGAACTGGCAACTTCTATGCGACAATTTGTTGGGAAACTGTGTAGCTTTAAACACCAGGCGTAGCCTCTTAAAATAGGTGAAAGTTCCAAATAATTACTGGGGAAATATTTCGAACGTATGAGCGGCAGTTTTGATTTCATTCGCTGTACGCACCAGTAAATTCGTTTGAATGCCATAGCTTGTACAACTTTTCTAAAGTAAATTATAATTTTCATGTAATGTAAAGTAATCTTATTGAAAGTATTGTTTCCATTGTATGATGTCAGGGATAATCAGTTGCTATAATTTTGTAAAGGGTACGATTTAGTAACGTGTGTGTCACGTTTATTCTTGTGTTAGAGTTAACAGCATTGTAATAAATGCGCAGCTCAAGGCTGACCTCTGTGAAGACTATAATAGAATAATTGTAGAGAATTACTTAAAGGGCCGTGCACGGAGAAAACTTTAGATTAACAAAAGTTAAATGAGGTACACGAAATAATTGAGAAGGAGGTAAAAGCAAAAGTATTGTGAATAGTGCGTATTGAAGTAATCAGGCAGTCAAGGTGACGCCTATACATTCTTTTATGGTTGTATTATTTCTGTTCTTTTGTTTCTGTTTTCTTTGCAGTGACCATCTACGCAAAGTACATACTTATTGTATATTTGTGCCACTGTGTAATTTGTTTTACTGAAATATGCTCATTTTACCAGAATTTTATATAATTCATTGTGTCAAGGGTTCAGACCTTTCTCATACCCGAAAGATCCTGCTTCCTGAGAATTCAAAGCTCGCTTCACGAGCATTCATAGTTTCACGCTTCATCGCCACCGGCTGGAAGGTAGTAGGTGGGCGTGTTATATGTTTGGCGCCCATACTTGTGGGGCAGTGATCGATTAAAAATCGAGTAAGCAAAGGAGAACCCTAGACACGAATCAAAAGTGAGCAATTTTGTGGCCTGTATTAGTGTTGTGTATTGTGTCTCTTTTACAGCAAGTGTTTCTTTGTACAGTGAAGTGTTTTGTATTGTATTTTGGAAGGAAGTGTGTTAGTAAAGGTGTACAAGGCAGACATAAAAGAGAATAAGTATGGCAGGAAGTCAAGAATATAGGGAACCTAGGCAGATCGGGAGTGATGAGGATAGTGAGGTAGACGGAAGGGACGAGATTCTTCAAGGAATGGAAAACCTAGGTTTGCACGAGACAGAGGCAGCAGCTGAGCCGCCCGTAGATCGCACTGAGTCGACAGAGAGCACGCCACAGCAAGGACAGCGACGAGAAGAAGACGCGATGAGAAATTTAATGCAGGCATTGTTAGGAAACTTCGCGCGAAACATTAGTCAACAAGTAGAAAATCAAGGGCAAAAATTAAGCGGAAGAAATTAGAGCAGTCGCGAAAAGCAGACGAACAGGGGCAAAGATTAGCGGAAGAAATTAAAGAGCAGTCGCGAAAAGCAGACGAACAAGGGCAAAGATTAGCGGAAGAAATTAAAGAACAGTCGTGTAAAATCGACAATAAATTAGAACAAATTCAACAGTCCATAATGATACAGGTCAGTGGTAAATGTGACGAGCTTCGGCAAGAAGTTGCGGCGCGGGTCGTGGAATATAGAAATTTAGTAGAAGAGCGACTCGGGGAAGTCGGGAGCCGAATTCACTCTTTGTCGACGGAGTTGCAGAGGCAAAACAGGGATCACGGTGAACAGTTAGGCGAAATTCGTAACCAAGTTCAAGAAGTTCGTGAAGGAACGAAACGGGAGCTGGAAGCGGAAACTACCCGAAAATTGAAGGAGGTAGAAGACGAGATCAGGATGTTAAGGGAGGGAGCCGAAGCGAAGGTGGAACGAGGAGGCCCATGCAGGGGAGGAAATATTAATATTCCTCATTCTTTAAAATTCTCGGGACATCCGAACGAAAACCCGAACGCGTTTGTGAAGGCGTTGCAAAATTTCTTCATCTTATCGAATATCCGAGAAAGCCATAAAACAATGCTTTTGCATCAGGTTATGGAAGGCAACGCTAAAGCATGGCTTGAAACGTTGAGCCCGTACCCAGCCAGCCAGATTTCTCGATCGGTATTGGGGAAAAGAACAGCAGATGAATTTCAAGATTTCTTTAATGAGCTCATATTATCGAAATTCATGTAGAACAATGCGCGATTATGCGGCCCGGAAAATCGCGGCGTTAAAGTTATGTTCTCCGCCAGTATCAGACGAAGAAATCATATGCATTCTGACGCGACATTTCCCGCTTAGCGCACAGAATTTGTTAAGAAGCGTGGAAGTTAGAACGGTGGAACGTTTCCAGATGCTCTTAGGAAATTACGACCTCACGTTCGAGAATGCTAGCAAGAATGCGAAGCCAGGCAGTTCAAATATTAATGCGATTCACGTAGTCGAAGAAGGCAGTACGAAGGGAAGACAGCAAGTAGGCAACGTGAAGGGTGAGAAAGGCGGTCGCGAGGCCCCGTTGAAGCAGGACGAACGACGACACACCGGCTCAGGGTCGCCTGTAACAGACCTCGGCATGAGCGGCTCGGCGCAGCAAGCACGATCGCCAGAAATGGGCAGAAATCGCGGCACACCTGGCGCAACTAGTTCGGGAAACACCGGGAGTTCGATTTGAGACGGGATCCCAGGTCGAACCCGGAATACAACGAAAACGCGATCCCTGTGATTACAAGTATGGTAGAAGAAACGGAAGAAAATGGAACTAGAAAAGAGGTCGCGGCAAGAACATTAAAATGTCCAATAATCAAGGTCAAGTGTGGGCAGATAATGAGTCGAGCGCTGATTGGTACTGGATCGGTAAAGTCTGTGATAGCGGGGGAAACATATGAGGAATTAGTGAGGAAAAATGTTGAGGTGTTAGTGCTGCCTATGAGTAATACAAGAGTAGTAGGCGCATGGGGGAAGAAATCGCATCCTATCACAAAGCAGGTGATGATTGAAATGAAGATTGGCGGTAGAAGCTATGATGTGATCTGTTTGGTAGTGAAGAAATTGATATATCCTTTCATACTAGGCGTAGATTTTTTGGAAGAGCATGGGGTAGTTGTGAACATGGAAAAGCGGCGAGTTGAAGTCAACGGTGAGAATATGTGGGAGAAAGAAGAGATCGAGGTGAGGGAGGAAGGAATAGAGGACGAAGAGGAGGAAAGGCAGTTCGAAGAAATTGAAATGTGTGGGATGGGAGAAGAAAATGAGATATTGAGGAAATTGAGAGAAAGGGTAGACGAGAAGAATAATATTAAAGGAGAAAGAAGAGATCGAGGTGAGGGAGGAAGGAATAGAGGTTGATCAGAAACAAGCGTTGCTTCAAATGTTAACAAGAGTTAGAACCGTGTTCGAGAGAAAGGAGCCCGTGAAAGAATATCAATTTCGAATCGAGGTAACAGATGATACGCCATTTAATGCAAAAAATTACCCAATTCCGATTGCGTATAGAGACCAGCTGCGAACGCTAATTCAGCAAATGTTAGACGACGGGATTATAAGGAAGGCGACCACGGCATACACGAATCCTATCTTGATAGTTAAAAAGAAAGACGGTAGCATACGATTGTGTCTGGACGCGCGGAGGCTGAACGCGGTAACGGTGCCTTATCGCGACGTGCCGCCCAGAATCAGTGAGAGGTTATTAAATTTTGGCGGTTGTGCATGGTTCACCAATACTGATTTTCGCCACGCTTACTGGCAAATGCAAATCGCCCCGTCGGATCAACAATATACGGGTTTCACCTTTCAAGGAATCACATATGTGTTCACCCGAGTACCTTTCAGACTGAAAAATAGCGGTGCAGCACTCATGCAATGCCTCGACCGTATTTTGCAACCAAGTCTGCATGAGCGCGCGACATTATATGTCGATGATATGATTAAGTCCAGGACGTTTGAAGACCATTTAAATGATCTAGAATTGATCTTTCAGATATTGATTGATAACAATTTAACCCTGAACTTGGAAAAAACAGATTTCTGTGTAGACAAGTTTGATTTTCTAGGATACGAAATATCGAAAGGCGGTATTCGCATGAAAGAGGAAAAGTTTAAGGAGATAGAGAAAATACCGGCGCCACGTAATATTCGACAGCTCCGAACCATGTTGGGAATGTTTAACTACTACAATCGGTTCTGCCCGAATTACGCGGTGATCGTAGGCCCTTTATACAAGCTCTTAAAGAAAACTCAGAAATGGCGTGGAACGAAAATCATGATCGCACTGTCAAGGCAATTAAGAATATGTTCCGCGAAACATGTCATTGCTCACCCCGATTTCAACAGGGAGATGATATTACAAACAGACAGTAGTGCTTACGGGATAGGAGCCATTCTGTACCAAGAATACGACGGGCAACGCAAGATTGTACAGTTAGTGAGCAAATCACTGAAGGGAGCACAGTTGAATTACTCGGTCACAGAGAAAGAACATGGGATTGTTTGGGCAATTATGAAGCTAAGGCAATATTTGACGGGCCGCACGTTTGTGATCAGAACCGACCATAAGTCCTTGACGTTCTTGGATAAGTGTCATACGGAGAATGACCGATTAAAACGGTGGATAGTATGGCTGCAACAATTTAGTTTCACATTGCAATATTGCCGGGAAGAAAACAGACTCCCGATTTATTAAGTCGTTTAGGTCGAGGAGATGGTGCGCAGAATAAGGCATCAAGAGACGTAGTAATAGCTCCGATCGAACTGAATGTTCCAGAACAACTCGAGTGGGGCTGGGGCA